>JAWUZG010000001.1:13750000-14375000 GCA_036785705.1 Acanthornis magna | reverse complement strand
AGTTTTAAAGAGTTTATGCAGACATTGCAGCAATGAATAATCCAAACATTGGAATGTTGTTGGTATTTTGGGAAGAACTTCTCTACTAATCAAGTACTATCATTACCCTAAACAGAATTTACAGAAGTCTTCCTTCTTTTCTGGTGTATTTTGCCACTGAGGACCAGATATATTCTGTATTTCTCCTGACAGCCATTAAATTACATACACATAGTCCTTGGAATGACATAGGAAATCACACTTCATCTACATTCCATAGTCATGTAAAATTTTAATTACTTTGCTTCTCTTAATATATTTTTATTACATTCATTAGGATCAAAGAGCATCCTCTGTTGGCTAATATAACACCTGATTCTGTTGTGCTTCTCACTTGCTATTGCCTTGTGAATAGGGTAACTGATGGTGTTATGAAAGGGTATGGCTTCAATTCCCGTAGAGGATGTGCTTTCATTAAAATTTCTTTTATTAACATCTACTTTCTTCTTTTTAGGATGTGACTAAATTAATTTTAAAGTTTAAATTATTTTTCTCATATTTCTAATTGGTGTATCCATGAGCCTGGGAGCATGAAAAGAGTAAGGAAGACATTAGAATAACAAAAGAGATATCTGGGCAAACTTCTCTAGTTTTATCCAAGATATAGTTTTATTATTTTGAAAAGAGTCCTTTAAATTCTGACTTAGACTTCTAAAGGAAGATTATAACTTGATCTGCAGTTTGAGCTGAACAAGATTTGGGTTCTGTCTTATGATTAAGGACGGTATTAAGAATGGCAAATAGAGCAGCTTTAAAGGAATAACTTTCTTGTTTAAGACAGAGCATGCCTTGTACTGGATAAACAGAGATCAGCACTTTCTGTGAGTTCAAGATGAAATGTAGGAAAGGATTACCTTAAGCCACTGTGAATTAGTTCTAGATGATCGAGGTCAGTCATGATTATCTCGTGGGTTTGATTATGATTATTCTTTTCCACATAGGCCTAGCTAATATCGATTTCAATGCTCCTTCTTCCAGGCTAAGAGCTAAAGTCTTGAAGAGGCCTCTCAGGTGCATAAGCAGCAGCATTTGCCTACTCCCAGAAAAGTAAATCTGTTGTATCATCATCTTACACACAAGACAGAGTATCAGCATTTCACAAAGTATAGTTCGAATTGCTTCACCTCAAAAATGATATTATAGGACCAAAAAGTTTCAGAGTAAAGGTGACAAAACTTACTGGAATTACTTTCATTTACTTACTTAAAATAGAGTCAAACTCCTGGCCATAGGATGCCTTAGATGCTAAAAAAGTTATATAAACTCAAAGAGAAACTGAATACATTATTACATGGTAAAGTCAAAAATACTTATCAAACTTGCAGGACTTAGAGGACCTAGCGATCCAGTTGTTTATGAGTCAAGGTTTTTGGTATTTTTATATAATTTTGATATGGTTCAACTCCACAACCTTGACTCAAACATGAAAATTGCCAAGTTGTGAAAAAGGACTGTGAAAAAGTACATAGCATAGAGCTGTGTAAGATGGAAGAGCTAAGATTGCTGATACAGGGACAGTTAGTAGTTCAAGGGTAGCAGAGGAAAAACACTGATAGCAAAATATATAAAACCCTAAGGAAAAAAAAAAAAAAACCAACAAAACAGAGTCAGAAGACAGCAGCTCTGCAGCAATGAGTATCAGTCCATTCAAAGGTGCAGGGGAGGCTGACCTGCCTGACCTGCGTGATCACCGAGAAACCTGCAAAGACCCTCCAAATACTTTACTGGAGGTGGTGAACATATTGTTGGTTAGCTAAGTAACTCCTTTGACCTAAGTATCTATTGTGTGTGAGTCTCTGACACCTTCATTATACTTCCAACTTGTGCTTAAAGAAACTTTGTGGAATCTCTGTATGAAGTGAAGGGGCCCAGAAAAGACTATCAAGAGGGGGAGGGCCACAGTAACTTTGGAAAGCTGCATTCTGTAGGGAAATACATCTTATTTGATCTTTCAGATGTTGACTTTCCTCATGTGCTCATTAATTCATAGCAATTCCTGTCTTAATACAAAAAAGGAAAACGAATAAACAAAACACTTCCATTAATTTTAAATTTCACTTATCTAAACTACTATAAGACCTGTTTCATGTCCGTCTTGGTTGTAATAGAAAATTTTGCCTGATTTGTAATTAACATAATTAGTCTTCTCTCAATTCTGATAAATGCCGTGCGTTCAGAATCTGGCATGTTCCAATGCATATTAATGTTAATTTTCACCTCACTGCCTACAATACGATGCAATTATTTTGCAATTGCAAATACAGTTTGGAAAAGCAATGACTATTGAATGATTTGAACCCTAACTCTGAAGTAATTTCACAGCCTGTCTTTCTTTTGTTGACAGGAACTGCTCTTATAAGTAAAATATTTTAATATAATTTATTTTTTTTTCTATTTGGGATCTAGCAACTGCTTTTGATCATCACATGCAGAATTACAGAATCCTTCTAGAAGCATAGCAAATAGCTTTTTCTGAGAAGCCCCATTTCGTTTTAAGATCAATATTCATTAGATTATGTTCCTTTAGTTTTCTATTTAGACATTACAACTGGGAGAAATTCTGAGAAGAAGCAGTTTGTGCAGTCACATGTGTATTGTATTTTAAATATATCTGAAATTTTGACAACACTTAGAGCAATATTTTAGCATGAGATATTGACAAGTGTACGTATTAGCATTTTCCCTTCATGCATAGTTTCGTACTAGCACAATTATTCAGAATGTCTTCACTAAAATGTGTTAACTAATTATGAGAGTTGGAGGATAATTGTTACTCTATTATTTATTGCCTCTTTTTAAAAAATAGAAGTACATAAAATAATCATACAAGCAAATATTGGCTGTTCAACTGTGTCATTTTCCATCCTTAGAGTTGGTTCAAAGAGATTTCTGAAAGGTTAGATGAGCTTGTATATGTGTGTTTTAACCTTGAGGAACCATGTACCATACTACAGTGTTAAGACATATTAATATAATTATTGATTCTGATTATCTCTGATGGTTTTATAATGGTTATTCAGAAAATCTCTTTGGCCTTTGGCACAGCAATGCAAATCAGCCCCTAATTTACTATTATCAATCAAAGCTACATTACTTCAGGACAGGATGCTCCACCATAGCCAGCAGTAAATCATTGAGTTTTAAGACTCTGCTGGTCCCAAGATTCCCTAGCGATCACAAAAGCACTTGAGGCTCACTAGTGAGTTTGGTAAGATGACCATACTGATTTATGTTAGATCCTCAATTATTGCTTAGATTTCCAGGTTCAGATGTGCAAGATGAATTCTACTTTTTTTAGCTCCATTTTCTTTCCACACAAAACATTTTATTTTTCATGTAGAATACAGAATTTCAATTAAGCACAGTTGTAGTTTTAGACTTTAACAGTCTAACTATTAAAGACTTAACTCTCCTTGGAGAGTAGTCCTGGTTTCAGCTGGGATAGAGTTACTTTTCTACTTAGTAGATGGTACTGTGTTCTGTTTTGCATTTACTACAACAATAATCATAACCCACTGATGTATTTGCTGTTCCTGAGTAGTGTTAGCATTAAGTCAAGGGCTTTTCAGGTTTCCATGCTCTGCCAGTGAACAGGTGCAAAAAGAAGTTGTGAGGGGGCATTGCCAGGACAGATGACCTGAATTGGCCAAATGCATATTCTGTACCATGAATGCCCAGTATATAAACTGGGGGGAAGTTGGCCAGAAGGGGGCAAACATTGCTTGCCACATTTTTTCCTATATCAGACTCCTCTGGACATATAGAGTTCCACACAATCCATTGCCGATGTTCATTGCAGTAGTGATCTTGTGCAGATATGGCAGATTCTACCTGTCCTTACACATACGAGACTCTCAGGTGGTGATTTCCCCTCTTTGGCCTGTTGCTTTCTAGTAAGTAATTCTATATTCCCACTTCCGGACAGTCATATAATCTATTCTATACACACAGAATTACAGAGAAGCTTTAATGACATTTGTAGAACACAGTTCTGTGTATAAATAACAGAGAGAAGTGAGCTCTTTTCTTTCTACTCTGCTTTTTTATGAAATTTCTGGTCTCAGCAATGAAGCTGTCTCAATGGGTACCTGTATTTTTTGCAGCGATATCTCAGTTGAAAATAGTTTACCCATTCATGCAAAAGCACTCAAATCCTAAGAAAATATGTTAGTCCTCCCTGTGAGGTAATGGAAAATTTTCAAGATGTTATTTTTCTTTTCCAGAAAGCCCAGAATTGTTCTGTAGTCGGGGCTGTCACCTTGGGTATAGATGATCCACTGGGAATTCAGTTCCGATCAGAGAGTATTCAGTATTAATCTCTCGGGTTCCCCATATGTATCATCTTTCAGATTATTAATATGTCACGTTGAGATAGTTGAATATTCTCTAAACAAGTGTTTGATGATTTACAAAAAGTAATAAAGTAATTTAACAACCAGCTTGGAAAGATCATGTTAAAACACTCAACAATATTGTAATGAGTGGGCTGCTGACAATATAAACATCAGGATAAAATCATCCTTTCAAAATATGTCATACCTCCTATCTTTTCATATTGTGCCTGGTTTATGAACACAGGGATTATTATCAACATTGCTGTAATTATTAATACCAACATTACTATTATTAATAAAGATATTATTTACAGTATTCTGAATTCCCTTAAAATCTGAGATGAAATAAGTTACAAAACTAATTCTGTCTATTTTGGAGCTATAGAAATAAGAAGATAAAGAAGTTCTAAAAAGCAGGAAATTAAGATTGTAGAGATGCTGGTAATGGACTTCTGATGAAGGTCTGAGTTTCTTAGGTGAGTTATGACACCAAGTTAAAGGTTGGCAAGCTGAGAAATGAAGAAGAGATATGGGTCAAAATAACGTATATATTCAGATTTTGAGGTGACATGGAGTAGCAAAGTGATACAGTACTGATATTTACATTAGATAATTATGGTAAGTGAGATTAAGTAAAAAGTAATTCCCCCGGTTGATGCAGCTGTAAACACAACAATGTCTGAGATATTGACATTTGAGGTGTTTTCACTACATAAATGTTGTACATATTTAGAGATAACTTTTTATTTTAAGTCAAATATTACAACACAGAAGCTGAGAAAATTGGAGGTTAAGAATATAATACTACTATTCTCTATGGTTTTAAGTTGAAACAGCTTATCATATCAGAAAAGCCAATAAAAGTTGAACTTCTTTCACTACTAGCACATGATTATTTCTATAATGTTTAAGTGACCACAATGTTGATTGACACTGCCCAGAAAGAATGTCTAATGATAAAATCATAACCTAAAATGAATAAAACAATGAGATCAAAATTGTAGAAAGAAAAATTTGAAATATTGTCTCCTATAAAAGTATTTTTAATTAAAGTTTCATGGTGAACATTTCAATACAGTGCATTTATGCCACATTTTTCATTTTCAGTGATTAGAATTATGATCTGTTGTCATTAACACCAAATAGTGAAATGCTATTGAGTTACTTGAGTGTTGGGAATCGCTGGAGAGTCAACCCGGTGATCTCATGGGAAGAGTAACGCACCAAAAGGAAAATATGAAAATGAACACCCAAATGTCGTGCTACTAAATAGCCAACCCCATTTTGTTGCAGCTGCATAATAGCATTTTGGACACAGTCCACACATCTCCCCCTGTAAATGACTGAGAGATGCAGCTGCTGTCCAACATGTTTTCTTCTGGGACCGTTTGTGTATCAGGCTGCACAGTAGAAAAATTAAGCAAATAACTCTTAAAGGAACAGGGACAGGTTTACATCTGATGCAACAAGACAGAATTTAATTTGGTTATGCTAAAATCTTTATTTGTTTTGTTAGTTTTTCTTTATATATACTTTTACTTCATAACTTTCACTGTTAACATATTTTTAACAACCTTATCTACCTTTCACAGGGCAACAGAATTCTAACCAAGCAGTAGCCACACAAATTTTCTCCCTACAGTGGTAAAAAATCTCTTTGTAGTCCTCCTGCCTTGCCTGTCCCTGCTTCCAATGTCCATACAGTTTCCTTTTCCACCTAAGCTCAAGAAGAGGATCCTTGCTCAGCCAAGTTGGGCTTCTGTGCCTTTTTCATTGCCCTCTGACATTTTGTCTTCTCCTGCACTCCTAACAGATGTGTCTTAAAAAGTAACCTGCATTTATAGACATCAGTAACTTCAGAGGTAGATCCCCAAGGGCCTTACGGACTAGTTCCTTTAGCAGACCAAAATCTTCTCTGCCCACACCTAAGCTCGAAGTTTTGCAGTCAGCTTTTGTCCTCTCACCCATGATTTCAAACTCTACTTCATGGTCATTGTGACCAAGGTATCCACCCATCTTAGCTCATGAGTCCCTCTCTGATTACAAACAAATCTAGGGCAAATCCTTTCCATCTGTCTCTCTTAGGAACTGCACCAAATAGTTATTTTCAACATATTTCAGGAACTTCCTGGACATGTTTGTGACTGCTCTAGGATATTCCCAGCTGAAATTTGGGATGTAAAAGTCCCCCATTGTGGGAGGTCCAACTCTGGTTGATCCACCCCTGTTCTGGAAGAGAGGTGTGCCCAGAGCCTTGGACCAACCCCCTCTTCCCGAAAGTTCTGTTATGTTCAAAGCTTTATTGGTTATGAGTTATTGTACCCCTCCCTCGTATGTCTTTATTGGACCCCTGACCCTTGTACCCTCCCCTTGTCTCTTTCCCTATTGTTTGTTTCCCCCCCTTAAAACCGGCTGTACGGGGACATTTCCCCAGTGTTCTTCTCCACGACTCTCCCGAATCCCTTTGCCCTACCCCCAATAAAGGAGAGTTCGGGGGAGACCCCTCCCACAACCCTTTGTCTCTTCTTACCTTATTCCACCTGCACATCGTTGATCCCTCACCGTGGGCAACCCTACCTCAGCGTGAGACATCCACGCCAAGCTCTGCCGAGCATTCAGGGGCGGATGCTGCGGTCGAGGACAGCAGGATAGCCAGGCGACATAATACAACATCCCATAAGTGCAAGGACTGAGTAGACTTTATTTTCTTTTCCAATTACTCTTACACGGAGTCTCTCAGCTGTCATCACCAGTTGCAAGCCCCACACAATCCAAACCCTCCCTTAAATATAGCACCACCTCCCTGGTTTGTGTGCCTTCCCTGTCCCTCCCAAGGTGCCTGTGACTGTCCCTTACAGCACATAGGTCGCAGAGCTCACCCCACCTGGTTTCACTTATGTCAGTGATGCCATAGCTCTGAGAGTGGGTCAAAGCTTCTAGTTCCTCCTGTGCATTATTTTTATTCATATTATTTAATATTAAAAATCTAGTATAGCATATATAGTGTATATATTATTGTACATAAAAATAGAGTAATATGTTACATTAAGAAACTAATATATATATTTATATAATAAATAGTTTTATCAAGTTATTTATTTTATATTAGTACATTAAAATATAAATCAAGAAAATGTTTTGATTAATAAAATATATTAAAATATATTTAATATACCAGTAAATTACTATAATTCCCCCCTATGGCAGAAGCTTTGGAACTAGATGGTTTTAAGGTCCCTCTTCAACCCAAATAATTTTGTGATTCTGCAATTAATAATAATTAGTTAATGATTGATATAATGTATTGTATATTATTTTATGTAATATAAAATACTATATATTATTTAAGCTTTGTACTTTCAGACTACTTAAAGTATTTCTGAAACTTGATGTTAAACACACACTTAGGGACTTTTCCATGGAACGCAACCAGTGCTAAAGTAAACTGTTCTTTTCAATCAGACATGCCTGAGGTTTTCCAGGGAACAAGCCACTGATTGATGGTTAAAAAGTCACTGCAAAAAACAAAGGTTTTGTTGCTAATTTCTGAAAGTGAAAATGTTATACTTCAAAATAAATGCCTGTGAATATTGTTCTTTCTAACAGAAATGTTTATTTTTTTAATTTTAAAGAGATATATAATTAATCTTCTTATGGATTTAACCTACATATAGTACATTATTTAGATATCTCTCAAAGTTTATCTCACCTATGAACTGAAATTTTTCAAGACAGATTTTTTAGCGTGAACATTCTCATTCCTGAAATAAGTTATACCCATTAGCTAGATATCCATACAATGTGAAGCAGAGTTTTGCTTATTAAAGTGGTTTACAGTCTTCTCAGTGATGGACTTATTTAGCTACAACCCACCGGCCAAATTATCCTTTTATCCACTGAAACTGACTGTAATAAGTGATTCTCTTTGACAGTAGAGGTAAAAAAAATAATGCAAAGTAGAGTTGATCATTTACTGACACCCTCAGTAATTTCCCACTCATGACACAAAGCAGATGCTTTTGGTATGTAACCCAAAGGGTGCCTGATAAATAATTTTTTTTTCTCTCAATCAGGAGCAGATTGTAGCTGTGTAGAGGTCCATGCACTCACTGATGGATAAAAAAACCCCAAAGAGCAGCTGTACTGATGTAGCTTTGAAATTACATTCTCAGGAGTACTGGGTATGACAGACTGTTTCAGTGGCCCTTAATTCATTTCATGGTGTTTCTCTTTCTCAATCCTGTCTCATACTAGAGTCAACAACGTGGTGGGGATACTGTATTTATACGCCAACTCACTTCAGTGAAAGTAGTGCATCTTCATCTGAATAGGCAAGTAAAAATCGAAACAGCTCTTAGGCATAATCCCTGTCTTCTGTAGTGCTAAAATAATAAAAAGACTGTAGTAAAAGAGGAACATTGCTAGTAGCAATGAAAATATTATACAAATATTAAAAAAATAGATTGAGGATGAAATAAAATAAAATATAAGCAGAAAAGCTGGCATATTTGTTAGAAAAAGTGGAGAAGAGTGTAAAGGGAAAATTATATGAAAGTTATGTAAGACAATCCCATAAATGATAATACATTTTGTAAGGACAAACTATTCCTTACAATGAAAGAATTCAATGAGTACAAGGAAATAAAATCCATAAGGTCTTCTTGTATTAATAATAAAGGTTTCCCTGCAGCATTTGCAATGCTGTTATACGTACAATTTGTACATAGTAAAAGCTTTAGATACTAAGTTCTTCAGTTTAATCATTTGCTCGGGAAAAACAAATTTTACAACTGAGCACTTCAGTACTAAATTATTTTCATTGAGCCTGTGTGAATCCAGGACACTTAATGTGCTTTTGGGATATGTTACTCATTCTAGTCAGAACTCTAAAAATGGTTTATTCATCTTACATGAAACTGTTTAGGACTAACATGCATAGGAAACAGCTGGAAACAAATCCTCCCTTCTTCTTCCAATACCACCCATTCTCCATTTTAAAGAGTATGAGGCTGACACTTGCATTTGGAAAGTCTGGCACTCTCCTCTGCACACTCAACCAATTTTGGAATGAAAGATGGAGTTTCCTATTCCTACCTCACAGCCATTTTACTCCCACTTTTGTGAAGAAGGTGCCTGATTCTCTGAAAAGAGCAGAGACAACTCAGTTAAAACTCAAGTTAAGTATCTTTTCTAACAACTATTATTTATGAATATTAAAAAAATGAGGCACTTATGCCACCTCATTACTTAATTATTTATAATCAGGCATCTTAAATTTTTCATGAGGGTATACTGTAATAAGGGTGAACACAGAAATAAATATAACTTGAATCTGAAAATGAAGTTGGCTAAAACCATCTTCAGAAAGTAAAAACTTTGTAGAAAAACTTCTTAGTGAAATTGTTACAAAACTGCATAGTGTGAGGCAAGGAACAGGTCACACAGTGCCTGAAAGAAAAAAATGTCTGAAATATCTAGGAGTCCGCTATTGTAGACTGTTTTCATGTCACAGTTGATGGGAAAATATGCAGTTTTTCAATATTAAGTTAAAAAAATATAAATATGTGTTACTACAGTTATCAGGAAGATTATCTTCATCCTTGGCTTCAATGGCAAATTCAAAATACCCTGACTAAAAGGAGTAAGCAGAACATTATATAAGCTCCTGTCCGGTCTCTCAACAAAGGCATCAGTCATTTATCACTGGTTATAATATCAATTCAGAAAATTAAACTAATTGCAGAAAGTTAAGACTCGAACCAAGTGATTCATGAAGTGGCTGGACTCTCACAAGATCATTGTAGAATTTACTGAAATACTATTCCATTATCTATGTGTTACACTTATAAAGTAAGCACTTTCATTCTCTTACCTCAAATAAAAAGAGAAGAAAATTTGTTATTCCACTCTTGCCATTATGAGCCATCTTTTGCTTTCTAAGAACCATAAATTCTTTTCATGATACAGATTTCCACCTTCATTTTTTTCTCCTGTCCACAAGAATCCACTACGGTTGCATTCTTAATTTTCTGTATCACAAAGCTCATCAAAAAGGCACTGCATACAACTATTGGACTGGTGACTTTTTCCCATCAATATTCAAGTAGGTAGAATCATTTATTATCAGCATGTGCTAATTCTGGCACTTAATTAAACAATCAGGAGGAAGGGACCTTTTCGATTTCTGTTCACCCTGCTCTCAGATGTGTTGGGAGAGATATGTCAGTCACATGTTAGAGGCATGGGTGATCCCAGACCTGCACACGGTCCAGAGGCAGCATAGCATGCCCTTCCTATGGAGCAGAAAGCCCAGAATGTCACAGTGCAACAAATACAGGCACACAACTTGCTCTGCTTTTCCTTAGTACATCAAGCACCACTTATACTCTATGTTGTTGTCAGAGAAAAATTTTGTGAGCAGGATATCTCCAGGGAAAGGAAAGGGGAGGTTTAAGGCAGAATCTCAAGAAGTACTCCTCTCAGCTATAGTTTATCATCACAGAGCAGCTTGCTCTTACCCAGCCTTTAAAAGCTTGGTTGAAGATCCATGACCTGTAACAAAACAGTGTGACTTCAGTGGGATTCACAGAGTGAGAGGTTTGCTGTTGTAGCAAAGGGCAAACCCAGGTGAAGTGAAAGATGCATTATACTAGACACCGAGCAGTACTGGAGGCAATAAAGTGCAATTCCTTCTAGGAACAACATGTCCTAAACAAACCAGACATACATAAGTTAAACATGGGAACAGCAGCAAAATTTTTCTACAGCAAAGAAAAAAAAAGTCCCAACAAACTAGCAAGAAAAAAATAGAAGCCACTTGGTTGTTTTGGAAATGAGAGTACATTTGTTTGTTTGCAATCGGAATATGCTCTCCTTCCCACCAGGAGAAGGCATACACCACCATGAAAGATTACATGCTTTTGTAATATGGCAAGGGAAAATTGCACATTAAACCAGAAGAGTTAAATCCTCTGTAATTTGAAGTCAGGGAAAAACATGATCCAGGATAATGTGACACCTTCAACCAAATCTTCAGAAAAACATCCCTTAAAATATGAATGGGCATTCAAGGCAAAACTGAAACTAATTAACATCAGTGGCCATTTTAATGGGAATTCTGGCTGAATAGTGTCCAATTTTTTAATATGATTTTCCAGAAGACTGTTGCAAATCCCCAAGAAGTGGAAAGGAGCTCTTTAGAAGTCTCTGTCTTGCTTTACACATGGCAGGAGAATAGACCATAAACCCAGTTATATTTTAAATGAAATTTAAAAGAGAAAATAAGATAGCATCCTCCAAAGACAACATTCAAAAAGAGGAAATTATTGTGTTTGTATACTTAATTCAGGGGTATAATATCAGCTTGGTACTTGCTTAAGTACATATTAATAGGAATGAGGGGCACATGTCACAGAGACAACAGCTATAATTGTCAAAATTGTGTTATATTAGCTTTATGGATTTCTGTAAAATGAAAAATTTCAATGAGTTAAGAATCCAGTTGGGAGTAACGAAAGTACAAAAAAAAAAAAAAGTGATGTAAGGTGTTATACAGAATTTAATTTAATGTCAAGGTTAAATATACTTATTCAGTATTGTATTAATTCAAATCGCATCACAGCCACTAATTTATTAATTTCCTGCTAAGCTTAAAGTATAGACTCTTGCAAATTTATCTTTTTAGATCCCTGACAGTGCTGCTGTTTTAATCTTAGGGTTAGATGTAGCGCGGAAGAATTTAATGCTATTTGTACATAGAGGTTGATTTTTAAGCAATTTATCATTATCATGAAAATATTCCACTGTTGTAGCTCCTTATCAATTCAAAATATTGACTTAAATTTTATTACTGGTAAAATACATTTTGTCTATAAAAGGAAACAAGTATCAATAAAATATTTGAGGCTTACTTATTACACCTCATAATATGGCTTAATTTTAATATGCTTTCAAGGGAAATTTTCCAGTAGATTTAGCAAGAGACATATCATTCATAAGTTCCCTTCCCTTCCCTTCCCTTCCCTTCCCTTCCCTTCCCTTCCCTTCCCTTCCCTTCCCTTCTTGCCATTTTCTGATGTGTGTACTTTTCCTTCACAAACAAAAGTCAAATAACTTTCTCTTACCCAACCAAATGCCAGCTAGTCCCCAAAGACAATCAAGCTGATTTTTATCAGGAATACTTTCATTATCTGAATGGTCCTTCAGCCATTCAAAACACCAGGTTAATATACACGATAATGTAACATAAGATAGTATAAACAAACTCCTTAATAAAAATCTTCAATAAATAATTTACAGAGTGAATTAGATCTGGGAGTAGGCGAGAAACATCAGGTTAAAGCTGAACCAAAGCACTCTTGTACAAAAAGGGGTGCTACATTGGCAAAAAAGTAGCATTCTGTAAAATATTCTGCATTTTACAGAATAAAGGTTAAAATAAAGACAAATAAAGATTCTGAGAATTAGGGAGGAAAAGGTGACTTAAACAATTGCCAGTGAAGGCAAACAACATATGGGAAGGGTTTGCCAAAGGAATAAATGCCAGTGACAAATTTAAAAGTGGAGAAGAGATTGAGATAATGGGGATATGTGCTCTGCGGAGTGAGTGGAGGAGCATGCACTAGACTGTGCAGATTAGCACTGCTCAGGAAAAAAAGAAGTTAAAAGAAATGTAATTCGAGGTGGTTCTGAGACTATATTCAAGATGTCTATAGTGATGCAACCAGAAAAGGCTGAAACTGAACATATCTGAGGTAGCCTGAAGGAGAAAATTAATCAACCAAGGTGGTTTTCAAATTAAATATGGTTAATGGGTTGAAACACTAATACTGTGAGCATTAAATGCACTCAGAGACTCATGAACTAGAAATAACTTAGAATTTTCCTAAATCATGAATAAATTTGGGAATACTAATGCAATTTTTAAGCAGTTTACTTTGTAGATCCTCCTTGAAATTTTGAAAGCTTCTCTAAGATCCTTGGTTTCACTATTTTAAGAAAATAAGGGGTAAAATTATCTATTTAACCAGTGTCACTTGAAATTCTAGTTTCATTTGTGCCAAGGACCATGGAATTTGGGAGACATAAAAGTTAAGTTTCAGTTGGTCGTGTTGTTAAAGTGGTGTGGCTGTTTATCAGGGCTGTGGCTATGTGCACATCTGCTGCACTCAGGCCAATCATTCCCCAGGTGGTCCATAAATTCATTAGTTACTCATCTGCACAGAGTAAATAGTGGGCTGATGAGTGATGGGCTGCCCCGAGAGGAGGCTGAAGTGCTGGCTCCCTTGCAACAAAGCATTGGATTAGCTGGTGCAGGAGATCTCCAGGTGGGAATTCTTGAACAGGCAGGACCTGCAGTGCCTGCACTAAATTGTATATTTCAGTGTGTTGATTTAAATTGTGGAAAAAGCTGGACTTTCTGAGGACTCCTAAGTAGGTTACTACTGCAGGACTGACCAAATCCTACATAGATAAGACCTTTATAAATAGAAAAAGTTCTTCCAGATGCAGACAAGGTCTTGTATACAATTACTATAGTTAGCTGACCTGTGTGCTGTTTAAGGCAACAGCAATGGGACAGACTGTGCCTGAGCTGGAGTGCTCATGTAGGAGCACAGAGCAGCTAGCTATGAGAACTTGCGGACTAAGTGGAACAGGAGCGTGGGGAGTATCACCCAACCCAGCTGAAGACATCATTGTAAGAACCATTGCAAAGGAAATTTCTTTCACCATCTAGACCATGACTGAGAATTTAGCTCAGAGTATTCAATTACTTGTATAAGCACTCCCCTGTAACAAGATCTCAAAAATTAAGGATTTTTTAACGAATTATCTGTGATTTTCTGTGCAGCAAATTTTAATTAAAGGGAGGTAAAAAATATCACAGATACCTATATCTTATTCTGAGTATAACAATGGGTATGTTTGAAAAAGACAGATTGCTTTACCCCTCAATTCCAAAGCAAATTGGAATTATCAGCTTTCAGATCCTGTTACTTAATTTATTTTCTCTCCTAAAAAGACAGACTGATATTTAAGGTCTTGCACTGTTTTTATTATTTGAAGTAATAATCAGTTGAAACCGTTACATGTGTAGGTATGATTACTGCTGTTATTATTAAAGTGTAAAAAGTATAATGAGAAAAACACTGTGTTAAAAGATATTTGTGAATGAATTTGCTCTTGGCACCACTGGGTATTTTAGACTAAGACTAAATTAATTCATTTAAAGATTTTCATCTGGATGCCTGAGTCAGATGGGATATTCACAGTGTATGAAGCAAAGTTTCGTAGTTTTTTTTAAAATATAATTCCTTAAATCATTCCAGTGCACATACCCTGAGATAACTACTTTCTTTGCAAAGAGCTAGGTCTTTGAAGAGAAGATGATGTTAATAATTCTGGAAAAATTCCTTTACAATCTCTGGAACCATAAAAGATCCTCAGGCAAATATTCTTACTGTTACAGTATCACAGTAAATTGTTTAACAAGAAAAGATAAGATCTACATAAGACACCTGGATGGAACAAACTATCCTCAATGTAGAAAAAGAGTGAGAAAAATGCTTTGTGTTTCTCTGCGATCATAAAACAATAGGGAGATCAACACATTTGTTGACGAATCTACCTGTCAGTGGAATATGTATGTCCCACATCAAGAAGAAGGGGCTGGAATAGCCCTCCCTACACACTATTTGAGCTATCCTCTTGAGATATGACTTTCTACCTAGTTTGATGTTGTAATTGTTTAAAAAAGAGGACGATGAGATGAAGGGTTTGCAGGAGGGGGTTGTCCTACCCTTGCTCTCGTTTATTATAGGTCCAGGGTAGAGGTGTTCGAGAGGGAGAGAAGGGAAGGACAAAGGTCCTCGCCCCAGGAGGGACAGGGAAGGAGGAATCCCCTCCCTGCCCCCGCAGGGACAGGAGAGAAGGAATCTCCACCCTGCCCCCCAAGGAAAGGAAAACAATCCCATCCCTGCCCCCATGACAGCAGCTTACACAGGGACAGGGGTAACCAATCAGGGAAGAGATAAGAGGAGGAGATAAGGGTACATAACCAATAATAACAAAAGAGGGAGGGGTACAATTCAAGATAACCAATAATACAGATAATGGAACAGAAGATTCAGGAAAGGTGGGCGGATCCTGAGCCCTGGGCACTCCTTTCCCCAAGACCCAGGGGTGGTCCCAGGCACTCAGATCCCCCAGGGTCCTCCCACGGCAGGGCTCCTCCCTCTGAGGAGCCGGACCAGCCTGGGAGGCGGAGGCAGTATGAGGGCGGACCCGCTTCAGTTTGACTCTGAATTTTCGTAGGCATTGAAATGGCAATCATTGCTTCAAATCCTAGACATCATCAATTTAGGCTGTAGACCTGCAAAACTTTCCAATGTTAAAATATTCTTTTTTTACCAGTAGAATATGAACAGTATCTGTTTTCATACCACTTTCTTGTGTTTTGTTTTGTTTTGTTGTTTTTCTGGTTTTTCTTCCCCTGTGGGTGAATAAAATGCAGTTGAATTGAATTTAAAAATGTTTCTACCATATGTAATTACTCATCTGCATAGTCTTATGGATATCCCATCAATGTCTTCTGCCACTAAAAAATATAGAATGTGTTGGTGTCTTTATTAGACAAAACCATTTTGAAAAATGAAATGTAAACACATTTTCCACAGTGTTACTGCCATATTAAAGCTCAAATGAGTAAGACAAGTAGAAAACGTATTTCATATTATAGCATCTGGAAGATAAATATTAGGCAGATTTCCTAGATTTGAATATAAATAGGAATTCCAAACTTTTTACAAATGTTTAACAATGTATTTGAAAGGGAGAATGTGATGGAAATACTGTCTTTAATCAGTCTAAGGGTGAAGATAATTTGTATTATGTTCTGTAATTTGACAATACTATTAGTAATAATCTTATGGCTCATTTCTAAAACTATCTAATCCATGCAGAAAAGCAATAACATATTCAGTTTTTTAAATGTAGGTGAGTTACAAAAATACATATGAAACTGAAGTTCGATTCATCCTTGCTTTTTGTCTTGAGGATATCTAGAAAAAGAGCTTTCTAAGCACAGTTATTCTTTCACCATCCAAGAAACTACCAGAAGCACTTCACATCATAACCAAGGAAAATAAACTCCTTTTTGCCAGAACTCCTCTCCTAAAGTCCCTCTCTTAATCACTCTTCTTCTCCCTGTGCTAATTTACGAGACTGGGGAGGGACATTTGAATAAACTTTGATATGCCTCGTATGATGAAAGGACTCTCAAATGAAAACATGACTTGACATTTTACCTTAAAAGAAAGCTATGAAAAAAAAAAAATAGTATATCAGTGGAGTATATAAATTTATTGAAGTTCTTAAAATTTGAACACTTTCAGACAAAAGTGGAAAATATTTTCATTTTCCAAATGAAGTTAAAACCTGAAAATATTTTTGTCTCAAAATAAGATTTTGTTTGTAATGGTTTTTTTTTCTTGTTTATAATTCTAACAAAATTTGTAAACAAAGCACTAGTTCAAAATGAAAAAACAAAAAGGTTGAGAAAATATTGAAATTAACATTTCAACTGTTTTCTTCTCCAATTTTGCTGTGTCAAATCAGGTAGAAATGGCAGGATTTCACTAATTTTTATTAATTTTATCTATATATTAAGAGAGTTCAAAATTTTTGATGGAAAATAATGCAGTTTTCACTACTTAATAGATAAAAATGTTTGTACTTCTAATGCCATATTAAAAGTGATTTCTTAGAATCGAACAAGAGATTTAACAAACACATCTCATATCTAAAAATGTAAAAAGGCATTTAAGCAGTAAAATCATTTTACTGCTAGATCAGCATGGTTTGTCCTTACTCATGCATGTAGAAATACTGATTGTTTACTATACTTACTAAGCATTAGTCGATGAAGTAATCATAATATCTAAGCAATTGGATTAAATAACCATTAATGAAATTGTTACTGATTTTACACACATGCTTAGCTGTACAGCCATTTTTTTTCAAAACGAGTTATTCCTAGTCTTAGTACTATTATTAATTTAGTGACATATCCATCAGCAGAGATAAAATCTATTCCATTCTATTTCTATTTTTATATCACCTTCATAACTGTAATAATGTGCCGCTTTCAGTGGTGCATAAAGTATCATTAGTAATATTTTTCCCGTGAGTTTTGCTCTCTCTCCCTCTTTCTAGATAATGATTATTGCGATATAAGATTTTTTGCAGAATAAAATTCAGTACATCCTTGGCTAATTATGCACCAAATGATGATTTAGTTGTTTAACTCCTGTAGATCTTTGGAGCTTTGGCTTGTAGCAAGCACTGTGATCTCAACTATCTTTATGAGTATTTATCTTATTACTGCCAAATTTATTGATCTTCTTTTCTGGTAGAGAAGCCACAACAGTAGTTTTTATTAAAGTTCTTTCTCAGCTGGACTATTTGTAGTCTTAGTAAGAACTCCTGACCCAGGGGTCCATTCAAAGAGTTCTGTATGAGCTTAGACTAAAGATGCTAAACTTAGCAAGCAAATATATCAGAATCATACACCCACCCCAAGGCTGTTGATCTATTCAGGTAATTATTACTCCTTTTTTTGTTCACATCTTAATTCACACACATTTAAAAAAAAAAAAAAATTACATCAAGCTTACACGCTATCATCAAAAGCATACAAATGAGACAGAAAAAAGCACAGAACCCTGAATGTATCAGTGTTGCCTTAAGACAGCAATAATAATGCTTAAATGCTAGCAAGACCTGTGCTGATCTGAAGTAGGAAGCAGTGAGACCTGAAATTCACAAAGCCTTCAGTGGCACGACAGCTTTATGAATGGCAGAAATATCAGTAGTACAGGCAGTAGCTCAGATGCAAGTTCACTAAATCCTGATGTTCAGAGCAGAAGCATCCCTGGGTGATTTCCATTTCCTCTGGGGATACACCTGGGAGCTGCTGCAAAGGGACAGCTTAGAGGTGGAACAGTCAGATGGTTTCCTTGTACAAAGAAGAAGTAGAAACAGGATCAAACCCCAAAATGAGAATGCAAATATCACTTAAGTTAGCTTATTCAATGTGATTAAAGAAAATTTCTATGTCTCTCTTTAATAGAAACAACTAAATGGTTTAGCTCAAATACCTGGAGTAGCTCAAATTACACTAGAAACTCATGCTGTAAAAGGACATCAATTCACCATTTTTTTACAGAGATATAGAAAATAAATCAGGCAGAATGTAATAAATAACTGTATTGGATTCCTGACTTGAAAAGAAATAGAGACAAGTTTTTGTCTGCATTGACAAGTGGCCTTCAGTTTTGTAAACACAACTTCGCTCTAATAAATGTGTCTAAAAATCTCATTATGCCTAAAAATCATATCACTCAGCATAACCAACTCTGAAATTTGGGAAGTCTCTTTCTTTAAAATTACCAAGCTTCAAAATTACTAAAACAGCAAGCTTTTTACCTTTTGATACTATTTACATGCACAATAAATTGAAGATGCAATACTTGCAGATGAAGAATTATTTACAAGACAAAAGATTAAGTTGAAGATTTTAATTGAACTGAACAGTGTATGTGGAGTCTGTTATATTAACTGAAAAGGAGAAAGTAAGGAAGAAGAAAATGGCTAATGATGACTATGGTAATAGCTGCTGTAAGATAAGATTATATTGGCTGTTATAACTTTTGTTCTTACGAGCAATGACATAATTTTTGCCAACTCTTCACTCAGTTTTTATGATCATGATTATTGCTGTTGCTCCCAGTGTGGCTACTCCTGGAAAGCAAGTCTTTCATCAAACATTTGTTTTTATCTCTTTACATATTCAAGGTCCGATTCCTTTAGCTCTTTCAAGATCACACTGAACTGTTTATAAAGACTTCTTGTGGCAAAGTGCAATCCTGACTGCGTGTTTTCTATAGGACAAATGGATCTGGAGATACTTGGCTTAATTTTGAATCTGAGGAGCCAAATGTGTAGATAAATGTACAACAATGAGTCTTCATTTTCTTGTTCAATTACAATGTAATGTAGCATTTCCTTTGCCATGAACAGAATTAAGAAAACACATTTAAAATCAATACCACACCTGCATATTTAGAAGATTTATTCTTTTACTGGTGGTAAAGAATGAAAGGTTTGAGAATTTTGTAGAATCTTCAGATCTGTGGATATCTACCTCTGAATGTTTTGCCTATGGAAGAAAAACATCCAAAACCTAGTAACAAAATGACAGTTGATTTTTTTTTAAATATATATATATATTACTATAGATATTTAAAGATAAAATAGAAGGGTCTAAGAGTTGGGGTTTTTTTCCCCAGGGAGATTCATTCTAAATTCTTGAATGGAAGATACGTATTACAGCTTCAGAAGGTAATTGCTGTTTATATGAGTAATAGTGTCATCATCAGAATGTGCTAGAAAAGTTGTTTGACAGAGAATTTTACTTGATGGGTCAGTAAGAGACAGTAGATAGATCTTGCTTGTGATTCTTGTTTTAGATATAGTTTTAGAGTAGCTGAATGAAGGGAGATATCTCAGTGAGAACTAGGTGTGCGCTTGGAACAGTGCTCATGTTATGAGTAGGATTAATTTGACTGCCAAGTGGACCAGATTGCCTTTGTAATCAACAGACCAATACATTTTGCACTGTAAATTCCTGAAATATGATGAATCTCCTTTCACTGCCTTTGAGGACAGCTAAGTATATACCACAAAGGTATTATGGAGCCCATCAAAGAAATTAATTCCACCAAGGTTTTAACACATCCAGAACACAAGATGCAATTCTTTTCAGACCCTATTCACATATCCATCTTATGGCAGACTAGTGAGCAATTTATGATATCTTCACAAGTTTTACTTAAGCACATTGAACTATACTTTAGGAAATTCATTTTTATCACATAAAACTACTGAGCTATTGCAGGCAATGTATGCTCTCATTTAATTGTTAAGTGTCCAACTGAATCTATAGGGACTCAAATATACCAAAACAGGTATTTCATGACATCGTGATCTATTATAATCTGAAGTACTAGAGACATCCTTGTAATTGGAATCACATTTTTTTAGCTGAAATCTTTAAATTTTCATTCTACTGCAAGATATACATGTTATTTACATCTTCTCACAATTTCATATATTCTTAGAGTTTATGTCTTAAATGACTCAATATGATTGCCTCAGTACAACTTACTGCATATTGTACCACAGAATTGGTAGCTTCTGAAATTGAGGTATTTTCAATTCACAACAATAAACAATTAAACAATTTAGCTTCTTCTAGAAAGTATAACATCTTTTTAAAAGGTTGCAAGTGATGCAACGCCTACCATTTGAGGTTCTGGAATTATTTTTCAGAATCTAATTACAGTGTCTGTTAAGAATTTTCTCCTTTTCTTTTTTAAATTAATCTATTGAAACATTATGCAAACCATCAAGTAAGTCAGTAGATTAAAAAAACACAAACTCTATGGATATTTACACCTTGCCCCAGAGCTTCCTAACTGTCTGGGCTGCATTGTGTTTAATGCACCTGACTCCGGGTATTTAGGACAGAAAATTTCCAGATGCCTTGAAAGCAAGAAAAAATTTGGCACAGTTTTCATTTTCATGTGCCTGGGGAAACCAAACCATGAAGTGGTCTTCTCAGTAGTTCACAGTAAAATTCATAAAAATAAACCTTGCCTTGTATAATTTATTAATTCATAAACTAAACCTTGCCTTGCATAATTCACAACAGGTATTCAAACTGCTGTGAAATGCAGGGCATTTTCACATCAATCTGGGTACCTGCTGTGAAAATGCCCTGCTTAAACTAGAGGAAGCACTGAGGAGGACCTGCCTAGGGCTTTACTCAGAGTAGGCTCTCTCTAAGGTGAAAACACCTAGGATAGTGAATACAAGATGATGATCTTAGAAATTGTGTCTTTAAAAAAACAAACAAAAAGTCCCCAAACAAACAAACCCCACACATATTGATTGAAAACTACATGTTGTACTATGGTTATAAGCCAGGACATCCATTAAAAATATGGAAAAGAGTCAGCTACATCCATCTATATGTCTTTCCAGACTACAGCAACAAGTAAGGGTAGTCACTTCTTTTCATGTTGTAAATTAGGTTCAACTTTAGGGCAAAAGGAGTAGCATAGCAAATTGTGAAACACTTGAGTTTTTCAGCTTTGTTGTGTTCAAAGGCTTCCTTGATTCCGTTTGAGGAAAAAGGTATATTTGACTTGAAACTTCAAAGAAACAATTTCTTTTTGAGACCACAGAATCAACATATTATTTCTAACCAGGCAGAAGATTTTTTTTATCCTGGTCTTCTCATATGTTTCCTTTTTGTAATTTACCCATCTAATTTTCTTTTTTTTACCTCATGTTTCTTATTTTAGCCTGAAGTCTTATTCCATTGCTCACTACTGTATCTGGCTACTCTTCCTATGCCACTATTCCTTGAGTTTGCTGCAAACAAGTGTCCAAAGAAAATGCTCTTTTTCTTCCATGCAGCTGGTCCACCCATCTTCTACCACGTGCCATCCATTATTCTCACAAGAAATTCCACTTAAGCTGTGGCATTCCTGTCATCCTCTACCTTTGCTCAGTACAAGCTCTCTTGATGTTCTTGAGTTCACTGTAAGGCTGCTTCTTTTTTTTTTCCTTTTCTTTCTTTTTTCCTCATTCTTTCTTTTCTCCCCCTAAACATGGAGCATAATATTGACTGAGGTTTTTATATATACCCATATTTATTAGATTTCATTAATTCCTGCATCAAACTCAGTGTGTCTTTCTTCCTCGATAGCTTTTTTTTTGGTCTATTAGCCATATATCTCTTACACTGAGAAGCCACTCACACTTCATATGGTTCAGACTGCACAATATCCTTTAGTTTGTTTTAGCAAAATTAAGTGTAGAATTCCAGTTAGTGATTTATTCCAAATCCTTATCTGAGCTTCCTTTAACCTTCCTTGTCAGCCTAAAGAAAAAACTAGCAATATATCAAAACCTCGGTCCAATAAAATGACAGCAGGAAAATTAGGGGAGGGCAAGATAATTTATTTGGGTTTTTAAAGGCTTCAATGCATGAGCAGAACTAGTTATTTAGAGAATGACCATGGCCACACACATGAAAAATAACTTTACAATATGTAAAAATTTGTAAGTCATTCAAGAGATAATGCTTTCACTGCATCTTTGATTCAATAATAGGTATGCTTTTCTTGTATTCAAAGAAATGTGCTGTACAAAACATAGTGATTTCTATCCTTCACAAAGATATACAAGAAAATTGGGGTTTCTCTTGTTTGTTTCTTCGTTTATGAGATTATGTGAGGGTTTTGTTTTATTTTCCCTGAAACATGTGATGTTTTTGCAAGCCTGTTCCTTGTGAGAAAGAGAGGGAGAGAATAGAGGATAAAATAGGAAAAAAAAAGCAGCTAAGCAATAGGGCTGTTGGACAATTACTGCAACTACTGTAGCATGTTATCCTATTACTGCTAAATACAAAGGTTACTGAGCTTTTCCTTACAAAATTTCATGTCAAACAAGACCTAGATTACAGCTCAAATTTTTTAATCTTCAGAATAGAGAAGTCCAACATTTTTATAATAGGATGTGAGTAGTGATACTCTATTGTCAATGACAACGCTACAGCTTTTCAGTTACCTCTGGTACTAGGTTCCTTTTGCTATCAGAAATTTGGTGCAGTGAGTTGTTTGAAATTCATCTTCTGTAATTGTTATTAACAATGTATTTCTATGAGAAATTTTGAACAGTGCTCATAATCAAGGTATATATATCAAGATGGGGATACAAAGCTATTTGTAACCTGCATTCCTGCCTTATTTGATGTTTTGCAGTAATCATTAACTAAGCTAAACACGACCAGTACTAGAGATGAAAATCAAAGTACTGCTGGGCTTACTAGTGTTTCTTTTTTAATCAGAATCATCCAGAGTGTCTTCCAATGAGAGTTTCAATACTGCAAAGCAAGAATTTCACAGTCTGTCAAAGCCAACAAAAAACAAGACATGAATGGACAAAGATCAGCATGTCTTTTTAGCAAAAGCATTAACCCTAGCATATTGGCTAAATTTGAAATCGTATATTTATGTGCTTTCTGCTTACAAGCTCTGCTTGTTAACAGTTAGACACAGTGGTGCAAATTCTTCCATCTGTTATTGATGACATATGTCAAAGGTTTACCAAATCAAATTAAAATCACTCTAAGAGAAGGTAAAAACAGAAAGAACAATATGTGTTGAGGACTATGATCACCACAACACAACTAGAGAAGTAATTCTCCTCTTATTTTCTTTTCTGCTTCCCCATCAAGATGAGCAGCCTAGTCATACACAGATATGTCTTCTGAATTATCAAATAATAAGTACTTATGTGGAGAAAAAAGGTAATAGAGAAGATTTATGAGGTTTTTTGCTCACTACAAAATATAAAATTTCATGTGGATCTGTTAGTATATATAAGAATTTGATTTTTTTTTTTTTAGACTGAATTGTGAAAAAACCAAAGTAAATGGCACCAAATAAAAGAGACAGTCTTAACTTCCTTCATTTCTTCTCATTGCCTTTCCTCACTTCTCTTTCTTTTCTTCTCTGAAAAATTCTGTAAAGACAGAGTTTTTAAGCATATTCAAAGATCTTTATCATCCCTTATGCTATTTGGGGAGAAGAATGTTTCAAATCAAGTTGATCACTGCAAAGTTTGAAAACACCCCGAAACAAGAACGCGTGTGTGGATCACTGAAAAAGGTAGGCTATAGTGCCACCCAAAGGCTCTGTTTAACACATTGCTTTTGTAATATACAAATATAAGTTTCCAGGTGGAATAAAGATTTAGTTAGTTATTTCTTGGTTGGTAGTTATCATGACTGATTTACCAGCATCAGTAATTTAACAAAAGATTTTGTGAGCTTTATTTTTAAGTATGAAGTGGCTTGTGACTGTTCTGAAGTAATAATTTTTAAAATTATTTAAATCCACTTTCATTTTTATTTTTCACTTTTGTCAGCTAGTGTTTTTTATTAAGGTGTTATCTGCCTTTGATTTAATGTCTTTTCACATTGTATAACTTTCTCTTTTCACCAAGCACAGAGTACAAATTTGTAGCCTCTTGAGTAGAATTGGTGGTATCCATTTGGAAATAAGAATGTGTATCTCAGTTTTCTCTCATTTGTAGAGTGATTGATCTGGATCCCATCTGATAACTTACAAACAGTTCACCTCCTTATTTTTAATGGGTGTGCTCTTGTCCACAACATATGCACGTCTCATTTACCTAAGTGTGACATATGGCTTTCCAGAATGCTCATTTTGCCTGGAAACTTATGAGTTGTAGACAGATTTGGAAATCCTGCTCCACTCTTTCTTCTACTGTGTCATTGAGTGATTGTGTGCTGTACAATTTGACAACCTCTTCTATCAGCTCATCAGCATAACCTGCAACATGCATAATAATTACAGCTCCATTTCAGGAAATACATGAGAAAGGGTCAGAAATGTGTCAAACTGTCTAACTCCTTCTTCTACCACATCTGTTCTACTTAGTAGTTGGACAGAGTGGGACTGCCTTATAAAATAATAATGTGTTTTTAAAACTGGACTAATCTTTTTGCTGTCACACTACTTATGCAACGTTATTCTTTAATGTGTCTTTCTGAGGATTTCTTTCTAAAACATGGTATTTTAATAATAGCATACGAAAACCATTGTGATCATGCTACCTTACACACGGTCCTATCCTCCACCAAGGCTTGAATCATATCAATACAGGATAAAAAGTTCTGTGTCAATGTTCTGTGCAAAATTTAGCATTATTTTGAGGGCTGCAGCTAATGTTAAGATGCCTGTCATAAATGATTTGCAGGTTTTTGAAATGTGCTATAATAACTTGATATGCTATACCACCAAAGGCATATATATGTAGATAAAAAGCATAATAATTTTATTTGTTTTCTGGAATATATAAAAATTTATTTCATAAAATGTCTTTAGCAAGTTTAGTCATATTTTTGTGAATGTGGCTTTTAGCTAAATTCTTCCTTTTAAAGGCTTTGTGTATGTACAGATTTTACTATTGCTATTTTATTGGTGATCATTAAAACATATTTTCAACATATTCCAGGAAACCACTCTTTATCATTAGACTTAATTTTTCATTTAAAATATATAATAAGTAGACATGTGTATACATCATATGCACTGTATAAGTTGTATTATATTACACATTATTGTTAAAATTGTTAGGAAAATTAATTGTAATTCAGTTTTCTGATAAACATCAGGAAATTCTGAAGAAAACATTACATATGGTAGTTCTTTACTTTTCTGCTTAAACTTTCAAATTCAATTCCCTTTTTTTTAAGCAAAAGATCAAAGATGTCTTGCAGAAGCGGGAACAGCAAGTTGTAATTCATGCCCATAAACTAGTATATGCAAATATTCCTCAGAAACTGTCAGAGCCTACAGCTTGTAGAGAGAGGAACTTCTTAACATACTTGAAATTAGAGCCCTTTAAAACTACAGGGGAGACTATCTTTCTCACAATAAAGCTGCAGAAAGAAAAGCTGACATTGCAATAGACTTGTCAGAGCTATTTTATAACAGGTGATCTGTTTTCCATCTGATGAGAAAGCAAACATCAAGGACACTGGCCTACTTGGCATTTTTGTCAAAGGTTTCAGAGAAAAAAATATTTTTAAAGAATAGCAAGCTTCTTTTTGAGATTTTGATTTACACTGAGCAACAAAAATGTTAGATGTTAGTGAGTCAGATGATGAAAAACTGTCTTCCATAGATTTCATTTTAGGTGAGTCCCCTTCTAGAAAAATAACTACTGATGTATTTTTCTTTTTCAGTAAGACAAAAAGAAAAAAACCAAAAGTGGTAAAGACAAGTTATTTAACAAATGTTTAATAGAATAATTAAAATATATTGATATGTTAAGCATTAAACAGCAATGGGAGTAAGTTTTGTACAGATATCTGAATCACATAATTGATGACCAAATTCTTATTTCCTTAAATTCATGTAAGCAATCATATTAGAATCAAACTTGTGTCTCCATTTTCTTTTTTTTTTTTTTTTTTTTTTTTGGGGGGTGGGGAGTGGGACACTATTTCTTACCAGGAGCATGCATGAGGACATGGTGTCATATTTTGTTTTTCAAATGTTGCTGAGTTGAAAACATGCAAATAAGATCTCTTAATTGTAAAATGGACAATATGGTATCTGAGAAACTGACTGATAGTCTTCAGAAACAAAAAAAAAAAAGAAAAGAAAATTACAGGGTAACCTTTGATCAATAAAAAACTGCTTTTCTATCTCTTGTTTGAATATATATATTTATATACTCTATGTCTTCTGACTAGTGTCTGAGAAACGCAAAATATGTCTGTGTATGTGTGCATATATATATATATATGTAAATGTATGGTTGGATATGTATAGTCATAATTTTAAATCTAGAGACAAGTTTTATTTCCCAGTGGCCACAAAAGTTCTTTGAACACATTTTTCTTGGTTTTCTTTTTTCTCCCAATCACAATTTTGAAGAATATTAAGATTTTGGTGAAGCTGAGGAGTTGAACAGAGGAAGTCCTGTGGTAGTATGCGACAATGATAGCATCAAGTTACTTTAATTACTGTACAGTGTGTAGCTTTGGGATTTTTGTTTGTTTTCTGTTTGGTTTCTTTTTTTTTGGTTTTTTTTGGTCATTGTTGGCAGAAACTGTGTAGCAAATCCAGCAGGTACCTCTGGTGCTTTTGGACCTTTTTTGATCTGGAAAGTAAATACATTACTTAGATTCTCCCATATGATTTTCTCTAAGTCCTCATTCTTAGACATACTTAGGTCAAAAATTCATTATGCCCAGAAAATCAGATTAAATTTTCTTTTTTTTCATTCAGTATTTTTATCTTTTAACTAATTATAAAATAAGCCCCAATATCCTCCTAGTAGATTTGTCTGGGGTTTGTCATCAAATAGTAAAAAATTTAGCTGTATGACTTGAAATAAGTAAAGTATGTTGATTTAATCCCATCAAATCTGATATTTTATTACATATAAAAAACATTTAATTCCTTCTTGAGTTATAGGATGAGTGTATATGCAGTTGTCATTCTTTTAAGAGAGTGAGGATTTTGGAGTCAGTAATAGTGGTGTTGTAAATTAGACTAATGACAGTAATGGTTTTATTTTGAGTGACTGATAACATTTTAATCAGCCCAACATTAAACTCTTAGCTCATATACAGAGTGTGTTTACTATTGCTTGTAACAGGATTTTTTGTGTGAAAGGTGCTCCAGGTGTCATTTCTAGGAATACCAAGTCCACAAATCAGGAATGCCATTCAGAGGCAAGTTTTAAAGCTGACATCAACATTTTTAATTCACATTTTTATTGCAGAAGAACATTGAGTAATTAATTAACAATTTTCAGACTTTAAAATATGTGTTGATCAGGCGTAACTCAAACACTTCACAGCTCATTTTAATGACTGACATGTTTACAGGGGTTCTAGATAAAATTCTTCTTGCTTCTCAACAAATTCCCATTCATTTTGAGGGTAATTGTAGAAATGGATAGTAAAATATTCTTTTTCATAAATTCTTCTTAATAATATATCTTTATGATAAAAGTGTATAAAACTTCTAAGTGGTAGTTGAGGCTTAGCTTTGTTCAAGCCTTGATGTATACCTCACATCCTCTGTACTAGTCCATAGTAGACTTAATCAGAAAATTAACATTCTAATAAGTCCTCATGCTCCAAAACAGGGAAAAATTAAGCAGCTTCTTGCTTTGTCAATGTGCTGGTTTGTGAAGAGCACTAGTGGCACTTTCCTACTCTTGACTGAGAGGAGTATTCTTTGCTTCTTCAAAGCACTATAAACTATTGCAGACTTGGTCAATTTTAAAATCATAAAGAAATCAGGCTTTGCACTCCCACAGTCGCCTCAGATTAAAAGGAATCTTCTTGATTTAAATAGATTTGTAGCCCTTTGCCTACTCTCTCAACATGCATGTTAAGAAATGTCCCTACAAATTTCAGCAAGAACTCACTCAAACGTGATCAAATTCATTGCAATTGGACTACCACAAATTTATGAATTAAGAGATGCACTCTTTTGTTGTTTGCACACAACTACTCATCAAATATTTGAAAGCACTTCCATGAAATGCTCTCTCAGGAATGAAGTTAAAGCCAAATTTTGATCCTCTAATTTGATGAGGAAATATGAGTCATTTTTTATGGTAGTTTTAATGGTTTGATACCAGCTAAGTGTGTCTGACACCTCCCACCATTCTCATTCTTTGTACAGTGATATGATTGAGTAGTGTTGTTACTCAGTGCTTAGGCTGCTTTAATTAAGCTTTTAAAAAAATGTTCCTTAAATACATAATATGATTTTGCAAGCACGTAGTCCTACGTCTTGTCTAAGCCTCTGTTTCTCCCACTGTGGTTTTTTCCTTTTAATCATAGCTGATAGCACAGACAAGAAGTTTCATCTCCTTGTGCTCAGTACTTAACATGATTCTAACCACGGAAAGTCTGTACATCAAAGGGTTACAGTGAAAGACAGTGTAATATTATGCAGAATGATCAGGAGTTTATTTTACAGAAGAGCCCTAAATATGTCATTAGGCATGTAAGAGATTTTCAAAAGCACCTAAGCAGATTATGTATCTAACTCCCATTGACTTCAAGGTAACCAGATGTCTTTGGAAGCTGTGAAACTGAAAATATGATAAGACAGATGACGTTTGAATTACTAGAGTAGAGTGACACCTCTAATATTATATTTAAAAGCTGATGTGTTTGGCTGGTAGGGAATGAAAGTTGGTTGGGCAGAAGTCAAAGATCTGTGGAAAGAAGGAATAATTTAAATGATAACTAATGAGGTCTGTGCATGTAAGGTATGAATCACATTCCTAATGCTATTATAAATACACTATGATGAATACCATGGCAATTGCACAAAGTCAGGATATAGTGCTCCAAAACCTTCACTTTTATCCAGTATAATTTACTTCATGAAATTTTATAAACAATGACAATAGAGAAAATTAAATCAAAACCAGAAAAAAAGTTTATCACAGGTAACACAGGATGACAGTTTCATCTTGCTGTAGTGATACTAGCTTAAAACTAAGGACAAAATGCTACCACAAAAGTAAGGGTTTGTTAAATTTTTACGTGCACCATTTTGTGGTCTCCCAATTTGGCATGCTGTAGAAACTGCGAAGTAGCTTCTGATTAAAACAAGTCTAGCAGACAAATTTTTTTTGGTGCTGTTTTCAGTGTAATTCACAAATTTGTGCTCTTAATTCCAAAATAGTGTCCTGATGAGACCATGCTCAAATATTTTCCTTTGCTTAAAAGCTTTCTTCAATGCCAATTGGGAACACCCCCCCCCAAAGCAACAACAACAACAACATAACAACAAAAAACCCGAAATAAACAAACAAAAAACCCCAAAAACAAACACCAAAAAAAAAAAAAAGAAAAAAGAAAAAAGAAAAAGAAAAGAAAAGAAAAAAAAATCCTGTCTTCAAGATCTGAATTCTACCCATTTCAACAGTGTGTCAGAGAACTGGAAATTTTCCCTCTGTGGGTTTTTATTTGACTGTAAAACCACCCACTGCAGCTGACAATCAATAAGATCTTAAAATCAGAGTACTATTTGAAAAAAGCAATTTTAAAAGTAAGCCAAATACTCGGGTTTAAAAACTTGAGATAAAAGATCGCTGGGATGACTATCTGATAATCCCACAGAGACTGTCACCTTCTTATTAGTGGAAGCAATTCCATGTGTATCTTTCTGAGGAAATTTTTCTCTCAGTGTGGAGGATCATGTTCATGAAATTCCTAAATAAGAGATTTCTCTGTGTTTTCTCACCAAAGAATCTGGTTGAATACTAATCACTGAGTACTAATTCAATGATTTTCCTATTACAATAGTATTTTTAAAAACAGAAAAACAAAACCTGTATAAATGGGGTCAAGGTTTTCATGGTAAAATACTTAACCAATGACATACACGAAACAACTCCATTTCCTGTGTACTAACTCCTTAGTTTACAAATTATATCTTCTTTCTTACAAATGTGTGTTATTCTTGCAAAATTAATTAAATGAACATATAGAACACAGAAACAAATGAGAAATGGCATAAATTCAGATGTTTTCTGATAGAAATTGCTCCATTTGGCTTGAAACCACAGCTTCTTTTCACTATAGAGGCTTCATTTGTAAGAAAGCTTCAAAAATGCGGCCTTTTGAAATAAGATGTGTAAAACATAAATTCATCCCCACTTATCCCATAAACATATTCACATCCATATTGCTAATGAGCCACATCACTGATGAATTTGCCTTTAGCTTCCTTGCTACTGATGTTCTGTGAATACCTGGGGACACATGGGATTCTGGAGGTACTCATGCTCCTCTAAATTCTTTTGTGACATTGTTTGACGGACAATCTATGTGTTCTGTATTTAAGGAAAGTGTCCTACCTTCAGACTGAAAAATCCTTTTTTGTTTTCCCTCAAAAAGGGCATTTGGCACATAAACCAATAAGGTTTTAATTACAGTATCTTATTTAGCAAACAAGATCCCTGTTTTATGCTGTAAGTATTTTCTTCAAATAATAGCTAGCTGTGGGGTCTGGACATACTCAAAAACTCTTAAGACAGAGACGGTTAAAGTGAAGGAAAGTTTTCATTTCATGAAAATAAGCTGTCACAGCTCCAGGTTCTCTTTTACAAGACTTCCCGACCCACCCACCCATCTCTAAAAAAAATGGGACTCTTGTCTTTCGTCTGGGAGTTCATTAGATCTTATTGAGATACAAAAATCTGGAAATCTTGCACAAATGGCCATCTGTACAGTTCAAGTGGAAATCTTGCACAAATGACCATCTGTACAGTTCAAATGCATTAGGAGGGTTGTTTCTCATGCTTTTGAAGCAAAATCTGCTAATCTCATGTGTTTGAACATAATAGAGAAAATACAGTTCTCGTCACACTCTGCAGTGATGCAGATAATTTCCTTTGTGAAAAAACCAAAGTAGACCAGCATTGTGTACAGTACAGGACTCTGGTATTGACTCAGTTGGTTAAAGTGTTGTGTTATTAGCACCAAGTTTCTGGGTTTGATCCCTGTACGAGCTGCTCTCTTAAGAGTTGGACTTGATGATCCTTGTGGGTCCCTCCCAGCTCAGAATATTCTTTGACTGGATAGATGAGTTTCATCTTTGAACAACTAAAGGTGTTCTTTATATTATTTCTATAGTGTTTTTTGCCTGTTTTTCTATACTAGGAGCTCTCCGCCCTCCTTTCTCATTCTCTCTAGTAAGAGAATTCATTGGAGGGAAAAGGTTTCCCAAAATTTTTATATTCTGTCACTTTCTAAAACAACCAAAAAGTATTAAAAAATTCTCTAAGATTAGGACATTGCCAACTTGGAGCATTTTATGGATTTCTTGTTTCTCCCCCTTCCTTTCTCTCATACCATAACCAGATATGACTTTTTAACAGTTTATTTATTTTTTTTGAAGTTGTTTAGAAATATGATCTGTTCTATCCTTAAAATTATGTGTTGGTAGATATATGACCACATTTCTTTGCATTTTCTTTTCTTTTATATTCTGGCCAATCACCTATGTGAAGCAGGGAGTTACATGACCTGTACTTTCATACTTTCATACTTAATGGTACCCCCACCGAGAGAAATACAGGTAAGTAGTTGTTTAACAGTTTAGATATCAGACATGGTTTTACAATAAGAGATTTTGCTAGCAAAGACAGGAATGAGAAAAAAAACTATAGATTTTTCTTTACAGTTAATTAACCATGCACAAGTTTTTGGTTAGGTTTATTTTATTTTCTTGGTTTTGTCTCAGGAAAATCAGTAATGTTGCATGATGAAAAGCTGCTCACTGATATATATATATTTTTTGCTCCTCCCTTCCACTTGTCCGTATGAATATGACCACATTTTTCATTATCCAATTCAGGTACTTCAGGCTTCAAAATAGCTCTCTGATACAACAATTAATAATCAATTTAAATATAAATATCAGGCTATCTCCAGTTCTGGCCAGAATCATTGATTTAATTTCCTAATGACAGAAGAATTAAGTAATAGGGCCTAAGTAGGAATGCAAGCAATCATGTGAAACCATGTGCCAAATTGATATTTCAGCATCTCTGATAACTTACTAGGATGATGGCCGTGAGATGTCACAGAGCTGAATGATAAATCTTCAGTCTGCTTCTTTCGTACTTCTTCTTTAAAATAATTTTTCTATCGCAAAATTAATTGGCATTTGTGTTGACAGTCAGTGTCATCTTTGGTAGTGTTTAAATTAAGAAGCTCACAATGTTACTAAATGCGTAAAAGTAAAGCAAATAATTTTGCACAATAAACAAGCAGATAAAGGAGGCTGGAATCCCTTTCATATCTGGCAAACGCAATTCTGACACATCATTAAAGTTCATTTCATGGCAGGATACAGTTCTTAAGCACTGTAGAGTTCTATAAATGGAGAATTTCTCAAAAGAGGTGTAAATTGGAAAACTGTGTTCAGAATTGCAAGCCTAAAAGCACAGACGTCAATAGCAGCAGAACAAATATATCTCGAGGCTGAAATAAACTTCTGGCTGCCATGAGGATTTTGGGGAGGAAGTCAGAAACACAAAGTAGTGATGAATCTTCATGGTCATATAAGTTTTCAAGTGACTAAAAAGGGTCAATGAGATTTGAATAAAAAAACCAATGTCACTCATGTCTATTGGCTAGATTTCATGTTTTCAAATAAGAATGAACAGAGACATTCTTTAAATTAATTAATGGCTATGCAGTTTAATTATCTCCCATTATTCTCAGTAGCATATTTACCCCTGATTTTAGAAGAATAAAAATATCATATCTTACCTACTTCTGAAAAAATATCACTCATCCAATGTAATCGTAACAGAAGGATGTTTTTCCCTCCTCTTTTTAGTACTCTAAATATTGACAAAACTGTAGAGGCTTCAGCTAGTAACATCTGACTTGCATACACTTTACCAAACTGTTTTATTCTAGGTTATGTTCCAGAAAGCTACTACAGAGTGGGTTTCTTTCTATTCTTTGTGCTCAAGCAAAGATACAGGCTTTTCAGATTGAGTTGAATATAAACAATGTCCCCTGAGAGCAATGGTGCAGCTCCATTCCAGCCTTAGGATCTTAAAACAGATTATGTATACAGAGGAGAAAGCCCTGTCTAAAATACAGACAATGTAACTCCTGAGCAATACTAAGAATCAGGACCAGTAGTAGTCTGAAAAGGATTTGTCAAGCAATGCGTGAAAACAATATATGTTGTAGAACTATGCTCCTGTTGTTCTTCTCCTGCATGCTATGGTTGCTAGTGATTTTCCATGTTTCCTAATGAATCTGGTTTTGGACAAACAAATGCCTTTAAAAATTGATGCAGATGATGTGTTTTGAAAATTACACTTTCAGGTACAGAGAGTGGATGCTCCATAAATGAAATGTGTAACTTCCCTGAAGCATTTCTGTCCCAGAACTCATTTAGAGGTTTGCAACAAGCTTTGTGTAAGGGGACCACACATTGTTTTTGCTTCAAAATAAACCAGGGTCTGGATTGTGAGGATCTGCAGCTCACTAATGTATGATGGCTGAATGAATATTCCAAAAGCTTTACTCCCACCCGCCCCACACCAAACCCTGCAAAACTGAACAAATGAACTAAAGAAATATTAGTTTCTCTAACACTGTATCTCTGGGCAGTCGTGACATCTTAATAGGCGAGTAAAACAATTAACCCGCAGAAAAAATGATTAGAGATTTTACTTTAAATACTAAAAGTAATAAAATACACCCATTATAAAGGTTATGCTATCAGACACATTTTCAGACATTAAAAAATACAAATGGAGCTGGTAAGTCTTACGTGAGTTAAAAAGACACATGTATTAATAAAAGAGATAACCTAATACATCCAAAATAACTGAAAACATTTGAGACATTAATTCTTTCCACAGATACTGTAAATGGTGCATAAGAATTTTCTTTGAGCAGAAGAAAACTTTAAAATTTTCAGATAAATTATCCCTATAATTTATTATGAATGAGGTAATTCTAAATAAACAGAATAATTCAAAATGTGAACAAAGAACCAGAAGCTTAACCTTACTAAAAGGTCAAATTCTGTCTGCAGATACATGAACTTTGAAGGAATGCTCATGGGCAGAGTTTAAGCCCTAATGTTAATATTACAAATTTAAAAAATATTTTATTGAAACTATGCATCTTTAAAGACATTTCAGAGTCATATGTGTTAACTGGTCTGCATGGGGAATAGGCCTTTGTGAGAGAACTCAGAAGAACGGAAAATAATTCACTGTTGGAGGTAATGATAGTCCTGAGGATTTCTCACAGTTTATGATGGCATGACTGAAACAGCTTATAAACATATAACTTACAATTACATTCATGAAAATAATTGAAGTGTGGAATTATAGGGACAGCTTTTGGTGCTCTGATATTGTGACTAGTTAATATTTCTTTAAATCTACCATTTTTGGTTTTATATCATGTTGCAGACTTCAGAAGTGTGGATTGAATATAGCTATAGTTGGTACACAATTTTTTTATTATTATTATTATTATTATTGAAAAAATTGTAAAGGTTTTTAATTTTTTATGTTTGGGTGAACAAGGTTACCAATAGATACTGCAGGTAGTTTTACCTGCTTGATTGTTTGTTATTCCACTACTCTTTAGAAACTGTCTCTTGTGAAAAGTGTATCATCTGTGTGGCAGGAAAAATTCTGAGGTCCACATGAAATCCTTCCCAACTAAGACTTATTTAAATAACTGGAAATTGTTGTTTGGAAAAGCAAAAACACCCACAAACAAGCAAAGCAGTACTAGCTCTCCCAAAATCAGAAACCAAATGAAAAGAACACACATGAAGGGGACACTTATTCCTGTGTATTGAGAACAGTGAGAGTCTAAAGTGTTCCAACACTGATTTCTGAGATGAGTGCTCAGCTTTCTCGTCCACCTGGGAGAGATTAAGATCCAAATCATGGGGAAAATGCTTTAGGCAGAAAGATTTGAATAGTTTCTGTGTAGGGAGCTAGGGAGGAAGAAGAAAATATCTCCATTTGAAACTCTTCCACTGGGCAGTGAAAATGAAATAATTCTCCAGTCTATACCGTAGGGCACTCAATAAACGGAAGTTTGTAGGTCCCAATCCCCAGTTCAGAGCCTGTCTATGTAGTTTAGTGAATTATCTATTTCATATAAAATATATGGCCTGTCTCTGAAGCCCAGACATATTTGCTGGTTCTTTCTAGTGTAGAAGCAGCAACAGCCAGTCAATCCCCACTGATAGTGAGGGGAAAAAAAAAAAAAATAGGGATTCCATCCTGCATAAAAGTAAGTCTCATGACAGCCAGAAAACTATGAATGTAAAGGAAGTAGGGAACTCTATTTACATAAAAAAGCTACCAGGAAATGGTAACTGTCATTATGGGGCTCTGAGGATGATGAGCAAGAGAAAAATAAAAGGAGATGTTTTGTGTTCTGGTTGTCCCAGGAATCAACTAGAGATGAGCAGGTAGGTAAGCAGGGTTTCAGGATTTTAACCTTTGGTACTGAAATGCATTAGTTTGAGGGATTTAAATATTTATTTTCCTGCTATGTCCCATTTCAAGTTCCTAAGTAATAGGTCCTTATAAACAGTTAGAAATGTGTCATTGATTTCACTGGGAAAGAAGTTTCCAGATTCCTGCCTGTGCTGTGGTTACCATCAGCTGTTGGTTTCTCTTTTCTTGTGGAGAAGACCCACTTTTGTTTCTCCCACACTGTAGGCCTTAGTGAAGTTTCTGACATGGAAATAAAAATAAAAGTGTAATTATAATGTCATAATGTACTTTTTCACACATCTATCCCTCATGTGAAACTGTGTATTCATTGTTCATCATCATCCATTCACGGCAAATGCAGTTAGACCAGTTAGGTGCTCCACTTCTGGTCTCCAGTATTTTAGATCTGATTAATGATGTTACTCAGAGACTCTGGGAGTACTTTAGAATGCTCATTACTTTGCAATGGTTAGCATTAGCAGAGATTCACTTATTTGCAGAGCAGAAAACCTTTATTGACAGATAGTAATGACATTAAGACTTTATTTTAAAAGAATTCATGCAGTCCATGTGTTTTAGCAATGTAGTATATCAATCAAAGCCATGCACAAATTAAGGTTCAGCTGAAATAACACTACATTTAGAGTACAACTTCTCCTTTAAAGCATAGAAAAATCAAAGGAAAGTTCTGTGTAGAGATCCACACATTGATTTAAAGACAGCCTTTAAGTTGTGATGGGGCTTTACCTGCTATGTATTCTTTTCAAGTTGAAGAAATATGAAGTGCTTTTTCTTTGTATTGATTTTTTTATTATTATTATTTTAAGTCCCCAACAGACACCAAGGTGGACATTTCTAGTAATGTATAGTACAATTTTAACATGGTATAATAGTGTGGCAAGAATTGTATATTATGTGATGGTTATAAGCAGATATCAGACAAGATGTTATGCTGTTAGCATAATCCTATTGCATTGTGGTCCTGTAGACTTACGTGGTACTCATCTATTATTTCTTACTGTGGACTCTTTGGCAAATGTCATAGCCTTAACTTCAGCCTGCCTTCTGCTCTCATAAGCATTCATACACCGCATATTTAATCAAGCAGGAAAACAGAATTCCTTCTAGAAAGTAATTCTGAAAATACCGTCTGTTGAGACTTTTTATGAGTTAAATTATAATTTGACTCTGTTACTCCTTTGGTTTACCATGCAGATACATGAATATATGAACACCATCATTTTGTTAATAGCATAAGAGGCCTCCAATACAACCGAATTCATTCAGCCTGCTAGAAAAGAAATATTAGATCTCAGAAAAGATATTTTAGATCTCCTGGAACAACCTTTTCTTGTGCATAATGACAAGATTAAAAAAAACCTGTAAGACAGTCATATAATTTTACATAATATTTGGAATAAAAATAAAAAGAAAATGTAGACATCCGACAGTAATGGGTTCAACTCTTGGTGTTCTGGGCAGTTATTATATAACAGTTTCCTATACAAGGTATGATAGACACATCCTGAAAAGTTAATTTCTGAAGGATTCTGTTATTATTCCCTATGCTCATAAAACAGCATAACAATGTGTACAAATTATTAATTGTATGGTAATCAATAAAATTAATTTATTTTTCTTTGTTCATGACATACTTTATATCTAAAATTTGGAGCACAGGATTAATTCTAGGAATACTACTCACACTTTCCTCAATTTGTTATTACATATTTACAGAAAAGGTCTGTAAATAATGCAAGGATTTTTTTACCTGCTTCTTTTACAATTGTTGAGAAGCTTTCGTAGTATTTTCCTGCTCTGCAACATGCTAACTTTGCAATATTTTTTGTCTTATTTGAAGATCTGAAACAAGTGCATAAATTATTACCTAAGCACTCAGGCAATATCTCTTTCACAGTCCTTTTTACATACTCTAATATACTGAATTAATCTTAAATACCAGAGACGGGCAGAGTCTATGTTTGCATTTGCTGTTGCATATTATTTTGCCTAAACCATGATGTCACGTTTAACAAATACCAGGTGTCCTGTCACCCATTACTCCACTGATTTGCATCCAGCAGGAAACAGTTCCCCCTTCTTAGCCTCAGTCAGTTTACAGACAACACCAAGCCTGGCAGGAGTGTTGATCTGGGGGATTTGGACAGGCTGGATTGATGGACCAAGAACAATGCAAGAGGTTTAAAAATGTTGTATGACGTTTAAAAAGGACAGGTGCTGGGTCCTACTCTTGAGTCACAAAAACCCATGAAGTTGGGGTATGGGGCAGAGTGGCTGGAAAGCTGCCTGAGGATAAAGGATGATGGGAATGTTTTTGCCAGCCAGCTGAACATGAGCCGGGTGTGCCCAGTTGGCTGAGAAGATTAATGGCACCCTGGCCTGAATCAGCAATAGTGTGGCCAGCAGGACCAGAGCAGTGATCTTCCTCCTGTACTCAGCACTGGTGAGGCCACACCTTAAATCCTGTGCTCAGTTTTTGGTTCCTCATGACAAGAAAGACTGGAGCACATCCAGGGAAGGGCAATGGAGCTGAAGGGCGAAGGAACTGAACACAAGCCCTGTTGAGGAGTGGCTGAAGGAGCTGGGGGTGCTCAGCCTTGAGAAAAGGGGCTCAGGAGGGACCTCATAACTCTTTCCAACGATGTGAAAGGAGGCTGTAGCCAGGCAGAGGTTGGTCAGATCTCCCAAGTAACAAATAATAGGACAGGAGGAAATGGCCTTTAGTTGAACCAGGTTTAGATGGGATATTAGGAAAAAAATCTTCACTGAAAGGGTTGTCAAGTATTGGATCAGTCTGACCAGGGAAGTGGTTGAGACACTATCTCTGAAGGCATTTAAAATACATGTAGATGTGGCACTTAATGACATGGTTTAGTGGTGGAGTTGTCAGTGCTGGGTTAATGGTTTGACTTCATGACCTTAAAGACTTTTTCCAACATAAAACATTCTATGATTCATTATATCACTGTGAGAAGTGGCTTAGGAGAAAAATTTCTGTTTGGCTTATGTCAGAGACCTGATTTAAAAAACTGATTTAAACAAACAAACAAAAAATCCCAAACATAAAACTGGATGAAAAACATTTTAAATTATGCTTTTATTTATTTGTCCTGAAAGTATTTAATTTTGGAAATTTTTGAAATTTGCTGTGACAGAAAAATAATACTATTTCCTTTTAAATAGAGCAACCATTTCAAAGAAAAAATAAAATGTCATGAACTGCTAGTCATTTCAGTGCACAGAATCAATATTATTCAAGTAGCTTCACAGTTCCATCTAATAATAATGTATTTTATTGTATCCTACCACCTGAAAGTCCCATCTCCATATCATCTGTGAAAAGATGAAAATGCCTCCAGCTAACACTGCAGTCAACATACTGTCGAATTATGAATTTTGTTTAGAAACACACAAACTGCTAACATTGTTTATGTGAGTAATATCAACCAAAACCTATATAAAGATTCGAGCTTCACTCAGATTTGTTAATGAAGGAACAACTAGTAGACAGGAATAAAGGAGTGGGATTGATTAGGGAACCGTGGGTCAGGAATGGATATTGTGGAGAAATTTCAAGCCAGCTACTGGCAATTTATAAAACAGCAGAATGTATGGAAATTCCTTGTCAGATTTTTCAATTGTCAGTATAATTGGGGTATAAATGTGGGGAATAATATTATATCAGTATAAAGACTTCCAAATCAACAATGCAGTTTAGCGAGAGAGCAATTTAAACCTCAAAGTTTAGGTCAAATATATGGCTGCAACTTCTTAATCACCTGGAGCTATTCTTGAAATATCTGTAAGAAACTATGAGCTAACTTCCCAAAACTAATCTGAAAACTGTTTTGTGTTTTTTTTCTTTTTTAAAATTTTAATGGAAAAAAACAAAGAAAATGCAGTGATTACTCAGAGTATATTTTGTAGTCCACTTCACAGAAAAAACAGTGAAATATATTTGTGTCTACACTGATGGGGTTTTTTAGAGAAATTAAAACTACAACCCATAATTGGAATTATGGTGTATGCCACTTCCTCTAGTGCTACTTGTGGGTTTTATGCGACATCTATCTGAGGTAACCTACATAAATAAGGGACTGAGACCTCAGTCTTATACCTTACTTGGAAGTTACCTCCGGTGAAAGTTTACTACCTATGAGACATGAAAAAAAGATGCTGATTCTCATATTATTTCTCTCTCTTGGTTCAAGGAACTTGCTCGTTTTCAGCAGAGAAGCATAGCTTTTAAAAAGGGGAGTCTTTTAACCTTTCCCTGCTCTTCTGATCTCCATTCTTGTCTTCAGCTTGATGGTTACAGCACTCTGCGTTCCACACCAGCAGGCGTGGGTTCAAATCCTGGCAGATTGAAGTGAGAATAAAATCAAGTCTTCCACCTCCTGGAAAAATGCACTAACTACTATTATGAAAATAAACTGGTGGTAGTAGCAGCATTTGAAAAGAAAGCAGCAGCTACTACAGTGTGGTGTGAAGTGCCCAGTCTTGTTACTGTGTGTTAGGGATTCTCGGAGAAACACCACGAGCTCAAGCCCCCTGAGGGGCCTTGCATATAAACGTGCTTGTTTCTGAGTTGCAGTCAGACAGAGACTCTCATATGATGACACAAATCTCAGCAGTCACAAGTTTGAAAGACCTGTGGCCACACTCCGGACAAAACCTTTTAGGTACGTAAGAAGTGCTTACAATTAAAGTAAAAAAAAAAAAAAAAAAAAAAAAAAAAGATAAAAATGAATAAGAATATAAGATGCCACTAGCCTTAGATGGATCTTTGAGTTTTCAAGATCACAGGTTTTGACATAAAATACTATATTCTATCTAACTAGCCGGGTCTATATACATAGTAAGAATGGAAAAGGGGTAGCGGGGTTAAATTTTTTCCATTGTTTTACTCTGGAAAAATTTCAAATTCCTTGCAAAATTGTTTAATGTTGTTAGCTAAACTCTCAGATTTCATGACCCAGCTTGCAACTTGATGGAATAAACCACTTCTGTGTATTTTATTACTTTGATTAAAGTGACTAACCAAGCAAATATTCACCTAAACAAGCATATTAGTGCAATTAATTAAACTAATTAGAGACAGAACAATTTTAATTGAGGTCACAGTAAAGATGAAGCCAATAAATTACTATTTTCAAACATCTAAATCGTCAAATAAAACAGGTAATCACTGAATTATGGGTTTGACATGAGATGCAGTTATTTTATACTTAGCTTGATTTACAAAATAGAATTCAGAATCTTTAAATCTGGTGAACAAGCAATTCCAGTCACTGCAGTTATAATTTCCTACCAGAGAATTAGCAAAGAAATTTACAAGATGTATGTGTTCCTCATTTAACTGTCTAAGCTACTTGAGAAAGGTTTTAAATTTTTAATCAAAAGAATTGTCTACTCTTTCTAGACTTTCTAGTTAGTCATTAAAAATATTATTTTCTTCTTAAAATTATTTTAAGCAATATCATCTTTTAAATCCTGTGTTTATTGATTTATTTATTGGCAGATGCATTTATTTTAGAAAACTACAAATGGTGTTTTTCTGCTACATACCTGCATTTGTGCATTGCTATGCAAAAAAAAGAAAACCTGATTAATGTAGCATTTAAGTTTCTTCTGCTTTGTTTCTATAAAAAATAGAAGATATTTATGCAAGTAAGGTAAAAGTTTGGAGCTAGATTTTAGTACTTGACCAGAGTTGTAAACCTATTACAAATAAATTCAAGAAATCTCTTAGAATTATGAAATTAATTATTCAGAAGCATTTAAATTTAGACATTATAAATGGTGCTGTCATTTTCTTACCATTGTATTAGAAATTCCCTTTAATCACCTTGTTTTTTAAGAAGTTATTAGGTATTTGCCAAATCAATTAATTAAAATATTTCTTTTAATTTAAATTAATCACTATGAATATTTTGATGGTTTCTTACCTTAAAACTGAATGAACTATCAAAGTAGTCTAATGTATTGATGTACAAAGCATTTTACTACTGTGAAGAAAAAGGCCTGCATTTAGATTCATTACATCTCAGCAAAAGGCTAGGCTTCTTTAAAAGAGAGGAGGGTGAATATGTGTGCAGAAGGGGAAACCTGACAAACACCAGCGTACCTCATGCTTTGTCCTCCTCTGTCTAACCTCTCTGCTCAGAGAATTATGAATCTGACACATAGAATATGTTTTATGCATCTGTTAGGCTCATTTTGGAAAGGCAATGTAATTCTTTTAATTGAAAAATTTTTCACTGACATAGACCATAGTAATTTATATAATTCTGTATCAGTAATACAATGCAATATAGTGGATCCACTGCCATATACAATAAATATCAGAGTAAAACCTGCATCTGCAGATCCCCAGATAAAATTCTGACCTCAGGCTGAAGCATAAAGGCTTCATATTCGTGTCCCAAAGGAACTTGTATTTTTACTATTTCCCCTTGCCTACGCAAAAAGCTTATTTCTCCTTATATTCACAATTTAATTTTAGAATTAGAAACACAAAATTTAGCAATTTGCTAGTCACAGCCAACATAAAAAATGTTAATTTTGTTGCCATTATTTGGACCCTCCCCTATAACAAACATAAAATGCCATAAGCCTGATTCTTGCTCTGAAGTTGGCACTTTTAGCTCTGCCCAGTAACAGAAGAGGTCCATAATCTCTTAGATACAACTGTTTGGCGATGAAGGCACTGACAGAGCTGGATTGCAAATGCTGGACACCAGAGAGACATGTCCAACCCAAAACACTGAATTCTTGCAGTGTGCTTTAACCAACACACCCCTGCTGAGGATGGGATGGCATTTGTTTCCCTACCTCTCACTGCAAATACCCCATTATGAAATGAGAACAAGACCTGAATAAGCAGAGAACAGCAGAGAATAAGTGATTTAGTAATCAAGTGGAGGCTGCTGAGGACACTGCTACCTTCCTCATTCTTTTTCCATCAACATAACATGCATATAAATACTCCCCTTACTCTCCTCTACCTGCTCCTAATTAAAAGTAAATGATGGCTCTGATACAATGATGTTTTAAATGTCACAGTCCTGTAGAATTTCAGCAGTTCTGCATTTTTTAGCAGCCTAGAAGCTCTGCAGAACAATTTCCGATTTGCATTTCATCACTGCCTTAATGGAGGAACAGCGGTAAGCGTACGAATTAAAGCTTGCTAGATTAGGGAGTTTGTGCACAAGATTTCAGATCTCTGGTGAATGGCTTGCTGCAGCACTACAAATCATTCTGTCAAACCAAATTGTGTTGTTAAAATACGCATATAAAACAATGCTCCCCAAATAGGTAATACGGAGGTAACTGAAAAACCCAAAGTGCATACAAATAGTTGGAAAAAGTGAGCAGTGAGGGAATATGAAACCAAAGGAAACAGAAAAAAAGAAACAGTCTATAAAACCAAGGCAAATGTAAATAAACATTACTGTAAAAAAACAAAAAAATTACTTTGTCATCAATTGCAAATAAACCACCTACTTCAGGGCTTAACATGTCACCTATTGTGCACACAGCGCTATCTACTGAGATGTGATGGGGAATCATGGGGAAAAATAAAGAAAACTTTATGCCTCATAAGTCTCCCACTGAAATACACTGAGAAATGTGTAATCTGCAAATGCCCAGAAAATATCCAGCTAGGAGTTCTTAATTTCATTAAATGGCATCACTGATTTCCATGGGAAATTACAATTAAAAGAGAAAATAGAGGCCAATGACAAATGCTAATTCTAAAACAACTTTTAAATCAATGAGTTAAAGCCCAAACCTTCAGCAGTGTAAAACTCAACCAAATCAGTGTGCAAATTTTATGAACCCTGCTGTAGGCTATGCTTAATAAAAACACCTCTTCAAGTATTCATCAACATGAGCTCCATAAGTTAGTATGTGTGCATACCAGTGACACTCATCATAAATGCTAAGACAGAATAAATTTGAATTAGTCTTCTCTGCTCCCCTCCCCCCAGCATCAATATATGTATTAACAAGCAGAGGAGATAATTAATAAAATCAGTTTATAAGATTTTTAGGTTCATATTTTTAATATTAAAATATGTATACTGAATATCCAGTTCAACTCTATATAATTAAGAGAACAAACTTTTAAGTTAGATAAAGATGCTAATTAAGAGTTCTGTTGAGTTAATCTGTTTCCATTAAAAACCTAGGCCAGCATGGATTCTTTCTTCATATGCATGAAAGGAAAAGAGAAAACCTTAATAGAACAATATGAGCAATGTGTTGTTAAATTCAGTTAAATTTTTTAAAAATCCATCAAAAACCCAAAGCTGCCTTTCTTCATTGAATGGAAAATCAGTTATCTATTCATACCAATAAATTAATACTGAAATTTCCTTCTGTCCCATATGAATTTTGACACTTTATTTAAAATATTAAAAAAAAAAGAAAAGAACTAGATTACTCCTTTGTGACCTTTTATCCCTGGAGTTCTTAATTAATAATCTTGATTGATTAATAGGTCCTTATATGGCCCTAAATTATACTGCTCTAATCCCGTCCTTTGTTTCACTCTCCTTAAATATCAAATAATTCCAGAACAAAAAGACTATCACCAAATGTTTGCCCATCCTCTAAGACAAGCCTGATCCTTTAAAGCAAGATAGTGGAATACAGACAACATAATTTTTGGATTTTTTTATTGCAATCACTTCAGCAAAATTGTCAGATGACTTTTGCTAAAAGTAAAGCACACACGTTGTTCTTCCTATCCTCAGGTGTGCATTTTTAATATTTCACATATTGCATATGAGAATGCATATGCAATTCTCATATGGAATTATGTAGAATTCCATATGAGAATTAAAACCAAAGATGAGTTCTTTTTGTTTGGTTGTTTTTTTGTTTTCTGAGTATTGGTAGAGTTAGTCTATCATTTCCTTGTGAAAAGAATCATGTGATTAAAAGATATAATAACAATTACAGCTTCTACATCTGGAAATACTTCTGCTTGGATCACTTTGGAAGTCCCAGTCCCTCACTATAATTTAAAATTTATTCTCTTTTATGCATGTAGGAAATAATTTCCTCAGGATTTTGGAACCTTTTCCACCTGTTTCCTTCATGCTGATAAATAAGGTGTAAAACTTCAAAGAAACATGTCCTGTTTGCTTTTTCATGTCTACTAGAACTTAATTTTTGTTAAAATCACACAACAAAGCTTGCATGAAATTGTTTTTTTACAGAATCTCCATGCAAACCTGTGGATCTTGTAATGACCCAAAATTTTAACACCTTTAATTGATGACTTTCAGATAAAGCTATACACAGGAATATATTATTGGCGAGTACATTATAGCCTTTCTTTTTCAGTGCAGCAGCTCCATCTGCTTAACCATCTATTGAATAGTGTGCAAGAAGGCAGAGTATTTACATAACTCTTGTAGGCCCACATACCATTCAGATATGACAGTTAAGCATATTTTAGTCACGGCAATAGAGTTTTAATTCATAGTCCTCTTTGTCTTCCCCATCTTTTTCCTTCTTAGACAGACCATAACCATGATCATATTTGTTTACTAATCATATCTTTATTCATGTAGATGCTTATTCCCATTTCATGCAGAGGCAAAAAGCATTTTAAATGTAGCATGAGGAAGAATTCAAACATGGAAAGAATTTGAGTGGAAAGTGAAGGGAAAAAGAAGTACTTCTATGAATAGTTAATTAATTAATTGATGCTTTTTCAGATAGGAAAGGAAGCATAATGAATATTTATGACTGTGGGCTCTGAATTAAATCTATTTTTCTCTTTCTCAGGGGAGTAAAAGTATTTGAACCAAACTTGGTAATATTTGCAAAGGGGTTTGGTTTAGGGTTTGTTTTTAGGTGGGTTTTTGTTGGTTTTTTTTTTCCTCCATTTGGTTTATCTCTTCAGTTCATTTTTCTTGAAATTTTGTTGAAATGAAAAGTGAAAATAAGCCCTAAACAACCTTGAAATGACAAATAGAAAGAAAATACCATAAAGAAATAAAGTGAGTATTTTCTTAGAGTACAACAAATTGTGTGTCTTGGCCAACATAGAAACTCTTGGATCTGAAGATACCAGCTTTAAAAATTATGTATGTGTTTAAATGGTGATTTGGGGTATAGGGACACCTCAGTGTTGTCCCTGCTGTAACATGTAAGTGAGGAATTGAGATAATGATTGGTATTTTGATATAACAATGATTGGAGTTTTACGTAAACTATGGCATACTAGCAGTACTGGGGATAAATATTCCCATTCAGAGTAAAATCATGTTTTAGGGTTTGTTTGGGATTGTTTTAGCATAGTGGTCAGTAATTAATTTTTAACAAAACTGAATATGAAGGGAATATTTGGCATAATTTCAAACATTTTAATATTTACAAAAATTTATAATAATTTTTAATGCAAACTTATTTTTTTAAAAAAATTGTACCTTTAAAATCATTATACTTTTGGTTTTATATGTTTAAAATTTGTATCTTCTGAAAGCAAAAAAATGTTAAGTGAGTACATGTTTGGTATGTATTTGCAGAAAGTATTTTGTACACTTTCCATGGTGATTCTTGAACAGTAGAGCAACATCCTTCAAAAATAAGCAAGAGGGTGCCATTTCGTAACTTAAGACTAAAAAATATTTTTTTAATGCCATGGAGAATCAACAGGTAAATATCTATATCAATTTGTAGATGTTTCTGATATTTGGGCTATCTCAAAGTGAGAAGTTCTGCTGGAAACTTTAACATACTTTGAGTGAAAAACATTACCTACCTATATTAAGACACAATAAAATACAGATAGTCTAGTATTTCAGTTTGGCCCTCAGCATAAAAGCTTGATGTAGTTTTGCTTAATTCATTGCTGTCTTTGCTGTCTCCAAGTGCAAAGTTGGCATCTTCCTACATGCTAGGTTAATTTGGCTTCTAGATATGCTGATTTCTTTTCACTTGAAAAACAGTGTGGAAAAGCTCCATCCTCCAGATAGCCAGTCATCAAGCTGAGCAATCCTTAAAGTGAAGCTAGTCCCTTCTTTCCCTTTCAGAAAGCTTTTATATAGATATTTCAGTAATTATTCTTCATTTGTCCCTCAAAATGTTAATTGAGGAATCTAATGGGTGGTAATGATTACCTGCTGTATGGGTGCATCATTAAAGTCCATAAAATAAGGACTATCATCAGATTCAAAATTTGAAAGGCACTTTGAAGATAAAAAGTCCTCTAGAAGTGCTTAGTTTTAAAAATATGTTGTCAGATGTAAAATGTTTTACAACCTTTTGGATGAGCCATAGCACTGAGATAGACCCTTGTCATTTTATATATGTCTACTTTACCCGTTATAGACATATCTGGAACTTAGAGCTATCTCTCTGAACGTTTACTCAGCTTATAGTAATTTCACAAGTTTCATACGCACCAAAAGGTGTATCGCTATTCACCTGACAGCTGAACTGGCAGGTGGGTCTGCTCATATCTGAGCCTAAGTAGAACTTAAAAACCAGCCCAGTTACTGTGAGTGGGGACATGTTGACAACAGTCAAGTTTTCCCCAATACGCAGCTGCCCTCAAGACTGACAGGAGGGCTCATTTCTTTCTCCTACTTAGACAGTAACCCTGGGAAAAATACACATGGAAGCAGAAAGAGTACTGGTCTGAGTGGTCTCCCCTCACCACAGTTTACCAGTTTTGGAATTGCCTGGTCTGAACATTTTTATGCTAAAACTTCTGTTGTCTGTAAAAAAATTCCCAAATTCTTGAAAAAGAAAGAATCTTCTTCACTTCTAAGGAGGTGAATTAACACTGGGATATTGCCTGCAGTGAATTTAACACTTCTTTGACACTGCCGACACTGATAAAGCACCTAGTTTATTGTTTGACTGCAACAAGTGTATGCTTAGTCATCTGGCTACAACAATCTCTCTCCCATTTTTTCATCACAAGGAAAAGGAACCTGACCTGAGCATGTAACTTCAGGACAAATGTTCAAAAAATATTCTCTAAGATTTTTGAGAAAAATATAGGTATCCAGCTGCTTCTGTAACAGAGCCAAAGACTTAGTCTTCCATATAGACCATCTTGAACAACCTGTGCAGAATGAATGGTCTTCGATAAAGTTTTCAGTTGTGTAACACCTAATAATCAACACTTGATTTACTGGATGCTTTGTGTTCCTTATGAGGGTTGGTGTCTTCAGTAGCACGGAAGTCCCATTGAGCTCTTTGCACTTCTATAACCATCCTCTTTAAAAGGACTAAATGGGATTACAAGAACTGTCAACCATATTTTATTAACAGAGATAAGGATGTCCATAATGAGACTATGCTGAAGAGGGGACATTTATTAATAATGATTTCAGTGCACTTTATGTTTTGAAACTATCTCAAAAATATGTTTAATTTGGTAGAGTATCTTGACTCTAAAATGCAGGTATGTTCACCATTCTGTGATAAGAATTAGGTTCCTTTTCTATAGAAGAAGACCAGAAATTTGAACTTCAGGTTTTAAGCTGCTTCTACTACAAAAAGCAACACACTGCATCCTTCCTTGGATAACAGTATCAAAGAAAGCGATCCTTAGAAATACTTCAGTGATTGGCATTAGCAAGGCTTTGATACGTACTATTTATACAAAAAAACCCTTCTTTGCTTCACTTAGTTGCTTTGATGACCTTGAAAGAGATTGCGCATAATTCCTCATGTAGAAAATGTGCACAGTGCCTTATAATGAATAGGAACAGTTTCCTTACACTCTGTGGAGTGTTTCATGTGCAGTCACCAAGATTTATGCTGGATGTTGAGAGACAGCAACATGATGGTAACTGCAGTTAGGAAAGAAAGCAAACTGCTGGTTAGGTTATGGGACTTCGTATCTTCTGGCTCTGCATATACCTCTTTATGTCAAGTATGGTAATAGATAATTAAAGATTCGACAAGTACAGTCGTGGAGTATGGTATTTAATCTGTAGTTTTTTAATGTATACTTTGTTTGTTTGTTTGTTTTTTTGTTTGTTTGCTCTAAGTTAATTAACCAATTTGAATTTGTAAATCAAAAAATATGTCTCAAAATTTGCCTTGACCATTGATCACAATAGGACTGTTGACTTCACAGATTGACCAGTTTTGTTTGTTTGTTTTAATATTTATCTTCTGTATAAGTGTGACCAAAGAAGAATAAGTGGCACAGAAAATCTTCTGTCTTGGCATTGCCAAATGTCAGCTGTTATCCCCATATCCTCCTCCTGTTTTGTCTGATTTATACATATTTACTAACAATTCACTAAACTGTTTTCCATACAAAGTGGTAGAGGTGACACACTTGACTTTAAATACTGTGTTATGTTATTACTATTTGAAAGGCTTGTGAACAGCTAGCTGTGCAGAAAACAGCTGTCTTAAAAAGAATAAAACTAGTGTTTTGAATTCCAGAAAATTCCCAACTGTCTTTTGTTTTGAAAACACTAGAACAAAGCATATCAATACTTAAAATCTAAGAAACAATATAAGAGAGATGGGGGATTGCTTAAAATGGTAGCCTGAAAGTAAATAAATAAATAAATAAATAAATAATGAAAAACTATGCAGCATGAATGCATGATGAAAGTACAGAGGGATTGTGAAAAGCTGAAGAAGTATATATAATGAAAAACATCACAAAGAATTTTCTCACTAAGTGCTAGAGAATTTCATCATAATTGGAAGCAAATCTTTGTTTCTTCCCACTGTTTTTGTGAAAAGCTGTACAAAGCATTTTGCTGAGATTATGTTTTGGTTTTGTTTTAATGACCCAAACAGTGCTGACTTCACAAGATATATCCTCAAGAGACTTTCTGCTGTAGGTGCTTGAGATTACAATGATGGATTGTGATTTACTGTACACTAAGTGGTGCTGCTATCTTCTTACAGAGGTTAAATGGTATTCAGTATGGAATACTGTCAAAAATGTTTTCTGTTATGGCAAGAAAACAGCACAAAAAATAAAGAAGCACCCACACACTCACACTCTATGTCTGGTCTACTTTCTACTAAGCATCAAATGATGGAGACAGCAGTTTGGGAGTGAATTCTCTGATACTGGATGAAAATGTACTGCTGTGACTTCAATATTTTTAATACATTTCTTGATTCAGTTGAAGAAAAATGGCTGTCGGAACTATAGAAAATAAAAAATTACTCTATTAATTCTATGATTTTAATTTATCATATTTGGGCTACTCCTGATAGCCAGTGTAATACTTGTTATTTAGTTTTTAACTAAGTTTCAGAAGAATTCTACACTATGAATAGAGAGACATTAATTCTTCTATATCTATTCAATGCTTCAAAAGAATGCTTTAGAATTTTACTTTATTTAATTTATAAATAATTATTCATATGTGGTTTTGTGTTCTTAAATTATACTCTATATATTTTCTTAAATATAAGTATTTATTTTATTGTTGCAAGAGTAAATAAATCAATTTCAGTACAAAACAAAAGCAGGGAGACTGAGAAATAAAAGTGTAACTCAAATTAATTTTTAGATAAAGCACCAGATGTATCTAGAGAAAAAAAATGTTGCTAGCACAGTTGTCACAACAACTTGAACCTGAATGGCTTCTGCCTGACTCATGTCATCAAGTGATTCACTTGTGTATTACTTTTAAAAATTCTGTCTGACACTTTTGACATATCATGTCCTTTGAGTTTTTCCCTCTTATTCAGAAATCAAGGCATAAAGTTCACTTCATAAAATATTAATAGGTGCAAGTATTGTCTCTGACCTTACTTGATCAAAGTGGTTAGTGTCGAAGTTTAATTGCATTTCATGTGTCTTAGTGACATCCCTAAATCTTTCATGGAGTCAATAACTTATTAGCATCACAAGAAAATCTCAGACAGCCATAATGTAAAGTAGGAAAATTCTGTAAACTGATACTTGAGACTTAAATGAAAATTTATGTTATTTAATCTTAGTATTTTTCTTCAGTTCTTACTAAAGATCAAAGATCAAAGACTGAATAATTCTGTGAGACATGGAATATTTAGGGTATTTTATCACTAGACCTAGAGAAAGAGTATACCTTAATTTGAATAGATACTGGGATAAGGAAAAGATCCCAAAGATTGCTTCTCTGGATTATTTTGGAATACTGTTGCACACCTTGTGGTTTACAGTCAGAAATCACTTCCTGGTCCTTGTACTGAGCAGGAATGCTGACATTCAGCACAGCTCTTTCTCTTCAGTTTCTTCTCCAATTATTTTATTAGCAAGATTAGTAGTATTGTATTCTATTACCCTGTTGGATTTATGGTCAGCTATGCCAGCTCTCCTCAGTCAGTGGTGGAAAGTAGTTGCCATTAGAGTCCCACAGCCTTTGTTGGGAAGAGGATAACACAGTGACTGAGTTCCTTTCTCCTCAATATGTTTGAATTTATTTTTGTATCTTTTTTGCTTTAAGTTCCTGCCTTCTGTCTGCTCCCAGCTGTGTGAGCATGGCCTGTTTCACAGCCTCCCCAGTCTCAGCTCTTCCTGCAGAGCAATTTCCCCCTGTGTTTGCTGGACTCTTCCCATGCAGGCATTGGCACAGCTCAGGCTCAGGCAGGGGAGGCAACAGGCACTTGCCCCCAAAATAGAAGGTGAAACCAGGCCAGTCCTGAGATTGAATCTCTCAGCTCAGGGCAGAACCTGTGGCCTTTTTACTATGAACAGCAAAAAAATTGTACTCCCTGCATTACAGCACTGCAAGTGGAACTGCTTTCATGGAAACAAAGCTCTGATATGCTTCAAAAACATTGCTAGTGGGTCTAGACTGCTCAGACAGGAAGAATAATATTACTTCAAGATAATATTACTACAAGGAGAATGTTTTGTCAGAGTCTTCTCATGCTGAAGAATTAAAAGAAATTACTCTGGCAAACAGTTTGTCATTTCACCATCTCTTTTGCCTGAACTCTGCCTCTATTCGATCGCTGACAACAATTCCTGACCTGAAGAAACCAATCAGGAAAGGATTCCACTATCAACTTTTCAGATGGAAATGCAAATACTTCAACCTTTACCTCAGCAGACAGCTCATCATGCCAATTTTTCTGGCTTGCAAACAGCTGTGCAAACAAAGGGATCATCGCTGCAGTCACCAAGATATGGCTGGCAATGTCAGCTCCCCTTTCTCTAGAATACACTTGTGATCCACATGAATCTCCACCTTATAACTACAGACATCATTAAGAATTTCAACAGCAAGCACTTGTCTTGTGCATAGCTTCATTCAGTTGATGTCAGCATTCTTGAATACTAAATGATAAGCAATTCATTCCTATCTGGTTATGTCTAGCAGAGATTTGCTCCAATGCCATAGACTGGAACACCACAAATGATAGCCAGCAACGTCTGTTGTTCATAGCAGATGAGTAGAATTAGATGTTAGTCACTTGCTCACACTTTCGAAATGCTCATTCTGCCAGAAAGTCCTTTGCCATTGATCTATCTTGTCAAAGGAGCAGAGAGGAGGTTTGGTGATCATTGATTTTTGTGGCAGAGAGATATACCAAACCTTCAAAGAGTATCTAGAGATCTTGCTTATGTTTTGACTGAGAGTAAAATTGCCTTCATGTTGTCCTGTGAAACATGAATGTATCTATTTAGCATCTCCTATAACTGTAATACTTAAAAAGGTGATTGTCCCTTAGTCTATCCTCTACTTTCACTGTTGGTGGCCCTCCATGGAATGCAGGGATCACAGCATCACCATGGTCTTCTCCCATAGGCTGCTCTGATGCCTGGAGCACCTCCTCCCGCTCTTTCACTGATCAGGACTTTCACATTTTCCTCACTCCACTCCTTCACAACACCACTTCAGCGTCCTGTGGAAATTGTGAAATTTTTGTTCTTGTTCAGCAGCTGTAACAAGGTTTCGCACATTACCTTCTACATTGGATGAAGCTCAATGATGTTCGCTGTTTGTTCTGAAACTTCAGCAGATTGTCATACTTGTGAACAGAAATTGCAGTTTTGGTTGTGTGACAGAATTCATAGTGATGAGGTTCATCAAGAGAATGGAATTCCTTATGCTGACCACATGAACCATCACACATAGGTGGGACCACCTGATTTTCTCTGGCTGCTACCACTTTAAATAGAGTGAGACAGGGAAAAGACGTGATACCAATTCATTTTGCATCTGCAAGAAACAACCTCCATTGAGCAACTCACACTGCAGAAAATGAGTGCAGTGACTGTGTCCTTGAGCAAATACAGCATGAACACTTACAGGAAATAAAGCAGAGACTGATGTTTTGCTGTTAGAGAAGTACAAAAAGATAGTGACAGGAATGCACTGCAAAATTGATGGCTTCCCTCCTCTCCTACAAATCTTCTCAATATACAACTCATTCAAATATAGTTACTGTAACCTATACAAAATAGTGTCTTCCAGCACCATATTTATCTTGTAGAAGAAATTTCCATTGTCAAAAAAAAATCCTGCTAGAATATAAAAGTTTTACAACTTTGTAGCTCTTTGTTGATTTGGGTTTTTCCCACCAGTCATATGAAACCTGTTTTCCTTATTTAACAATGTTTTTTTTTGAATTAGCCTGTTCAAAAAGTAGGAGTTGTTGAAGCAACTTCAGAAATTCTGTATATCATTACCTTTTAACTGAAAGATCTTGACTGACTTTTCTAGATTTATGTCTGATGAATTGTAGAAACGTTTGAAACAGGGAACCAAACCTTTTTTTACTCACAGAGAACCAAATAAACCTTTTTTTACTCAAACAACCATAAATACTGGTTTCACGTGTTAGAAATACTGACCATGTGGTGTGTTTAAAACTTATTTCAGTATTTCAGATTCCTTTTCATCAGAAATCTTTTTCTTTAAGCAACTGAGTTGTGCATTTTTCACTCTGAAAGTTGATATTTCAGAATGTTGTCATTCTTTTGAAGAAATAGTTTGAGAAAATAGATATGCAGATACATATAAAACTAAAACCAAATTACACCAAAATAAAATTAAAATTTGAATTGTGAAATATAATTTAATGCCAGAGAAGTCTACAGTATTCATAACACCATTCTAAGTGACAATTTCTTCTGTGGTTCATGTCATGTATAGTTCAGCAATGCTAAAAGCATTTCTGTGTATTGTGTGAGCAATTATAAACAACAGTAAGTGCACCAATAAATGCTAAAGTGAATTACTTGCATATACTTCTCTATGGGCTAAAGCAAAAGCAAACAGAAACCATTCAGTGCCTGAAAAATTGATATGGCCACAAAATACAAAAGGTGTTATATGGCTATATTTTAAAACAGCATAGTTTTTATAGAATATGAGTTCAATGTTTGATCTCTGTTTCTCCAGAAATACTAGATGAATAGCTCAGAAGAGAATTCCTGTAATCCATACAGTATCACAAGAATAAAATACAGCTAGTCTTGAGAATAATTTTTCCAATGATGTTTTATTTACATAAAAGTCATTCTGAAAAATAGACACCGTTTGACAGTTACCCAAACACCCTAAAGGCTGCCCTTCCCAGTCTTCCCTCATAACAAGGCCCACACCTGCAATGAATAAAAATGCTCACACCTATAATAATTGCACATAAATTGAATCTATTATCTTCAAAAACAACTCATATTCAATTTTTTTCCTAAGCTTTTGTTAGCTTTAAATACACTTGAGACATATTTGTACAAGTTAATGCTCAGGCAACTTAAAGTCAATTACGTAGATACAGGAAAAGAAAATTAACACTAGAATGGTACTTATCAGTGGGCTAAAAGTACAATGAGATGTCACTATTACTAAAAATACACAATGTTTGGTCTTAGACTTCATTGTGTGAAGACATATTTGGCCAGTCCTCAGCGTTCATTCTGAACCTGAATATATCATGTTAAGACTCCATGTTATGCTTCGTGTTGATGGAAAAATATTTAATTTCAGTTCTATCTCTAACTGCATTAAGTATTTAATCTTGGAATGCAGAGATTGAACTTCTACTTTCACATCTAATAGAGGGAAGGTTTGCCAGCTGTGGAAAGAGTAATTTTCCCTGATTATACATAAATGCCATAAGAACAGTAAACTAAGTTGGCATAAGTACAAACAAGATAGACTCAAGACAAGAGAAAGAAGAACAAAATGGAAGGAAGGAAGGAAGGAAGGAAGGAAGGAAGGAAGGAAGGAAGGAAGGAAGGAAGGAAGGAAGGAAGGAAGGAAGGAAGGAAGGAAGGAAGGAAGGAAGGAAGGAAGGAAGGAAGGAAGGAATATGCAGGGTTCTTACTACTAGTAAGAAAAACATGTAATAAAGGCTGCATGACAAATTTATTAGAAAAAGCATAAACTCTTCTAAATATAGAATGCATTATTAAATGAAGAGTGTTTAGGCAAACTTGTGTTCTACAGTATATGTTTTGTAAGTCCAACGTGTAAAAAAGAAGAAAGCACAGACTGGATTAAAATAGCTTGTTAGTTCCGTTGGTTGACACGAGGCAATTTGGAGTGAAAACCGTTCTCACTTGAATAACAGACCAATGAATTTAGAAAACATTTTAAGCTCTTCAAAACATTTTATTTTATAAAACTGTAGAACTCTTTTAGTTTAAATCAGATTATTTTTTCTTTTGAAAATATTACATATATACATATATACATACGCTTTGCTAATTCTAACTTACAAAATATGCAATTAGTATATGACACATTTCAATGTGGCCCAGTCTATATGTATTGTGACAATAATGCAGAGATGTTTACCTATTATCTTCAGTAAATTTTTGAATTTATACCCCTCCCCACATTAATAAGCATGCATGAAATAGGGAGGGGAAGAGAACTGCAGAGGAACTGCTGGTGAGTGACACACAATGATGTTAGTCATAATTAACAAAGTGTTTGGTGAAGGCACCTACGACAAAGCAGGCTCAAAGGAAAGAGTTGTTGTCTGATTGAAGGAAATAGCACTATTCCCATTTTGGTGGAGACAGAAGCTTCCTCTTTGCACTGACATGTATTCCTGAGCTCAAAGCCATGTCTCCCACTGCCTTAATTTCTGTATAATGCAATGTTGTCACGTCTTTCTATTCCAGACAAGTTTTTTCAGCTGCTTTCACATAGAAGAAGACAGAAATAGAAGTCTGTTTAGCAACAACAGTTAGCTGAGCTATTCTGCTCCCTAAATTCCTGCTTATGTCTCTTGACACTCTGGCAGATGCATTTTTAATTGCTCTTTAGTGACAATGGCATTTAGTCAGAGTTTTATAATTGTCAAAAGGCTTTTTTAAATTTCACAATACCTTGTCTTACCAACTAGTTATATCTTTGTCAATCAGTGAAATTAAAGTACAACTTAATTTACATTTCAGCAAATGTGTTAAGAGTTTTGCAAAAATATCTCTGTAACTCAACCTTGATTTTGTCCAACCTGTTCCACACTGGAATGTCATCAGTCAGCAGATGCTGTAAAACTAGTTGACACACTGTTGAAATGCAAAAAAAAGGAAATGCACTCTTTGTGCCGTGTGGGAGATGAAGTATCTTTGTGCACAAAGCAAAACTGCACAAATCATGTCAGTCCTGAAGCCAGTACTAGACAAAAGCAGGTGATGTGAGTGGGAGAGCACACAGAACTCACAGTAAATAGATGCCTACAGAGGATGCACATGCTAGAAATTATTTCTGTCACTGAATCCTAAATGACTTATGGTTGGATTGGGTGTCTGTGTTTCTGTCTCGCTGTCTATATCCTGCAGATGCCCACATGCTAAGAAAATGTAAAATAAAATTGTAGGAAAAAGCAAGTATCCATACTTAAGCCATGAAGATAAAAGAATGTAAAAAGAGGCATGAAAATAAGCAGAAAATTTATATGAGAAAAAGTGAGTTATTAAAATAAATTAAAATAATTTTAAAAGGACAGTTACTTACATGGTTAAGATGTCAAATATAAATTTTAAATCAATGTTTAACAAGAAAAATAAATAAAGCATTTTGTAAGTCATGAAAAGCTCTAAAAAAAGGCTTTTGAAAGAAGAGTAGTGGAAATGATTAAAGGGATGAATAGACTTACTTATTAGAAAAGATTAAAAGCATAAATACAAATAGTTTAGTGAAGTAATTAGGTTAGGGAAGAAAGGAGGACATAATAAACTACAAACTTCTGAAGACAGTAAACACAAAGGAAGGAGAGGAATAATTTAGCCTGATACAAGAGAGTGTAATTAGAAATAAGGGAATTAAAGTTAAAAGGGGAAAGGAATACACTGAGCAGAAGAGAAAAGCACTTGCCTATTAGATGAAAAAAGATCGAAGTGGCAAGAGTCTATATCTAAGAGGAAGTAGATAAAAGGATTGGAAAGTACAGCTAAACAAAACAATAACAAAAAGGTTTAAAAAAGTTCTAAAGGGTTGCATGCAACTGTCTGATAACAAAATTTGCATTCCAGGACATTGCTTACTTTCTAAAAACAATACTTTTAAAAAAATAATTGGAAAGATTCTTTTAAAGATAACTAATCTTTATCAGTTCCTGTCATCTCACTGAGTCTTTGTGGTTTGGAAAGTCCTCTGGGAAAGTGAAGAAAGCTTCCTGTACAATCACAGTGAGCATCTTCAAGACATGGCAAGCCCAGAGAGCAAGAATTAGATTTATTCACAAAATCACTGATGAAGCAATGATTAGGGGGACGTCTGAAAGGCTCAAAGCTTGATTTTCATCTTGGCTTACTTGTAAAAGTTAGGGCTTGGTAGGGAGGCTGTGTCAGCATTTCAGATTTGGATTCTGCTGTTCCCTGACCAGGTGGTCTCCAGTCTTTCTGAGTCTCTTTCCTGCTCTCTGTCCGTTTCCTATCAAATTCAGGTTCAAAATTCCTGTTGCTTTCTTTCACAGCTCTCCTCCTGTCTTCTTGCCTCTCCTTACAAATAAATTCCTCCAAATTTCCCTTTTCTTTCCTTGCAAGTACATAGCTTCTCTCTGAATCCTTTCCATTATAACTTCTCCCAACAGTCCTAACTTTTGCCTCCATTCTCTGCTTTTCTCCCTTAACATCCCTACTACTGTTCTTAGGGATGAATGACGTGGGATATCTCAGTCCCACACTCTGTCCCTTAGCCTTCTTCTTCTTTACCTTCCAAATTTCCTTATTTAAAAAAACAGCTCTTATGATAGGAGAAACGAGTGGACAGTGCGTTTCTCTGTTATATATAGAAATAATGCATGGCCCATATAATTTCTACTATAATATAAAAAGTAAAAAATAGATTCAGAAGGAAAGCCACAGGTCTAATTTTAAACTGCAATTTTCAGGCTCCTTCTCTGATTTTAACAAGGATAAGGTATGTCCTAAGACACTTTCTAGCACTTCATTTCTTTCTAGAGGCAAAGAGGAAGGCAGGGTTATAAAGTGAATAACCTCATATTACCATGAGTTTTAACTGCAGCACTGAGTAGCCGTTATTAGAGAACAGTCATGTATTGGCATGAGGCTGAGATCTAATCTGTCTTTCTGTCTTTAGCTTCTGTTCCCAGGACTTTTAGTCCAATGTTAAAGGCAGCAAAGTACATTCCTGCTGTCTGTTATGTTTCCCCAGTGCTCTCCATCAATCCTGGTGCTCCATTTCCTAAGAAATGGAGGTTGTAAGACTGTCTATCATTATTCAGACTTGTAATTATATTTTTAAAAGCATCCTAGTTTGTAGTGCTTTTAGAAACCTATTCTACACATTTAATGCTTATCTTTCTATAGAGAGATTTAAGGTATAAACTAAAACCAGATATACAAAAGGAAAATGAATTAATTATGATTCTTCTTCCTCTCTCTACATTCAGAGGGGTTTTTTTTAACTTTTTTTCACAGGTACTGTAATAATTATGACAGATAATATCAGAATTATGTATGGTAACTTTTAAAGGAATTAAACATATTGTTAAGATTGATTTATTAGTTTATTATCAGATCAATTTTGAAACAAAATTTCTTTAAAAAAAAAGAACATCTTCCAGATTCCCTGGCTAGTTTGCCTGCAAAAGAGGCTACACTGGCCTTGATATGATATAGAAAAGAACTAGAGTGGCTTATGAAAGGATCCTAAAAATTCTGTCTGTTCCTTTAGTTTGAGAAACTGGAAAATATCTGCAAGAATGCCTCACAGAATAATTACACACAGAGTGTCTCGAATTTGTTTCAAGTAGCATAATTATAGAGTTCCTTTCTTGAAACTCTGCTTTGTGTACTGTAGCTTTAGAAGATCATTGCCCTAAACTTCACTGAAACCCCCAGGAAGAAAAAGAAAAACATTGTAAAAGTAGACTCTGAAGTCACTTGGTTTTGAAAATGGTACCCAAAGTATACAATTCAGAGGATCACATTATTTTTGCACTTTGTCTCATTTTAAAAATAAAAATTAAAACTGATCTCACGAGTTTTCTGATTCAAATGCTGTTGTTCAGTTATTACGCTAAAGATTTTAATGTGCAGCTCAGAAATATTTACCCATAGTTTAAAAATAAAATGTACTCATGTTCTCTTTTGAGGGAGTCACTGGTATTGTGGATTTACAGTAAAATGGATATACATGTAAGACCATATGCAAGTGAATTTCCATATGATTAATATAATTTTTAAAAATACATTTTCATTTTTTAATCAGCATCCTTCATTGATGAAAAGCTATGAACTGAAACAGTGTTAAAAATCCCCAAACCCTAAAATTATCAGATTCTGTTGAAGAACCTAAAAATTGTTTTCCTTTCAGTTTCCCAGTCTATAATTTTCTGATGGCTGAAGTAACACTTATTTCATCTTTCTATGGATTAGATGCCTAATAAATACCTCACAATGTATGTTAGAATGAAAATGATTTTGCTAGTCGTGGGCTACTTATACAATTCAAATTTCACTAATTGCTCAGCACAGGTCCATTTGGGAACATTAAGCTGGTTTTAATGATAGCTTAAGATCAAACTATTAGGCATGATGACAAGTCTCACATTTGTTAAATGCCTATTTACTCGCTGAGAGTTGTCCATATATTCTTTTCTGACTGGACATATTAACAGCTCACAGGTCATGTGCTGAAGGAAGTATTACTGTGAAATGCCTCACACCTTGATTTGACACTTTAAGCGTAGTGAACAGTAAATAGAGCTATCAACATCAGCCCGTCCACCTGGACCTAAAAAACTGTTGTAATCATATAGGACAGTAAAGCATTAGACTGAATTTGCAAACAAAGCAAATAGAAAATTTCAGAAAAGTGATATGGAAGAAGAAGAAAATATGTCTTTAAGACCAAATAACAGATTTATTTTTTTTGTTTAAATTGTGAGTGGACTTAAGCATTCATCAGACTCTTACACTTTCCTTTTCCATAGTTATTTTATATCCCATGCCATCAGGAATAGCAGCTAAATGTTTGCCATATAACTGAATCTATGCACTGCCTTATCACACAGTTCCACACCATTCTGTCTCCATAAGCCAGGTCACAAAGGGAGTGCTAATAAAAGTTCTTCTTCGCTGAACCACAAAGTTCATCTCTGGAGTAGTACATTTTGGACATTTTTGTTTCTGTCAGTATCACTCTGATTTGTTCAGGGTCACACCCACTTGAGTCCTATGGATCAGAGCACATTCTGGGGACACAAACTGTATCGTAAAAGCCTCCTCATCATCTCAAAGATTTTTCTCAAGAAAAACCCTCTTCACTATCTCAAAGCTTTCGACTAAGCCTCCACAAGTCTCCTCTGATGCAGGCAATACATGTAATTAGAAAAACCAAAAAACTTTTCACCACCCTGGTAGTTCTCTGCAGTTGCATTGACCTCTTTAAAAGACTTCTTGGAACAACTTCTTTATGCCTGATAAACATAAGAGTAGTTACAAAATCCAAAGGACAGAATGTCAGTTTAAAGCAGCTTGTAGTTAAATGCCTCACATCTCCTGCCAAGCACTTCTTTGTGGGACCAGTAGATAGCAGGAGTACATGTTGTCGCTCCCTCCCTATTAATATTTTTGGTGTGGTAGCAGGAACATGTCAGAATGTATTTATGAGTGGCTGCTCCTGCTGACCTTTTTTATCCAGAGTGTTTTCTAATAAGTAAAGAATTAGCACCCAAAGAGTAGCAGTTTGTAATTTCCTGGCTTAACTGTGATATGAGTATTACCCTTTTGAACTCTATCATTACCCTCTTACTCATCTGAAAATTATACATAAAATTAAAATCAGTAGCTGAGAACATAATTTGTTCCATTCAAGCCATAGGAAAAAAATCCAGTAAGAGAGCTTGAGTTTTCAAATAGCAAATTTCAATAGCATCTTTCACTCAGGTAAGTCTAGATCCATCTAAATAATAGCTTTGGCTGTCCAAAATCAGAGACGAGCAGTTATGCAAGCACATTACATTACAAAATCCTGCTTTCCATGTCCTTACAAAATTATTGTTACATGGCAGTAAAAATAAAAAAAAAGATGGCTTTGTGTGATACCTGTGTTCTATCAGACATCATGTCTCATCCCATTGGTAATAAGGTCCTAATTTTTAGTCAGACTAATGTAAAAATGCTCATTGTTTTGCTTTGCTTTGTATTGTTTCATTTTCACCTCTATTTAACATTTACCCTTCATATTTGTATTAACCAGTCTGATTTGTTAATTGATGATTCTTTCACTAGAATGGTTTAATATTTGACTTTAATATTGCTCAAGCATTTATATTAAAGTTTAAGTCTTATCTTTAAATACGTAGCATAATCTTTAAAAAACTTTTCAATTTTTCCTCCCATAAAAAGACTCACCACATTTTGTTACTCTTCTGCTATTGACAGAATTGGACAAATATACAGCTGAGAGGCATCTGAAGCTTTCAGGCTGTCCAGACTTTGGCCAGGAGTCAGGAACAAATACAGCAATATTATGCTGGGGAATCTATATTTTGTAAACAGACTGTAGGGATGCTACGTAGCAGCTCAGTTTTCAGGTCTATTTCTCCAGTCTGGAACCACCAGAAACACAGTGATTTTCCTGGACTGACTGATTTATTTTGAGACTTCTCTTAAAACCCTCCATAAAGCTGTTTTTATTGCTGTAAGGAATGATCTCATTCCTCTGTATTCTGGCATTCAAGAATCTTCAAAAATAAATAAATAAATGAATTGCAAGTGGAAAAATTAAACTATATACTATTTTGTGGCTGGTTGCCCTTGTCTAGTCTCCAGGTGCCCAGCCTCTCTGTTGCTACCTCTCCACGCAGGACAAGGGAGAAAATGTGACAAAAAATTCATATGTTAAGACAACAGGGAGATCACTCAGCTATTACCATCATGGACAATACAGAATCAAACTGGTAACATTAGTAGAATTAATTTCCAATTAAACAGAATAGGAAATAAGAAATAAGGACAAATCTAAAACATCTTCTCTCCACTCCTCTTTTCCTCACCAAGTTCAACTTCATTCCCAACTTCTCTACTTCCTCTCCACGGAGTAGTGCAGGATGATCGGGAGGAAATGAGTTGTAGTACCAAACCGTACATCAAACAGACTATACTGAGTTCCAGAAATCAATAGTCTAATTTACCCCCCTGGCTAATCATCACAACCCAAACTGCTCATCAAGAGGGCCAGAATAATGCAAGAAAAGTTGTAAACTCCTGGTCACTTTCATGGGAGAAAGCTGAACTTAATGTGGGTAAGGAAAGCCCTCAGAGGTCAGTGTAGCAAACAGATGATAAAAACACACCTGTTATAAGCATCTGCTATAAAATGAAAGTTTTTGGCCGTACCTTTTAGTTTCAAAATTAACACACAGCAATCAAAAATGAAAGATCCAGACAAGATTTAAAAACAACCAGAAGCAATGAAGTGAAAAATGCCACTCACATAAGCATGGCTAAGTGGACATTTTCAGATTCTTAGAAGAGTCTGGAATTGTTACTTTATAATTCTGGGAAAAATTATCCAGAATCATTTTGAAATCCATTTACCGCAGGAGTACAGCGTATATACATACCATTGACACTTTTTGCTATAAGGTAAATACTTAAGACATATATATATTTAAGGTATAGGAACAACATCCAGAAATTTGTTTCATCATTTGTATGTAATGAGTATGCCTACAGTAGACTCTTTCACCAAAATATTTTTCATATTAATATAAAATGTTAATTATTATACAATATATAACATTATTATTAACATTAGCTGCAGCATAGAATTAAAGAGAACGGCACTTATAATTGCTTTGATTATAGTTTTGAAACACTATGCAATAAGACAGAAAATAATCTAGACCAGTTTTGCTAATGTTTACATGTAGAAGAATGTTTACATATTAAAAGAATACAATTACAGGGAAAAAAGAAAGAGAAATAAAAGAGGGGAAAAAACAGTTCTTAGAAATACCATTAAACATTAGCAGATGGGCATGTAAAAATGTACGTACAAACACTAAGATGAAGTCTGAGAAGGAAAACAGATCTGTTGCATGAGTAACTCTTTTCCAGGTTCAACACTAGCAGCAGTAGGTGATGTGGCTACCTGTGGTAATAAAGCAGTAGCTGTTTCTGTGCTAACTCATGATGTTTGTTTCAGTGGTATGCATGCCATAAGAAGATGTACACAATCTGTCAAGAAATAATGAGTTAGAACAAACTGAGACGTGTCCAGAGGTGGGGGTTCCCTATTTTTTTTTTTTCTTCTCTTCAGACCATCTCTGGAAGCCTGAACTAAGTTAGGCCCAAAGACTTGTACATGTTTTGTAATAGCTTTTATTTGATCTTTGCAGATCTCTCCTTTCTTGAGATAGATAGATAGAGGATAGATAGATAGATAGATAGATAGATAGATGGTAGATAGATAGATAGATAGATGATAGATAGATAGATAGATAGATAGATAGATAGATAGATAGATAGATAGATAGATAGATGGAGTTTTTTCTATCATCTATCTATCTATCTGTCTGTCTGTCTGTCTGTCTGTCTCATGGTATATAACTATCTGAAAACTGAGTAGTTATTGGCCAATACTTACTCACTCATGCAAGAACATTTCAGAAATACTCATAGATGTAAGTAATTTTACAAAATCTCATCAGCTTCTGGGGTACTTTCAGACACTCAAAACTGCTCATACTTCTTCAGCAACTTGGAGAATTGATCCCTTCCTAATTTTAACATGTTATTTCAGTATCTCAGCACTAGCTTACTTTCCTCTGACCCTCTGATGATTTTTTCTTTGAACTATGTAGTGTATTAGAAGAAGCTGTGATAACATTGATTTGATATAATTTAAAGTTGGGCATAATGCAAAGTAAAATCCTTCACAGAGGCAGGTAATCTCTTTAGTTTCATTGTGGTTTTCGGTTAACATTATTGGCAGATTTGTTGTTGTTGTTACCAGATTTATGAAGTAATGGAATAGTCTCTGGATAATTGTTACAACTGTTTGTTATCACTGTTTGTGATAAATAATTAAACTATAAGGCAGAAATAATTTTAATTAATTTTACTCTACATCACATGGGAAGGCTGAGTGTTTCCTGTTTCCAGATGTCTTATGTGATTTTTTGTATAATATCTCCACAATTATCTCTAGACATGCTCTCCAATCCTCAGTTAAGATTTCCTCCTTAAAGGACTTTTAATTTTCAACTCAGTTCATATTAGTAATTTGTTCCAGCTAGTAAAGAAGTAGTAGAAAGGACAGGAAAACATGACTAAATCTCTTTCCAACATGCAAAATACTAAAATAGCTTTGTTGCTAAGAGCTTCTGTATCTAGCCTCACATTTGCAGTCCAATGCTTGAGTTAGGAAGGTTTGATTTTTACTGTTTTCTTTTTTCTCCACTCCTGTCATTTCTCAGCACTAAGCAGTTTGGATTCACATTGGTGTAATCGCTTTAAAAACAGTGCTTTTCCTGCAGAGGGTGAATTTGGCCACAAATGTCTAATTAGCAAGATGAAGTGATTGCCCACAAAATGCCATGCTAAAAAAAGATCTACAGCCTGGATTTATGTCAAGTTAAAACAACTAACAGGACAGGCACCACAATATAACAATCTGGAAATCATACAGAATTTGTATAACATAATTAATCTCTTAATTTGATATTTTCTTCTTCAGTTTTTATTTTTTTGGAGGACTTAGCTGCAAATCATCAAGAATTTGTCACCCATGTGTAATTTAACAAGGCAAATGTCAAGTTTCATGATTCCTTATCTTAAGAGTAATTTTCATACAGAATAAAAAGTTACAGATTTTTGCCTAAAATGAATAAAGAAATGGCTTTATACCAAAGAGCTAAAGATATGTGTGCTTATTCTTATTAATTAAATAGATCTAAAGAGTGATACATAGCTAGAAATTTTACATGAGTGTGACTGTGTTTGTACATATCCGCCTATGATGAGAAAGGGGAAATCCTGGGTACCAAAATCTTCAGACAGCTAGAGAAAACACCTCATACCTGTTGGGGATTTTAACTACCTCAGTATCTGCTATAAGGACAATACTGGACACCATCCAGGTGGGTTTTGTAGATTTGAAAATAATCACTTGACACAGTGAATTCATGACCTAAGTGAGACATTTTATTGAACCTCATAAGATCACAGGGTTTTGGATCAGATGATGTACAGTGTCCTTCCACAACTACTTGAAAAACCTTGCAATTGACAATGTGAAGAACCAAGTGTTTTGTGATGTCTAAGTAAAAAAAGCATATGCTTCTCTATATCTATATATTCATTCCATCTTTTCAAGGATAAATATGTTAAAAGTTTTAGTGTTCCCCCATTCTGTTTTTTCTGGTCCAATTTTTAGTAATTTTCATCAAAAATTTTATTTTGTCTACTTGAACTTTGGCAGACCTATATCTTAGTTTTTCAGCTATTCATTTTTTTCATCCCTAAAGCATCATAGAATCAGAAGAAAGCTGAGACTGACAGGGACCTCTGGGGATTGCCTAATCCAACTCATCTTCTCAAAGCAAATTCAGTCAGAGGAGGTTGTCCAGAGCTGTGTCCAGTTCGGTCTTGAATATCTCTGCAGATGGAGACTGCCCAACTCACAGCAATCCACTCCTCTGTCTGATGATCTTCACATTAGAAACGTATTTTCTTATGATTAAACTAATTTTGTTGCATTTTTATTTGTGCCCTTTGCATTTTGTCCGGTCACTGCGTGCCACTGGGAAGACTGTCTTTTACCTATTAGATATTTATATAGATATTTGCATAGCAAAGAATGCTTGAATAATGTATTGCAAAGCTTTATGTTAGTTCTATTTTTAAATTTCATGTTAAAACTTTAAAAAGAGGGAATGAAGTAAACAAAGTGGCTTCTGTAGTTTTTTTTCTTACCTTTTTCTTTAACTAAATGATCCTGACAGAAAACTCAGAAATCCAAATAAAATTCATTCACATTCTTTCCATTAATTTTACAAACTAAAATGCTTTGGAGGGTAATGGGGAGGGAGTATGCTGCTTATATTCCTTGTGTGTTTGTGCAGAACTTCCTGTAGAATTAGATGTATAGTATTTCATTTCAAAGAATGTATTCCAGATAGTTGAACAGTTATTACATTTCTTTTTTATTCTTTTATAATGTACTGATAAGTTTTAATTAAGTGTTTTGATGCAAATGTAGTTCATGGTCCATGTTACCATTTTTAATTAATATTTTTTAAAATCCCTTTGAACAAATAGGTAACACTTTGGTATAGTCTTATAATCAATGATTGTTATACTGTTTTAATTTGCAAAATCCTGTCTCTTCATGGAAAGCAATCTTTTCTGAGAACTAATAGAATAATGTGTAGATAAAAAACCTAGGGCTTGTTAGTCTTTTTTCTGCTATCAAGAGAGAGAATGAGATGCTCACATCTAGAATTTAATTTCTTTGAAACCCTTTTTGTGGGATGCTATGTAGAAATGAAGAACATCAAACAAATAAACAGTATTTTTTAAATAAACATCTATTTATTTTTTGTCAGATTTGCCTGAAAAGCTGTCTCATAGTTCCTACAGGAAAAGTGATGGCTAAACCTCATTATGTCTCCGAACTGTGAAATCTTGTGGCAGAGCTTATACTCACTTTGGCTCTCCTTAAGCACCGAGATTGGTCATTTACTGCATTTAGGCATCCCAAGGTTTTGCTGGACTTTATTGATCATCTGTTCCTGGATAAGCTAGCTATTATGCAGGACCTTGATTCTCCTGTCCCCTTAGGAACCCAGACTAAAAGATCAAGCAGAAACCAGTCCAAGAAACTAAAGCAGTATCTTTAAAGTGATATGCTCACAATGATATCTTGTCACCTCAGTTAAGTGGTTTCTCTTAGCGAGGCACACAAAATCTCTGTCGATTTACATGGGATTTTGGTCTCCTTACGTAACTGAAAATTTCTCTTGCTCACATACATTTTATGTAAACAACCTCATATCCTATATAGGGAAATAAAAGCTGAATTCTTTGTAAGGAGTGTGGACACACTTTAAAAATTAAACATTAGTCTTGCTTCCTTTTAAGCTTAATAGACTGAACCCATACATCCTAATGACACTGTTGTCCTTAGCTTTAAAAGCAATTTTATTTAATTGCAATAAATATTCCACATATCCTTATAAGAACAAGCAAATTGCCTTCACACTAACCATCTTTCTTTTATGAGCAGATATGTTTTACTAGCAAATACTTTAAATAGAGGAAAACAATCTGTCACTGGATAATTGCTAAAAGGATGGGAATAAATCATATTGTTTGTCTAATTCTTATGTTGCTGGCTTGTGGCTTAATTTAATCTATTCTGAATGCACAGTAAATGCAACACAGTCATTTTAAAATCATAAACCTCTCAAAAAAGCCAGACAGAGGTCTGATAATGAGTTAGGTGATGGATCTTCTATTTACTATTGATCTCTGAATTCAGAACCAATCCATTCTGTACTAGCAAACATTTTTCATATATTTTTAGAAAATATTGAATGGCTCTTAATCAGTGACAAGACTGTTTTGTGTGTTATTGCTGAAAGTAGATTAGCAACACTATACAGCACTTCACTAGAAAAACAAAGATTGTAGAGGCCGAATATTGTGTAGTATAACCTGAATGAAATGACTTCACATTCAGATACCCTTGAATTAAAAGAAAGCTCAGAGTATACAATCTGGATGCAGTGAAAAAAGTGTTGTGGGAGTTATTGTATATGGAGATTTACCTAACCCTATATTGTATGGACATAATCTGAATCATTGTAGTCTGAATCACTGCTGAGGAGAGTTTAATTCAATTAGCTACTTGATTATTATAGTTTGTTCTTGTATTATCTACCTCAAGAAGCTTCTGCTATGTCCCAGTCCCTACTAATTCTATTTTCTCTTTCTCAAAGTACCCCATTCCAATGACCAGGTTCCTGCATCTCCTTCATCTCTCTTCTATTCTATTCAAGTATGGATGCAGAAATCCCCAATATGCTAAACTAATCTCACTTTTGTGCTCATGGGCGACTGGTCCAGACTTGGATGACATTAAAACAATATCACGCATGTGGTCTAACTAAATATGGAATAAAAGTGGGTATGTACTTTTATTTAATAAATATCAACAGTTTTGGACTCTTAAAATCTTTTCTTTCAGAATCCTTATCCTGCACTCAGTGAAATTCAGTGAAATGTTTTTGAAGTTATCTACCACATCATGTTCAATTACTGGTGAGTCAGGCCATGTCTCTGAAGGTATTTCTGTTACACTTCTTACATTGATATTGATGTTCAATAAAAGTACCAAATCTAACCCTAATTTAGTGAGGAAATCTTTTCTGCAGCCAGTCTGTAGTCAATGCATTACAAATTATCATAGTGTCTGATAATTTAGTTTTCAGAATGGCATTCACAAGGCCTATGCACATTAATGGTAAGTGCTTGCAGTCAGGAAAATAAGTATAGTGAATATTCTGAAATCATGACATCTCAAAAAAAGTTGTGTTCTATCTTACTGAGTTTTTAACTCATTTCTAAAACAAATAAAGAAAGAAAAATTTTGAAAATACTGTAGCAGATGTATGAAAATCTTTTAAATGTCAGTCCCTAATTTTTATTCTTTTTATAGATTGAAGATATGCCAAATTGAATTGATTATATATTACTTTTTTCCTCATAAATGTCACGCTCACAAAAACCTTCTACATTTTTATCATTGACATTAAATCACATGAAAGAAATAGTACCGTTGCTGTCTTGAAAATTCCTCTAAATCAGCCTACAGAGTAACTGTTCTCTCTACAGTTAAATAGCTGGACCAGAAATTCCTTCCTCATCTTCCAGCTATATAACTATGCCTAAATTAATGCCAGCTAGTATCAGCACTTTCTTTTTTGGCTCTTCCAGTCATTAAGCACTGAAAGAAAGTTTTTCAGGTTTAAAGAATGCAAGTACCATAATAATCTGAGTTTTTATTACATTTTATTACCTAATCTTTTTTCTTCCTGTCTTGATAACACTTTTTTTTTATTACCTCTGAAAAATAACATTCCTGAAACACAATACTCTCAAATAGTTTTGTTGTCATAGAATGAAAACATTTGAAGCTTTTAAAAGTATTCTGTCAAAATATAAATAGGAATTCCTTTTCCAAAGTAATTTAGATGGATTCAGAAGAAAAAAATGAAATCTTTTTTGTAGAGTGACAAAACATGATGTTTTAATGCTAAAACATTTGAGATTTTTTTCTGCTTTCCTTTTAACTTATGGATTATCTCCTAGGAGAAGACATTTTACATTGTCAAACCGATTTAAAACAGAATGTTCAGTACTGTCTTGATTTATTTCAAATAAATGTGAAAGCCTTGAAGACAGCAATCTAAGCAGGCTGCAAAAAACAGTTCATATAGGGATGCCCTGAATAATAAAGGACATTTATCTCTGCTGATATGGCTGGATGTGTCAGAAGCTGTTGTCGCAATTTCTCAATTACCTGTGTGCAAGACAATGTGAGGCTGGACTTGGCTGTCCCTCTTACTCTCAGCCAGTCACTTATTCCCTTCCTTAAGAGTGCTGATCTTTAGTGTCCTACAGGACACTGAGATGTCTCTTTTTTGAAGGTCTTTTTCAGAAGTAAATAATTCCATTCGCTGGACTGAAGGGACACCATCACACACTGATTACAGACATGGCCCCAGATGGTGGAAAACTCCTCAAACAAGATATTGGCAACAGCAGCAGGGAAAAGAAAATGTTATCAGAAACGTGAAAGGCTTGAATTAAATACATCTCCTCATTATAAAAGTAATAGAAATTTGACGGGTTATTGAGTTGATTGCTGGACCATGACAGATAAAAGTACAACTTTTTTCTCCACTGTATGTCCTCTGTGGTAGACATTTTTTTCACCCGTAATTTAATTATTAATATACTTTTTCATGTAGATAATGCAAAAGACAATTGGAAACTCCAAATATATACTATGGACCAACTCATCTTTAAAATGAAATTTAGAAGAAAACAATCTAATAGAGTCCTCTTCCTATTTTCTGATTTCCTTGTTTATTCAGGATTCTTAGTCTGGTTTCCAACCTGGAATGAGAAGATGCTACACAAAGACTTACTATCAAACTTGGAATCATAACTCTTTGTAGGGCACTGCAGGAATCACATCTCCACAAATCTCCAACCCGATGAAAAATGTCACACTTTGAATAAACATAAGATACTAAACTTTTGGTGATGTTGAAGATTGAGGGAGTGGGAAGATGGAGTATGTTTTAAATATTTTTCCCTCCTCATAGATAGCAGAAGATGCAGAAGACTTGATGGTGTTTTACTAGATGGTGCATCTAAAATTTTTATGCAGGCTAAATTGTAGTGTCATGTTCTTCAAAGTTGCTGCACTTGCATCCACATTATGATTCTGCCTAGACATGACATAAACAAAAAAGCAGGAAATTAAAATGTTATCAATGCTATGAAGCCTATAAAACTATGAACATCATTTGTTAGTAATCTCCTTATGAAATATTTATGCATACAAAGATATTTCTCATTTATATGTTCTATTTATATGTTCATTTATATGTTTCATTTGACCTTTATTCTACTTCCACTCTTCCTCTTCTGGATAATTTTTCTAGGTCAGAAGTATTTAATGAACTATGGTGTTTAGGAGAAATGGATTTAATGGAAAGACATTTTATTTGAAAGAATGGGAAATCAGGTTAACAGGAATTGAACTTGAACACTGTTACAAGAATAAACCTCTCAGGTTGATGCCTGAATGTCCCTAGATTATGGATTACTAAACCAATCTGGGTTGACATGGTCAAATTGTTTATTGCCTTACAGAGAGTAAACAGGGTGGTATTTGTTATTAGAACTTTTTTCTACAAGGAATGAAGCATCAAAGATAAAATAGTCTGAGCAAAATGGAAGAAAAAAGATGTGAAAGGCAATGAAAGAGAAAACAGAACACAGAGTTCAATTTAACCTCTTTGTCATCATAAAATAAGATATTTAGGTCAGGCAACACATCCTGATATTCACCAATGACAACATTCTAAAGTGAGAAAAGTATGTTCTCTTCAATAATGCATAAGGTGCATTTGATCTGCTTAAAAAGAAGTGTTTTTGGGATATAACATCAGAAGACAGTTTCAGTGAGTTAAGAGAAAAACAATATAAAAATAGCTTTGATTTTTTTATCAATTTGAAAATTCAGAGTAAAATCTTTTGTAGATTTGCTGAACATTTTCAAAGTTCAGTCCATTGATAAAGTGCCACCAATAGCCATTATTTGGGCTCCATACTTTAGCTCTGGTGCCTGCAATATAAGAAAAACATGGACCTGCATCCAGAGCAGGCCACGATGATCTGAGGGCTGGAACAAGTCTTATGAAGACAGGCTGAGAGAGTAGGGGCTGTTCAGCCTGGAGAAGAGAAAGCTCTGGGACGACCTCAGTGCATCTTTCCAGTACCTAAATGGGACCACAAGAGAGCTGGAGGACTTTCTATGAGTGTATGTAGTGATGGGACAATGGGCAGTAGCTTTAAACAGAATGAGGGGCGGTTTAGATTACATAATAGGAGGAATTTCTCTGATGTGAGGATGGTGAGACACTGGCACAGGCTGCTCAGAGGAGCTGTGGATGCCTCATTCCTGGAGGTGTTCAAGGTCACATTGGATGGGGCCCTGAGAAACCTGGTCTAGTGGAAGGCTCATGGCAGGGGGTTAGAACTAGAGGGTCTTTATGCCTGGAATACATTACAAATTTGTAACATCTTACAGGGTCTGAACTTTGCTCTATAAAAGACTAAGTGTTTTGCAACATTCAGAGAGTTCACAAACATCAAATCATGAAATAAATTATGTCTATGTCATCCAAGTAGAAGCTATGACTTTCTGCAGACTTGGCAGTAGATAAGTTAAAATAACGTTGTTCATTTCTTTAGCTAAAATTTTTACCAAATCCAAGAAAGTTATAAATAAATGTATCTATTCTGCTCCTACCTTGACTTTTCTCAGAAAAATTTCTGTTACCATAAATGAGTCATTTTGTGGGTACTATGTACAAACAGGACTCAGAGAATTGTTCTATTAGATTTTCCTCTTAAATTTTCTCACTAAAATTAATTTTAAAAATATGCTCATTTGTATAATGATTTCAGCACAGCCCACAGTGACATTTTTATGAACACTCCCATTCTCAAGTTCAGAACTAGGACTTTCTGTGGTAGTCTAAGAAGTGAAAAATGGTCAGCACAGGTCTCAGACTTTTCAACTCTCTTGAATTAGGTGTGTGACCTGGATTATTTTTGTGTTCCATAGAGGTAATCTCTCCTGGCTAAATAAAGTCCCCCCTTGTAAGATACATGGAAAACCATGGACTGTTTGCTACTGAGCTTCTTTCACAAATCCTAAAAATAAAAACAAAACAAAACAAAACAAAAAACCCTGCAACAAAAACAAAACCAAAAAACAAACAAAACAAACCTCCCCAAAAAATTATTTCTTATGGTTTAGCTTTGTAAGTGTAGTACTTGTTATATAACTTGATTTGACCATATTGACACGTATTTTTTTCCATAATCTATGATCCAGGGACAACCAGTTAGTGAGCTAAGGGCTTTACTCTTGCAATAGCATGCAAGTGAAGTACTCATTAACATTAATAAGTGCCGTGTAAGCATGTCAGTTGCTGAAAAGTCCCCCGAAATCTTAACAAAGGACAAAACAAACAAACCAAGCAATGATATGATTGCAGTTACAGTTGTTATTCCATGAATAAAAATTACTGTTGCAAAACTGAATAATTGGAAAGCACACACATATAATCAAACCTCACAATCAAGTTTTCCTTCCTTTTAACATTAGTACTATTGTCTATGCATTTCATAATATAATTTAATTTTATGCACAAAATTTCCTGAAAGTCAAAAATGCATTTCAGCTCTATGCAGTGGTAATTCAGTTTTAAATCATGCATAAAAACTAAAGAGCAAGATGCTAATAGGTTGCATATGGGCTATGACCTTCCCTAGCTATTTTTCAGTTTTTTTCAACAGTTAAGAAACAGTCACTGAAATAAGTTGAGTCTCTTATTCTATTATTTACTTTAGAAAAATGAACGTTTATCAAATGGGCTTGAATTGATAATTATATGATAGTTCATGCTTGAGAAGCCTCACAATTGCGAATGTGAAGAACTGGATATTGTCTTTCTGGCATAATCACATGGACAGTGGATTGCATTTACACTTCGCATGACCTTGAAAACAGTTCCCCAGACCAATGTCAGAACATTTTTTTTAATATGGCTGCTGCTGCCAAGTGTACAGACAAGACAAGGAAAATTAAAAAGGTATAGTAAACATACTGATAATTAATTTAAAAGTTATGCTCTTCTTTCAGTTTTAGGATTAAAAAAATCTTCATAATTATGAGCTACAGTTTAAACTGCAGATTTTGTAAGACATTTCATAAAGAAAATTTAATATTGTTGAGTTATTCTATATTGTAAACTGGAATTGAATAGCTAATGTTTTTTAAATGTGTTTTTAAATATTTACTGAGATTCCTTGATTCCATGATCCTAAGTTTCAAAGATCTTAGATTTGATTCACAAGTTGTTGCATATTAAATGCTTTCAGTAGCATTGACTTATTTGTTCCACTATATATTCCTAAATTTAGCAGAATATATTTTTCTTTATTTTCACAGCATTTTTCTCTCAAATGTATTCCACATCTGCATATTTTTCTCATTGTCTGGATATCTTACTGCTACATTGGACAGGTACTAATACAGCTGTTGTGAATTATAAAAATTTTTTTTTGCATCTTAGAATCAATATTTATCTACATTGTATTTATTGATCTGTTACTCAGCAGTTCTAGTGTCCTTCTCTGAAGAAGACCAAGGAAGTCTTTCCCCTCTGTTCATACCTCAACCTTACTGTAATATGATTCAGAATTCTAAAACATTGCAACTATAGGTAGGAGAAGGTTACATGCTCCATATGAATATAAGAGAAATCTTCCTTCCTGATGGAGCGAACAAGAAGGCTCTATAGGTTTTTACCATGGAGGAAAGCAAAATGTGGTTTACATGCAGCTATGAAATTCCTAATCCCTAAAAAGTTGTTTATTTCATCTTTGGATTTCACCAGTCTGTTTTTCAACTGAATTTTTATTTCATCTGTTTGCTTTGCAGTCATGACAGATCCCCTTATCTATATGTAATTATAGCCATATAGCCCATATTTTTTCAAGTATTTTTGGACATTATTCATCTGTTTATTTGAACTGTCAACACTATTAAGATCTAGGAATGCTCGATTGTATTTAAAAATTGAATAGATTACCATATTACTAAAGAAACATTTTTTATTTGAAATGGGGACTTCAGTTACCAGCCTGTTTAAGATTTGTTGGTTTTGGGCAAGAACATAAAGCAGGTCAGTATTTCTGAATTATATCACCATTTAGTGGGAAACAAGCCCTTTGAGAAATAACAATCTACTTCACAATCATGTTACAGCTATAGTTACAGTTTATGATGATTTATTAATGCAGTCTGGTTTGGGCTGCTCAAGTATTTTATTTTGCTTGATCTGAATGCTATCTTTGACACTGTTGATTATAACACTCTGCTTTAACATCTATAAAATTATGTAGAATAATCTGGCAGTGTTTTGAGTTGGTGTTATTCCTTTTTATTAAAATACATGTCCATCTGTGTCATTACATATTAGATTTTTTCTGTGCTACCTTGTCAGTTCCTTCAGCTTTTACATGGATTAATTTTTACTTAGTAAATGATATAGTATTTTCTTTAGGTAACTCTATTCATCATTTAGGTGTTTCTTCCTTCATGCAAGGTAATAAAGGACGTGGGATATTTAATTTGTTCAGCTGTATAGAAAACCACCAAACACTGGAAAAAAAACATATTTGCAGTTTAAAGATGTATACAAACATAGAGGAATGTGCGTGCATGTCCTGGTGCAGTGGTAAAAAATATTTTTCTTCTTTAGATTAAGTGAATCAGGAATAATTATGAATCTGGCATATGTCACAGCTGCACAGGGAAATTATGAGAGTTTCACAGTTCTAAATCTATGCATATAGGATTCTTCTGAATATTTTTTGTTACAAATACAGTCTTTATTGATAAATAAGGCAACATTAACTGCTGCAGCAATGCACATGGGACAGTACAGGACAATCAAGTTTCACTTACATTATCACAGTGTTTCTTTATTTATTTACAGAAAAATCTGCATGCATGTCTTCAATTTGGTTTACATCAAGTATTTACAGTGATTTCACAACAAAAATTGAATTTATATATATATGTGTGTGTGTGTGTAACCTAGACGTAACACACTATTTTTCACTGTTCCCCTTGAACAACCAAATACTTAGGAAACTCTAGACACTTATTTTCACATGGCAGTCTTTTTTACTCTGTGAAACTGATATGTTAATGGGACAAAAATGCTGTTGTGTTCAGCACACGAGCTCTCACATAGGAAATGTGTTTGCCTTCTTCATGTTTCTAAACTGTGGTAGACCACTCAAACAGAACACAAGGCTGAGCTGAGATGTGTATGATAACCAAGATAACTCCAAGCTGCTTTGTCACTGTGATAATTATGCCTTGGGTCTACCCCAGAAACATTGCCTGGCGCAACGTTGTCAGCTATAGACATTGGGGAATTTTTTTATGACACTGCTTAGACCACTCACGGGCCTAAAGTAGACACAGCAATTCTGAACAAAGAAAGGTCTCTCTTTCTCACAAAGCATATTTTCTGTGGGAACCTGGTATCTGCTACATTCAAAGAAATATATTTTTATCAGTAAAAGCTGCATCTCCTTTTAGAGCTTTTGCTGAGATAGATGTGTTAGCAATCCCCCTCTAGTTTAGACTAGCCCTTAGCAGTATAAAGCAATTAAAGATAATCCTGGCATGCCTTGAAAAAGGATAATGTTTTCTGCAGCTCTTCTGTTCATGATTTTCAGGTGTGTGCTTTTTTCTACTGCCCCTGCAGATTGTGTAATATAGATTGCATACTGATAATGCAGGCTGTTATCTGTAGGTGTTCCTAAATAATGAATAGTCCACTGTAACAGCTTTTCTTACAAATAACTAGCAAAATTTGGCTTCAGTCTGTTTTTTGAACAAAATAATTTATAACATTTCTAAAATAGAAGCTTACCTCTAGGCTTTTAAATCCATTCTTGGGCACCTAAGGGTGCCTTTCAAGTTCCATTCATTTCAACTTTTAAATTATATTTAGTCCAAAAATGGCTATATTTCTTTAGGCTGCACTGTGCCTGGACAAGCACAAACTCTTTTCCTGAAGTGTATTGGGTTTGTATGGCCTGGTTTTTATCAGCGGGGGGGGGGGGGGGGGGGGGCAGGGGGGGTGGGGCATAGAGGTGGCTTCTCTGACAAGCTGCTAGAAGCTTCCACCATGTCCAGCCGAGCCAACCCCTGATGGCTCCAAAGACAGACATGCCTCTGGCCAAGCCTGGGCCAATTAGAAATGGTGGTAATGCCTCTGTGATAATATATTTAAGAAGAAGAAACCAAAACAAAGGTGGTGGCAAAGTTTTAATTGTGTCTAGAGAAGAGGGGAGTGAGAATATGTGAGAGGAACAACTCTGCACACACCAAGGTCAGTGGAGAAGGAGGCAGAGGAGGTGCTCCAGATGCTGGAATGTTGTGGCCAAATTTCCTCTACAGGCAGTGGTGAGGACCAGGGTGAAGCAGCTGTGCCCCTGCAGCCCATGGGGTCCATGGAAGATGCAGAGATCCACTCACAGTCCGTGGGGAGGTGCCTGCACCAGAGCGGATGGGTGCCTGGAGAAGACTGTGATCCAGTGGGAGACCTGGTGGAGAGAGGGTGCCCTTGCTTCCAGGCTGGAGCACCCTGTCCTTGGAGGACTGCACCCCGTGGAAGAGTGACCCATGCCACAGTACTTTTGAGAGGACTGTTGCTGCTGGGATGGACTCACATTGCAGCAGTTCACAGGGAACTGTTATTCTCATATTAGAGAAGTTCGCAGAGAGCTGTCTGCCATGGGAGGAACCCTACAGTGCAGCAGGGGACTGACTCCTCTCCCTGGGCAGTGGGAGAAGCTTCAGAGGGTGAACTGTGCATAACCCCCTTTCCTGTCTCTATGCACCCCTAGGATAGGTGGTAGAGTTGGGAGGGAGGGAGGGGTGAAGGGAAGGTGTTTTTAAGGGTTTATTTTACTTCTCATTATCCTGCTCTGATTTCATTAGGAATAAATTCACTTGATATCTCTAAGTTGAGCCTAAGTTTTGCCTGGGATGTATTTGATGAGTGAAATCTCCCAGCCTTTATCTCAGTCCATGAACGCTTCTCTAAATTTTCTCTTCTCTGTCCAGCTGTGGAGGGGACTCAGTGAGTGACTTTGGTGGGTGCCTGGCATCTGGCCCACATCAACCCACGACATGAAAACTACAAGGACCCTTATACAACATTTCAGTCCCTAGGGAAACAAATCTAGGCACAACATTCTCTAAATATTCCCATCTTACATATCCATATGTGAGAGAAAAAGACTAGATGATAGCATATACAGAATCATGTTTTTACTATCTCTTGACTGAGTCCCCATCACATTGTAATAACATTTATGTCTTATCACATCTGCCTCTGGGAATTACTGGGAAAAACCTTTGTAATATGCTGGGTTGGAGAAGGTTCTGGTTTTCTTCTCAGCTTGAGCTTGCTTTAGAAACCTTCTCAGGAGAAACTCCCTTGTTATTACTGGCCATCACTATGTACCTAGTAAAAGAAATATCAAAACGGGGGGGAAGACAGCGTGTTTAGTAACAATTTTCCCCCCTAATCCACTGCCCTGTCCTTTGTTCCATCAATGTGACTCACAGGGCTTCTCTCAGCAAAGACTAATGACTGCAAAAGCTGTACTCATTTTTCTGCTCTGTCCTTTATTTTAAACTAAAGCTGTAACTTTTTTTTAGTACTTGGTGTTTAATTGATCCACATCTAACAGAAGATTTTCCCTATGGAAGTTATACTTGCATTGACTCAGATACTGTGAAAAATCCAGGATAAATGAGAGGAGCAGACTCTGATAGTTTGCACATTTGAAAATTGATGATCAGAATTTCTTCAAGCTCTAATTTACCAGTACACCAGTGATTATGGCACAACCATTTGTTTGTCTTTCTTTCTATAATCATGATTCCATAGGAACATAAAGAAGGACATTATGTCCCTTTTTTTTTTTTTTTTTTTTTTTTTTTTTTGGTCACAGTCTTGCCGCTGTCTACCAAAGGAATTATTTCAATACATCATTAGTCATTCTGGAATTAATTTAAAAGCTTTTCCTGGGTGATCACAGGGGATTTCAGCACACTTAATTTATTTATTCTTTTCTCTGCAATTCTCATCTGCCATATGAACAGCACTTCCCACCATGCTTGATTTTAAAAGAAGACATTGGAAATTGTGCTCTTTTTTATTCCCTACAAGAAACAACAAGCACAAGCATCTTAGTTAGCGTCATCTGACAGTGTATATATACTAAGAAGAAAGGAAATTAAATAACATAAATTAAGTACAATTTGAAATATCAGAGGAAAAATATCAAAATGTCAACAATTTCATTATGTATTCTTCTTTTTAGAGGTTTTATTACATGTTACAAACTATGCGAAAACTAAAACCTGGCATATGAAACATAACATTTCAGTCTAAAAATAATTTTATCACATGTATTGGTAATAGTTAATTTGTGGCATTTTGATAATATTACATGGTTGAATGAAAGGTGGCATTACAAGCTGGAATCATTTCAAGGATTTAAATAAATGCTAGCATAAAAAGTATCTTTAAGAGGAATATCACATTTTTAAATTCAGGTTTTCTTAATAAGTTTTGGGGGTCATGTTTGGAACTCTGATATCATGTTTTCCTATCACTATAACATCACTTGGTATTATAGTGATTCTATGTTAGCTTTAGACTATGTTTACTGAGCCTTGTAGTCAAGTTGTCCTCACAGTTATTGAATTATGTGTGTGCGTGTATGTATGTAGTGTATGATGCTTTACACTATGCTCTCACTTTAATTCCATTTTCTTCACCAATGATATTGTATTTGACTGCTGTATTGCTGAATAGAGCCCAGGATATTAGAACACCTTCTGGTGTGTTATGAACAGAGCCATCACGTCTCACAACATGAGCACAAGACTCAGACAAGTGGCATTTGGTTTGCACCTTCTCAGAGTAACACTTCTGTACCATATGTTTTTACAGTGCAAAAACAGACCATTTGTCATACTTTGTGATCCCACATGACAATCACAACTGCATGCCTTCGCTGTGATCTGTCAAACCATTATGCCTGTCACACAGGGGTCAGAAGAAGGAGAAATACTTTGCTGCTGTGCTTCAGCCAGAGAGAAGGAGGAAAGAGGTTAATGCAACATCTCAAAGGAGTTCCACCACAGCGTAACATTACCCATCTCCAAACTAGTGCTATTACACTCTTTTGCCACTTGAATGTCTTCAAGAAAAATTTTAGTAAACACAGTTTATTTCCATGAAATCCCTTAAAGTAAAATGCTCGTTCAGACGCACTACAGGGTTTTGAATGAAGTTTCAAATTTTTGTTGTTGAAGCACTGCAGAAGTTTCAATCTATTGATGCTTTGGCTGAAGTTGAAACATAAACAAGGGATTTAGCTTTCCACAGAATACTGAAAGTGCAGTTTGCTGTGCAAATTAATACATGATTGCTAGCATAGCTCCACATCCGTTGTTTGCATTCCTTGGAGTATAGAAATCAAATATTTCTGTTCAATATGGTAGACAGAATTCCCAGAGAAGCAGAATTAACACTGGAAATTTCTATCTGCTCATCAGAAGGTGTATATACCTAATCCTGAGATGTCTGGTTATATTCCTGGTTTTATGCTTCATCAGTTAACATCTCCTGCCTTTACCTTCTCTCTCCAGCTGTGTACACAACAACACCATTTCCTTTATGATGTTACTTCCTTGGCTCCAAAGTTTCCATTTGAAAGGTCTGAAATACTCCGAACCTACTAATCTACTGTTATATGAAAGTACTAGTTGATTCACTTTTATTCTTCTGTTCCTTAATGTACACATGTAGAAAAAAAAATTAAAAAGGAAAACAAAAAGAAAAATAAAAACAACAAAAACAAGCAACAAAAAACCAAACAAACAAGGGACAATGCAGACAGCTTTAAAGAAAATTCCATGTCTCTAAAGGACATCTGGAACTTCTTTCTCATTGAATGGCAAACTGCTGCCATACATGCCTTGATTCAGGACAGTACAGTGAGTCAAAAATTCTTTGCTGAATAAGTAGTTCCATGCTCCTGACTATTCAAAAGGGCTGGGTGAATAATTCTAAATAATGCAAAACCCTGTTAGTGTGACTAACTGCTGAGCTTGGTAACTCCTCAGTGTTTTTTTCAGAAGAATTTAGGGGATTAAAAAGAATTATTATTGATACTACAAATAATCCAAACAATTTTGTCAAAATAATGTAGAGATGTTATGATGTTTCCCAGTAAACCTCTAGAACACAGACATTTTAAAGAATGAGAAGTGAAAGGCAAAGTGAGCCTTGTATTGTTATCAAATATAACTGATCCTTTCAATGGACAGTTAAAAATGGAAAGTCACCAGAATGCCTAAGATATGCAGCTTTTTTAGTTTGCTTGTCTGCATAAATAAACTTTTAAAAAATCTGGAGTGCTCTGAGAAAAATCTGAGTCCTTCTGGTAACACTCTTGAAAATTCTTCTTACATACTTCTAATTATTGCCCTCTCCCTTAGGTATTGATATTTTCTGAACCTTAGCCACCACAAATCCTGGTTTGTTTATAAACGCTATATTTCCACTTATTATGTGTTTGTACAGTGCCTATCAGCATGATCCCTTATTGGGTATTATTGTAATGTGTGTAGTATATGAATAGGAATTCAATGAATTAATATTTCCTGCAAAGGAAAACAAAATTGATAACATGCACCAAGCCTGACGGAGTTCAAGAAATATTTGGACAATACTCTCAGTCACTCCTTAGGATGGTGTTGTAGAGAGTCAAGAGCTGGACATCATAATCTTTGTGGGTTCCTTCCAACTCAGTATATTCTGTGATTCTGTAGTTCTGCGAAGTAAAGAAATGGGAAATTTTCTTGCAAGTCTTAACTACAATGTAATATCCAGGTATGTCAAGTAACAGGCTCCAGACCTTCACAAACACCTCTCCTCTGTCTCCTTCAGATATGAAAACACACAGCATAAATAAATCTTTATAACATCAATGAAAGGTAATTATAACTTTAGTGGCATCAACAAAATTGAGACTGAAACACCTGCATGCATTCAGTTTGTGATGTATTAGCCATTTAGGAGACAAGTATGAGATAGGTCACAATTAAGGTTGTGACTATTTTGTTTCTTCTAACCTGACTTACCCTTTGATTTTAGGATATCAAATGATTAATTTGACTAGCTATAAACAATTAACTCCTAAATTGCTGTCATATTTTTAAGCATTGATGTCCAACCTTAGATTAGATTCAATGATCTGAGAGACCCACAGACAAACCTTGATTTCATAATTTAGAGAGCCTTCTAAAACAGGGAAGGAAATTGCTAATTTATGTCATCTTTCAATAAGATTGAAATGCCTAGAAAATCAAGACAAAAATGTAAAATTTCCAATTAATTTGCACTACTTATGCTTATACCATTAAAATTTATATGACTGATATATATTCAATGATTGACTTTTTTCAAAGTGAAAGTATAAATAATATTTCCAGAGGGCTTGAAGGAAATGGTTGCTGATCTGCTTTGAACTGTTAAAAACTGTTAACTATTCAGTCTTTATTACTTATTCAATTCCTACCTCAAATGCAATCCTGCATACATTAAATTCATACGTATGAACAACCATGTCTTTCATGAACAGGCATGCAATAACCTCACCTTTCTCTTTTTCTAGTATATAAATTGTATTGTTATTCTCACATATTATCTCAGCTTTGCCTGTATTTTCCTACTTGTCACACATAGTCCTAATCTATACATTCCCTGAGCTTTTTGTAGCTTCCTTTTCCAAACTGATTTCACATGTGTCATTATTTTTCTTCACAGTTGCATAGCCACACCCCCATCCCTCATATCAACTTGTTTCCTCTGTATTTTCTTTGTTGCTTGCCATCACTAAGCTTCACTGCTTCTCTTGCTCACATTCCAGTCTAACATATTTAGCATTTTAGTTTTATCTTCGCCTTTAGTTTTATCTCTCCTCCTTTAGTTCTTTGTGTGATTTTACTTATTCATTTTTGTTTTGACTACTTGCTATTTTCTGTTCAGGCAAGGAACATAGTGTAATCATGTATGCTGGCAGGTTATTGTCAGTCATTCCCAGACAGACAGGGTAAAAGCACTATTTTGCATTAATTTTCTTCCACCTGCAAAGAGCACATTACTTATGTTGTCCATGGCTGTAATGAAAGATTCACAGCATCATAAAAAGTGCGTTGGAAATATATCTCTAAATGCTAGAGAGTAGATTTCCTCCCAGAGGCATTCTTTGAGAAACTTCATTGATTCAGAGAAAATTATGGAGAGCTTACTAAGAAACTGCCTAACAGTTTCTCTCCAAAGATAACTGGAGTTTTACCATGATTAGTTTCAAAAATAATTAGATCAAGTTAAGGTAACCCCAAGACTGGATTTTACTGTACTCCAGAAAAATGAGAAAGATTCTTAAGCAGAAAATAAATTGACTTACCTTTTTATATATTAAGACTGGAGTCTCACATGAGGCAATGAAAGTGAGTTGAATCAGAGAGAAAGTTTACAGTTTAAAAAATGTTGTCCATTTGAAATTCCAGGATAACTTTTAAGAAAGCAAGTATTTTTCTTAATAAAAACAGTTGATTAATTGATTAATAGCTCTCTTTTAAATATTGTCTATAAATTAAGGACTTTGCAAATCAGGGTACTTTTTACGAGGATTTTTTTTTCATCTTGTCCTTCTGTAATTTCATTATGTTTTATAACACTTCCTGACTCAAGACAATAGGGAAAATTTCAGTTATTTGAGATCATTTCAGACTGGAAATTTCCAAAAATATATTATTTCCCTTTGGAAGTTTTTAAAATTAATCCCTTTTGAACTACGGCAGTGGATTTCAATTAAGCTAGAATTAGTACTCCTGACAAGAGGAAGAAACACTATAAAGCTTTGTCTCTTGACCTTTAAAATAATAGTTAACTTCAGCTTAAGCAGACGCTTTAAACAAGACTGGAATTAGGCGATACCGATAGTGCTGAAAAACAGCAGATAGTATCTGACTTAAGCTTATTTGCCATAAAATTTGCTTTGTTGCTTGTCAATCCATCTAAACAAAGATGTGTGAACAGGCTGGGTCTCAGGCTGCCTCTATTTCCCAGGTTCTGAACCACTGAGTTTGTTAGCTACTTGCAGCGGGACTGGAAACTGCCATGGGGCCTTTATTCTCAATCTCTTAAATGTTTGGAAATAGCTGAACATGTCTTATTCTTACCTATTAGCTTTCACATTCACATGCACAGTTTTCTTTCTGATATGTCTGTTTCTATCTTCTTATGCCTTTTGGAAGTCACTGGTAAAAAAAGGCTGAGTTAACTCCTGGTATGAAAGTCTGCAAAGCAGCAACCCAGGCAGCTTCTGCTTTCATGAAAGCTAATGGCTTGTCTAAAAATTGTTATGAATTCCTAGAAAGGAACAATTTAATGTTTGCAAATTAGTACAGTGGTTTTTTTGGTTTTTTTTCAATTCTTAACCTCTGTGTTTAAAAATAGCAACTATTTTATTTTATCACAAACTTGTAGAGTGGTTTGGAGTATATTTTTTCTAGATCTCATATTCAGAAGTAATTTTCTTCTCGTAAGATTTACCATCAGTGACAGAGATGACGTATTTGATTCTTCATCTAAAATCTCAAAAATCTTTTACACAGATGCAGATGTATCTTGAGGAACACAACTTACTTATTCTATAACAGGATTTGTATATTTACCATTTCTTTAGCTTGATGTTGTCAATCATAGTTGAAATACAGTAAAGGACACAGATATTTAATTCCCACTATTCCACTCACTTTGCAGCCTTTCTCCTTCCTGTGCCGTTCCTTCTAAAAATCTCATCTGTTTAGATGGCAATTTTTAAAAATTATGTTTCCTATTGTATGCTATTAAAAGCCAGGGCCAGGTGGCCTCCAATCTTGTTTCATCTCTAGATTCCACTAGAAATAGATAACAATGAGTCGTGTTAAAAAGATGTAACAGCTGATGTCATAATCATGTGTGATTATGAAATCAGTTATGTAAATAGAAGAGTAAAATTATATTTCAAATATAAAAACAAATTCTGTGTGCGAGGAAAACAATCTAAAAGAAGAAATCATGTTCATATATTTTTATACTTTCATGCTCTACATATAAGAAAAGAAAAAGTTTGGTTTTTTTTCTAATATCCCTGAGCTGAAGAACATGGTATTACTCTTCGTTCTCCAGTCTGGTCATATCAATTCCCTGGATCTGTAAAGTTATCATAAAATATTTCATACAGGAAGCCTGATGAGGTATGGATTTGCACAGTGAAAAATGAGGTCAAAACCTAGGTTCTAGGCTAAAAACTCATGCTAAAAATAATAATAATTTTGAAAAATCTCTTCCCAGTTCTCTTATACATTTCTAGAACCTGATAGCAGTTTGAAGGACTGATTAATAGAAAAAAAAATCAAAGCTAAAATATCATGGGTTCTGAAGACCTTCTGTATTAGAACACAAAAAGATTATAACTTGTGTTTCAAATCTACATATGCATAGACTGATGAAGAAGCAGAAAGTGTTCCCTGAGGAAATAAATCCATGGAGAACTGAGAGTCAGTAAAAGCTGGAATCGATCACCCTTGGTAAGGTACATTCCTAGTATAAAAAAAAAATAAAATTAATGAGTCTTGAAATATTAGTTTAGGTCAGTTTCTCATATTATTCATTAACTACAGTAAAACAGACTGAAATTTAATTTGAATTTTGGGTTCATTAATGTTTCCTGTAGGTACCATCTCTTTAACAAGCTGGTGAGTTACAGGGTACATGAGACATTAAAAAATGTTACTATTGTGGCATATTTCCATAACCGCATTAAAACTTACTGTTATTTAGCTCACTTCTCAGGTAACTGAACTTTAAATTGATAGAAAAAATCCTTATGACCAAATCAAACCAAACCAAACACAAAATCATATCCAGTTGTCTGGCAATAAACCATTTTTTGTTGTTTATGATAATTAAACAAAATCAAAATTAACTATGAGCATAGTCATCTCACTTGCCTTTCCTCTGACTGGAATTTAAATTAAGACTTGTTTTATTTGTCTTTCAAACTGCATGTCAAATTAAGGTGTTGAAAAAAAGGGAAAATTGATCCTATTAGAAACAAAAAAACCCTCATCAGAATATCCTGGATTCTTACCAAGAGGCATGTAATAAACTAGTGAGACCAAATGGTAAATTTCAATGAAGTATTTCAATCCCAAAAATGTTTTGCAGAAGTAACAAATCTGATAGTCTTGAATATAGTCATTAAGAGAATTGAGAGAAAAAAATTTAGAATTTTAAAGAAAATGTAGTGAATTTCATTCATCTCATATACTATTGGAGAAAGGAAAAAAAATAAAGAAAGCTTCCTTTTTTTCCCCTGTCTCATTATATCCAATGTTACAACTCTGCAAAAAGCTCAAGGTACTGATGGATTAAAAGGGCATTAAAAGGTCAGTTAAGCCAGTTAGAGCAGATAAACACATTGCCATGGACCTAATAGATTATTTTTCTTTTTTCCTCTCTTTTTTTCTCTTTTTTTTTTCCTTTTTTTCCCTGTTAATCTCAGCAGCTGATAATGTAGACAAATGCTGAGGATTCATTTCAATTGTCTAAACATCTCTGTCTGGTACTTGAGGGCTTTTGGGACAGTCCCGGGGGTCTGCGAGGTAAGTACCAGCATCGTGTGGGGGTCCAGCCCTTCCAGAGGAGCAGTTGGAGGCCAGGGCAGATTGGAAGGGATGAAGAACAACACAGAAATTTCTGTTTAAACAACTGACCTAATGTCACCATATTCCTATTCCTCTCTGATGATAAAGTTACTGTGACAGGTTTCACCACAGAACCTCAGGTAGTGTTATGGTTTACTGATCATCTGTCATGAACCCAAATTTTACGTTGTCATCAGTTTACTATGAGATTTGTTGAAAAGACAATTTTAGGGAATCTTGGTTTTGGCACAAGTAGATCAATGACATATCTTCAAAAGGGTAATATTTTTCTATCCTACTGAAAGTTGAGGTGAACTAGAAAGTCTAAAACAAAGTAACTTGGACATACAGTATTAGTTATAGACCGTCTTTGGACAAAATTGAACATCTCTTCTTAGTTCTTTTTCTGTTCAGCCACGCAAAATGAGATTAAAAGCTGGAACACAATCAGAAGACCAGAGAAAGTATTCTAGTGTTGAAAACTACCTTGACTGAAACGTATAATCAATTTTGCGTATTTTGGAATAAAGTTACGTTTGTTTAAAGTAGTCTGACTTTTTGTTCAAAAGGACACCAACATTAAGAGGAAACATATTTACTTCATCTTTACTCATATTAGTCATCTTTACTCATATTAGTATTCTATTAAAATACAAACCTGGTTGCAAAGAAAATGAGAAAGGGCAAATATTGGTGATCCAATGGCCTTTTCTAAGGTACTATACCTATGCTCAGATTATAGCTTGGCCTCAAAGGTGCAGTTGCGAGTGTTTCAAATATTTCATCCAGCATTCATTAGGATTTTGGTTTTTGTTTTTGGGTTTTTTTTAGATAAGCTTTGTAGGTTTTTAAATGAAAAATAACATTGGAAGCTTGGGGAAAATGTGTATTGTCAGTATTTTGTTCAATTTCCTTGGCAATGCTTCTTTCCATCACAGAAGCATGAGAAAATGAGATGAGAAGACATTTTAATAAGCTTTTGTCCTGCAGTCACTTGCTCGTTATAATCAGTAAGTATTTGCATTAATTGTATTTTCATTTTATATTATGTCAGTTTCTAAATATATTTCAGAAAAAAAAAGGAAGATGCCCTTGACACTATTTACACTAATTCCTAAGTTAGTGACCACTTCAAAATAACATCATGTGGTTGCTATTAAACTGTAGTTCAGTCTTTCAATAGACTGCTTGTGCTTGACAACTAATTTTTTTGTTGCTCCCTTGGGTAGTTGCTAGAAACAGTCCCCAATGTAGATTCATCCTGTGACTGAAGCTCAGAAAGGAAAAGCTGAAAAATGAGCAATGGGAACAGCTTGCTGATGAAGTTGAATGAGGAGCTAGTAATGATATTGATGACATTACTAATTACTTAGCAGGCAGAATTCAAAATGAGAATTCATTTGTCACCATGATATCATCAATCAGCTTTCTATTGCCTTGGGTAATAGCTTTGTGCTTGCTTGGTGCAAGATAAACTTCGCTTTATAACTCATTTTGGTTTGTACATATGTACTTCTTAATTTTTACCTTTTAAAGTTCTACTCTTCCTTGTATTGCATTGTGGTTTTGTGAGTGTCCTGTTTCAAAGGTTGTGTATTTTACACTTAAATCAGATAATTAAAGACCACATAATCTCTGCCCCTCAAAACAATGAAATGTTCAATAAATTTTTGTATAAGGATTGTAGCCTAAAGTAACATCCATCCCTCATGCAAAAGGAAGCATATTCAAACTTTATACTTTAAAAAAATCAGATTTCTAGATATTTTAATGAAAAAAATTACAGTAACGGTATGCAAATTCCCCTAATTTGGGGATAGAGGATCAAAGGTCGTAGTTCCCGAGTCCCTGAGTAAAAAAATCTCTGGCATTGATTTAAGAAAATCAGTCTTTTCCAGCAATCCAATATTCCTAATCCTTCAGCCTGTGAATCAGTGTCACAGTCCCAAGAGGCTGGAAGATGTACTATCTCCTCCAAACAGCTGAGATTCCTGGCTGAATCATCCTGTTGGAGAGGGAGCTGGCCAGACTTCACCGATTGCTCACTCCAAGATTTTCCTCTCTCGTGTCCAACTTGGCATCTCTGTCTTTTTCATCTCCTTTCTGGATCCTTGAATTCCTGCCTTGGCTTTCGCACGGCCACTTCCCACTTTTGTGGGCATACACTATGATCATTAGTGCTTTGCTTTGAAGTGAGAAAAGAGAATATCTGTTTGATCACAAGGGAACTGCTAATTGTCCCCTTGGAAGCCACTAGGGCTGTCAATGACTCGCCCTACCAGCCCATGTCACGGCAGTGGGGATTAACCTGAGAGCTACCCGCGGGTCCAAATGAAAATGTGGTCACTTCAGGGCTCTGCTGGCTGACTGTGTTTGACCAAGGAACTGGTGATCTGAATCAGCAAGTATATTGTCTTTTAATATGCCTGTGGTACTACAGTCTAGTAATATAGTCTGCAACTTAGAGGTACCCTCTAACTCATTAAACAACCTAATGGATCATCTGACAGTTGGAAAGGTTTTCTGTGAGAGTGAATATTAAAGTGAATGTGTTAATTTGAGCCTATATTATTATGCCATCTCATTTGCACTGTTTTCTATCATTTTGATTAATGCCTAGATTGTGACTAACACATAGAAGGAATGAGGGATAATATGCATAAACTGCTGTCTGGATGTTCTTATCATTCTAGTTTGTGCATCAACTGAAAAAAAAAGTAAAAATAGAGAGGAGAAAAAAAAGAGATTCTTTTGGCTTTCAATCCTATAAAATTTTATAAATTATAAAATAAGATTACAAAATACTAATTTTCTCTATCACTTCTACAAGATGGGAACGAAGTAGGTTTTATTTAGTTAAATACCACAATCAAGGAAAAGCTATTTATATACCTTTTACTCAAAAGCAGAGGAAATCTTTAGAATGCTCTTAGTATCTAGAAGCATTTCCTTACTTAGCAGATTCTGAAGAATTAGGGTATTTCAATTCAGTGAGTTTATAACTGTGGTTTGGATTACATGCAGGCCATTCATTCGTCCAGAACCCTTTGAAAAACATATGTAGCATGTCATAACATCTCCACAGAACTGAGCTTCATTTGCTTCATCTACCTTGATTCACATTAAGTGACGTTTCATAGAAGCGGAATACTTTTTTAGTTCTTCATTTTACGAATGTTGGTCATATGAAATAATAAAAAATAAATACTTTGAAAACAGAATAATTTTTTAAAAATGCAATGCTTACTAAGGATAAAATCCCTAAGATAATTTTATATGTATTAAGTTGTATTACAGATAGAATCTTAAGGCACACCACACCTTTACTATATCAAATTCTTGTGAAAATGGAAGAGACTTATGTGGATTTTCTGTTTTTCTAAAACAGGCTGACTTCTTAAAACAGTTACCCTGAATAGAGTTCAGAGCATAGTACTGTTTCTTCTCTGAAAATCTAACTTCAGGAAAATCTACAAAGAAAAGCAGGATGACATCCTAAATCCCATCAGAATCATATGTGGAAATATCATTCACATAACTCTCCCAGAGGAAAGAGGTGTCTCTTACAATGACAAATGGATGATTCTAAACGAGAACTGCAGTTCTAGACCATTGGTTTGAAGGTGTTTGAATATTGCATTGCCAGCCCATTGTCTTGCTGTGTACAATGACAGTAGAACAGAGGCTCAAATTTTGGCACACCACCACAACTCTCCTGTATGTCTGTTTCCAGACACTTCCATGATAAGCTCTTTCAGAGGAGAGTAAAAACCCCGCCATAATGCATGTAAGTCAACATTCTTGTGCGATATGACAACCTTAAATATTATTTTTCTGAATAAATGGATGGTGTTTTCCTTATTTGTATGAGGGGAATGTGTCAATTACATTGGAGGCAGGATTACATTTGTCATTAAATGCAGCCAGCTTAATCTCATAATTACTTTCAAATAAAAATGCAGTTTGGCAAACTACTTTTTTATTATTATTTGAACTTTTTTTTCTCTCCTGAAAATTACGTTCTGCAAAAGCACTCAAAATGTCCTTCCCTTTGTGTAAGATTTGGAAGATTTGGAGCAAGAAAAATTTTGTCTCCGTAGTTCAGGCTGCCAGCCTTGTCAGAGGCTCCTATTGACAGCAGTCCACTAAAAAAAAAAAAAACAGAGCTGAAAGAAGCAATTTTGTGACTTTTTTTCTTTTCTTTTTAATCTAGGAGCTATCTTCAGTCATGATTTTGTGCTGGGAGTAGCTTATTATTGCTAAATTTGTTCCTATTTTTTAAGCAGAGGTGACTGACTTTGCTCTTTGAAAGTACTCATTTGCTTTTCTCTGTGTGATTATCTCTTCTTTTGGTTTTTGCTGAACACAAGAACTGGTACTCTAAAAAAGCTGTTGATTAATTGAATGACATTTAATGAAATAAATAGGTGGCATGGAAAACAGAAGGAGAGGCCTTTGATCTTTTCAAGTTAGACTAAGTGATAGTGGAAATTTCTTTCTCACTACAGGTAGGAAGGTTGTTTCAACCTCTTAAGGGTCTAGTATTGTCAGTTACTCAAAGACACCTCCTAAGCTTTTAACTTCTATTTAATTAAAATATATATTATAACAATTGACTTCCATTATTTCAGCATCAGAGAATTCTATCATGCTGTCATTATCTTATGTAAATGGGTTTGTTTTACTTAACATGCAGTAATTATAGTAGGGTCCATTAAAAACATATCTTTCTGAATTACTGATAGGTAAAGAAGAAGGGTTTTTAATACATATTCCAATTCACCCTTTCTATGATTGAGGTTTTTTTTCCAGCTGGAAAGCCTATTCACTCTATTTACTCTTTTGTTTTGTTTTGTTTTGATTGGTTTTTTTAGGAAAATATATGGTAGCTATTAATGAAACAGTATAATTTATTTCAATAACATTCTTTCCTGGAAAGCAGAAAGATTTCAAAATTAAGGTCAGTATGAAAAAAATTCTGAAGCAAATGTTTTGTCCTGAGAAATTCTTAATAGATCTTAATACATTTTCAATTACTAGGTGCCATGCAATGGGCTAATCATAATGGATTTTTTTTTTTTTAATTCTACAGGAGAGATTTTTTTTGGGTATAGCCTTCCTTGAAAATATTTTTTTTTCCAAAAATACTTTATTTATATCTTCTTCACCTTCAGCTTTTTGATTTTCTATGTTTCCCATGGAAAATTTTAGAATAGGTTGTCTGTCAATCTGGGCTTGCCGTACAACTGTTGATCATTATAATCTCATAATTTCTTCAGGAATATAGAGATACATTGAGAAATACTTCTGGATCCACCTTTTGCTGGATTGTAAACTATTCACCTAAAGTACAGTCTTTTTGTTTGGTTCTTTTACACTGCCTGACAAAGTGGAGTCCTTAATTTCTGTAAGCGTTGTACAGATTGGCAGTAATATTAAAAGTAGTAGGAAGATAATATTTTTGCTTCTGGATTTTTATTTTCTTTTATTTATAATCATTTTGATTGCAGATTCAGAGACTGTGCCATGGTATATATTCATAAGCAAATTATATTCATAATAAAAAGTGTCTATTACATGCTATGTCTTCCTGTACATTAGTGTTGTGTAGGTACTGCTTTTTGACTGCATTTAACTGAAACACATTATAATGACTAATGAGTTTTAAAACATATATTCAATAAGTTTTAAAAAAAACCCAAAAACTTCTTCAGTATTCAAATTAGTAAAATTACTAAAAATCAGGGTGACACACTGAAAATTTTTTAAAATGCTTGACACTAAAATTATGTGTTATATTTCTTCATGTTTCTCCAGTGTTATACTGAAGTGCACTGCCTTTTGTACCTGTTTCAGTGGCATTCTTGGCAAGAGAAAAAAAAAGAAAACTTAGTGACTTTTCTGAGTTTCACAGAATGTTCCCACATTTCCCTCACATTAATAGTGAACAGGGAGCTTGAGGAGCACTTTCTAAAGTTTGACTGAATGAGTCCTTAATGTCAGGACTGATGACTATCCTTATGTAGTTAAGCAGCTATACAAACACAGAACAGAACACTAACTGAACTAAGCTGAGGATAGAATCCAATCTTTGAGGTGAATTACCCCTAAGATGAGTATCTGTTTTGTTTGTTCACCATATACTATGTGTAATGTTCCTTTAAAAAACATGGGGCTGTACAGCAGGAAAATAAAGGCTGTTTGCTTACCTTCTCCTGACGGAGAGCCTCTGGAGGCTGGGGCAGGTTGTGCTTCAATTGGAAGTGACTAAAAAAGCCAGCAAAAAGGCAAATAAAAGAGGGAGACAAATTTCTAGAGAATGGTTTGGGACAGGGAGATTGAGCCAGACACAAAGGGCAAGAAAGGCTGTAATACAGAGAGATGCTTAAGAGACTTCTGAGAATAGGAAATGGACAGTGAGGTGTGATATGTAATGTAAAAGAAAAAAAAAAACAACCACAAAGCTTTTATTGGGGATCTAGTGGGGACTGGGTGGAACACGAGGCATGTGTTTTTCAATCCCAAACACTGCACATCACAACTACTTTCTAAATGCTGCTGCTTTCTTGGGAATCAAGTAACTGCAGTTTGCCAGACATCCTGGAAATCATTTAACATTAGCCAAACATTAAAGCAGACGAACGTCTGGATTGCTGCAGCCCAGAATACCGAAAATTGCTTATCTGAGTATAAAAACTAGGGGGAATTAAGGATAACACAGTAGCCAGGATGTTGCTTTCAAACTTCTTCCAGTCCATTACATTTTACCCAGCGGAACTGAGTTGTCTTTATGCTTTTTGTTTTAATGATGATGAAAAATATCTGTAGAGAATAAAAACCCCTTTCTATTCTTAAAAAGCTTAATTTAAAGAGAAGATGCAGGGAGATTTGCCTCAAAACTCTAGCAAAGGTAGAAAACTCTAGCCTCCAGCACAGAGATAGAGAGAACTTGAATACCACTTGTTAGAAACCAACCTAAATCAGAAGGTTTCCCTTGTAACAACCTCTCTGTTTGCCAGTGGCTGGCCCTCACAAACAATATCCACGAGTCACATATTTATTCACTCATTCATTTATTTTCATTATTTTTAAAGACTGAGGAAGAAATCTATTATCTCAGGACTTCATTCTAAATATTGACTTTCCTGATGTTGACAGCACTGATATTTATAGAATATTAAGAGGCTTAAATGAGTACTGGGATATCTCGAAGCAGAGTTGAGGATGTTACTGTATCATTCCCATCAGCTCTAGGGGGAAATACGATTGAATCTGCTGCTCTGCTTTGAAAAAGCTCAGCAAGTACATTTAAAAACCTGCCTTCTACTATTCCATACTCATTTTGCTAAAATGGAATATACCCAGAAGAGAATTTCCTAGTTACTCCCAGAGCTCTTTGGTGGGGGCAATCTACATCCCATTAGACTTAATAGTGTGTGACTGTGCTGTAGTCCCACATTGGTCTATCTCTTTCACTTTCCCACCTTCTTTTCTCTCTGTAGGCATTAAAGTAATTCTAACTTCCTTACATGGCCCTTATGACTCTTTTCCAGTCTCACCTATGACAAACATATGATCTTGTTGCGAAATACCTTCTTTGATATGAGAGATAGGGCAAAGAGTGCAGTAAAGAGTGCAAAGTGACAGCTTTTCTTGTCCTGTTCTCAGCTTTTATTTCAAAGGGAATATAAATCACTCTTTCACACAGAGATCACAAGAAACATTGATTAATTCAGCAGGTCAGGCTGTCATCAAGAAGACACAGTTACAATAACCTGTATCCCAGAGTATCTTAAGAGCTTTGACCATTTTTTAATTTCGAAATATGCCACACTATATAGATAGTTCCTGTAGCCACCTAATTCTGGAAATCATTGAGCTTCAGTCATTGTTAAAAATACTTAACTGCTAAGTCAATTCAAACTCAAGTCACTAATTAAAGACTTTTAATTTAGCACACTTAGTGAAAAATACATGTCTACCAAACTAATCAAATTTTTCAGCCTATGAGCAAATTATAAACAACCTGGGAACAGCTCATAGATGTGTTTCCCAAAGCACGTTCCTTTCACCACTGCCTGAGTTGCAATGCTGCCCTCTCCCTGTACGTTCAAGGAGAACCTGGTCCATCCTTGTAATTTGCAAACCTCTTCAGTTTATGGATCCAAAACTGGTTTCTGTCTAGATGAATATCCTTGATTGTAAATTTTAAGCCTGATGGCAAACTTCATTTCTTGTCCTTATCTTTCAACACCTCTTAACAGTAGTCTACTACTACACTGCTAGGAAGTGAACCAGGCCAGTGTTTGCTCCTTGATATTGGACCTCAGCCATCAATATGAAATATTACTTATTTCTGCCAACTAGCAGTTTTCCAAATAATCTCTAGGCAGGCTTTAGGGTCCAGGACATTCCAGGAACCATTCTTAACAAGCAATGTGCATGTAGTCTCCTTCTTCTGGATTTTAAGATACATTATTATTGTAGACCCATGCCACTCAGTTCCAGCTGGCCTCACTAGTCAGAAATTTTCCCGGACATATTTAATCTACTTGTATGGGTTAAAAATGTGAAGGCCTTATATTGTAATAATTTATTGTAGTATAGCTAGCTTGTTGACTAATTTTTCCTTTTTTTTTTCCTGCTCATGGTTTTATGAGACAAAGTTTTTAGATGTTTTAATCTCTGATTTCTTACTGTGGTCAGTGTTTTCATCTCATAGTCATTACAGTGAATTCAAAAGTTGAGAACATGGATGTATTCAGACCCATATATGTTATAACCTAATATGAGGAAATATGAGGCTTCTCAGGTCATACAACAAATAATTTTATCTTGAATACATGAATTTATACCTTTAAATATTTGTGGAGGGTTGCCCCTCTGCCTTCCAGGCTGATGCTTTTGACCAATGGGCCTCGCCTGGGCAGGAGAGATTCTGGGTATGCCTCCGCCTCCCAGGCCAGCTCCGCCCATCTTGGGGACTGGGTTCAGTCCTCCTGGACGTGTGGATTAAGGCGTACTCAGGGCCCTAGATCCACCCATCCCTCCAGATCCTTCTGTACAGTTATGTATGTCATTGGTTAATTTGAATTGTACCCCACCCCTTTATGTTACTATTGGTTCATGTATGCTTGTCCCCGCCCTCTCCCTCTCTCCTGTTGGCCATTCCCTTCCCTATTTAACCGGCTGCATCCAGGCGGTTAGTGCCATTTTCCTGCCATTCGGCCACACCATCGCCATGGATATGGCCCTCCTTCCCCTGCTCTCTCTCCCGATCACCAAGAACCCTCTACCTAAATAAAGGAGAGCTTGGGAAGGAGTCTTCCTCCCACCACCCTTTGTCTCGTCGTCGTCTTCTTTTATTTTCGTCTGCGACAAATATTTATCAGGCATCCATTTTAAGAAATAGTCAAAAATTATTTGCACGTATTTTGTTCTCAAGAAGCAAGAGGCTTTTTGAAGAGAGGTGTATTCATTTTCCTCAGGCTGCATGAAACAAGTTATACAGTAGCAACTATCAGGAATGCTCAAAATTGTGTTGGTTTGATTAAAGAAGGCATTTCTGAGCCTTTCTACAGCAACAGCTACACTCATTAGAAGAGCAGAACAAATGCCCAATTCCAAGTGCAGCAAATCTATTCCAACTCTTTGAATAGAAAAATATGGAAAACATATTTCTATTTAATATTTGCTAGCTTAAATATTCCCTGCATGTGAGCCACAACTCACTTCAGTAAGCAAAATGAACGGTAGTGCATACCTGACTAAAGAATGGTTAGGGTTCCCTATCTCCCTCGGGATTTGGGTTTTTTTAAATATATATGGAGATCTATATTACCTATAGACCTGAAGTCTACTGAAGTAGTCAAAATATCTGATAAAATTTCCAAATTCTAATTTAAAAACCTGTGCTGATACAAGTGATATGTTTATTTTGTTTTCTCATTAAGAGAACAGCCCAACTAGACACTCCTGAATTACTTGAGGGATTACTTGTACTTATTTCAAAGTTATTTCTGAAACCTCTTCATGTCTAGTTAAATCTAGAGTACATCAAACAAAAACTTAACTAGTAAGGATTTCATACAGGTGGGTGAAAAAGAGATGTGGGACAAGAATAAAAGTATGTGTAAGTCAGATACATTCCATTTATCTTCTGGATGATAACTTCATTGTATTAAATTGAATTTCTATGTGTTTCTAGTATATACCTTATGCTAGAAGAGTTTTGTTTCTTATGGAACTACATTAAATTATAGAACTCAAGATATTGTACTAATGACTACTAATTTATAATATTCAGGAAAAAAATAATTATTTTAATAATATATAGTATTAATAAGAGATAACAATTATCTCTTCTTATTACTCTAACACCAAGATAAACAATACTTTTACAATTAAAATTTCTCATCATAATTAATATCACATTTCTGGACATAAGAATAAATGGACCAAGAATTTTTAAGCATGATAGAATGTCTTGTCCTTAAAAAAATTAAGATTTGGTTATGTTACAGAACGAAGGAACAGTTTTGTGTCCTAAAAGAAAATATTTCTAAAATGAAATATCTGATAAAGAAGGTTAGCTATTTCCACCTCAAATAGCCAACTTTGTAAGTAGATTTTTATTTATATGACCACTGTCTCCGTGTCAATATTCAATTTCCTGTTCTGTGGGAAGGTGATCACAACTTTGAGGTTTGGGTTATTCCAAGGTAAAACTTGCTTAGTCTGCCTTATGGCTCTCTTTCATTGCAACATCTCTGAGCAAAGACTCCAATTTACAACTTGTGCTGAATCGTAGCTTCTATACTATGGGCTGCAAATTTATGCAGACTGGTACAATTTTCATGTGAAGCACAGATTATGCCACCCTAGAATACTCCATTGGTTCTTACCTAAATAATTAATCTAGAATTAAACCCCCAGATTTTGGAGAGTTATGCATTGACCTTTCTTCCTTACATATTGGTTGATTGCATTGCTTGCCTAATTGTTGGTCTCTTTCTAACATGTTATTACTGGATTAGTTTTCATTTTAAAGAAAATTTCATTTTACATATCCTTATGAACATTATCTGTAAGTTATTGTGGAATTCCCAAAGAAAGGAAGAGAAGAAACAAGGTAAATAGATGATCACCATTCTGTTTGACTGTGAAAATCACTGTGAAATACAAGGATTTTGTACGTTTTGCATGGGACCTTTGTTGTCATAACACGAGCATAAAATATTGAGTGTTTTAACATCAGTTCCAAAAACCTTCCTCAGTGAATATTCAGGGCACAACAGTTCTTTTTCTGGGTGAAAACGAAACAAAACTTTAGAATAAAAAAATCCAAAAAACAAAGGGAGTAAAAGGAAAAAGGAAAAGAAGAAAATTATTCAGAGAAAGAAAGAGGCAAGAGAAAGAGAAAAGGAGATGGAGAAGGAGGAGAAGGAGATGGAGACGGAGAAGGAGAAGGAGAAGGAGAAGGAGAAGGAGAAGGAGAAGGAGAAGGAGGAGAAAGAGAGAAAGAGAAAGAGAAAGAGAAAAGAGAAAGAGAAAGAGAAAGAGAAAGAGAAAGAGAAAGAGAAAGAGAAAGAGAAAGAGAAAGAGAAAGAGAGAAAGAGAAAGGGTTCGGATTATTTAAGCTCTTCCTTTGGGGCAACCATAGGCTCTGGCAGAGTAAGATATTTTCTGATTGATGATATCTCTAAAATAGCTATTTGGACTACTCTTCTTACATTTATGTCCCATTTTCTATAAGGTATTTCTGGTCTGTTCAGAAATTCTTCTTTGCAAGCATCCTGTAAAACATAATTAAGGTACCTTATCTCATATTGGCCCAGTATGGTGTTTCTTATAAATGGAGAAATAAAACATCAAATTTATCCCCATAACCATCTCAAGCAGGTTGCTGTGGACTGCATTCTACCTAGAAACTGAAAAGAGAGGTAAGAGAGGGAGCTTCCCTCATTCCTTCAACCAGTCTGGTAAAAATGACCAAAAAAAAACAAACCAAAGAAAACATCTTATTCATTAATCCAGTTCCTGTTTCCTGAACTTTGCAGCACAGGTAACTTTACTGTTTCATACACAGAATGATGAAAGACAACCTCACTGCATCCTTTTTCCTATCCTGGCACTGAGCGTCAGGGCAAGCCAGCCATGAAATAGGCAGTGAGTTATAATATTCCTGGAGGGAGTGATCTCTACAACCCTCTTTGAGACTCCAAAAGGAATTTTTGAAGGACTGCCTGCCCCTGGACTCTAGATAAAAATCTCTTTTCCATATCTGATAGCAGTTACCTCCCTACCTTTAATAAAATTGTTTATTGCTCTTTCTCCTTTCCAAATGCCTAAATAGAACAGATAATGATCTTATCTTCTGTAATATGAATATAATTAAGAATATGCATATTCAGAAAATAATTATGAATATGGACAGCAGACAAGCAGACAGATAAAATCAAGACCAAGGTAGGCCAAAAATTGAAAGTTGAAACAACTTAGAGATGATCAGGAAGTTCAAGGAATTAAAGGGAAAAATTGAAGAAATCCCAGAATCACAGGATCAGTCAGGTTGTAAAGGATCTCCGAGATCATCAAGTCCAACCTACGACTGAGCATCACCCTGTCAACGAGGCCAGCATTCATACTGTGCTGAAATGTCCATCTTCTGTATAGATACTTAAACATTTATCAGGGAATAATTGCAATTTTTGTTTACTGTTCTCATGCTGGAAGCAGTGGAACAAATTCTGTGATGCATCTCCTGTTGGTTAGGCTCTTTCATTAGAAAGAACATATGTCTGACCCTGCTATAACTACTTTTTTTCCCAACCTTTTTTTTTTTTCTGAATGACAACATTTAACTTCAAGGGAAAACAAGCGTCCCCTCTTGCTATACACAAATGCAACAGCTCTTGTCAGTACTAGGTCATATGCAAGCTCACTTTTTCTCCTGCTGTTGATGCTAAATAAGTGCAAGGGCTCTGAGATAGATTGGTGATATTGATGCTAGCAATTGCAACCAAACCCTCCTGGGTGCAAATTTATGTCAGTACCTCCTAGTCTTCCTGGAAAACATTTGCAAATGTTTTCACCTTGACCAAACAAGTCAAACTCATAATCTCAGTGTGTTTCTTGCTCGTGAAGTGCACTGTCTAACTACGAGGAGTGCGAACTGTCTCCATTTCAGACCTTTCTTTTTTTATCAGCTTTCACATCTGCCGCTTCTTTTGTATCATATTCCAATTAGGACATAAGAACTAGGGTAAAATCCTAGGGCAATTTCATCTAACACAGTTTCTTGTACTCTCTGATGAAAAAGAAAATAAAGTGAAAAGTCAATTTTCAAACAGTGTGTATTCTTTTACAATATAGTTTTAATGACAAGCATAGAAAGGAGAATCACAAGATGGAGGTTCAAGACAAGTGTGTGGTGGATAAAATGTAAATTGGTGTCCATTATAAAATTTGTAATGAATCACTGCATTTGATTACAATACCAGCTGTTATCATTTATGCACATAGCTGATCTCTAGATTAGATTTAGATTTTTCTGAAATATTAAATCTAAAAAGGTACCAACTGAAAATCAAAAGAAAGGATCCCTGCTCCCAAAAGAACTACAGCAAATAATTTCAGCCAGAAGCCTGTGATCACAAAATTTATTACTGTGTGAGCGACAACAACCTTAATGTTAGACCATGTTTTAAAAAAAGCAGGGGGCTAGAGGTGTAGAAAAAAAATTCTCATAGAAGAAAGGGCTACTGAACAGAACCAACCATTTATCTAATACATATTTTAGTTTCTCAGTTTCTTCTCCTGTTTGACAAGAAAACAAAATTAAGATATCTCAGTTATGCCCTTTTGTTTTTTCAAAATGCTCTTCAGAGTTTTTAAGAAAGGAAAGTTTAAATATTAACATTTTATTTAGGCCTTAATATTCAAGTTGAGAAGACTAAAAGGTGAAAGGAACATGCTTATTACATCCTATAACAGTGCCACTGAAAACAGCAAAAGAAGTAAAAATTGGGCATACTGCAGGGTGTTCCCAGATACTTATGTAAAAAGACACCCACTCTCCTGGTCTTCCAAACTGTCTAAACTTGAAGAAAAGCCAAGAGATTAATTAGGGTAATGCTGAACCATATTTCAAATCTCTATGTTTATGGTGTTTGTTTATCTCAAACTCAGGACAGGGACTGCTTTAGAAGTTAGCAATTTGTTGAATGGAGGTCCCTGTTCTCTTGTCCTTTTTTTTTTTTTTTTTTTTTGAGGTTGTACCACAAAACACTGAATTCAGGGTTTTTCTGGGGTTGTAGGAAGACTGGAAGCCAACTCATACTGACTTTCAGTGGTATCGGGGTATGGAACTCCCAGCAGGGATTGGGTTGTAGGAAGACTGGAAGCCAACTCATACTGACTTTCAGTGGTATCGGGGTATGGAACTCCCAGCAGGGATTGTGAAATGTCATTCTTAATTGATATTGAAAAAAGCTTATATTATTCTACATTAAAATTGAGGTTATTTCATAGGATTGCCATAGAAAATTATTTGAATTACACAGTGATGCACGTTAATTTTTCCATATCACCACCCAATAAATTCTGCAATTAACCCATATCATTGCTCTAATATCATGTACTTTGGGGAAATGTTTTCAATTAGAAACTCAACAGCAGGAGTGGAGACTTGGAAGGGATGCCTAAAATTGGATTTACTTTGCTTGTTTTCCCTTAAGGTTAAAATAGGTTTTTGAAAAAAGGTTTTTTTCTTTTTGTGTTTTCTTATGAGTTTTTTCTCTCCTTCCAATGGAGTGAATGAATTGCACAAGATGTACAGGAATCAAAGAATATTTGTACATTTATTAAAGTGAGAGACATAATTTAGAATAGACATAAATGAGTAGTAAGTAATTTAACCATCATCATAAATTGAACAAAGACCTTTTTTCTAGTCCATTTAATTCTTGGCAAGGACCTTAAAGTGAATAATTTTCACTAGAAAATAAAGAAGTCCCAATGACAATGCCAACAACTACCAAACAATATTTAATCTCTAAAATATATGTTAATTTACATTTGTAAATAAACAGTTAAATACAAGGTGCTTATCATAACTAGGCTGTCAATGGAACTTTCTCTCTAGAGACAGAAATAAGATATGTTTTCTATTCTAAAGAGCTCAGCACATGAGAGGACAAGTTCAGAGATATTTATGGAGTTTTGCCAGAGGGGACAGATTAGGTGTTTATGACTTTAGTTCACTTGTTTTGGTGTGGCTTTGTTCTGGGTTTTTTGGTTTGGTTGGTTTGGTTTTTGTTTTCCTTTTTTCTTTTTTGTTCTTTGTTTACCTATGTTTTGTTTTTACAGCTGTTTTTACAGTGTTATTGGCACTGACCCAGAAACTATTGTTCAAAGTCTGCATTTTGCATTAGTGTGTTTCCTCACCCTAGCCTGGGGTTGGTTTTCTACAAAATTAGAATTGAGGTTCTCAATATGTTTTTATAGTCTTGATACAGTTTTTGCTTTCACATTCTGTTTTCATATTCTCACACTGAAGGATACAAGGAGACATCATTGATTGCAAAGGGCTAAAACAAATGCCCTAGGTTTGGAAAACATAGCTCCAGAAATTCTGCAAGCTAGTTCTAGAGTGATTGTGACAGCTTCATTCAGACTCACCGCTAAAACAGCAGTCAACAGGAGCATTTACACTCTGGGCACCAGAGCAAAGGAGCTGTGCAGAACTTTATAATCATCCTTTGCAATCCTCCCATACTGTGACTGTTCTTGATATAGGGAATTCCCAGGATGCAATACATTGGCAGTACAATAATCTTCATTACTCTTCACTACACTTATAATGATGGCTATTGAAAGTTTAATTAGACTTTAGGGAAGACTATTCAGCCCATTAAAATAATAAATGAATTCTGGCATTAAACAAACTTGGACAATAATCATTAGTTTTATGAAACAGAAATATATTTCTTTGTCAAATGATAGCAGAATCTCTGAGAAAAAAACTCTCAAGATCTAGTTCATCTTGGATACAGGATTTCTCATTAGTCAGGAAATTATGTCAAGTTTGCAGGGAAAGCTGCTAAGATTCAGGATCGAGTCCAGTTTCCTTTCACATTTGTGTAACTCCAAAATGGAAAAGTGAACCATTTATAGAATAACAATTGAATTTGTTGTCTCAAACAAGAGCTTTGTTGTCTGTTTGAGATTCTGTGAGACAAATAAAAGCATCTGCCCTCACTGTTTACAGAGCAAGGTGTCCATTTCAGAAATGAACAGGCCTTGATGACAAGAGTTTTAAGAGTTTGAAGTTATGACCTTTGCTATGCCAAAGGTACCTATAGTGCATGACTTTTTAGCTAGAATTTAATTTATTTAATTAGTATTTAATACTTTAAAAAGTATTCTGTTTTCTATAGAGGTCATCCTGGTTCTTTAATGCTAATTTGTATTATGTGTATTTTTATTTCTCTGGGTCCAGAGATGTTTTACAGAGAAATTAACCTGAAGGAAGAATATGTGATATTAAGTCTAGTTTGAGAAACATTATAACAATAGGAAGTGAAAGTCTTTATTCTGACATACTGTTAATAGATTTATGTATATTATGATATATCATTTTGTTGCACAATATCACCTCCATGTTGCTTGTGATGGTGGGATTTGAAGTTTTAACAAAATTGTCACCAGTTAAGAAAATACAAATGCCAACCCATATAAATGGTTAATATCAATTGGGGAAAATTTCCATTTGTTTAACAAATATAAGAATAGTAAATAAAAAACTAAACTCTAGAAAATATTTTAAAATGTATTTGAAAATGTTGCAAATAATTATCTCTTTACTAATGATATCAAAAATGTCACTATAATTTTTGCTATCTGGTAAAATAGATGAAAAATAGATGTCAATGCTTTTTCTTGTTCAGTGCAGAATTTAATTGCTTTGCTTTCTTATTATTTATATTGCTATGAAAAATCCAATGACCTTTATGTTACATTAGAATATCAGAAAAAAATGGAGATACATTTCTGTCTTGAGATGAAAAATATTATTTGTTTTTCATGTTCCAGTCTGCTGTTGGGACTTAAATCCCACATGGATGCATTTTAAACTAAGATCCCAAAAGGAAACATGCTTATTTCTTCTCTCTCTATAAGGATGCTGATGAGTCAGAAAAATCAGTATTCATGGTCATGCGTAAGAAGATCCTTCTGGTTTTTAGCCCTCCTTTTTTGCCCCTTGAAATTTTAGACAAACAAATCCTGATTCATTTTTTAACACTTTCTTAGGAACATATTTCAAGTTTAAATTAACTTCTTTTTTTTTTTTTAATTTTGCTTTTTATATTAAAATTATGATCTATTCATTGGTACGCTAGTAGGAAGAAGTAGACAATCCTTTCCTTTTTTTCAATTTACAAAAAAAGATTAATTACTATTGTGAACTGATTATGGGGAAGAGCTTCTCTATCGACCAAACTTTCCTCATTTATAAAGAGTGGGCTGTTGTCTAGTCCAGTGTAGAGTTTTGGAATATGGAGGTGGCAAGAAACTGCAGTGAGAAATCACTAAGGAGTTCAATATTTACTTGTGTTCCACCATAAAATTCCTGGTTTCTGTTAAACATTAGGTGATTAAAAAGCCCTTTAATGCCGAAGCTATTATTGGTGAGTTTGTCTTACATACCTAGTTTTTCTAGCCTTTTCCAGTACACAGCTACATTCTCCCCTGCAGTATGTAGGAAACTATCTGAATTAATGCTTCTGCAGTTTACAAAACCTCTTGTGCTACATAATTTTGCTGGATGGAAAAAGATGGAATTAGATCTCTTTTGGCAGCCTAAGTGCAACCACTCACATATGAGCTGTCCTGCTGTTCCCTCTCTGAAAAACCATTGTGTCTCTATCATTGTAGACTTCAATCTTGGCAAAACTGCATTTCCACAGTGTGATTTCCATGGGCTTTATTTTAAACAGAATTATTTATGCTATTCTTACAGAATCTAAATCATCATGAGAGCCTCCAGAGTGAAGGTTAATTCTGTTGCCAGCAGCTGTAGCTTCGCCCTCCGAAGCTGAATCTGGTGGTGGCAGCAATTACTGGCCATTCCTGTTCCTATAAATTTGTGTTTTCTCTTTGATCAAATATGTCAAGCTTTTAATTCTGTATAATCACTGATCGCATGAAGTGCCAGACCATCTTGTTTTATCATCATTCACATCTGCTGCTATTTTCCAGTCACACAGGTAAAATGCATTGACCTAGAATGTGCTGTTTTAACCTCAGCACACTTACTGTGGAAGAATGCCAAAAGCATCTGAAATACTATTCCCAAACACTTGCAATCTCACTAGATGGCATATTAGATGAAATTATTGAAAATAAAATGAAAAAAACGCAACAAAACAAATTAAAATAATTGTCCCAAAAGTAAAATGCCAGAAAATAAAATAAAGTGGAGAAATTGTATCACAGGACCTTTGATCTTTAAGAATTCTGTGGGATATCTGGAGCATGCTACTCTAATGATAAGTAAAAAGTAATATGTCAAACTGCATTTTTTTTTTTTTTTAGCTTGTACCAGGTTTGGGCAGAACGTTAAAATTTTAATAATAATATGTGATAATAATAATTAACAATTAAAAACGACCGGTGCCTCATATAGCAGTTTCTGCTGCTTATGATGTTTTGATTTCTATGTTATGTATTTTCGGCTCAAATTTCAAAACCAAAAAAACAGTTTGTATGCTAATTGACCTTTTCATTTTGAAAAATGCCTAAATGGGACTGTGACTATTTTAGAACTGTTTATTTTTTCTCTTCTCTCCACAGTGAATAAATTAATGTGACAAGAAAATTTCCTCCAAACTTTGTTTCATTAGAATTGTCTTTTCTGATACTTTCAAGAAATTTTGTAGTTCGACAAATATAATAGCCAGGTAGTGTCAGAAAATGTTCTGATACAATTGAGCCATTTACAACCCAGTTTCTCCGTGTGTACATCAGTTTTAAGCATTCGTTAATTCAGAAAATGAGAAACTCTTAGAACAGGAACATACTTCCTCTGCTTAGATAAATCTTTTATTTTTACAAATGTGAACATTTTGCATTCTTAGTATGCCACAGTATGCTTTCAGCTCTTCAAGCCATAAGTGCTAAAACAAGGACAGGTTATATGGGGGGTTTATATTTGTTCTGAATTTTATCAACTTGATTTTTGCATCATGCACTCTCAGGATTTTGCATCTTGAAACCATAACTTAGAAACACAATTTTTAGATGTAAAATGGCAAACTGTCATGAGGGTCTACATGTCGTATTTTCACACAAGAGAGGAAAATTGATAGGCTCAACACCAGGCAGGGTGGTATATATCTTTTGGCCACATCCAGTAATGTATACTACATTTTATAGTAACTTCTAACACTGTTGTATGAATTTAGCTGTAGACTTGCTCTTTAACAAGGACTATTTACTGTACATGACAAGTTTAGTAGTTCAGCCATTTTTCAATGATCTGAGTGATAAAACATGGTGATATTTTTGAGATGGAAGATCAGTACTGCAAAAGTTCTTATACCAAAAGGTTTTGTTTTTTTTTTTCAAATGGCAAAATCAGAAAGGACAAGGAAATACATTTATGACTGGATAAAAATTAACAAAGAATATTTCCAAGCAGGGGGTAATAATCAGAAAATTGTAATATATATGAAAGTATTTGAAACAGTGGTTTTGTTTGTTTTGTTCTGGGGTTTTTATTTTGTTTGTTGTTTGCTTCTTTGATTTAGTTTGGCTTTCATTTTTTCTGCATTAGTCAACCCCCATCCACACTCACTCACTTGTTTTTGTACACTCCAGCAGAACAAGGAGATTTGAGGTCCCTCCCTGTTGTTAAACTGCACAGAAGGAACAATTCTGATAAAAGCAGCAGTGAAAAGCAGAAAAGATTTAGCAATGACAATACACATATAGATTAATATCACTTAGATAAAGATTTTTCATCTTTTAGTAATGGCCTTTCTTTTGGTCTGAACTACATTTTGTTAACCCCTACATTTCAGAGTTTAATTCTTTGGTAATGGAAGGAATGATATTTAGCCATTCAAAATTTTGGGAAGCATCTAATTATTTTACTTGCTTGCAGGAGCTATCTAGCTACTGTTTCACTGGCCACCATAAATACTTTTCAACACATTTTTTATTTTCCCATAGTTCTCAGTAGGGCCCATAACTAGACCTTGAAAATCCATATAAGTACCATACTGTGACTATGAACTATTCAAAATGTAGCATATGTGATCTAGCACTTGGTTTAAATCACAGTGTCTATTTTAGTAAGAATAGCTAACATAATCCCTTGGTAACATAATTCCAGTTAAACCTGAATGGCAGTTTAGAAATTAAGCCCATATATAAAACTTTCATTATCAGATATTAAAAATAACATGTGTTGGTTGGAAATATATAAATTGTGCTCAGGGCTTTAAAGGTTTTTTAATTTGCTTGCTTGTTTTTAGTGTTGTAAAGCCACAAATTAACAAAAACTTAACTACATTGCTCAGGTTTATCAAATAACTTCCATCACATCTCTAATGGAAGCTTTTAAAATACCCAATATCTAATCAATGCATTCTCAGTCAAAATTAGTTTTTAAGAATGCCGTGAGATGTATGATTTTAAACTTAACAGCACTGACATTTCTGTTGCCTCTGTGCTTTAGAACTAAAGCTGTATTTTTATTTAAGAATGAGAGGATGACATTTATGATGGTGTGTGCTAAAAATTACTTTAATAAATACCTATCTTCCTTTACAAACACCTGCCACCTTTTTGTCTAAACATAAACTTTCAGTGAAATAACTGTTTAGCATGTTTTAGCTACAAATTTGTTATTTGGGGAATTTAAGCTCTTAGTAAATTATAAATTATAACATTTACCTCAATGAACTAGTTACAAAACCACATATAAAATTGCAATGAAGTTCATTAAGAAGATGCTTAGAGTTATTTTTACAAGCTTTCATTATCTTTAACAGTACCTGACAGTACATACATATAAACATCTTGTGCACTTGGTTATTTGTTCAACACTAAGCCGAATCAGGGAGAAATACTATAATTATAGCAATATCTTCTCAATTCACATGTTCAGAAGATGCAAACAGACAAGCCTTTTCCTTTCATTCTTAATTTCAAAGACCTTCTTAAACAGGGGATGAAACTTAATCTACAGCAAAATAAGAGTGCAGCAAATGCAAGAGCCAGAGACAATCTAGGGTATGTTGTCCTATTGTCATTTCAGTTCTGCTGAGGTGATATTGTCACTACAAAATTAAAACAGAGTTCTTTGCCCACAAAGATTTGGAGGATTTATCCACTGATTTCTTTCAAGAAATGGATCTGCATATCAGGAGTTCACATGTACTCCTGTGCAGCCTCAGGGTTCAGTTGTACTGTGCTGCTTGTCTGTACAGGGCACACAGTGCAAAGCAAAGCTGACGATGAGCCATACAGCTAATTTTTCATGTGTGCACAAATACAACTTTCCTGAGGGGTAAATTTCTCACCTTCAGAAAAGGAAATTATTGCACTTCTGATCACTGCAGATGTGCAATCAGAAAGTTTGGATACCATAAACTCAGACCTAACTCAGCTGTGCCCTGTGTGCAGTGCACTGAATCACAGGGTGGAGGGAAAATTTCCCTCTGTCACTATTACTCAAAAGATCCAAGTTCCTCATAAGGAGAATATTTTTAGAGCTGCTTCCTAGAACATTCGGACTGCAAGTAGGGCCCAAGACAGGAGCCGATGTGCAGACTACACCGATCTGTCACCAGCAGAGGCCAGCAGCACCAAACCACTGCCCTGTCCAGAAGCAAGGGATAAACGGGAAAAGAGCTGTGGCTCCTGCAGGTAACATTTGGAGGAAGCAGTTGCCGAAATGAGACTTGCAGGGCAGCGAGGTAACCATGAAGGGAGATTAGCCATTTCAAAGGCACCACACAAGCCAAGGGACAGCGCAGATATACAAGAAGAAAACAATTTGAAGGAAGATACCAAGGTTCGCAAGCCCTTGACTGCCACTTCCTTGCAAGAAATACTAATGTTTTAATGGGTAGGTGTGAAGCAAAGATTAGAAAAGGCTTTAACTACTTCGCCTGAAGCCATTGCAACTTTGCTGTCAGTACCTTTAGCAGTATGCCATTGTGCACAACAGTATGAAATGTAATTTTACATTTTCTGAAGGCATTACTATTCTCAAGAGCTGATATTGTAGAGGTAAGGGACACATAAATAAACTACCAGCTACCGTCCTATGAAAATTATGAGTTCTTTCACAATCATTAAGTCTTACAAATAAGAATTACCTTGTGTTTAACAGAAAATCTTTTCCTGAGCAAAGGGAAGACCACATACGTAAGAAAACTAGGATTTGTTTTTAGTCCAAATAGAGTTTAACAGTCTATTAGTGCAAGATATCTGATTAATCTAGAAAAGCCCTTCACAGGTAATATCAAAAATTCATATTCATACTTCCTATTTGAAATCTTAATGAATGATAAATAAAGTTAAGGCTACCAGGGGGATTTTCTGCCATGCCAGGATATTAAATACCAGTGGAATAAATTTTTTTTATAAATGAAACAGAAAGTGGACAGGCTTTTACAACATATAACTTCTTTCTGCATGTCAAAATGTCATACACTCATAAAAGCCATAGACCTGTTTTTTAAAGGTTGTCAACTATGGGCTACCATACTTGTCTCATTCTGATACTTTATCGTGTACAAGAGCATCATATTTTCTTAATATTGTTGTTGTTGAACTAGCATGGAGATATAGGTAGAGTGGGACTTAAACATAAGAAACTGCTAAAAGAAGTGAATGTGTTCTTTAATTTTTCAGGTGGTCATATCAATTACACTCCTGATATAGATCTTTTCTTGTATGAAATTATGGATGACATTAGTATTTTATTGTGGGGAAATATTTCACCATAAGATAAAGACAGCAATAGAGCAGCACTTATTCTGGTTCCGTTGACTGATGTCCACGAGTCCCATTACTCAATGTGGCCTTTCTGCTTCAACTCTATCTCAACAAGAATAATCTAGAAAGAGTTTAAGCTTTCCAGGAAAAGGAAAAGAATAGTTATTATTGATGTCATTATGGTGTGGCTTTTTTCTTACATTGCAAATAGAATCTTTAAACTTGCATGTATTTTAACCTAACTCTGACTTTACACTGATGGACAACTCTAGACTTCATAGTTATAAGCGGATATTTGATCTTTCAAGCCTTTGAATGTGATAGTCTTTCCCATTTGTGAAATCTAATTACACCTTTTTTCTATGTGTGTTTAGCTATAGACAGTTCCCTACTTCTTCACCATGTCCAGTCAAGAAGAAAATAAAATAAAACCAGACAAAACCTAAAAAGAGCAAAAGGGGAAAAAAATCAACAACAAAGGCCAGGGCAGTTTACAAAACAGCTGAAAAGGTGCTGTTGGACAAAGAAAGAAGTCTGAGGACCAATCTAGATTTCCTCTGGGGTGACAAAAATGATATCAAATACATTAGATTTGAGAAGACAATTCACAGAGAAATACCAAAGACATTGCATGAAAATTCTCCTTAAAGGCAGGTTAAAACCTTGTTTGGCAGCTGGTCTTCTTTCAATGGATGTATTGGGATCTATCTTGTAACTGTAAAATTTTCCACATCACACCACAGAGTTTTATAGTTATCTGATGAAAGGTTTAATGGATAAGTCTATTGTTTGTCTATGCTATACCTTTTAAAATGTAATCAGAAAGCCTTTGTTCCATCAAAGAAGATAAAATTATAAAACTAATATCCCAGTGGTGAAAATTGACTAGTAAAACTACTCAGAGCTTATCTGATTGAAGAAAATTTGTCATTTTCAGTTCAGTAGAGAGCTGACTAAACTGATGGAATTCAAATTTCCTTATGCCTCTTATACGCCTAACAACAGAAGATAATCCCATCTTTGCAGAGGAAAATGTTTAAATGCTACTCTTTTCCATAACCATGGAGATGGAGTTACCTACTCCCAGCCATTCAGGAATTAGAACAAACCAGGACTTTATTTCACACGTTTCCTTGGTTGCAAAAGAGAACCATCAAGTCCCTAGATTCTGCTACAGCTTGTTCTGACCGTAGCTGCCACTGTGCTCCAGACACACAAGTAGGGTTGATAATCAAGAGCAGCCAGTTTTCAATTTTTTGGATGAAAGCTAAATAATAATTTCCCCACAATTAGACAAAAATATTTAAAGGACTGACTCCATGTAGTTATTGTGTAAAAAATATTAAGCTACACTAGAAGCAACAGGGAAAACAAGCACATAATCTGACCCCAGATCCTTTAAGATATAGTCACAATGCTAACCCTCTATCCCACTTCCGACAGGGGAAAATCCATTAGTTGTTGCAAATAGGAAGTTGTATTAAAGAGGGTTGAAAATTTCATGGAAGCAATATTTAAACCACAAAAATATATAAAATAAATTTAGTGCAGTAGTAACAACACCGTTCTATGCTAGAATTTTTCTAGGACTTCAAGGGGCAAAGAGATATCTTACTTTAGTAAAATTGAATTATACACAATACATAAAAAATATTCTTTAAATATGGATATTACTCTTAATTTCAAGATGTGTTCACTAACATGTAAAATATATTTTCCCAAATAATTAAAACTGCTTCTTAAAATATTCTGTAATGAATAGTGACACACTAATGCTGCACAGTTAAAATAGATTATTTGAAAATTGAATCTAAATGTACTGTAATTCACATTCATTAAAAGACTAGACATTTTTCAAGTAAATGAAACTATTCTATAAAAATCAATTCACCATACAACAGTAACATATTACAGACCTGCAGTTAAAATTAAATCATTTAAATGGAAGAAACACTAATCCAGCAGTAATAATTCTATTGACCCAACAACACTTATTCAAATTTAAGAAAATAAAATACCCACCCTGTCTCTGAGGCAGTGCAGGGTTTTTTTTGAGTCAGTAAGTGTTTATTAGCCATGAAAAAACAGATTATTTTATGTGTAGCAAATTTGAAATGTCCATTGAGAACTGGAGAACAGAAATTACTTGGAGAAACTATTTTAACTTCCATCTATAGACTTTGGTCCCAATATTGGATATTTGACATAGAATTAATGGTTTTGTGTAAGTTTATTAGCTTAATGAAAACTATCAGATGATCTATAGATATATTTTCACATGAGTTTATAATTAATGTCTTACTTTTACTGAAAATGCAAGCTAATATGTGCTATTTGCAGTTTTTCTATTTAGGAGGTTTCTTCGGGTTGTTTTATTGATGGAAGAGAGTTGCATAAGTTAATTTTTTTGCCTTTTTAATACTAAACTTTAGGCATCAGAAGGCAGAATTTACAAAATTGGCAATTTAACATATTTAGTAACTGAATTCCACCTTTTATTAAGAGTTACACTGTCTCTCGTGGAGCTTGCATTCAGCTTCATATATCAGTGTGAAACCAGACATTTCCCATTCCAGATGTGGTAAATATGATCATGAGCTTATTTTATATGGCTTATCTCTTCCTTCTAAAAAAGTTCAAAAATAGATTATTTGAACAATATTGAACAAGTCTGTTGTTACAACATTCCTTTTTTTTTTCACAAAAGTTTCCATGCACAAACTAAATAAAATAAATATATAAATAAATACACACTGAAATCTGTTATATTTCAATTATTTTATCTGAGCCAGGTTAGATGGAGTGATGATCAAACTTCACACACACTGAAGCAGCTGTGGAAGTCCACAACATCATGACATTTTGCAGTTTTGGTTTTCAAGACTGTGCACCAAAAAATTAGACTGCATAAAGCAGCAGAAATGTCCCAGCAGTTGTTACATATGATGGATTTTTCTGTTTTAAGTGTGTACTATATAAAGTTGCTTCAGCATCAAGTGCTTTTTGGACAAATGACACCTGTACTTCTCAATAGCTGTTGCCAAGTTCAGTTTCATCTGGATGTCACTGCACTTCAAAATATTCCTGATACTAAGCTCATCCTGCAGTGTCACAACATTGAAACACTGAAATCAAACTTTACCAAATGTTGTTTCAGGATGGCAGTTGAGTTTCTTAGAACCATTACTTGTCAGACAAAACTTAAATTGTTACCACAGCACATGGCCACATCCCACCACAGACAATAAACATTACGTTCTCTAACACTTTGATATTCTAGTGGGGTTATTTCCTACCTACGTTTTAGTATGAATAGCTGTTGAGATAATTTTTCTAGGAAAACACCAAACTGCCTTTGGGTAGATAAGATGCAAACAAGGTTCAGCCTGATTAAAGACTTCACTGTGAGCAGACAAGCACTTACAGTCTGATTCCATGTTACCTGCCATTATGACAATGATTGATAAGACAGCAGAGTTGCCTTCACACCTACTCAAACACATGAAGACAAACCAAGAAGAACATTTATGTCAAGAACACTTAAAGAGAAGCAGCTAAAAAATTGTATCCCACTTTTGAAAAAGAATCGCTGTATTGTTTAAGGCCTTTGGAAATTGAAGAAACTGTCTTTGGGTATATAGATTCTAACTGTAATCACATCAAAGCTCTTTGATGACACTTTGCAATAGAAGGATTCAGATAAGCAGGAATGCAAATTACCTGAAGATCAGTGAGAACACTTCCATTTATGTATGACATAGAGTATAGACCAGAAACTGAAATTGTGATGGCTGGCTGCTTATCTCATCTGCCCTTATCTCAAGCAGATGCCCAGATAAACGATGATATAGAATACTTACACAGATTACAAGCATACATACTACAGTGCAGGAAAGCACTTTAGAATTATAATTTAACAATCTCATTCATCTGAAAATTATGTGTTTTCCTGATAACAAGGTGGCCCAACAGCCCCAAATATTTTCATTTATTTCTACAACAGCATTCTCTTCCATAAAATGAACTTTTCTTACAAAATATCCATTACAGGCTTGGTCACTATTTATTTTTCAGGGGATGTAATTGTTTAATGGAAAACATTAACAACTGTTGTGACAAAACTGTAACTATGAGAACTCTGCTGGTGGCCAGAATTGCTTGTTGAAGTCAAAATTGTCTAAGCTTGAAGTCAGTCTTATGCTAAAAATGTATTAATTTATATACTGTAATGATGTACCCTTTTTAAATTTTAAGCATGATTAGAATTTTTATTTTTTTATTGCTGCTTAAGGTCACAGCTGATGTATTTGCTGTCATACGGCCTTGGTAGATTATCTGAAATGCAATTTATAAACTCAATTTGAGTCACATATACTGTTAAAACTATAATATTTTCAACATGCAACAAACAATCTCGTTTTCTTCTGAAGTTTGCCAAAATCTAATTTTTCTTGGAAGAAGAGGTTTTATACGCAGGCAGTGAAGAGCATTCTGCCTTCAAGACAATGGATAGGTCGACTGCCTGAATAAAACTTTGAAAAAGATTGCTAACCTGGAAGGAAAATTTTGAAAATTCTTCACTACAAACTTTCTATAAAGTTACAAGGTTACATGTCTTCCAGCAATTCAAAGAACACCTGCTGATTTACTGCATGGATGGAGAATGCATACAAAGCAAAATGTTAAATGTTAATGGATTACCATTGTCTTATCCTGAAAGATCGTAGTCATTACAAGGCAAAGCCAAAAATAAACAACAAAGATTTGAAATATACACTGATTGGCATCAAATACCTGTAAATACACATTTGTGAAAGTATGAAAACCGAGAAAGATTATGGAAATAAGGTCTCACAGATTATTTCTTTGCTATTGGTTTGATTGCTCCTTGTTTCGTTTCTCAACAATAGGAAAGAAGGATGGAGCAATACTAAATTTTGCTCCCTCCTCCTGGTTCAGGTCCCAAAAAAATTTTCTTGCTTTTCACAATCAAGTAGACTCATGTCACAGCTCTTGTCCTGCAGATCATGCTCTTCACACTGTTCTATGAAATAAAAACAATTTATTTTTGACATTCATCAGAAGAACTTTTATGTACTTCCAGCACCCTAAGTACTCTGCAGCCACTGTTGATCAGCAGATAAGAGGAACAATGACTCTGTCCTGGAGCAGATTACAAAAAAGAGAACATCTTTGTTCAGTCACCTAGGGAAGTGATTGTACTTCTGCACTCAGCACTGTTGAGGCCATACCTCAAGTCCTGTGTTCAGCTCTGACCCCCTCAATTCAAGAAAGTTTGGGATCATAGGTTGTTAAAATTTTTACCATGGGCAAATGTGACTGCAAGGATATTTGACTTTAGAATTAAAGAGATTTTAAATGTTAAAAAAGATGAAAAGCTTTAGTGTCTCAAATTGTGCCAAATCAACTAATTTTGCTAGTACAAGATTTTACAAATTACGAGTCAGATAGTGGTCAAGACAAATTTTGTATTGAAGAGAGTAACACATCTTACCTTTCTGTTTTTTGCAACCAACATACAAGATAGAAGGGAAAGAGTAATGGCTAAATGGAAAAGAAATGGAAATATGTAGCCTTCCTTTTATTCAGTGGGGTCAAAATCAAGATCTATGGTACTTCTGAAATAAATAAATAATATTTTGTGAAGCATAATCAGAGTAATTTCAACCTAAAGCTTGTTAATCTACAGTGGTTTTCATCTTCAAAGCACTACAAGCACAACAAATTCTTAACTATTTCCCAAAACATGGAGCCTGCCCCATGAGAGGACTGATGAAATAGAGGCAGCAGGCACAGAATGACCTCCAAATTGCTCTCTAGAGTCTCAGCTATCATTAGTCACAACAGAGTGTAGGTAACATTTTCTAAAATATCCCTGTGATTTAGGAGCTGCCAGGCTGGTAGATGAAATCTGGAAAATTTCTCCAGCATCTGAAAATGGCAACACCCCACAGTGATCTGTTTTCTGCCTCAGTTCAGAGTTAATTCCTCTAAAACAACCTCAGCTGTTTGCTTCTGTACACATGAATCAAAATCCTATATTTTCTAAAGCTTTTCAGACACAGGAATATATAGATGTGTGTCCTCAAGGCACCGATGCACATTGGGTGACTAACTCTTGTTGCCTGCCTTCATTCGGTCCCAAGTTCTCAAAGGTGTTTTGGTGTCTACCTTCAGGTGAAAGAAAAAGAAGAGGGACTAGACTTAGGAACCTGGAGGACATTATTGATTTTCAGAATCTGACATTCAGTATTTTCAAACTTTTCAAGCTTATTAATTAGAATCTCAGAAAATTGTTTCAAAGGTTTCCTGAAATAAATATGCTTTCTAGGATACTAGTATGTACTAAATAAATCTTTTTAACATGAACACGAATCTCAGAGCCTATACTCTTGCACAGCCCAAACTTATAAATTGCCTTAAAAACTACCAAGAACATTAGGATTTGCAAACTTTCTGGCTTTCTGATTCTTACAGTCTGAGAAACAAGTATGAGGGCTTGTCCTTCTGCATCTGACAAGGAGATGGGGTACTTCAGTAGTCATTTGATTAAAAATAGGAACAATTTTAGGAATGGGAACTAAAGTAATGCCTCCTTTATATTCCCTGCATTACTCATTACACTTTCTTCCAAAGGGAGAATGAAAGTCAAGGCCAGGTCTAAGAGGAGAGAGCTATCAGCTCAAACCTTCCAAGCCTGAAGGAGAGGACATCTCAACTTTCCTGACACAGCACTGTCCCTGCTCAGAGTTCAATGAGAGAAGTATAGTTTAGGTTCCTCTTAGGGCTTAGATGACATTTAAGAAACAGATTAAAACCAGTATACTCCTATAATGATGGTGTCTTTTTTCTGCACAGTGTATAATTTTAGATGCCTCTGAAATGCTCATGATAACAGCAAAGATGAGTGTTATACAGTGTTAGAGGTCTGTGCCTATATTTGTCTTCAGTTCCTTTTAACTGTTTAATCTCTGCTAAATTATTTGGCATCATGGTCATTAAGAAAGCATTTAAAAATGTTATGACATCATTTTTTCTCTCCATGTTTGCAAAAATGAAACAACTGCCATTTAGAAGACAAAAACAAGACATGATGTGGACCTAGATGTTTGCTGAATTGAATCAAGGGGGTATGATTTTCCTGATAAAAAGGGTTTTTTTCAAAAGTTTTCTTATTAAAGTTTGAAATCCTGACATGGTTCTCACTGCAGTGATGCCTTCTTGCAAATACATTTTGGAACATGAGTGAACAACCTGTAAGGATATACGATAAAAATGAACCCAGTGATGACGTTATTACATTAAGCTTTTGTTTCAGCTCTGTGTGTTACAAATACTTTATGGCAGAACAGAGGAGTTATGAAAGTGTGTATAGTGATTATCTCAGCCACTCAGAAATTGAAACAAGATCTTATAAAAAGACTTGACTGGATTAAAATACCTGCAGATTTATTAATTCTTAAGCTCTATTTATTACATACTTCATATTTGTTTTCTGAGTTTTGAATATTTAGCATATAAACATGCTTTTCTCTAAAACTCAAGGCCAATAAAATATTTTTTATTTTTAAATTAAAGCTGAGAGTCTCATGAAATGCAATAATGTTGGAATCCACAGCTTCAGGAAAACCATCAAATATTATGAGTATAAAAATAAAATTGTCAGCATAGGCAATACTGTTCTTGCACAATGATTTTTGCCACTCATAAAGTTTATTTTATAGAAGTAAATCACTTACCTTAAATTACAAAAGCAGTTAAACATTTTATAAATACTTGCTTTGTTGGTTCAAGTGCTTCACAACAATTTTATCCTTTAGAGTGTTTCTCATGTTTCTTTACCATTATCTGAGACATCACTTTGGGCTTGTTTGTTTTCAACATCTACATTTAAACATTTCTTTTTTCTCTTTCCTCTTAAAAACTTGAGCTTTCTGCTATTCAACAGCTTAGTTGTAGGAAAGAATAGAAAATATGTATGCATGTTGGAATTTTTAATCCTTTCCTGAGGATTAATATACAAATACATTCTGGAAGGAAGTAATGGGCTAAGACACTTTACCTTCTTGTTATATATTATGAATCAAGAATCTCTGTACTTGACACTGGACATTAATTCACTCGAGGAATGTCTAAGCATCCTTAAAACACTGAAAACTGCTGTCCTATCAACACAGATGCAGGCAAAGTACATATGAAGAACTGGGAATTAGATGTTAATCCATACAATACTCTGCAGGAAGGGAGGAAAAATTCAACCCTTACCCTTGGGGCATCTGCTTGTGTTTTATGTGCAGCTTGTCAGTAAGGCTTAATAACTCAAGATCATGCTAACTTGGCAACATGTCTTCTGGTTTGGAAATTATCCCACCCTTTAGGCTTAGAATACATCCCGAGCACACTCACTCATTTCCACCTGGAAGTAACTGTGCAGCTGTACCTTACAGCTGAGATATGGGATACTGGGGCAGAAGGGAGGTACTGTATTCCCTGGTTTGTCAGTAGCAGCTGTTTGGCTCACAGCAGTTGCCAGAAATCCAAAAGTTACTGTCAGTTTTCTCTCTGATTCTGTGTATCCTGTGGGGTTTTGACTGCTCAGGAAAATAAGATTCCCTTTAGCCTTGCTGTTCTTTGGTTTTACTACATTCACAGCTCAATTAGAAAGGACCTTTTATTCCTGGGGCTGTTGTGGCCATAGCATAGCCTATACGTATGTCTCCAAAACTGATGTTAATCCCTGAAGCCTTTTAGCAGTGTCATCGCACCAGCCTGGTGTATCAGGCTTGATTGAACCAAGGCTTTTCAATTTACAGTGAAAAGAACTGGGAAAAAAGAATGGATTATCAAGTGAATTCTGTGTATTCCAAACAACAACCAACACAAATTCATGATCAAAACAAAACAAACAAACAAACAAACAAACAAACAAAAAAAAAAGCAGGGCAAGGGTAGGCCAATCAGAAATTAATAATATATAAGAAATCCAGAATGCACTCCACTCAATGAAAAACAAAAGCTCTAAAATCTTGGCAAAAAACTCTAATAATGTGCATTTGAAGAGGTCAGATGCTACAGTACAAGTACATATTGGAAATCTTTTAGAAGGATAGATAGCAAATGTGTCAGGGTGATGAGTCCATTAGTCAGCCTTAATGACCCCAATCAGCCTTATCAGAGACCTCCACCTACAGCCACTGGCCAGAAGCTCTATTTAAGCTCTGCCCTGGGCCCCTCCTTTCTCCCTGAGCTGGGTGACTGCTGTGTGTTGCTCAGCTGCGCCTGGCTATGGGAACCCTGGGACTGGAGTTTGGCCTGTGGTTAGCTTTAGCTTGGTTCTGCCTGGCAGATGTAATGCACGTGATCCTGGCTGTGACCTACGCACTGACCTCAGACTTGTCTCATCACTGTGCTGTCATCCTCTGATCTGGGCTTTGGGCTGAGCCACCATCTCAGGTTTTGTTCTGCTTGTGTCAAGAGGAGGCTATGGCTTCTGTGCCTGCTAGTCATGGTATCCCTCTTGGCTTCCCTGCTCTTCGGGGGAAGCTTGTCCTTGCTGTTCCCTAAGAGGATAGATGTCCAAGCAAGAAGACCAAGACTAAATGGTCTCTCTCAAACTTTGTCTTTCTTTCGTATAGTGACTTATTAATTTTTATACCAGAATTAACTACTGTAAGTTAAGCAAGTAATAGGTGTGTTCTAGCAAAATGGAAGGCTAAGTGTATGAGATTTTGGTCTCTAATAGTAGAAGTGAAAGTTATGTTTGTAAAATGCCATAGAATGATGCCAGGACTGAACCTTGTCTTCTGCTGTTTCTCTGCAGGAAGCATTTCTGGTATGTAATATAAATATTTCATGTGCACTCTTTACTTCAGCCGAGTTGAGATGATGAAGTGAAAAGCATGCAGAGTTTGAACTGTTTCTTAGTTATTTGCCAACAGACATTCTTGAAAGTAAAATGAAAACTAAAATGCCTAAATCTATATGAGTCATATAAGCGATGCCAAAGGAATGTGCTAAAAATGTCTCTAGGTACTGTGAAACATGAAAAGCAGCTATTTGGTTAGGGGAGGCTCCATGGATTACTTCTGTATACACTAGAAAAGCTAGAAGACACTTGAATTCCTGGATATCACAGAAAAGAAAATCTTGGTAACTCTCAAAGTGTTTAAAGGGTTTTATTACCCTCAGTTTTTTGGTTTTTTGGTTTTTTTGTTTTTTTATTTTGGGGTTTTTTTAAGGTCTTAGAGTAATAATGTTGTAGAATAGGTGAACGGTACCACTGGGTTCCTGTGAGCAAATTGGTGTGGAAGAGAGTAGGAACCCCATATTGGTAGCTGTCTGCTCTACTGCAAAGACCTGGATTTCAGTTTTCCAGCTACATTCAGGTGTGCTCTCTAACTCATGAACGTGAAGAAATCCCTTTTGGTTCTTTTTACCTTTGTTTGCTCATTTGTATAACGGAGAAAAGTCTGTTTCAGTTTGGGACAGCAGAGCTTTGCTGTTATGATGGTGCTGCATGACACTGATGGCTATGATATAAGAGAAGAGTGAAATTCACTCTTTCTTGAAGTTGATGTCTGACTTCTACTGAGTGTAGGAATTTATCCTTTTATAAGCAGTTCCTATGAAACAACTTAGGAGCATCCAAAAGATGTAAAAGAGTTAGGAATTTATTCTTTTGTTACATCTTTTCATCCTTTGCATAAGATCCTTTGCATCCTGGCTGTCTGAACCAAAGAGAACAGTAGGAAACAAAAGATGGCTTTGGAACTCTGTAGTGACTGAGAAACTAAACAACTCCAATGAAGGCTGAGAAAAAAACCACAACTGAAAAATATTTTCAATGATTTCCTGTTTCATCCTGGATTTCTAAGACCTAGCCCATTGCCCTACTGGCCTGGATCGTGATTTCTGAAATCTAAGGGCTGAAAAAACTGTTACGAGTAATTTTTTTGTACTTTAGGTTCTTTTCTTTAAAAATATGGATTTGAATTTTTTAAAAAATAATTAATAGAAAATATAGAAACTTTTTTTCCCTCAGCTGTGTAAAAGGGTTCTTTCATTTTAAAATGTGAAGATGGAGGGACTAAACTTTGCAAGGGCAGACTGTAGATAAACATTGAAAGTTTAATCAAAGTACTTAATCAATACTTAGAGTTTTGAAAAATCTATAACTAATATAAGTCTATTTTAAAAACTACTGATATTTGCATATATTAGTTTTTAAGTTTTGTGTAAAAGAAACAACAGGGTCAGAGGGGAATTCTTGTTTTGCTAGTTATTCCATTAATAGCTTCTTGTGTGAAAACTACCAATTGTTTCCTCAAATTTAAGGTTCAGGAGCAAGACCATATTTCATTAAATCAGTGTAATTAAAAGTAGGGAGACTACTATTTTAATTTGTGTGTCTTACTGTTAAGTGAACTGTTCAAAATAATAGTGGCCTCTCTGAGAGTGAGGAAACATTAGATGACTAACTTCCAAAGACAGATGAATTCAATTATTTCACAGTTATATTGCACATCTTGATAATCACTTTATTTTGGAGGTTATACAGGAAGCAGTGTGAATCAGCTCTTTGACTTACAGAAATCACCAGGTAATGGTGCAGTCTGTTTACTCTTCTTGCTAGTCTGACTAATTAGCCACTTCACCCATGATATTGCTGAGTTGGACTGTACATAGGTGCTGTACATGGAACATATTAGGCAGGCAAACTAATTTAGCTCCTTTTATTTCTGATGTTGACATGCTTTAGACCTTGCTGGGTTTACTGCACTGGACTCAGCTTTGGAGTTTTCATTAATTGTTTTTTGCACGTGCTGGCTGCACCTGCATATCATTTCCCCCCCTACCAAAAATAGCTCATAAAAGCTCTAGCACAATATGGATCTCTGAAATTCCGTTATGAACCTACAAAGCCAGGAGTTCTCTATTTCCAGTAAATACTGTCAGATCCTTAACTGAAGGGATGCAAGCCACGTCTCCTCTAACACTCTACCTGTTACTAGGTCACAGAAAAGAAAGAACAGACTTAGAGGCCAGACAAATGTGTTAAATCAGGGATGTTTTTCTTAAGCATTTTGTGTTTCCAGCTACTCTTCCCCCATGAGCCAGTACTAAATCAGTAGTTGTAGTGTTGACAGGCATTTCTATGATTGCATGATAAGACATGGCCTTTCGTTTATAATATAATAATGTAATATCTATAATTGACATAATATTCCATCTATAATGGATATCTCTCATAACTGTTGTCTCAATGGCTTGTTTTATTGCAGTCCAATGCAAGATACAGGAATACATAGTGATGTAATTTTTGAAACATTAAATCAGGAATGTAGACCATGAGTACTTTAGTCATCCACTTAGATAGACACTTAAATCTCAACAGTTTCAGTGAGTGACTGTTACCGGGTGACTAAGAACTTCTAGAAGGAGAATATCATTGCTACACATCAGTCTGCTGTTGAATTTTAATGTCCTGTTGCAGAAAATCATAAGCATTTTACTTAAGATAGATACCTTTTTCCTCTCATCAGGAGTTTATTTCTTTTTTATCTTAAGTACCTACCAATACAACAATGTTACCTGGAAATACATTTTTCTCTCCTACTACCAGAAAAAATGAAGTCTAAAAATATGGGTTTAGCTAACATATAAGGTATGAGGCAAAATATCAGTTGCAAATAGCGGCCTGAAAAATATTTGTTGACAGCTGTATGATGATTTGATTCCTAGAAATGCCGCTTTGAAATATTTTCATTGCAGGAATGTTATCACTTACGTCCAGTTTTGCTATGCTTGAAGCAGAAACATGTTCCTCATACCATTCCTGGAATCTGAATTTCATGGAATAATGGTAGCAGTGTTACTAGGTTTTTTAATGACCAAAAGAGATCACATTACATATGTGAAACTAATTTGATATTCCTATTAATATTTTCATTTTAATAGTCTTAGTCTGGAATAGCCTCATCAGCAATAAAGTTGCTCAGGCCAGCCCTGAGCTGTGTGCTCCCAAGTCAGAGCAGAGTCTGGGGATTTCAGTGTGTGTTGTGGGATAACACTGGCCAGCAGCTAATCATCCATACAGCTGCTTGCTCATTCTTCTGACTCCCAGCAGAAGGGGAATAGAAAGAAGAAAAGGAGAGGAAAGAAAAAAAAAAAACCCAACGCCTCCCCCCCTCAAAAAATAAAAAAACCCAGAAAAGAAACCGACCCCTAAACAATTAAAAACCCCCAAATCCTTGTGGGCTGAGATAAAGACAGTGGAGTAGGTGTAAGGCTGGGGATGCAAGGGATGCAAAGGCAATCACAGCCTTTCCCAACTGAGATGATGCCTGAGCAGCAATCCTCTTGGAAAACAAATATCCCCCAACTTCTTCCTTTAACAAAAGCTTTGTTGCTGATCATGTTACATGGTTTGGAATATCCCTTTAGCCAATTTTAGTCATCTGTCCTGTCTGTGCCACTCTCAGTTTCTGGCCCACCTGTAGCCTAATTCTAGGAGGCCACTGTGGGGGGAAAATACGCCTTGGTGCTGTGCAAGCACTATTCAGTAACAGCCAAATACTGTTGTGTTATCAACACTGGTTTAGCTATAAATCCAAAGTACAGCACCAGATGGGCTGTTATGAAGAAAGCTAGCAGCATTCCACCCAGACACACAGAACAACTTGTAATGGTGGAAATCACTTTAACATGGCTGTAATTGTGATTGGCAGTTGAGTAGAGGAAAAGATGGAAAATTATTTTTTATTTCTTGTTACACTGCGTTTTCACAAGGTGCTGCAGAGTTCTGCTAGAGCTATTTGAATATATTAATTTTCATGTGTTTTTGTTTCTACATCATTTCTGATTTTACTTTGTGATGATCTTTTAGTGAACACAGGAAAAATGTAGCATAATGAAAACAAACAGTCCCCAATCTTTCAAAAAAAAGTTCACTTTGAATTAAGAAGAGTTAAGAAGGAATTCAGAAAGGAAAAAAATAATGAATCCCATGAAATGTTGTTTTCATATACTCGAAACAAAGTAATTGGAGAATCAATGTAATTGTAATACCTCGGCAGAGTTCTCAGCACTAAAAATATGTATTATCTGCAACCCTTTTTTCTGTAAGTGAAATTGCTATCAGGAAACTGATGGCCAGGTCAGAATCAAAGAAATAAAAATTTTGGATTTCATGCTGCAGTGCCACATTGTCCTTGAGAAACTGATGAAAAATGATTGCCAAGACTTAAATACAAGAATGAATTCATGCTCTAATTGACATAAAAAATTTATAATAACCAATTATTCCAAGGGTTCAGAAACCTGAAAATAGCCTTGCTTGAAAGACATGTTTACTATCATAGCCTCTATGGATTCTCAAGATCAATTTTTTCAACAAAATGCATGTGTCTCTCTTTTCAAATATTAAAACCATAATTTTAAAATTCCCTTTAAAAAAACCCACAGGTGAGGTTTAAGATACTTTCAAGACCTAGGAGTTCATCAGCATCAATGCATACAGAAAACTGCTTTATCAGAAGGACAAAACAGACTTTAGGGAGCCTATTATGATCATAATGATACTAATTATGACTGATGTAAATCGTGTAACAGAGCTCAACTTGGGTCATGTTGGGTAACTTTAGTGATATCAGGTAAGATTATTAGATGTAAAATGGTACACAATTGTGTTTTAAATATAGAAACACTGAGTAATAGATAAGTAGAGAAGGGTCAACAAGTGAGTTAATTTGCCCAAAGATAAATGAACACATATCCATTTCTCATTCAAATTACAAACCTCTAATATTAGGCCACACACATCATAAATTCTCATTACTCTTAATACACTGCTTTAAATTCGTATTAACTTTCTGATCAACAAAACACTGGTAAGATGAAGCATTTGAATTCAGCTCAGTTTAAATGGTTAAGCTGCAAGTTTTATTTCTTTGGTTTTCTGTCTGGCTTTTGTTTCAAAAAACCACAAGCTTAAAGGTTAGGTCCTCTCTGGTCTCAGTAGAGTTATATTAAGTGATGCCAATCACTCAGAATTAGCATTAAATATATATTTTTTAAAGATTATATTTTTTGTGTGAGTGTGGATATTTCTCACATTGTTCAAGATCTCCAGAAAATTGAGGCCAGTTAATATTTCCAGTGGACAGATCTATTTTTTGAAAAGTGATGACATTTTTATCACCATTGTATAGCTCCTCAGACCTTCAGGCTTTTTCTTGAAGTGTTTTGTTTTTACTGATTCTCATTTGACCATTTTTTCCTATTTCTCCTGTGTTCTAATAGTAAAATGACAAAGGTAAATAAAGTGAGAAAGAAAACAATGCTGAAAATAGTTATATTCACAGTATGTTAGAATTTACTATTGGTAAGAGAAGGGAAGATGCAGTGCTGTTTTTATATTTTTAATGTAACAGATAAGAAGTATTGTAAATCATGTACTCATGGAATGCTTCCTGTTAGTTTGCCTTGGTTAGTAAAGTTGGATATAGACTCATGTATATATCTCTTTATATATACAGAGATAATACATGTCAAAAAAAAATGAAATTATCATTTATATTAAGCTATAAATTTAAACTATTAGAATAAAAATTCTTCTAGTGGAAATAGGGCTTAAGGAATTAGAGATGGGCTATTTTCTGAAGTTGCAATAACCTTGTTAAATACCCACAAAATGCACTAACCGCTGGGAGAAGCAGGTAAAACATAAGACTGTGATTCTTCAGAAGAATAAAGTTTTCACTTTAATTATCCCTAAGGATCCAAAATGTACAAAATTTTATCTGCAGCCTGATTCATCACTAGGCATCAGATGGAGAGTTATTGCAGGTCCAGTTGGATGTGTTGCTTTTTATCCTGTGTTACTACTGCTGAAATTCCTGCGTCTAATGGGAAAGTACCTTATACATTTAGGAAGGAATATATTCCCTATGTATGTTTAAAGTATACAGCATTGTACCAGGAGCTGTTCTCTATTGGGTGAGAAACAGCAGTATTGCTGTGATTTGAATGGTTGAGGTAGATCTTAAAGACTGAACTTTAAAGCTGGATCAGCATTTCTACTGCCTCTCTATGGACTCTTTATCTGGGAGGACTTGGTCTGTAAGATCATTCCACTGTGTCTGTCTAAATATTTTCTCTGTATTCACGTCCTTCTGAAAGTCTTCAGAAAATTGGTCAACCGTAAAGAAACCATATGAAATCCAGTTTGGATTTTGTTGTTGTTAGTGTTGTTAGAGAGCTATAAAATACAAAGGGATTGCTAATAAGTATATAGAGTTAGTTGCCAGGATTCAAGCATATAAAGCTTGCTTTTTTAGGTGCACTTTGCTGGACACTGCTGATGCTTCCTTGTGAAGCAATTTACAACAATTTTTAATACTGGTCTTGTACAAAAAAACCCAACTAATATAATCCGTAATCTTTATAGTTTCTCTGTAAACATTTTATTCTTTGCAGCTTATTTTTCTGACATTAGTGTTTTATAGGCGATTTCTTTTCACTTCATTGTCATTTTTCCCAAGTTAATATATGCATTACAAATAAACAAAAAAAATCATCAGGATAAGGAGGCATATATGTAGAATGTAGTATTTGTAGGTCTAGTTAATGGAATTTCCCACCATTTATTTAGTGACTGTAATAAGAGACTGTTAGGTCCTGATTTTGGATTTAACTAGTATCCTATGCCAACTTGTTAAAACACTTATCAAAACCTGGATAGTGCAATGCACAGATGACTGCCTGCTCAACTATACTTGTCTCTGGGTACACAAAAATGGGGTTAGGGCCACAGGCAACTTTATTATTGCATTGCTTCTGGGGTTGCAGCTGGCTCCATATTACTGCCCTTCTCATATTCATTTTGGCTAATCTAGAGGTAGATCATCATTCTTATTACAAACTTTTTTAGAACTGTGGTTTTGGAGAGAATTTTTGCTTGTTATGGGTATTTTCTTTCTTTTCTCTTTACAATGCAAGAAAATGGAAATGCTTTCTTTAAAAGAGGAGTGAGTCATTGCACCATCACATAAAGGCTTTGAAGTCACAGGCAAAGAACTATGGCCCTCTGACAGTGGCTGTGTATGCTTGCACCTTTTGCTCAATCAAAACTGTTTTTTCACTGTGTAATGATTTTGCTTCATGTAGCTGCTCAGATAGGTTGTGGTGAAGTGTGCCTCAGCCAGCTTTGAGAACAGTAGGCTAAATTCTCACTACAGATGGAGTCTGGTGGAGAGCTATTAATCAAATAGCCAATTAGCCATCTCTCGTGATAGCAGGTTTCAACACCATGTGATACAGCACATACCAGCTGTAATTATACAGGACTGATCATCTTTTGGGAAAAGTTGCACGCAGCCACTGAAGTCTTAACACCCAGCCTTCCTCTACACATGACATCTTGCCATCCATCTTTCTGTTGCAATGAATTTACCAGAATCATTGGTCTTAGAAAGTCCATCCATTCAAAATTAAAACTTAAGCTAATATGTAGCGTGTCTTGTTAAACGGAAAATAAAGAAGAAAATTGTATGAGTTTTTTTTAACAAATTGAAAAAGATAATTTATGCTAAGTTCTGTGAATATAAATTCTACAAGTTCTTCCTTAGAAATATTTGTTATTTTTCTTATGCAATTGGTTGCCTCGTCAAAGGCATCCACATTAAAAGAAACAACAGCATCATTTGGGCAGCAGTACAGTGATATAAGAAGTAAAAAATAACTGTAAGTCTTAGATATATGAAATTAAAATAAGAGGGTGACGTGGGGGCTGTAAAATAAGAAGGATTTATCACTATGAGTAAAATAAGAGAAAATTTAACCTGCAGCTAAGTAAAGAACCATACTTGCCTGTTTCACCTTTGGAGAAAGAGTGGTAACAAGACCAAAGAGGCCTGCTCTAAGTATTATACTCGAGGGAAGTAGCCCTAAGTTCTGCCTCGGGCTTCATAAAATCTATCTGCCAAAGGCGGTACAAGAGATGCTGAGAATCAGCAACATTTCATTGTGAACTCTTTGCGTAAATGTTATGTTTAGCTTCTTTCCTTTGTTTTCACTACCTGCATCCCCCAGCTTGTTGCAAGACTAGCTCTTTTTTCAGAAGGAAAGATGGGGAACAAAGATGTTTCACTGAGGATATACAAATGATCAAATTGTATCCTACCATAATATGTCTTTTTCATGTTCTTACTCTGTTCTAGAATGAGGTGTCTCCCACAGGAAACAGTCCTGCCCAAACTTCATCATGGGTTCTTCCCACAGGCTACACTCCTTCAAGAACAGCTCCAGCAAGAGTTCTTTCTGGAAGATACATTTCTTTGGGGTACAGACTGCTCTGGAGTGGGTCCCTCGCAGGGTAACAGTTTCTGTCAGAAAATCTGTTCACGTGTGAATTCCTCTCCATGGGCTGCAGTTCCTGCCAGGGGTCTGTTCTTCCATGGTCTGCAGCTTCCTTCAGGGCATAGCCATTTGCTCCAGGGCTATTCTTCACAGGCTGCACCTGGATCTCTGCTACACATGAGATCTCCTTGGGCTGCAGGGGAATCCCTGCTCTGGTGCCCAGAGCACTTCCTGCCCTTCCTTCTTCACTCTTCACTGACCCGGGTGTCTACAAGGCTGTTTCTCTCTCATTTTTTTACTCCTTTATCTCACATATGCTCTGCTGGGCTCTTATTTTTTCTTAAATATACTTACACAGAGGCACCACCACTGTCGCTGCTGGGCTCAGCTTTCTCTAGCTGGATTTGGAGCTGGATGAAACTGTGTCTGACTCGGGGGCATCTTGTGGTGTCCCCTTACAGAAACCATTCCAGCAGCTCACCTGCTATCAAAACCTTGCTGTGTAAACCCTGTCCTTAAGCAAACTAAGTTATAGAGACATAATATCAATTTAAGTGTAAATTTCACAAGCTCTTTCAAAGAAAAGTGAGCCATATGGAAGTCGAGGATTCTATCACAATACAGGCCTGATTTATGTTTGACTATGAGGATCCTGTATGAAAGAAACAATGGCCTGACCCTAAGCCAAATGAATCCATTAACTCTGTTTCTGATGAATGCAAAAAATATTAATAGAAACCAGTACATCAATTTTTCACTGCCTCAGGTAATACATTTTTTTTTAAACTTCAAAGGAATGCCCAACAATCCTTAAAAAAATTAAAATTATTAGGCACTACTGAAAGGGTAAGCATGCAAAAAAAATTTAAAAATGGTATGGAGAAAATTACACAAGTAAATTATTAACTGTCCCTTTCCCACAGGGAACAATGCCCCATCTTGAAAAAAAACAGCCACACGGTATCAAAAGTATAACAGAAATCCCTAAACCAACTAAAAAGTAAAGTATGAACAGCAGTTTTCTCTTTTTGCAATTAAAATGAATTGTTCATTTGGCCTTAAAGTCTTGATTTTTTAAGCCTGTAATCTACTTACTTTGTATTCTCTCTGTTAAGAAGAAAGAATAAAAGTAATTATTGTCAGAAATAGTAAACTCATATTAATCACAATTACAAGGAGTAATGTCTGATTACATTTTTTAATCAATCATGCTATTCCATGTTTAACTCACTAATGTTGCGACCACTAGAGTGGACAGCCATCTGTGCCTCTGTAAAATTAGAAATATGATGAATTATAGCTACTGGTAGTTTAAGACTATACTATGAATACAAGTCATTAGAGCTGTGGCAATTTTAACATACTGCCAAAAATATTTTATCAGCTGTGTTTGCAGTTCTCCTCACAGAAAAAAAAGTACCAAGAGAAAGATTCACACTTCACTCATCAGCTTTTCGTAATGATTTACAGTGAATGAGAAGACAAAGTTCCCCTGCCTTTCTGTTTACATAGCAGAAATCCCTTTAGTCATAGTCAATGCTACAGTCCGAAGATTACATTTTGCTCTTATCTCAGATTGTCACTATCTAAAGTCTATTAAGCTTCCAGACTCTCAAATAATCTATCTCAAGTGTTGCACTCAGTCAAGTTGCTGCATATTCATCACCAGTATAGCTGAGAGGAGAATCAGATCTCTTTGGAATAGGTGAATTCACTGATTTGTCAAAATTATAAACTTAGGTCAGTAAGAGAATAAAATGGTACATGAAACAGCAAATAAAATAATATAAATCACATTTTTAGGACTACTTCAAGTGCCAGCTGTTATTTCAGATGATAAAAGAATAATTCAGGTTGGAAGGGACTCTATGAGATCCCCAGTTCAAACTCCTACTGAAAGTAAGATCAGCACAAAGTGTGGGGTCAGACATGGTTGATCAGGGACTTATCCACTCCCAAGCATGGAGAGAGAATGCACAATCACTCTGGGCAGCCTGTGTCATGGACTGAGGGTCTTTATGGGGAAAAGGTTTATCCTTATATACAGTGAGAACCTCCCCTGTTTCAGTCTATTTCCTTTGTCTCTTGTCACATCTTGTGCCCATGTCCAGGGTCTGGCTCCTTCTCCACTGCCTACCCATGTAGGGGAGCTGCTGTTTGGTGTACCTAAAGCTGTTGTGGCTCCACGATGAACACCACCAGCTCTCTCATCATCTTCTCAGAGGGGAACTGCTCTAAGCCCCCATTGTAGCGGCCCTACATTGAACTTGGTCCAGCTTTGTAACATCTCTCATGTACTGGAAGATCAGAACTGGAGAGTACTGCAGTACTCTAGACATGTAGAACTAATAAACTCTGAATGAATGAAGATAACCAGTTTCCTCAGTTTACCAGCTGTGCCTCTGATAAGACAGCCCAGGATGTATTCAGCATCCTTTACTACAAAATCAATTACCTCCTTATGATGTGTGTAAATTCATGTCCAGTGGCTAGTGTTTTCAAATCAATACAGTAATGCAGAAATATATTGTAAAAATACACCTGGTTTTATTTGCCTATCTTGGTCTCAAAACAAAGATACTGCCTTATCTCCCTCCAAACTACTGTGAATTTTCTCTTCCTTTGCATTTTCTTAATCATGGGAATTGTTTAGTTGCCCTATTTCAAATGATCACTATAAATATGTATTTAAAACAGACATGGAAAACAAAGATGCAATGAGGAGACATTCTCCAACTGCATTGTTTCAAATCATTGGTTAATAGAATCCCTTGAAAAAGATAGACAATAATAACCTTGAACCCTTTAGAATTTAACCGTCTTTCTCCTTGGTATGTATGGGTAACAATTCAGGATGATGTCTTACCTGAAATGTTAAATGTTTCTAATATTATTAAAAAGTACCACAGCCAGTATTGTTTTTGAGAATAGGATCCCAGCTCCTGAAATATCTATCTTTGAGAACTTATAGATGATAGAGCTGGGAATAGGGAGAAACATGTGACTTTGTGCCATATGAGATCAGATTTGGACAAAAGTTAGTATTCAAATAAGAAACTGGACTCCAATCTTAACTCTGAGAACAAAATTACTCTGCTAGCAGCAGTCTTTCATCAAAACGTATGACCTTAATCCATATTTAGCTCCAAATTTCATGGTGTCAGTTTATTTTTTCATTTAAAAAAAGAGCTTTGTGGATAGTTCCACATAAAGAAAAAGAGATGTTTGCTTTAAATAATTTTTGGTGATCCATAGTAATTAAAAAATTTAAGAAAAAAAAAATGTTCACAATATCATAGTTCTTGGAATGATTTGGATATTATATTGGCTTCATTTTTTCTGAAGCTTCCCATGCAACTTTATTGTAAGCATAGTCATAATATATGAATTTTGCAAGGATATGTGAAAGAATCAATGAAACAAAAAAAAAAAGAGAAAAGCCAAACCTTTGTCATCAGTGTTTTCAGTGCTTGCCTACTCTTACAGAGAAAGATATGTTTTATTTTCAGTGTGTGTCATGTTTCACCATAATGAGAACCAAAAAATGCAAATATGTATCGATTTTCTACAGAGGTTAGTACAAGGGACAAGCAATCTGTGCAAAAGTTAACAGTCCTAAGTAAGAAAAGTAATTAGAAAGATGACCATAACCTTTCTTTAATGAATAGCAATAATAAATGACTTCCTTGGTGGTTTTGTGACCCTGTCAAGCCAGCAAGGTGGTCTTTCCCGAGTCGATCTATGTTTCGATCCCTTTTGTAATCGCAGTCTCACAGCTGTGGAAAGTAGTGCCATTTATTAATTGATCCCTGATTGTTTTCATCTGTAGCAGGCAAGAAGCACTCAGGTTCATCTTCCACTGTTTTGAAAGGCTCTTGGGAGAAAAAACAGGGACATTTGTCAACCGTAGGTTTTGAACATTGTTTTTCTTACTTGGTATTGTTGCTTGAGTCATTCACTTGTCAGTGTCACAGCAGGCTAGTAAGAAAGAGGAAATTACAGCTTTAGCAGACAGCTCTACTGCAGGAAGCACAAGAAAAATGTCCTCCCAAAACTAGCACTGCTGGTTTGAGTTTCATTAGAGCTATTATTCAGTTATAGATACACTTAAGAAAATCTACTTGTGTGCATTAATTTGAGGTTTTTTCCTGCTAGCACAAACACCTTTTGTGAAAGAAAACCATTGGTTAATAAGCACTGTAATTGGCATTGACTACTTCGAGGCTTTTTGCTCTTAAGGAATTCCAGACAAATACAGTGACTGGAACCTCTCTGCCTGGTATGGGACAGAGAGGCTCTTAGTCCTGTGAAACAGGAAGCAATAACCAGTTTAACATTTCATTAAGGCATAGGGAAAAAGAAGAAAAAACCCACATTCAGTTTATTTTCAAGTGGTACATCCACTAGTGCAGAACCTGAGAACAGCCTGTGCATTATTACATCTGATGGATTTAGCTGTCCTGATTTTCAAAGCAGTTCTACTTTTAGGCTATTATTTAGGAACTTTCATAAACAGACTTCTTGACTATGTCTCCTAGGCCTGATTAAAGTTTATTTCCCTCACAAGGTTTAGAGACAGACCTTTTTCTTAGTATTTGTATCTCTTGCTCTGCCTTTAACAGTATTATAGGAAGTAGCAAGTTAGAGATAAGATAATCATCCTATGTATGTTCAAGACAAAAATAATAATTTAAAAAGAATCAGAGAGCTATAGACTCACATTGGGAAATTTTGGTGCCCCAACCAAAACCTTTTCTAGAAATCTGAAATTGCATTTTTAGAGAGAAGCAGCATTGAATAAGCATACTCTGAGCTATGATACATGTAGGAAGAATATATAACCGCAAAAATTTACCAGTTGGGAGTGGAAAAGTAAAACTACAGCTTCTAAATTGTTACGTCTCTGCTCATATCTGAAATTAATATCTTTTGTGGCTTATAGCTTCACACAACTTCCAAAACAACAGTAACGATTGGCCAATTGCCTCTGACAGGTCAATTAAATATTTATTAATGTGTACTGGAACAAATCTTCAATTCTTGTATTCCTGAAATTATCATCAATGTATAGATTTTCAGAAATTGATAGGAAAAAAGTATTTACTTTTCTGTAAGTAAAACATGATCTTGATCACTACCCACTGCAAATGAGAAGTTGAACCCAAATTTCTGAAATCATTCTGATATTTTTAGCTGGAAATTTACAGTATCTATTTTTTCAAGTTTGATATACAGTAGGTGAAGTCACATGCAAGTTTCTTTCCATTTGGAGACAAAAGTTCATATGAACAAGTTCTGATATCCAATTTAATTTAGGTTTGAAGCCAGGTGTCATTTCTTTAGAGCAATTAATCCAAAAAATTCTCCATTCAGGGCACTTCAATTTTCAGGATGAGGTAGAAAAATCTAAATAAAATTCTAGTTTCCTGTAAGGTAGAAATGGTAGATTTTACCTGTAAGACCTTCCCACCCCCAAAATTTTAATAAAAAAATGTATACTAGAAGATTAACTAGAAGGTTTTGGGGAAATTTCCTCTCCAAGGCACATCCTCAGTCATATATCTGGCTTTAAAAATGCTAAGAGACAAGCTAAATGTCTTCATATTTTATTGTAGGCTGTGAGAATGACCTGCAAGAATGGATTTCCAAAATACAATTATTAAATCCTGTAAATATCAGGGGATTGAGAATCTTTTTAGGCTGTCAGTCTTGTCATATGGGCAAAGTCCAAAAACTCATCAAGAATGTAGTGTTTATGTTCGATGAGCTGCCAAAATGTAATTAAATTTTTTTTGAATACTTACATGTTAGCACGTTTGAAAGAAAAAAAGCATCATAAAGGAAAAGGGAATGTAATTTATCATACTAAAATAAGTACACTGAAGAAATGTGGGCTCTATATTAGAGACACTGCCAACAACCAGTCATGCATGTCTATTCTTCTGCCAGTGTTAATCTTGAGCATTGTACTTTTCTTTCTGTTTTTAATTTTTTTTTTTTTGTCCTATTTGAAAGATACAAAAAAAATAAAGGAACACAGAACACGTGGGTGGAAACAGGCTGGGAAGTATAAGAAAAAATGTAATTATATCACCTCATTTTTTTTTTTTCACCACGAATTCTAACACTGGGAATTTGTGAATACACGCAGTGGTATTTTCTCATCCTGGCTATTTTTAAAATGGTAAACATTACAGTTTCCCTCATCTGAAGGATATAACCATGTAACTGCTCCATGTCATTATCCAAATAAAAATTATTTTCTTTGTCATAACCATTACATTTTTAAGTTGGAAATAGTTAATTTTATATATACATGTCTCTGCTTCCAGTGAAAGATTAAGGGCAATTACCATCAGGGCAATTTATAGAAAGGTTTGTACAAGAGGGTAGGACTACTGACAAAAATCTCACTCTAACCTTATGGAAGACTTATCACTTAGTGACATTTCATTGTGTTATACATGCCATTTATATTGGGTCAGAAAAGAGTTGCCTACTTTATGTGTAACACCTAGTCTTCTCCCCCAACAAGGGATGAGAACCTTTACATACCACTTCATCTCTGCCACAGTTAGGAGGGATGTGCATGTCTTGTAAAACATCTCTGTACAGTGATACAGATGTCATTGTAAGCCTGTACAAACATCTTCTTTGAGAGGATGTTTGGAACCTCTGAAACATGGAAACAAAAAAAAAAAAAGTGGCAAAGACCAAGTTTAAATATCTGGGCCAAGAGAAAGTCACTTAGATAAGCATCAGTATTGCAGGTTTCCTACAAAATTGTACTTAAGCTGGTTTCATAAAACTGAAAAATCTACTTCTTGCAATCTGTTTTTATTCTGTCCTAATTTTTGTACAATAGAACACATTTACATTTTGGTAAGTACGCCAGGTGCGGAGCTCACAAGTTCTAATTTCATCACCTTTTTTTTCCTCTGAGCAGATCTTTTTTAGAAACAGAGAAGAGATAAATACTGTTTATTCGGAGAAGAGATTGAAATATGACTAACCCACAAAAGTCACCAGGGCAAAGTTACTGTCCTTTGAAGTACTTAAAACCTCATTGTTTCTCAAGTGTTTAAATGTTAATCCACCAAAAAGAAGGTCACAGTATCATAGAATGATAGAAAGTTGAAAGGGATCACTGGAGATGATCTAGTCCAACCCCCTGCTAATACAGATTCACCTGGAGCAGGTTGCACAATATAGCATCCAGGTGGATCCCCATAGGAGACTCCACAACCCCTCTGGGCAGTTGTTCCAGTGCTCTCTCATCCTCAAAGGAAAGTTTTTCCTCATATTAGAGATGACAGCCTGTAGCTTCCTGGGTCCCCCAAGAAGATCGGAGTGACATTGGCTTTCCTCCAGTCCTAAGGCACATCTCTTATTCTCCATTAACTTTCAAAGCTGATGGATTTGTGCATGTCACATTTGTCTAACCGTTTTTGAACTCAATCCTTCTCGAACAAGGGAAAGTCTTCCTTTCTCCAGTCTTTCTCTGTTGCCTCCTGGCTCTGGGATTCCTGAGTACTGGCCTTTGCAGTTAAGACTGAAGAAAAGAAGGCATTCAGTAAATCCTCTTCCTCTGTATCATCTATCACCAGGGCATCCGCCTCATACAGCTGTGGATCCAGATTCTCCCTAACCTTTTTTTTTTGCTGCTGATGTACTTGAAGAGGCCCTTCTTATTATCCTTGACATTCTTTGCCAGATTTAGTTCCAAGTGGACCTTAGCCTTCCTCATCACATCCTTGCATACTCTGACAATGTATGAGCAAGCTTCAGCTTTGCCAGAAACTCTTCACTCACCATGCAGATCCCCTGCCTCTCTGTGTGATTTCTTACTCAGAGGGATGCACCAGTCTTGACCTTGGATGAAGTGATTCTTGGATATTAACCAACTCTCTTAGATCCCTCCTAACTTTCAGATCCCTAACCCATTGGCTTCCTCCAAGGAGGTCTACAAAGAGGTCAAAGTCACTGTCCCAAAGTCCAGGGTCAAAACCCTACTTAGTGTCCTGCTTTCTCCGCATGGGATCCTGAACTCCACAGTCTCATGGTCACTTCAAACCAAGGATGTCCCCAACCAATGCTTTGTTTGTTGATATAGACTCTCCTACGCTTCAGGAGAAGCCTGTTGATATAGGTACAAGTCTCCTTGGCTTCATCATCCGTATCAAACCATTATCATCAGTACTCTTCAGGAAGCTCCTGGACTGTGTGTGCCTTGCTGCATTGTCTTGCCAGCAGATATCAGCTCCCCATGAGAACCAGGGCCTGCGATCATGAGGCTCCCTTCAGCTGTCTACAGAAGGCCTCGTTGACTTCCAGCCACAGGTGGCCTGTGGTATCCACCACAACAGTGTCACCTCTGTTAGCCTGCTCCTTAATTCTTACCTGGAAGCTCTTGACTCATTCTTCATTCCCAGGCAGATCTTGATACATTCCAGTTGCTTTCTTACATAAAAAGCAACTCAACCACCTCAGCTTGATTCAAGTCTTGATTAGATTACCATAACTAAAAAACAGCTATGTTCACCAGCCAAAAATCTGACAGTGGCTGGTGCAAATTCAGCAAATGTAGGTGCAAAAATCGTGACATACAGGTGTTTTTAAAAAAGAAAAAAAACACCTTTTTTTCTTCTCTCTAGTAAACTAAGACTTATTTACATCTTTAATGCTATTCTCAGGATGATTGTACATGGATCAGCTCAGAGTTTGCAAATTTTTTGTTCCTAGAATCAGAGTCAAGATCACTTCTGTCTTTTAACAAGAGTAATAACCTACCTTTTAATAAAGACTCCCAAGAACCAGCCACAAAGACAAAGCTATTAATTATATCTATGTAATTTTCTTACCCAAGTTCAACTAGCTAGCATTCCTGTATAAAGGCAGAAGTCTGGAACAATGTTTTGGGGGGTTTTGAATTTTGAGGTTTTTTGGGTTTTTTTTTACATTTTTTTTCTTTTCTTTTTCTCCTCCTGATTGTTTACATTACTTCCCACCCTGATCTAGATATAGATAATTCAGATCTTCAGTCATCTAAGAGACCAAATACTAATTATTTCCTACAGTTTATGATAAGTTTTTCCCCAAAAGAAAAAGAAATGTAAATGTGTTTTGGTTGCGTATAGGTTAGTCTTTAGGAATCCAAAGTAACTTTTGAAGAAGATCAACATTAATCAATTGCTCTATATTTGCTTTCCTGAAGTGATAAAAAGTATCCAGGAATGCTCTTCTGGCAATAGCTCCTCTCACAGTAGCAATCTGTCTCTGATTGGCACCAGTGATGAAAAAAAAAAGGATGGTGCAATAAAGCCACTGGATTTTATTGGAGCACCTATCATTATACTTTGACAATGTTAGTCCTGTTGCTGGTGATGAGGATGACAGTTTTTGAAGCTCTTTTCTTTAGACCATGTTTTTTCAAGGCCTCCCATGTGTTTAAGGAAAAGTTTCTTTTGTTAAGGAGGTCCAAGCTAGCGGGGCTGATGCATGGTTCTTGATAGCACTGAAAGATGGCAGAATAAGAGAAGAGAGTAGAAGCTGATTACAGCTGCAGCAACAGCAATGATGTTGTAAGTAATTATACCTTTGAGCTGTCAAAAGACAAAATGCATGACAGAGAAGCTCTGCTAATCTTGGCACACTGAACGACAGCCACAATGTTCTGTCTTAGAAGGGGGGAATTTAGCAGTTATCTAAGAAATGGGAAAAGGAGTAGCGATGATCTAAGCTTTCTATGAACACAAACATTTTTGTACATAAATATGGATAAAATAAAACTAAATGAAACAACTGCCTAATGCCTTTTTCTTTTGTTATTGAAAAAATAACATCACAGTAAAATCCAGCTTCTCATTTATAATCTCTTTGATCTGTTGTGGAGGTCTTTCATGCAAGAGAGCTTGTATTTGACCATTAAGATCAAATAGAGAATTAAAGATATTGTCTCTTCTGTGGATACTATTGGACGCTTATTCTCTTTCAGTGAAAATCTCATATAGAAGGGATGTGTATAAAAATCATACAGAAAAAATTTCTAATCCACAATGCAATTATATCAGGTTTAAATCTAGTTACCAGTCTAAATTTATTTTCTTTTTAACATCACATTAAAGTCATGTGTGAAACCCAGACCTCAAGTCCTCCCTGAGAAAGTGCGGTTATAGAATACCTTTTGTGCAGCTGCAGCTGGACCCCATACCACAGGATCCTAAAAACATATGACAAACTGTTCAACTGGTCTACTGACATGTGATGGGATGCACTTCTCTCAGAGGGGAAAAAGTGTTTTAGCACAGGAGTCAGTGGGGCTCCTTGTCAGAGCTTTAAACTAACTTGGAATGGGGAAAGGGACAAAACCAGACTCACCAGTGATGAGCAATGAGATGGTGTGCCAAGACTTGAGGAAAGGAGCACTAATAGAATGCCTCAATATATTTTAAGAGATGTTGGCTACAAGGTACCACACCTGAAATGTTTCTACACAAGTGCACCCAGCATGAGGAGTAAACAAGAGAACTCAAGGCTTTGGCCCGGTCCCAGAGATTTGGCATCACTAGCACAAGTGAAACCTGGTGGGATGAGTCCTGTGACTGGAATGCCCTGTTGGATGGTGACAGGCTCTTCAGGAGGGATAGGCAGGGCAGAAGAGGCAGAGGGGTGGCAATGTATGTAATAGAAGGGTTAGAATGTATGGAATTAATGGTTGGCAATGGCAAATTTGAGAGCGTCTGGATAAGAATCAAGGGGCAAGCAAATAAAGTGGATGCCATCATGGGAGTCTGCTATAGACCTTCCAGCCAGGATGATGACACTAATAAATTTTTCTTTGAGGAACTAAGGGATGCTTCCAAGTAAATTGCTCTTGTCCTTATGGGAGACTTCAATTTGCTAGAAATTAATTTTGAAGCCTCACACAGCTGGTACGACTCAGGCCAGGAGAGTCCTAAAAAATCTGGCATGACAAGGTAACCCACATAATTGATCAAGGGAGGTCAGTAGATGTAATCTTTCTGTAATCTTTCTTCCAGTAAAGCTTTCAATATTGTCTCTCACAGGATCCTTCTGGAAAAAATGTCCAGCACACATCTGGATAAACACATCACATGGGTAAGCAACTGGCTCACAGGTGGGGCACAAAGGGTTATAGGGAAAGGGGTGACATCAAACCGGTGACCTGTCACCAGTGAGATTCTGCAGGGCGCGATCCCTGGCCTTGTGATCGTCAACATCTTCATAAACGACATGGACGCAGGACTAGAAAGGATACTGAGCTAGTTCACAGATGATACAAAACTGAGGAGCTGTTGACTCCTTTGAAGGCATGGAGGCCCTGCAGAGAGACCTTGACAAATGACAGAAATGGACAATCACCAACTGTATGAAGTTCAACAAGGGAAAGTGATGGATTCTGCACCTGGGTTGGGGCAACCCTGGATGCACGGACAGAGTGGAGCATGAGAGGCTGGAGAGCAGCACTATGGAAAGGGACCTGGGGGTCCTGGTCAGTTGAAAGTTGACTATGAGTCAGCAGTGTCCTGGCAGCTGGGAGGGTCAACTGTTTTCTGGGGTGCATCAGGCACAGCATCATGAGATGGCTGCAGACTTGCAAGATGTGATTGGACAGGGTGCTAGCCAATCTCATCTAGTCTCCCTTTCTCAGAAAAGGTTGCACCAGATGTTCTTCTGAGGTCCCTTCCAACCTGAGTTGTCCTATATTGCTATGATTCTGAGGTAATATACACATTCCATATGGTAGAACAGTATGGATGCAGAAAGTCAATGGCAGATCTGCTGCACAAGAGCAGAGATGCTCCTATCACTTTTGCGTTCAATCACATTTATCCCATCACTCATTGGAGGATACTTATTCTGTAGCCTTCATTATTTAATCTATTAATAATTTTCTTTCATTTTATAGGCCCCATATATCTCATATATAACAGATAGTCTTTAAATATTGCTCTGAAGCCATGGTGAATATTCCTCAGTGTGTCCTGAGGGAAGAACCTTTCCAAAAGTTGTAAATATATTGCTTTTAATTTCACCAAATATACCAGGGTTTTTACTGTCAGACTTAAGAAGAGAATGCAATTCTCTTTCTGTGTAGCTTTCAGTATTTTGGGTTTTTTTTCTGTATATCCATATTTGTCTCATCTAAAGCAAGTAGCCTCAATTTTTGGTTATATCATGTCTTGAGCTTCCAGGAATGTCTATATTTTATATATATTTATACATAAAATATATATTTTATGTATGCATTCATTTATTTATAATCTAAACCATTCTAGTTCATCAGAAAGTAATAGGCAATTGCAGGGCATAGCACATTTAGCTATAAAGTAGGCAGCTGAAATACATCATGAGTGCTTATTTCTCTCTGTTGACTAAGAAGAAGAAGTTGACTAGCTCAGAAATAGAGGATCAGAAATTGAATGGATTCATTCTGCTGCTTCAGCAAAATACAAGACAGATTTACTTGTCTTTGGTAAGGATTTTGTATTCCCAGCCAGTATTTCAAGACTGTGGTGTGTAATACCTTGTGTATCGATATGTAAAAGGACAATGGATTGAATGTCATTGCTTGGGTAGTGCCCACTGGGTTTTGCTACTCTTTGCCTCCTTAATGGGTCAACCAAGGATTGCAGAAAGCAATGAAAATGTGGGAAAGGACTAATTTGATGCCTATGTGTAATAATTTACATATGACAGCAGAAGACCTAATAGTATCTCTAACTGAGAAGGTTGGTTGAACTACAAGCAAATATGGAGATCTGTGGTAACAAATTCTCAGGAGTTCATTTCAGAGATGGGGTTTGGGTTGTTGTTTGGGGTTTTTTTAACAACTCCCTGAACTGTGAAAAGACAGGAGAAATGATTCTTCACTGAGATAAAGTGAAATTCAGTGAAACACAGAAAATTCATACTCAATTACTGCAAGAATACCTTCTCATGTATATTTAAGTTTTCTTTTCCTCTTTCTGATAAGATTATCCCAGAAAGACTTCAGCAATCCAATAGTGCTGTTCTTACCCTACTAAAGTCAGCAGATTAGACTAATTGAAATATTTCAGTTCACAGAAAACCTGAGCAGATATCTTGTAATTCCCTCAGCATGCACGTCTAAGCAGGAACTTTTATCAAGGAAGCTTGTGATTTCAGAGTTGTGTTGGTTTTGGGCAAGGGTTTTTTTGATCGGGGGTTTTTTTGTTTCTTTAAGAATCTGGCTAGATATGGCTTTCACCAAATCACATACTATTCCAATTAGAGACTAGTAAAAATTTCAGTAAGAGATGCTGAAGGTCATCAGATCTCTTCCTACGTAATGCAAAGGAGTAAAGAATAAAAGAAATGAAACAAACTAATAATATAACTATTCATGTCAATTAAGACTCATTTAGATTGGAAAAGACCTTTAAGATACTTAATTATGATTTCTATAATAATGCATGGAATATAAAAAAAAGCAAAAAGGCAGAAGAAAGCCTTCAATATAGGCATTAAAAGGAGATAGTATCTTTAAAAAATATTTAGGTATCAGAAATTTGAACTCTCTAAATTGTAGATACTTAAGTGGAGGCAGATCACTAAATGTCCTACTCTCAACAGTGTCAGCTATCTATTAGAAAATGGAGAAGGCTACATATCTCCCTTTTCTTATATTTTTCAGTTATGAAAAGTGGTTAGGTAACACACCCCAATGGTTGTTTCTTCCTAGCTCTTCTGCAGACACGCAATGTCAATATACATTTTTATATATTTTCCCCTCATTCCCCCATCTCTGCACTGCAGGTCCAGATATATTCCTGGTATTTAAGGAATGTATCTGTACCTGAATTCAAGCAGACCTGGAAAAGTCTGGAAAATGTATGTGAGACAACAAAGAGAGAGACCTCTAAGGATCAACAACAAGACAAGAAATGAGGTGATTTATTTACTTTCCTGCTGAGGATGTTGCTACGGTGTTTTGATTAGCCCCAAAACTCATAAAATATTTTTGACATTTTGTAAAGTTTGAGGATGCTGATAAAGCAGCAATAAAGTACTAGGGGAGTATAGCACTAAAACTGCAGTACTAGTGGTAGAGCTGAAAGTACAGCTGGGAATATTAAGCATTCTAGCTCCTCAGATCTCCCTGCAGAAAACTTGAAATCTCTCAAAAAGCACAAGGTGCTAGGATGGAGTCACATTCCGTATTGATAAACCCTTAATTTCATTTTTGCTTCAAAGAAAAAGCATGAGTCAACAAGAGAAGAACTTTGAGCTACATAAAAATGTTATCTGTATTAATGGGGCAAGGCCAGGAAAATGATGGCTGGAAGTGCTGATAAATAGAAGGTAGTTTAAATTATGCTGATGTGTCTATTCCATTTTCTCAGCAGACCTTGAGCAGCATAATTAGATTGTTTTTTTACTCTGCATCCAAAGGGCATTCATTCCTTGTGTTCCTATCCTTTTTACAGCAAATATCTGGGAGTGATATCCTGCAATATTAACACTGTCACTGGAAAATGAACCCTTAGTGTGCTTTCGGCTGGGGTACAACTTCTTTCACCTAAAACCAGCAATGATACCTACACAATCATAATGATCTGAACAATGCATTCTGTGAAATATGGGCACAGGTCTCAATTTACCTTGAGCCGATATAAGGATATACCTTTAATTTTAATTTCAATTTCAATTTCTTTTTCTCTGCCTTACTTTACCTACTCTAAGGTGTAACTATCATCTGCCATTGAGTAGGAGAACATGAAGTGCCCAGGCAAGTCTCAGTGTTCTCCCACTGTCATTCAGTTATGAAAATCCTATTGAAACAAAGAAAGGAATTAATGAAAGTTACAGAACTTGTTAAAGTGTTTGAAGGTCTCTATGGAGGATAATTTGAGATGGGTTTTGAGGGGTGGTGGTGATGCATATGAGTGTGTTTTCCATGTAGTCTTCAGCTGACACTTCATAAGTGTTCAAGTTTCACCCCTGGTCTCAAGCTGAGCTCCAAACATGGATTTGACTTGAGGTTAAGACATCTAAACTTCAGTGACTGCTTGTAGGTTTCTGTACAAGAGCTAGTTACTAGAATCAAGCTAATGGCAGGAGTCTGAAAATATCTATTATTTGGTTACAACTAGTGCTGCTTGAAAGTCCCAAGATTACCTGAGATATGTATGTGGCAGGTATACCACAGGTCAAAAGGGAGACTCACTCCTGTCTTGAGTGGCACTGGCCAGCCAAGCAAGGTATGTTCTGATATTGAGACTATATTAGGTGACTATGTTTTGAATGCTCTTTTGGAAGTCTACTTTTGTGACAGCTCAGTCATTTGACATGCTCCACTCCCTACATTAACTAGATGCTTAAAAACATTCCTACTGGCATCTATATGAAGACACAATAATACAGATTTCCTTAGACTGAACTGAAGTAAGTCTATTGGGATGTGGGACTACTTTGTAATACTGACACAAAATTTGAAAGGGTTGTGGTACTCCCTTGGTCACTACAAATTTGATTTAAGTGTAAGCAGAGAAATTTACTTAGCTTATGAAATTTTACGCAAATAAATTTCTGCATAAAGCAGGCTAGAAGATGATCATTAAAAGTCTGGAATTACTTTTTCTATAGATAAGCTATTGGAATGCATATTGGATGCAAAATCCAAGAAATAATGGACTAAGGTGTTAACATTCATATTTTTCCATAACCAGTATGATCAGGTAAGATCTATATTTATTAGGTCATCTGCTGTTTCTCTTCAACAACCCAGTTTCAAGAAATAAAATATTTATCATATTGGGGAATAATGATAGCGCACAATTACTGAGGACTGAAATTTTGAGCAGCAATACCACTTTATTATGGTGCGGATAAAAATGCTGGACTGGTACTCCTTTACAAATGCCATATAGTGAGAGGAATGCTGCTTTCTATACTTAAAGACAGGAGTCCCTAAATGAGAAGACTATCAATTTTCAGATACTCCTAACCTTACTCCTAACCAAATGTTAGAAGTTACATATGATGCTTGAAATTACCACTGATCTGCTATTTCCAGCAAACACTTTCCAACAACCAATGAAAAAAACCTAACAAGATTTTAAAAAAAAATTACTATTTTCATTATATTGCTAAGAAGCTTGGTTTTAGTATCAACATAAAGAAAAAGAAGTCCTGTTCTGGCCATGACCTGAAAGAAAACCTCTCAAGACCTGTATCAATATTGTCAATAAAGCACTGATCTCTGCAGATCTCTTCTGCTATGGCCACCTCTGCCTCAAGACTGTGATGCATGAGAAAGTCACACGGAGTTCATAACAAGGAAGATTTTGAGAAGACTAAAACATCCAAATGAAGACCCAACTCAAAACAAAACTAAACTATATGTTGCTATGTCAACCATCTCAATTAATCCCAAGGGTATTTTCTTTCATGCACTTCTGGGCATAAATTTACAGGGTCAGGTCCTAGACCCTGAGACCTTAAGGAACTATTCCACATCTTGTAATGGCACATAGGCCAGCTGATACAGCTGTGGGCATCTGCTATGTATTTTGATAAAAGATGGCCCAGAGCTATTATTATGGCAAGTTGAAATATGGTGTATGGATGAAGGGCAAGATGATAAAATGCTACAAACACCCACAAGGCATATCTTTATCTGTCACATCAGTTCTACAAAAGGGCAACTTGTAGAAAGAGATGATCTACTATAGTGAAGATGCATCATAGACTGGGATTAAAAGCTCTGAAACTCAAGAGAATACAAGTGGGTTTCCAAGACACAAGACACCTGTGTCCACAGCAAAAAGCTAATTTCCAAGAAAAGTCATGAAAGTTGAGTACTTTTAAACTGAGCTGATGAGAAGCTGTCACAGCTTCTCACTCACTTCCTCAACACAAAATTTAGAATGTAGGTCTCTGGCTCATTTACAAACTGAGCTCTTAAGTCTGTCATAGAAAGTTTACAGCACTATGAAATCATATTAACGAAGAGATATGCAAGGGATTTTGCTGAAGTTCATCTTAAGATATCATAACTTACTGTGCCTCCATTTAAGTCATTTTTTTATGTGAACAAAGCTATAAATAGAAAAACTTGCTATGGAACTTGTAATTGGTATTTCAGATGTTATATGGAATGTTCCAAATTCAATTTTTCAAATGTTTTATATTAAGTTACACGTTTTAAATTTGCCAAACATTGTAAGCTATGTAATATGAAGTAATTTTATAACATCATTCGTTGGTTTATTTGAGTGTAGTGTAACACTGTGATTCTTCTTCATCTTGACCATAGACTTTTTGAAAATACCAGCATGTACATGTGAATTTAGGAGGTTTCAGGGTGAGTTAAGCTATATTCACTTTCACCTGAACCAGGTACAGTGTACTCCCCTAGAAGTAAAACATTTCAACACCTCAACACCTCATATAGAGACAAAAATAAAGGAAAATATACTCTGAGAAACAGATAATTTTCTGAATACTGGAGATATTAAATGCAAGTATTGAGTGAAGCAAGAGCCCTTTCAAAACAGTGGCGTATGATCATCTAATTGAGGCATATTGAGTAGTATATAAAGCATAAATCGATCGGACTAATTTGCAGTCACCGAGGTGGGCTTTTTCTCTAGTTTCTGGTGTTTGATTTCATAATGTTAGTATGTTTTCTAAAGTATCTTCTATGTGAAAATGTGTGTAAGTCATATATCTGATATTAATGTTTTCTGTCCCTGTTTCTGTGCAGACATTAACTATACAATAAAGTTCAGATGAAGGGAAGATTCCATACCAGACTTTTGTAAAACTTCTTCCAGAATCCAGTCTCATTAAAAAAAACTTTTAGCATTTAGCAAGTTCTTGCACCGATTATTTTATCTTTTCTCAATTAAAATTGATTACCCTCTTCCTAGGAAGAGGAAACCCTTAAATCTACCTCTTATTTCCCAAGAGTCTGCAATGCCTCCAGCAAGAAATAGTGTGTATACAACTGGTTATATGGTATCAGAAGTGACAACACTGAGAAACTAAGAATAAACACTGAGAACTAAGAATAAGGAAATATGCTGAAGTAGGTTTTGTGCCTTATACAGAAAAAAAAATCAAAAGGAGAAAAGCTATTTATGCTGTAGTGTACGAGCTGAATATGTCATGAGCTCCAGTTAAAATATCTTGGAGCTTTCTACAGCTGGTGTGTTACTTGTTCATAGTTTTTTGGGTATTTTTTCTAGACAGGTACCCAGTGCTCTTCATAGAAATATGGCTCTGAACAGTTGTTCTACTGTTAGAATGGATAAGCAGGGGGTAGATATACCGTGCTGGTTTGCTAAGAGTTCTTTGTCTATCTGTTTACATCAGTTATGATTATTCATACAGAGCTGGAGCTGCAACACTTGGCTATCTCATCACTGAACACTGCAGTACCTGAGCATTATTGTTTAGGGGATTCTCAGAGTCTTGAGTTATGCATTGAGGTTCTCTAGACAATGCCTGAGGAGAGACAGGCAGCTTAAAGATAAATCCATGCTGCAGTCATTTGTATGACTGCAACTTAAGTAAATAGACAGAAGTTAGCTTTAGAGTACCTTAGGTACAGATAAGGGTGTAACCATCCCAGCATAGAAGTCTGAGATTTATTCTGCATTTTGCATTAAAAAAACACTGAATAAAATGAATAAATAATGTTATGACCACATATCTGATCCAAAACTTCCCTTGCTAAGAAGTGGCCTTACTTCTGGGCCATGGAAGTGGTGCTCCCATTTGCTTATTCACTCAATCTCTCCCCTTTGAAATTTGCTTTCTGCTGTACTGGTATGTATGGTGAAGAGAAGGATAGTAACCTTTCCTTTATAGCTTGCAACCAGGCACCCTGCTGAGGGGCAAGAGAGATGTGGGTCAGTTCCCTTCATGGAGAGATTTCTCACCTTGACAAACACTGTAACAACTATGCAACTGAATCAACTAAATGTAGACCGTGAGTGCCTGCCAGACTCCTCTGGCTACTTTTTGGAAGAAAAAGATGAGACTGAATTTGGATAACTTGTACAGCCAAATTCCTAAATTTGCTAAAGCACCTAAATTGAGAAGAGAGTTAGTAATTTGTAACGTTATTTTTAAAGGTACAGTTATCTCCTGTTGTTGATTATATTATGATTTAAGCCATTAAAGGAAAGTCTTGATATAAAATTGCAAAAAAAAATTATTTCCTAATGAGAATGTTTTAGGAAAGTGAAAGTCTTCCTTGTAACAAACTCTTCATAATCTGCTATAAATTATCTTAATTTAATCCCGTGGATTGTTCTATGTTATAGATTCCTCTCTCACATAGCCAAGTTGGATTTATGAATTCTTCTCATGAGAAAATATTACAAAATTACTACAAAGCAGGAAAGGTAGTTATCAACCTGCCTACATGCTTGTGTGGATCTGATCCTATCTTTCTTCTCTGAATCCAGGCCTCTGGAAAGGGAAAATTATGGCATATTTTCAATAGCCAGACAAGGGAGTAAAGAGCATGTTCATTGCACCTCGTATTAGTCATGTTTCAGTTCTCCAGACAAGAATAACAGAAGCCTCAGGGCACTGCTTCTGCTCTTTGTGCAAGGGTTCATGCCAGTGTGTGCAGGCTGTTGTAGGAGCACAATCTTGCAAAGGCTGCTGTAGTTAGCTGGCTTGTCCCAGGGTACCCTCCCTGCAAAACAGATGGGAACAAATGGTAACTATTTGCATCTTGCAGTGCACAGCAGTTTGATGCCCCATGTCCAGGGCAAAGCTACAATGACGCCAGAGTCAAACAGCAATTCCATGTAGGGGATATTCTTTATAATTCAGGCAAACATGATAATTATAGAATATTCTGAGTAGGAAGGGACCTGCAGCGATCATCAAACAAGTCCTGGTCTTGCCAAGGACAGTCCCAAGAATCACACCATATGCCTAAAGGGGAACAAAGATGATTAAGGGACTGGACCCCCTCTTACAAGGATAGGCTGAGAGATCTGGACCTGTTCAGACTTGAGAAGGGAAGGCTGAGAGGGAAACTCATCAATGTCTATAAGTATATGAAGAGACAATGTCAAGAGGATGGAACCAGGCTCTTCTCGGTCATGTCAAGGAATAAGACAAGAGGCAATAGCCAAAAATTGGTGCACAAGAAGTTTCACCTGATTATGAGGTAAAACTTCTGTATTGTGTGGGTGACCATGCACAAGAACATATTGCTCAGAGAAGTTGCGGATTCTCCCTCATTGGAGATACTCAAGAACCATCTGGACACAATTCTGTCTCTGACAGACAATGGAATTTCCTGTCTGAATATTGGACCCTCCATTCCCTTGAAAAGGGAGTCACCTATGATAACCACCCGTCTATTTCTCTTAAGAGAGGTCATGGTGCAGATATAGACTGTGTTGCTGTATGTGGTCCCTCTATCCCCAAAGAACCTTTGTTCACCTCTCAGTTGACTGTCCTAGTTTTAGAGCCCCTTTAGTGGAATGAGTTCCGAGACATGTCAAAACCATATTGAGGGAACATATATAAGACAGGGGATGAAAAGATCTCTTTGTGACCTTCACTGGCTATTGGGTTTTCTTACTGTCTCTATTGGTTGAAAAAAGAAGGTTGAGGTCATTGACAGACAGCCCAGTTAAGAAAGAATATAACTTATAATGTCTATAAGAAACGGAACCTTTTTCTTCAAGTCACTTTGTAAAATCTGTCTAAGATCATTCAAGGGTACAAAAGTGACCATGAAACAGTGTTGTGGCCGTATTACCTAGCACTAACTAGAAGCTCTATGGACCTATTATTGGCAGAAAATATCAAACAGTATGACTTTTATCAAGATCCATTTTTTTCCATTTTCTAATCTAAAAGATTATACTTCAGAATCAAATTTGAAATCATCATTTAATTATATGCCATGTTTCATTTACTGTCAGACAGACACATGTAAGCTAACACAGTATTTTGTCCATCTGCTATAGCCATAAGTACTTTCAGCAACAATATTCATTGATTTTCTCCTTCACAAAATTCCTTGTCAGTTTCTTTGATCTTCTTTTCAAAGATGATCAAGCTATCTTGTTTTTACTTTTATTCTAGTGTGTCCTAGTGAGAAAAAGAATTGTAACATGTTAACACCATTTTAAAAAGAAAAAAAAATGTATGAAATTCTTTCTGATAGCTGCAGAAAATGGCTTTTTTTTCCTAGTTGACCAATTGGGTGTCTAGAAAAACAGGAGTTGAAAAAGAATCTTCCAGAAATATTGTAAGAAATAATTGCAAATTCCATGCTAGTGGTTGAAGCAAAACATGGGACTCTGGCGGTATTAAATAAAATTTAAATAATATCCTTTGTTTACTATAAAAGTAACGCTTTGTGAGTTTTTTCAAGCAAATAAATATGTTGACTAATGCAATTAATTAGCTTGTGCCAAAGAGGAATTTATCAGCTGAAGAAGGAATAAAGGAAGGACATGGCCAATTAGTCAGGAATTCAGTGCAGGTGGCTGTCCTTGTTTAGGTTAAGTAAGCAGTCTTCAGAGGTGATGGCATTTCATGAACTGTGAAAGAAATCTCAACAAAGAGAAAAAGCATAAATCTCTTGTATGATCTGAAGCCTGAGTTTCAATCTTTGACTTGACAGAAGAGGTGGTTCAATATAAAACTTTTAAATGGCAAAACAGACAGACAGGACATCTTTTAAAAATAATATTAGAAGAATAAACTCATGTTGCTCTAATTTTGAGTTGTTGCCAAGATGCACTTTTCATACTGTCTGCAATTTCATTTGCTTTCTTTTTCTCTTTTCTAAGAGAAAAGTCATATGGAAACAAATGTAGGAAACTGCATGGGGGAATCTTTCCTGTTTAGTTTTTAATGAATTTGAATACATTTGGCTAGCAGTTGTATGCAGAGCATGTAGAAGATAGAGTCAATCATTTAGAACTTTTTAAGTTCAAGTTGTTGAAAAGTTTGCCACACCATGCTGACAATATTGTTTTCATTAGGTTTTACAGGATACAACTCAGGCAGAATTAAATCAAATAAAGATAGGTTGACCTCCTACTGCTCGCACTGGCCTTCACTTTTGTATCTGAACAGTAGGAGAAAATCTATTGTAAGCACTTGCTTTTGCAATGGTCTGTTATATTATTTCAGCTTTGCAACTGCCATAAGAACAGAGAGGAACTTCCTTGCCAAAACCAGAGTGAAAGCACTTAAAATTATCTGTGGGACGCTTGATGAAAATTTACAACCTCCACAAGCTGGTCACACAAATTTGCATGTTTACACAGCAGAAAAGGTGCACCGAGCTTAGATTTCTAAGTTTTTCAGCCCAGGATGTGTTCCCGGAAAAAAACTTCTACATGTGCTCTGCTGGTAGGCAAACAAAAATTTGTATGCAAAAGTCTAAGGAAAATAGCTTTGATAGCAGTCACACTAGTTCTTCATAACTTATAACACTTTTCATCCAAGGGTCTTTACTTTGTTCTAGAGATCTATTAACCTTTAAAACATAGGTTTCGGAAGAAAACTGACACTTTCTTCTATTTAAATACTTTATTAAAAAAAGCAAAAGTCTGAAATGATCTACATGATTTAGACACTCAGATGTGATTTACTTTATTAAATCTACTTTCTCAGCTCACTTCACCTTTCCTGTCATGTCCACTTTTGAAACTCAGTATGCCTTTCAATTTAATAATGATGCAGAATTAGATGTCTAAAGCTTCTAGGCAATTTACATTGCATTTTTTCATAAAGGCACATAAATTTCTCCCCTGACAACTGTTTTGCTGTAGTCTCCCTAATGTTTTCAACCCTTAACTAGTCCTTACTTATATAAATTCATACTAACTCATGTATTGTCCCAATTGCCATATTACCATAAGAAGACCCCTTGATGAGCCAAATATGTATATAATTAAAGTCAGAATTAATTAGTTAGTTTGCTTATACTTCACTATATTATATAAGACTGCATATCATTAAGTAGTCAATAAGGGAATGTTGTCACATAAACACTGGGTGAGATTTTGGGTCGATAAGCAGACAAAATTCCCTCCTTTCCGCATGCTGTCCACCTTGTAAGCAGTGTGGGATTATGGTATTATACTTAATAGCCAGAGTCCATGTCTATTTCTTACTTGTTAGGTGCAGACCATTTTCACACTATCTCGAGAGTCTGGCTAGGGTCCTTATTCTCTAGGTTGTTTCCTTGAGCTTTCCCTGCAAAAACTGGGGAACTCATGATATAGTCGCAGCCATTTTTTTCCACTTTGCTCTTTCCATTTCTTATTAATCATTCCATCTCCCCTCATGTCAGAGAATTCTTTCCACAATTGCTGGCATAGCTCCTTTATTCCGCTCAGAGCATCAAAAGGTATGGCTTATCACTAACCCGAGGTGTCAGTGCTGGCAAGTGCTGAGACATCTGTCTCCTTCAGTATTGGAAAGGATAGACAAGAAGATGCAGTGTGCCAGTCTCCACCACCTTGAACTAGCATTTCAGGAGATACTGAGGTCTTTTACACACTTACGGGAGCTACTTCTTCCTGCGTATACCCAATCCTTCCATTGTTTTATGGGCCCTGTCCTCTTCTTGGTTTAGAGTCAGCAAAAGCAGAGTAAACATTGGTGCCTCCAAGGCCTCCTTTTTGAGTAACTCAAAAAGTGATCCAAGACTCCAAAAGACTTTTCCATTGCAAATGAAAAGGCTCTGTCTGTAAGACTTTAATGGCATGGCATCACACTTAAAATGATGTCAAGTAGCTTTTCACATTACAAGAGTATTATATTAGCACAAGACTATCAATAGCAAGATTCATGTCATAAAGAGGTAAAGAAAAAGTTCATAACAAACATTTCAAATTTGTCTTTCTATAAATCATCAACTCTAATGAATTTATAATTCACATAACTATAGTACTGTTAGATATAATTCAGTAATTACAATTATTTTCTACAAAATCTTTTTTTTTTAAAATAATCAGATGCAGATTTTTTTCTTGAAAAATCTTTATAACATCCCTTTCTCCAAGGAGAATAAAAGAACAAATTATTGCATTATAGAAGTCAAATGTATTAAATTTTTCCTGTAATGGCCAGCCTAAATCTATTTTAACTCAACGTATGAATTTAAATATACAAATTACTCACAGGCACGAACACAGACCAATTGATACTAATTGCTCAAGCACTTATCCTAATATGTTCTCGGAACTATAATGAAGGAGACGTGTTATGTTAAACACTATGAGTGACATCGCTGAAATTAAGTTTCTGTCAAAAGGTTTCCAAAGAAGTAGGCATATGCTCCAATTTGCTATGAACACAGAATAGAGCTGAATGCTTTTAAGATTTAATTACTAAGTCAATGACTATAGCAAATGCAATAAATGTTGTGTCACTATGGAACTCCCAATACCGAGATTCCAAAACAATTTCCTGTTTTCACCCTTAGCTCCTGTTTTCAGCCTAACCCTTTGTCACAAAATTAGCTTTCACAATCTTGATCAGAGTGACTATTTGCAGAAATTTTCCAGTAAGAAAAGCATAGCCTAAATTATCACTTACTGTCTGCATGGCCCCCTCTGTACCCCAAAAGAACAAGATAAAGTATGAAAAGAAAGGAAAACTATGTTTTGAATTGGGAGCAATAGTTTAGTTACAGTCAAAAAGGCACTGGTTGTTTCTGTGTCTGCTTTTACTAAGTTCATTTTTTCATTATTTTAGAACAGAAGTTATATGTGCCTTAATATATTACTAGGTAGAATCATTGAAATATAGAGAAAAAATAAAAGAAGAGAAATAAGAGTAAAAACTCTCAACAGCACATAAAATATTTTACTGTAATGCATGTTGGAGAAAATATTCACAGAACATGCTTACACAGCCACCATCAAAAATATTAGGATAACTCCCAGCAAACTGGACATAAGTTTGCATGCATCAAGGTGACAAAACAGTTCCTGCAGAGACCTGAATAATTAGACAGCCTGTACTATTTCTGAGGTAATTCTTCTGCTTTAGACCGCTGCCTTTTTCTAGAAGTAGCCCACAAATAATACAACATATGTGTGTATATATATATGATACAAAAACTATGGGTCACATTAAAAAAAATTAGGATATGTCAAGATGTTATAAACATTTCATACCTAGTAGCCTTAGCATACCACTTGTCATCCTCTGAGGTATTTCAAAGATCCTGTCTCTTAGCCATGCAACATAAACCATGCCATCTATCCCAGAAGACTACACTTTTACAGTGTTTCCAAGTCATTCCTAGGCCTCACCTACCTCAAAGGAACTATAAATGCATCAAAACCCAATAAATCTATGGAAGGATTTCTGACCTGCTTTCACCAATATTTGAAATAACTTCCTTCTTTTGCTCCTTAGCAATGGTTTCTCTGGTTCTATGTTCTGTAATGTGCTCTCATAGACTGCAAGCTCCTGAGAGCTCTTAAGCAGTAGGAAAGTTATCTCCAGCATCAGTGGTGCTGGATAATTTATCATTAGGTTACACTGGTCACAGCACTGCACAAGTTTTCAAGAGCATATCTGAGTAAGAGAAGCTGCCAGCCTCAGGCAGGATAATAAAGAGTATGTCATCTTATCAGGACCATATCTCACTCTACCATCAGCCAGCATGGATCACCCATTTCTAGCTATGGAATAACCTTCATAGACCTCCGCAAGGAACAAATTATTAGTTGTGGGCATGTCATTGCTGAATTCCCATCTTAACCATTTCAGGTCCCATGAAGCTTCCTGTTTTGCCTGATGAAACACTTTCTCTGTTCATCAGCTGCTTGTCAATCTGCCATCAGAATTGTCTTTTTGCAAGGCTGTGTTACCGTCATCCTCTCTGCCTATCAGAAATTATTACCCATGACATACCTGTATTCATTAAATTCTGGTGAACATCATGTCCAACTTCACTGTGGCCGTCAGTGACAGACATATCCCCAACCAAGAATGTCACCACTGGATCCTAGCAGACCATTAATGGCAAGCATAGCCCTGCCCTAAAAAAGGTTAATAGTTACCTGTATTTCAGGGTATTCTAGGACTTCACCCATCAGTTCGGAAAATTCAGACACATCAGAATCATCTACTTGTCCTTAACCCCAGGATAATTTTTGGGGGTAGGGGGCAGGGCCAGAGTGAGAAAAAGAGAAGGCCTTGATACTGTGTAAGCAATGGACAAAGCACAGGTGTATTATCAACGTTTTTAGCCATAAATGGCATCATATCAAAGTCTAGCTGAGGATGCTGGCTCTGGAAATTAAAGAGCTTGTTTTTTTTCACAGCAAAGTCATAGGGTTGGAAGAGGTTCAAGAAGGAACTGTACCAAACCTATTATTCAATCAGTTTTTCAGACAATGGAAATCTGCTGTATGTTTACACCATTCAAGATCCAAGATAGTTTTTAATCTGTATCTGTGGGTCAGAAAGTTGAGAGGAAATAGAGCAGCTCACTTCTAAGTGCCCACACTGGCCAGATTCAGACATACAGTTCCCATCAGTCTAATCACTCTGCCTCATGGTACAATGCAATCACCCTATTACAACTTCTTCTAAAGTTCCAGGTACTGAATATTACCAGAGAATATATATGAAGGTAACTGAACCGCATGTCTGCTTCAGAATGAGTATTTTGTGTCAGTGCACTATGACTATTTTTTTACAGTTCAGAAATAAGGAAAAAAGAGATGTTATTTAGCACTCAAAGTCTCTGGGATTAATAATAGGAAATAGCTACTAAGGCAAAATGAAAGGTGAATACTATAGGATAGAGTTGGTATAACTATATACAAGTTGTGTATGAGATCTCATGAAGTCCAATGATTCCCATCAGTTTCAAACCAACTAAAATAAGTAATCAGAGATATACTACAGAGAACAATCCTTTATCAGCAGAAGGAAATAGACAACTAAGTAATTCTGAATTGTAACTGATATTATTTTCTTCTGCAATCTAGAAAAATAAATGTCATGTCTATTACATGGTATTATGATAATGCTACTTGGGGCTCAGAGTTAGAACTAGAAATTTTGAGGTTAAAAAGTAAAATATCTGCCATATTCCTTGTTAAAAATAAAAACAATAAAAAAACAAATCCAAAACAAAACTCGACAAACCAGGAGAATAATATTTCACAACACAGTAAAGAAAGTACTCCAGGGATCATTCATAGAGTTTCAGTCTTAAGTCAGAATATGTTTCCAGCAATGAATAAATGAACAGACTAGCCACATGATGGATTGCATACTAAAACCTGTGCAAACTATTTTACGCATCTTCTTCAAAATATTGTTGATTGAGTTAAAATTGGATTTCTCCTCAGACTGATTATCTAATGTGATAGAAAATACACAGTCCAAGAACAAATTTAGATTTCTGCGGAAAATTAAACTGTAATGTGGGGTTATCCACTGAGGCATTAAATATAGCTGTATAATTTTATCTGTAGATGACAACTGTGATATGACTGAACTTCATCTGGTTTCCAATGAAGACTTACAAAAAACATGTTCACAAAGGACAGATGCTTCCTTTGAAATATTTGGAGGGGAAAATTGATTTTCACAGTACACTTTTCATAAACAATCACTGTACTTGAAACTTCTGAAGAAGTAGCTCAGGTGTGAAAGTTTCTGCTACTGAATCACAAAGGTAAAGAGAGTTCAGTGTATGGTCATTTTCATAAAAGAGAGTAACTGAAAAGATATAAGCAATTTGAGTAGTCACCATTCAATATCACTCAGAGCATTGTAAAAATCTTTTTCCTTTCCTTTTCTTTTTCAAGTGAAAGATTGCCAAAACATATTATTATAGAACTATAAGCTTTGTTTTCAACCTGTGTTGAAACACCTGTAAAGTTCTGTACCTTTTTGAAATTAAAATACTCATAAGAAACAGACACAGAAGATGTAGGGTCATTTTTTATCAGCTCAACAGCAGATTTAAGAAATTAAACATAAAGAAATTACTAACAACACCTACATGTTTATTAAATTGCTGCTTAGGACCAATTCAAAAATCAATATTCTGACTTAGCAGATCTTTTCAAGAAATATTCTGGTTATGGTTATCATTTACTAAAGGCATAAATCCAGATGGATACTTCACTAGCTATCTTTATTTGAATTAATATTTTCTGCTTTTCTGTTTTCACATACTAGTCTCTCTCCATTGTGTGAGGATCATAGAATCAGAGTTGTTTTGGTTGGAAAAGACCTCTAAGACCATCACGTCCAACCGTATGATGATGGGGTAGGCTTGAACATAAAAAAAATATGTGTCATCTACATCTGGCAGGGACAGAACACCTTTTAAAAGATTTACAATTTTTATGCTGTTACCAATGGCTAAGAAAGGGAATATTAGTCTTGTTCCACAAATAGCATCCCTACATATCTTTTAATGCTTTTGGAAGCTATAATGAGGCTCTAGGGGTACATGTGTGGTGTTTATCATAAATCAGGTTGTGTTATTCCTATAAGATAAGATACTCTTAAGATGACTGTCCAAAGCCTACCAGGGTGCAATGTGGCAATGAAATTAGAAAAACTGATTTAACTTACAACAGTAGCAAAAAGTGTCTTCAATGAGCCACACAGTAGCAGGAAAATTAGGTGGTGGAAAATGAAATGTGTTCCAGATGCTTCCCACTTTTTCAGAACAATTTTTTTGTTGCAGCAAGAAAAACAGAATTTAATGTCTAACATTAAAATTTTGTGTAGCTCTGACTGATTGAGGCAAAAAATGTGACCCTTTCTTGTTGCCATTCAAAAGTCTGTATGGAGTGTAAAAATAATTACTATGCTTTACAGTTTATTGATGGTCTTATTAACTTGAAATACTTGTATGCACCTAAGATAATTACATTACATATCTTCATGCAGCAAAATTTTCCTTAAGCTACTCATAAGGAAAGACACATAAGTGTGAACCTCTGGTAAAAGTAGTAGGTTTATACAACAGCAAGATATCATGATTAAAACCAGAAAAAGATAGCATGCTTTCATCATTAATACCATAAATGCACCTGATATATCACATAAGCAAATGTTCCGCATTATGAAAATGACAGGGAAGGAAAAAAATGTATGGTCACGATCCCTATCAGGCCATACTATAAGAACAGAAGATGTACACTAGGGCTACTATGAATGAGATAGTAGTGGAGAATAATTGAATCTGTTAATATTAAAGGCTGGTGTTGTGAAAGTTAGAGGCCTGGAGGAAGTCAGAAATCTCTAATTTGTATGACAGTTTCAGCTGCCTCTTTCTGTACCTGGAACATTCCTCTAAGAATTGCTACCAGGGTATATAAAAGCCTTGACAGCTGTGAATGGTGTTAAAGACAAATGCTAAAATAGAAAACATAAAGCTAGACATTTCAGCTTAAAATTTAATAGTCAATGTAAATCATAGCTTATTCTCCTGCTATAAATAAGGCAAAGTAGATATCAAAGGAACATAATGAGCTACACTGGAGGCTGATGTAATTTGAGGTAGCTCTTTTGAAATCTAACTGGATTTACATCAGATGAGGATTCTTTCCTACATGCTGTTTTACAGACTTAAATAAAACAGACAAGGCAAGCAGGGGGTATAAAACATACCAGGGGAGTGCATAACAATAAATTGATAGAAATAAAGAGTTATATATTAAGACTTAAAAGGATGTGATATGTTAAAGCTCAGCTTTGCTGACTCTACTTTGTGGTATGACTATGAAAGGATCCTAACCTCCACAGTTAAAAAAACAGAGATGGTCAAGTAAGACTAAGAAGCGGATCAAATAAGGAACAAACTGAGTGAAGGAAACACCTACAGACAAAGAAATCCAATTTTCTGTCATAGCTAATTTTATTGTGAAAGAAAACTGAATTAAAATTGGTGAGAAGGAAAGACATACAGACAGATCTACATACGTGTATGATTTGCTAATTTTCACAGCCTGCAAACCAATCCCTCATCCTTCTAAAAGGGGAACAATTATCAAAGCTTTAATAAATAAAATATCTCAAGAAGTTCATGCAGAAGAAACCCTGGACCTAGTGGAGTCAGGTCTGAGGTGAAATGATTACACTGCTTTTAGCATGGTCATGGTTCAGAAAAAAAATCCTGTCAACTTCCAAATATCTCCCACCTCCTACATGTAGAATGGTATTCTCCAGTTTAGTTATGGTAAGTTTCACCAGCTTTGTCAGAGTACCTCTTAGATCCAGTGTTTTTGTTAACCCGTCAATTGATGTGCAGCTTCTACACTGTTTCTAAACTGGAATAGCTATTTTTTTTCTAATAGATCCCAATATCTGCCCATTAGTATGAACCCATATTTGCTATTGATTTAATGAAAATTATCATATTTCAGACTATTTGATTTTAAATAAGAGACATGGAAAGAATAAAGGTGGGGTTTTTTTCATATTAAAGAGGGACTAACTCTAAAACAATCAAAAGAACTGCACTATGATATAATAATCACCAAAATAAATGTTTTGCATCATTTAGTGTGATTATTTATAGTCCTTGTAGCAAGAATATATTTAACTTTCTTAACTGATCTTAACATTAAAAAAATTAAATACAATATGTTAAATTTAGAAGTGTCAAATGGGTTGACATAGAAGAATTAAGCTCTGTCAAATTGGAAATTATCATTTGAAAATTAAATTTGCAGTTATTTATGTAACTTTTGAAGGCAAATTATAACCCTATGAAATGCATTACGATGATTTTTTTCTTTAGGAGACAAGTCTTTTATGTAACCACAGAAGAGCAAAGCATTTTAATTATTCCACTTATTCCTAAATACCTACACTTCAGCCCCAATTATTATTAATTTTTGGCCAAAGGCTGTGTTTTAGATACTGGATTACCTTGCTTTTCTGTACCCTTCCCCTACAAACAATGCTTTTCAAGGTTCTTCTCACATGTAGTGTAAGATCATTTTAACCCTGTTGTAAAACTTTGAAAAATGCCAAAAGAAACAAAATTCTGTGTGCTACACTTGAGTTGAGTACTCTTGGTATGTACAAAAACTTGGATTATTAAGCTGCACATGTATTATTTTGCAAACATTCCTAAATGTCTGACATTTGATCTGAGGAAATCATTAATGGGCAAGGCTGAAGCTGATCCCTTGTTGTGCTAAGAGCACACAACAGAGCAACTGGGAAAAACATTGTTTCAGTCATAAACAATTATTAAACTTTAACATTATTTCTCAACTCCAATAGTTTTGCTAACTCACCAGTGATTTTGAAACACTAGGTCTTTTTTAAACCAAAAAAAGATTTTACTATGAGGCAAGTCAAACTTTGCTGTTAAGTACATATGCAAAATTTGAAACTATGGCAATGCTCTTAGTGCTTTCAAAATCTTGGAAAAAAGTACAAAAGTAGTCAAATAACAAAAAAAGGATTTTTTAAATTGGTTAAGATAATATCTAAGTAGTCCAGAACACCTGATTAATACAGAAATACCTCACTGTAAGACAATGAAAATTATAGAACACAAATGTTGGGTCCTAGTGTCAGTGATACGTTTTTTTCAGCAAGCAGACTTGTATCATCCTGAATTCTTCAAATGAGAAAATGCTACTCCTGGTGGGGTTTATTCTTCCTTGATCTTGGGTAACTTGAGCTTATGTTTGTTATCAGAGATGGCTTTCTCCTCACAGTAGCCCAGCTAAATTCTGGAAATGGCCAGTCAGCCTTTCCCAAGATCAGTTTAAGAAGCTGCTGTATTTTGGGTGTTTTGACCCTTCAGTTAGTCAGACTGCTCCTGAAAACAACATTGTGTAGCTCAGGCAGGTTAGGCATTAGCAAGGAAAAATTGAGCTTATAGTTCTAGCCAAGGTGAGTGCAGATGAGTCTTCAGAACCTGCAGAGTAAAGCCAATTGAAGATTTGTGGCCTTTTATTAGCAATGGTTCTATATTTAGCCATTTACATTCTATTGTGGCCTAAGCCTGGCATGAAGAGAGAAAGATTTTTTTTTTGAGAAAAATTGACCACATTTATCAGACTGGTGAACACGTTCAGCCAAGATGCAGGATTTCCACTTGGAAAATATGATAAAGTGTGTTCAAGCAGAGTCTTGAACCTGTCCTCTGGCCTGGTTCCCTTATTCTACTACTTGGAAGCCATTCCATAGTAGCCTTGAGGGCTATGGGGCATTTGCCAAGAACTTCACTGACCAAGATCTTTCTGAAAATGTATCTATTTAAAAAGATACACTGAAAAGCATTTGAGAAGCAGCAACACACATCAATGGCATAAATCAGGTTCTAACACTGGAGTGGCTACCTCAATAGATGAATTTTATTTTATTTTACTTCTGATGTAGTAAATGGACTCACATTATACAAAGGAGCTCTTTCAAAAGCAAGGACTCTTCAGGCATCTTATAGAGAGTAGCAGGCATAGTGATCTTTAACCTATCTTTAATGTGCATTTGTAAGTTATTTGTTCATATGTGTTTGCATATGTATGTTTCTCTCTCTCTCTCTCTCTCTCCCTTCCCCACTTCTCTTCCTCCCCACCTTTGGAGAGTGTTTTTGATACAGCTGAGAGTGCCTGAACAAAGTCAGAGTGATCCAGGCAGGCTGTGCTGTGTTTGCAGAGACCTGCGGGTTATTCTAATTTTTATGTGCCTTTTACACATGCATATAAATACTGCGAAGGATGAGAAGAAATCCTGAAGAGTCTTATTTTCTTTTGGAACATTGAATTCCAGATGGCTGTCTGCTAGAACTCAGCTATTACAACTGATCAAGACATGGAAAAGAAGGAATGACATTAAGACAATCCTATACTCATGAAAGAAAAAACCAAACAATGAAACAATTTAAACCCCATGCTTTCTACAAACAGTGTGCTCTAAGGTTCAGGAAGAAGTGAAAGACAAACTGTTCTCAGTTTCACTTCAAAATGCTATCTAAAACCAGATAAACATGAAAACAAAAATCTTTTCTGTAAATGCGAGCGCGTAGAAAATTACGGTAATAATATATTGATCTTCTATCCAAAAATCATGCTAAGCTTTATGTGCCATAATGCTACAAATCCTCATATGAATTTTTTGATCATGCATTATTTATTATCACCTGCTTCCTTTTTTTCTTTCCAAAGCAGTATTTTAAGTACAAAACTATCTACATTTTCAAAGTCTGTATTATGCTTTTGTTATTAATATTATAAATTAAATTGGAGGGGTATATTTTGTGCAATTTTGGGCTAAGGGTAATCATATGGAAATATATTCCTAAAACATAGATTTGATTGAATTTAAAGACTGGTATTTAAGTATATAAATGTACTTCACATTTTACATCCTACTTTACTGTGTTATTTAATCTGATTTTTTTATCCATGTGATTCCATTTAACACTAAATGTTTCACGTTTTGCTTCACACAATAAATGTGTTTGCAGAGACAGATTTCTAGATACATAAATTGGAAATTAATGTAAAACAAGAAATATAACGTAAGCACAAATGAACAGGAGGGCAGCAGAAAATTTTGTGTCAAGCTTTCAGGCATGCCCAGTGAGAACTGCATAATAATGTGGAGAAACAGGGTAAATTCTAGCTGAATGAAATAGTGCAACTATTAAAAAATGCTGCGATTCATCCCATTGCCAAATATGATTTTATTGTTAAAACTGAGTTCATAGAAAATGAAGTTGGTGAAGTTTAGATTTTACAGGTAATTCTCAGAAGACCTTTCTTTCTCGACATGTCAAGAAAGTCTAAAATTTTGTATCTTGTTGCAGTTTGACCCCAGATGTTCCACGCAGATGCTTGCTCACTCTTCCCCCCGCCAGAGTGGGATGGGGAAGATAACCAAAATAGTTAAAACTCATGCATTGAGATAAGAACATTTTTAGAACTGTATTGATATTATTATTAAGGAGACAAGAAAGACAGGGAGAGAGAGAAATAAAACCCAAAAGAAACAAGCAACAAAAAATACAATTCCTCACAACCCACTGATGGATGCCCGTCCCATTCCTCAGTAATGATCAGTTTCTCACAGCTGACTTCTCCCAGTTTATACCCTGGACATGGTGTTCTATGTTATACAACATCCCTTTGCCCAGGCTGGGCCATTTGACAAGGCTGTGCTCCCTCCCAGATTCTTGTGCAGCTCTTCACAGCCAGAGCAGGGACACTGAAAAGTCCTTGACTCAGGGTCAACACTACTCAGCAACAGCCAAAACATCAGCGTGTTACCAGCATTAGTCTCATACTAAATCCAAAACATAGCACTGTACCAGATACTAAGAAAAAAAATTAACTTTATTTCAGCTGAAATCAGAACAATCTATTTCAATTTTTAACACTAAAATTTCCTACTTAGGTGGCAATTTTTTTTTTTTAATGTTCATACTACTTTTGGGAAAAATTGTTGTTTGTGCCTAAGCACTATCTGATTCTGTTAATTGGGGATTTATTAAAACAGATAAATAGAGTTAAATTTAGTTTCAGTCTGTCAGGCCCCAAGCAAAATACATTCTACTACGTTTCCCAGCTACAGGAGTACCTAGTGAGTGCTGAGTTAATGCATTCAAGATAGCTGTTCATTTCTTTCTCTGAGAAAATGCTCTTCCCAACCTTCTAGAAAGAATGTATCTTAACCATTATGGATTAAAATCTAAAAGGAAATGGGACGTTAAACACATTGTGTTGAAACTAGATGAAACTTAAAATTTGTGAGTCAGAAAGAAGAACCTAGATGAAACTCTAAGATTTATAGTTAGAATGTTTGTGCTGACTGAGCAACAAAATCTCTAGTCCTTGCTTTAAAGACTAATGGTATGAGGGATGTTTTGTTGGATGGGGGCTGGAGCTGTTATTAAAAAATAATATGTAGCACCAAGATGTGGGATCAGAACTTGCATTTAACTACTTCTCAGGTAAATGGATACCACAGGATTACGAAGCTAAGGGGTTAAATTTTTTTTTTGTTTTATCCCTAGCATAGCATCTTCAGAAGAAAGCAGAAAAAATAACCCAATTTAGAGATTATATTCTGGGTTTTAAGACATTGCATTGGAAGCTAAAAGGGAAACGTGAATTAACATCACCTATGTAATAACTGCACAAGAGATGAAGAGGATGACATTTTATCTTTTATGAGGTATTTTCAGAAAAAAAAAGCAGTTACTGTAGTTTCTTTGAGTGAAGAAAATGTATGGACACATAACCTACATCATAAGATTTCAGGTTGAGAATTTTGATTAAAAAGAAGGAAATAGGATTTATGAGGCACCTCTGTCATAAATTATATTTTTTGGTTGGTTTGTTTCTTCCTCCATTAGTCACTTCTGGTACTTTTTGTTTCACATGGCTTTAGATGACACCCTACTCAATGTACAAGGCAAGGAGAATATGTTCTGCAATTTTTTTACATTCTTTATATTCTGTACAGAAAGGCTGTCCTGCAACTGAGATGTTCAAAGCTCTTCCTGTATTTTTGCATAGATGTTTATGGACCAAACCTTGAAAGATGTAACACAGAAACTTTGAACTAATTCCCATAGCATTTTATAAATTATCTAATAAAAAGAAGAATTTTAAGAAGAACTTAGGATTAAAATAAATATTTTTCAAGATCTGGACCATAATAATTAATAAATTCTTAGGACATTATCTTTTTCCTCGTTTTTTTTTTCTTAGTGGTTTTTCCTTTCTTTAATGTTTTTGCTTTGTTTTGTTTTTTAAGTATTATTTTATTTAGAGAAAAATAACTTTAATCTTGTATTTTAAGATCGGGCATAAATATATCATGGTCCTTTACTTGTAATGTGCCATCTTGAAAATTCTAATTTATAACTAAAACTACATTGTGTGTATAGACACATATATATATATATAAGTCCTGTGTCATTTTTGTAAATGTCAGACAAAGGTTTTATTTTGTCCCTCAAAATTTGTTGAAATTGCCCAAATATGATATTTCTTCACCCTTTTTGAAAGCCTTCAGGATTCTGGACACCTAGTTAATAACAGGTGACATGATTTCTTATTCTCTCATAAATACTGTGCATTTCATGGAAGAAAAGTCAATTTAATGGTTTATTTCTTTTCCTATTCTCTTTTACTCTCTATCTTATTCGATCTTGAAATTTTCAACTTCATCCTTCACTGATCTTTTATTTTACAGTGTTCAAAATCTTTTTAGAAATGTGGTTAGCATCTCTTAATACACATATCTATTTCAATTATCTCTTTCCTTTCTAATATACCCTTTATCTGTTTTACTGTTTTCATCATTCTTCTCAGATTTCTATTCCATCTTTCTCTGCATTTTTAATATCCTTTTTGTCTTTTTGTCTTTTTTAGCATTCTTGTCAAGGTCTGCAAATCACAATTGTCTTTTGTCATTTCATAGCTGTTAAAGAAGGATTTATCTAGTAATTCTAGAGTGTTTATTTCAGTTAACTTGATAATTATATGGCATTAAGTTATTACACAAAACCATCCACTATAAACTATTAAAAACACTAAACATTTTTTCTTAATTGATTCCTTCCTCAATATCATTACATTTAATTGTAAATAATCCCTTCAGATGTGGCCTGTTTGAAATTAAACATTCATTCTAGTACTTATACCTGACTGAAAAAGATTTGGACAAACACAAATGCAGTGACCACAGTGCAATTTAGCACTTGCAATATTTTGTTTTATATATTGCATTGATTAGGTAAATGGCAACCTCTACTTCAGTCACTTTTTCTGATTTTGAGGATACATTGCTTCATCATCTCCTCTCCCTTCTAAAACTTCCAACTTTAATATATCCATGTTTCGTATTTTCATTTTATACTATTTCTATTTCAACATATGTCTGTGTTCCAAAAATCAGTCATAACCAAAACTGTATTATCTTTATAAACCATCAGTACTTACATGAAAATATCATGGTCTTCTTTATATTTTATAGCATTCCATTTGTCATTCATAAATATTTCTGTTCTTTCTGTGTCACAGTTCATATGATCCTCCCCCCCCATTCAGTCCATGTAACAGTTTTGTCTTTAGTTCCTTAATGGACTAAAGTAAAATTTTGAAAATTGTATTTCTTTATGACTATTTTTTTTTGTGGATTTACATAGCTAAAATGAGTCTTTATGCCCATTCATACACTCAGTGGTTATGTGGTTATGTTCATTTCTTGAGTTTGTACTATTATTTATAAAACTAGTGGAGTTTCCAGTTGTCCCCTCCAACGTAATCCTGAGTACTTGGATCTGACCTGTATCTTTCCAAGACTGAAATACTTAGGTATAATTATATAGATATACATATTCTTACTGAAATTCATGTGTAAAATATTCATGAATCTTCTCAGGATCAACAGCTAAATTCTAACATCTGCTGAAGGGTCTTCAGGTTGTGGTGGGTAGATGCTGGCTCCCCACCAAACTGCTCTATCACTTGTGTTGCTTAAATGGACAGAGGAGGAGAGAAAATAAGGTGGAAGACTCAGTGGTCAGATAAGGAGAGTGAGATATTTTTCACCAATTACCATCACAGACAAAACAGACTCAACTTGGGGAAAAATTATTTTAATTTGTTACCAATCAAATCAGGGTGAGATAATGAGAGATAAAAACTAAATCTTAAAGCACTTTTCACCACCCCTCCCTTCATCCCAGGCTTAACCTTACTCATGAATTCTTTACCTCCTCCTCCTCCACAATACATGGATACAGGGAAGCTAGATTGCAGTCTGATCACCACATTGTCTCTGACATTCCTTCCTCCGCATCAGTTGGAGTCCTCATGCTCTTTCCCTTCCCCAGTGTTGGATTGTGCAATCTCAAGACAAGGAGGCTCAGGGGAGACTTCCTTGCTCTCTATAACTACCTGAAGGAAGTTTGTGGCCAGGTGGGGGGCAGTCTCTTCTCCTAAATAACAAGTGACAGGACAAGAGTAAACAGTATCCTCTCAGTACTTAAAATGAATGGATAAAAATTTTCTAGATGGGATCATCAATGAATAGAAGCACCCATCTGCCCCTGCAGCTACAGCTCCTAGGTAGGATTTTTAAGTAATATTGTCAACATGTCTTGGCTATTTGGATACTTGGCTTCCATTTACTCAAGGGAAAATTCCCTTCCCTTGGGAAGTTTTATCCAGTTTTAAGAAAATTAACTGTCTTAAGAAATGTGTATGGAGAGTATCTTAACAACATGGCTCTGAATTCTACTGAGGGGGCAATTCCATAATTAACCATGAAGAAGCACTCTTTTGCCACTGAGGTTACATCGGCACTTTGTTCTCAAGAAGTGGCTATGAAACACAGAACAAGTAAAATTTCAAACCTCTAAGGTGTTTTTTGGGAGGGTAGTTGATATGGAGTCTTGGGTGGAGCCTTTTTCCTCCCAGGAGGTATTTGTTGGAAATGCCTCTTGACAGACATATTTTTTGGGTTGTGGTTCTATTCTCAGTATATCTGGATGATTTCTGTTCAGACACTACTCATGCCCAGCAAACTCACCTCCATGAGAAAACGACTAAATATATACATGCAGCATCCTTTATGTAGCAGCTTTCTGTCTTTGGACAGCTATCCAAATGCATACAGAGAAACTGTGGAAACGGAAAAAACATCAGGAATACGTTTTAGCTGGTGGTAAACATATAATTTTTTTCCACTCAAAGCAAGCATCTGCAAAGACTGACTTTTTTTTCTCTTTCTACTGTATCTCTAAGACTGCAATATTCAGACTGTCTGGTCTGTTTACATATTTATTTATTTTTAATTCCGCAGTTATGAATGTGTCTGTTATCACACAAGATACAAATAACATTATTGATACTTTTCCATATTTAAATTTTGTTATAGATGTGGCTCCAGGTTTTAACATTTGCAAGCAACCCCTAATTTGTGTTCACACTGCATTTTAATTTATGATACAGTCAGAGGAAAAAAAAAAACCCTGTTCCAGGACCCACAATTATAACCTGAACCATTTAAATCGTCTGAGTCCACAGCTGGTGATAGCTACTTTCATCCAGAAGGTATGTAGCTCAAAAAGTCTTTACTTACAGGAAACTAAAACTAGAGGAAAGTAAAAGGTTCCAAGTAAGAGATTCTCTTTACAATAACTTAAATTCTGCTCTTAGCCAAAGACCAGTGAGTCATAGAGCTAGTGAATTAAATGACACAGCATTCTGATATCTGTAATAATGTTATAAATACTAGCAGATTGTGTTAGAAGGACACATATCACTTTTCTTTTTATACATAATCTCCTTTCAAACAGAAAGAAAAAACCTTCACTGTTTATTAATCAAAAATATTTTGTTTCTAAGTTGACAGCAAATTTTGCAAAAGGATACTCCATATGCAAAATAAAAGAACCCAAAACCACAAACCTAAAAGCAATGTCGAATGGCATATCCAGATATTGCTAGATGAAAATACCCTTTTAAATCTTAACCAATGCCTTAACTAATTAGCTTCATTAACAGTGTCCTAATGCCTTCTGGCTTCTGAAGGCCAAGAACAGAGTTTGTACTTGGAATGAAATGTATTTTAATTATAAGGAATATTATATCAACGACTCTCTAGAAATGAAGCCTGTTTGATTAGAGTTATCAAGCCCAAAGAGCACTTTATGTGCTTGCAAATCCTAACCCTTTTTTTGTACAAATAGTTATCAAGGAATTTGTCATGGGCTAAAATCCTAAGGGATTCTGATTGTTCCTTCAAAAGCCTTTAGAAGCAAATATGCTCAATGACTCAAGATGTCATCCTTTCCAAAGTTACGCATTAAACCTTTCAGGAACAGACTAATCATGTTTATTAACCTCTGCTCTGAAACCATCAAATCCAGATAGTTTTGTTGACTTAAAACTAAGGCTAGGTTTATTAACCCATTTTATAGACAATTATTAAGTGCTGCTTTATGCTGAATCCTCTTGGAAAGCAGAATAAATTAACTTTAATTGGAAATAAACCAGTATTTTGTGAATCATATGTCCTATCTACAGTAAGACTAAGTGAGGACAAAGTATCAATAGTTCCTTCCTACATACATATGAATTTAATAATTTTTTAAAATGTTGCTAAGCAACAAAAATTTCATTAGCATATGGAATACTTGGTAGATATGGTTTCCAAAGTTAATGAAATTCATCCATATGTTCTAAAAATATCATTACATGACTTAGATTATTCAAAACCATGGATTATCACAGAAGGATTATAATAGAATTTCATGGGTTAGAAGGAACCTTAAAGATTATCTATTTCCAGTGTTCCTGTTATGTGCAAGTACATCAGCTTGGTCAAAGCCCCCTGGCCTTGAACACTTCCAGGGATGGGACATCCACAATCTCTCTGGAAAACCTGTTCCAGTGCCTCACCACCCTCACAGTAAAGGATTTCTTCCTAGTATCTAATCTAAATCTCCTCTCTTTCAGTTTGAAGCCATTCCCCCTTGTTTTATCCCTACATGCCATTGTAAAAAGTTTCTCTCCGTCTTTCTCGTAGGCTCCCTTTAGGCACTGGAAGGCTGCAATTAGGTTATGCAAAAACCTCCTCTTCTCCAGAATTAGCAATTTCATGTCTCTTATGCTTTCCCCATAGGAGAGCTGCTCCATCCCTCCAGCCATCTTCCTGGCACTCCTTTGGTCTCACACTCCAACAGGTCCATGTCGTTCTTGAGTTAGGCACTCTGGAGCTGTATGGAGTATGTAAGATGGAGTTGCAATACTCTTGTCCGTTCAAGCCTAAGCTAACTTCTAACCAACAATGTTCCACTATGGATAAAAGAAAAGAAGCCACATGTGTGGACTCAGTATTTTGTATGTGTGTGTGTGTGTGTGCGTGTGTAATTAACATCTCAAAAAATCTACCTAAAATGCAAAAAATAGTCACTATTTTTTCACTTAAAGAAACACTAGGACTTTGAGCACAAATTAATATAAAAAACATTCATTGATATACTGTGAATTGTTATATAGAAATCTTACTAGTATCTACCCCTTCTTTTGATGCTATTCTTACCTTCACAATGTCCCTCTAATGTCACTCTTCTGTAAGGGGTAGCACAGCAATCCTTCAGTATCCCAAGTCCTTCACTAGGAGGGATATGATGTTCATCTTGTGTAAATCTTTCTTTACTTTTTAGTAAACATTTATACATGCGCTACTCATGTAATTTCTCCTTATGTTAGCTTAGATAAACTTCAGGCTGTAAGATGTATGAACTGCTGTATTGATAGCAAAACACTCAATAAACTTTTACACACAAATTAATGCTGTTAGACTTTCTGCAAAACGAAAAATCAAAATTATATATACTGATATTGTAAAAGAGATCTAGACAGCTCATGCATGCACCACAGAAAAAAAAAAAAAAAAGAAAAGAAATACAAAGTGCTGCTACTTATGCTACCAGGCCATCTGGTATACCATGAACAATATATGATTCAATGTATCAAGGAAGACAAAAAAGCATCCAACAAAATAAAGACAAGACCGAGTGCCAAAGAAATCAACCCATAAGCTTACTTTTTCTGACTTGTCTTACCTAACATCGCATCTCGTGGATCTTCAATTTCATTAGGGATGGAACTGTATAATCAATAGTAAAGACATTCCTTGGAAAGCTTACCTATTCACCCAAACCTTCCTCTACTGCCAATGGAGACAGATAGCTTTACATCTGTACTGTTAAGTAACATAGCACCAGGAGGCAAAGTCAGCATTAGACTGTTGATCATCCATACTGTTTACACGTTTGCCTCTTCCCTGGCATATTTGAGCCAGTCCCGTTAGTGCTGTCCAAGATATTGCCTGGGCATGATTTAGGTGCTAACGTATGCTAGGGATCATTTGTCATAGATGGTAGGGAGAATAATACACCATCTGTCTTTCTCTGCCCTGCAAGACCCTCCACCATTAGCCCAGTTGGCTTTGTACCTTCGAATACTCATTACATGATTCCACCCCACTCACCAGGGCTCACCACAAGAGCTTTCAGTTTGTTACTGTGAAAGCATTCTCGTAATGGACTGTAACACATATCTTTGATTTCTTGACTTTGAAATTAAACCCTTCCTTCATACACAGACACACACAGACACAGACACACTCACAGAATTAGAATTATATTTACTTTTTTTTGCTGTAGAGATGCCATATGGGCCCTGAAGAAGCCTTGGGCCAAATACTGTACTGTGTGAATTCAGTGAGCCTGCGCCAGCTGGTCTCAGGGTCAGACAGTGGTCTCTGCTTGATTTTATTTAGCAATATGACATAATGCCCTGTTATGGTTTAACCCCAGCTGACAACTAAACACTACTCACTCCCTCCAGAACACGAAAGGTAAAAACTGGAAAAAAAATGGGTTGAGATAGAAGGAGCTTAATAATTGAGATAACAGTAATACTCATAACAACAATAATAATAATGTAATGAAAGGGGAGAAAGAAAAAAAAAAAAAAGAGGAGAGACAACTAAATCACAATAAAGACAAATGATAACAAATGAGAAGCAGTTGCTCACCACCAATCAACCATTGCCTAACCAGCCCCCAACCAATTTTTCCCCTAGATTAGATGCTGAGAATGACATCACATGGTATGGAATATAACTTTGGTCAGTTGAGGTCAGCTTTCCCATCTGTGGATCCTCCGAACCTTTTGTGCACCCTCAGCCTACTCATTAGCAGGGCAGCGTGAGGAGGAGAAAAGTCCTTGACTGTGCAAGCACTTCTCAGCATTGACAAAAACATCTCTGTGCTCTCAGCAAAAATCCAAAATGTAGCTCTATACTCCTGTCCTGGCTCCTCCCAGATCAGCAGGAGGGGGCATGGCCAAGGCACTGTGTTATTCGATACAGTCTTATGTCATTGCCAGGGGCAGGGGAAGGAGACTCTCTTGTTTTGGAGAAGAAAGGTAGGAAGAAGGCCTGGCAGATGGAGCACTGGAGATGAGCTGCCACCACCACTGGCTGCAGTTGTGCAGCATCAGTTCTAGCTAGGTGAGTATTTTGCATGTAAATCACCCACTCTTTGCACACTTTCATTATTAATATTGTTGTAGTTACTCTTAGTTTTCTGATCTCTTTGTTGTTTCCAGTAAATTGTTCTTATCTCAACCCATGATTTGCACCTTTTATGCCCCCAATTCTCAGTTCCATCCTCAGAGCAGGAAAGAGGAGAGAAGGTGGGGAGTGATTGAGCAGAGTCTGGTTTGGGAGAGTCTCAGCAGGAATATTAAATTGGGGAATATTATTCTTAAACTAGGACTACTCACTACTGTAAAGAAAATTAATAACCCCAGACAAAACCAACACATTCCACACCCCTTATTCCATGCCATTTATGTCGTGCTTGGGTTCCACACCATCCAATACACCCTCATTAATCACCATCCTCTTTCCCATCCTTTGATATTATAAACAGGTACAATTCCCTTAGTCTACAGAACACACCCGTGAAATGTCTGTAAAATATTTATAAATGTCTATTAAGTTTATTTAGTCCAGAACTTTGGTCTCCATCTGTTATGGTGGTCACTTAGGACAGGAGAGGTAGTATGTTGTGTGGACTTACCGGGCACCAAACCCAGCTCAGATGGAACAATGAAGACGTGTCAGTTATAAATAAGGAAATCAACTTGAAAGCTATTTAACACTTTCAACAACCACATTTTTTTTAATATAACTTTCTTGATCCACCACTTATACCAAGCCTTCAAAATTCTAGCACTGTGTGTCTAGAATTAAATCATAAATCATTCATTGGTAGAATTGTTATGAATATTTTAAACAAATAAACGATTAAACAATATAGAAAGGGTAACTACAATTATACGTAGAAAATTAAGTATAAGGTACAGAAATATCAGGAGTGCTGTGTTTGGAAAGTGTAATCTTAGAAACCTTGCCAAGAAGTTACTGGACCTTTATGTTTTGGTCAAGAAATTATGGAGACCATCATGCTCACCACTTATGCTGCTTGTAAACCCACCACCCTTCTCATCTTGGTTTTAATATCAAGGATTCCAATCAGTAGACCTTAGTAGAAATAGCCAGTGATTATTTTAGGATAAGTATATTGATGAAATTATTGACTATTGGAATCAATGGATGTAAAAGTTAAATTTAAGAGCAGGCATAGTATGCAGAGTATGTGAAAGAACTTATGTAATGATGATTTAGCAGAAAAAGTATATAAAAGGGATGGGGTTGGTTTGTTGAGTGGGACACATTTTGGAGAAACTATTCCCCATCTTCCTGATTTCCCCAAATAAGAAGAGTCTGCTTATTAATATCAAGTTGGTGTTGGATAAGTTTCTTTCTTCCCATTTGGTGGCACAGTAATTTGAAGCCTTTCAATTTTTCTTCCTTTTGTTCTCATCTTCATATATGGTACTAAAGAAAGTGAACAAAAAAAAATTACTAATAAACCTTCCTACATTTCAGTTATATATTTTTTTGTTTCAACTCTAAGAGTGGCCAAGTGTGATGGAATACTATTTATTGCTTTTCATATCTTTTTAGAATAGTCTACTTGAAGGAATATAAATGATCCGGAGAACTGAATTAATTAACTAGCTCTCAGCTTCACCATTAATCATGCACTTTATTTTTATTCTGATTTTGGTTAATCAATGACATATGCATCATTTTAATCAAATACTTGATTAAATTCTTTAATAAATACTTTTTCAAACTTCAATATTAATTGCACTGCAACTGTTGGAGCAGAGAATGAGCCTATGGTCATTCAAGTGGTGTACACACAGGGAAAATGTTATTTTTTATTCTTTTGAATATTCCCATACATATTCAGCAAATATTTTGGAAAAGTCAAAGATAGAATTCATTTTTATCTCACAACCAGCTTACTGGAAACCCATTTATTATACTGTAAAATTGTTCTCTTTGTGATTTAAAATGATTACAGTGGCCTTAGATCAATTCAGTGAGAGGCCTTGTATATTCATATGTGCCAGTACCATCTACATCTGATTATGTCAGACAACACAGGATGCTTTCCAAAAAGAGAACTACTTGTTTATTGTACTGCCTGAAATTTTCAGTAATTTGATAGGTGGTCACAGTTTGATCATCACTGACTACAGTAAATTCTGTATCTTCATGATCCTGAATTTTTCACGTTACAATGTATTAGATGTTATGTAATTTAAATATTAGTATATTACATTTACATTGAGCAGATGGTTTGAGAACAACATTTCACCACAGCTGAAAGCTTATAAAAGTAATCCACTTCTGGTTTAACACTGGGATTCAGTCTGAGAATCAATGTGAGATCAATATTTTTATCTGTGTACAAACATATAATTTATAATATGGTTGGAGCTCTGAAGACTCAGAATAATATGAACAATTGAGAAAATATTGGTTTATTTATAAATTTATAATAACTGCATAAATAAGTATGGAGTTTTGATCTGTCTTTTACTTCAGTGCCACTAATTTTACATCTATTTCTGGACTAATATATATTAGTTAATTAACGGATCTTTTAATCACTGGTCACGTAAAGCAAATCACTGTAGTTCCTTCATATTTAATCAGATTTCAGAGGAGGAGTAGATGACCTAATTTCAGTTTAATGATAAGCAGAAACCCACAATAGACAGAGCAAAAACTGAAAAATCCCTCCTCATAGTATTGTTTTGATCCCTAGAAAATAATTTCTCTTAGACAATCATTTAGCCTTTTTTCTTTTTTTTCCAGTTGTGGGGCTCTTCTGTCTCTAAGCATTTTCATCTCACTCACTAGGTGGCTTCCTGTGCTACTTTTGGTTGGGGTAGAGTAAATTTTCTTCACTGTAGCAAGTATGGGGATAAGTTGTGGGTTTATGCTGTCAGCAGTGCAGATAGTGTAGAGATGTGTTAGTTACTGGTGACCAGTGCTTACGCAGAGTAAAAGTCTCTTCTGCTCCTCACCCCACACAACCAAGAAGTAGGTTTGGGGTGCACAAGAATTTAGGAGGGGACACTGACCAGGACAGCTGACCCCAACTGACCCTAGGGATATTCCAGATCATATGGCATCATGCTCAGCATGTTCAGGCTTATGCCATTTGTGTTCTGAATTCATTGCCACATGCAACGGAGCCCTCTTTTCCTGGGGATGACCGAACACATGCCTTCTCACAGAAAGTAGGGAAGAAATTCCTTATTTTGCTTTGATTGTGTTCATGGCTTTTGCTTTACTTATTGAACTATCATTATGTCAACCCATGAGTTTTCTCACTTTTACTGTTTGTGTTCCCTCTTCTAACCCATAACAGTGAGTGATCAAGTGGCTGTGCTTGGCCTAGTTGCCAGCTGGGGTTAAACCACAACACTTCCTCACTTTACTCTGGCAGCCCACAATACAATTCAGGAATTAATTTCCTTTGACAATTAGGGGTTTTCAGAATGAGGTATTGTAGCGATATCATTTTTCACAAGAGCTTGCAATCAAGAATAGCTCTTGTTGTTTTGTCAATACTGTTACTAATGAAAATAAAAATGTGAGACCTGCTATACAAAAGAATGCTATTATAAGGAATCTAAGCTGATTCCTTGCCATTAACATTTACATATCAGAGAACTGGAGACCAGTGTTTTTGCATTAATTCTGGGCTTCTCTTCCACACACCACTTCAAGTGTTTGCTGTTACATGCGGATGTGGTTGCAAATTCATATAGTGTAAGTATACTGTTTGCCTAATCTTTTTTGCAAAAAGATAGAGCCTAGAAACACCATAATTGCACTGTCTGCAAGAGCAATTCAGGATTACCATATAGTGCTGATTTAGAGAACATTGTATCTCCACTGTAAATAAACAAATGTTACACTTTTGCTAACATTATTATTATTCAAAATAAAACCAACATGTTTTAAATTGTATTTCAGAATAAAATCTTTTTCTTGAATCTTATTTCAGTAAATTGTCATGTTCTTTTGTCTCACCTTTTGAAGTCTGATTTATAATTTAGCTTCCTTAAACAGGTTCCTGAATGGCATTTAAAAACCTGATGAAAGTGGTGTTATGAAACACAAATAACTGACTGTTTCACCCTTCAGCATTGTAGTCGATGAGGTGAATTTTGTTTAGAATCTGCAGAAGGCTGCAGCAGAATACTGGAAACCACTAGAAGGACTAAATTTTTATGAAAGTCTTAGAAGGAAAGAAATAGCAAGGACCTGTAAGATACAATAGAATCTCCTGTAGGTGTGGTGGGGTGACTTTAGCTGGCTGAAATATGCGCATCCAGCTGCTCTCTCACTTCCCTTCTTCCACAGGATAGGGGGGAAATAATGAGATGGAAAAGCTCCTGGGTTGAGATAAAGACAAAGAGATGTTTACCCCTCACTGTCACAAGCAAAACAGATTGAATTTGGAAAAAAAATTATTCAATTTATTGTCAATTAAAATAGAGTTGAATAATGACAGAGACAAAATTAAAACATCTCCCTGCTTTTTTTCCAGTTTAAGCACTTCATTCCTGACTCTTCTGCCTCCCTCAAGTGTCACAGTGGGTATGGGGAATGGGGGACTGTTGTCAGTCTATAAGTGTTCCTTTCTGTTTTCATTCATTTTCTTTCTGTGTTCCAACATGGATCTTCTATGGGCTGCAGTTACGTCAAGGCATGTTCACCCACTTCACCATGGATCCTTCAGGCGCTCTGCTCCACTGTGGTGTCCTCCACAAACTGCAAGGGAATCTTTGATCTGGAGTCTGGAATGCCTTCTCACCTTCCCTCTTCTCTGGCCATAGTGTTCATGAGCATGCCTATTTTACATGTTTTCCCTCACTCCTCACTGGCTATGTGGCATTTTGGCCTTTCCTAAAAATGTTTTCATGCAGGTGCCACCAGCTTGGCTGATGGGCTCAACTGTGTCCTGTGATGGGTCCTTTGGAACCAGATATGTCCAGCAAAGGACAGCTCTGGCCACCTCTTACAGATGTCTCCAGCACCCCTGGCACCAGCAGGAGGATATGAACACCCAGGACAATATGAATAATAAGTCAGAAATTTCTTGCTTTCATCTATCTAGAAAAAAAGTTGCAGCAAAGAAATTCTTTGTGTGACAGATTTCTGCAGATAGTGACAGACGCTTTGGTGTTTGTAATCTGATATATATGGTTCCATACATCTAGCTCTGTTAGTTAGCAATGACCTAAGGTAACAGACGTTTCCTGGCACAGTTTCTACAAATTTAGGATCCAGTCCTGTGTTTCCTAGGGTATGTAACTGACATGAAGAAAAGCAAAATAAAACCTGTTTTGCACAGGAAGAATAATTCAGTGTAACTCCAAGTTTTACAGGAACATAACTTGCGTTATGTGGCAAAATATAGCAATCACCTCCTTCTCACATCATGTTCTAAGTAATGTATTTCCTTTTGTTACTAAGATCTGAAATATGTATCTGTTTGGAGGTGATTCTTTGTTTCCCAGAGCATTGATCCTTATCACAAACTCGTATAAAATCAGTATTATACTGGAGAAAATAATTTCTCTTCCTTGTTTTATTTGTGTCTCAGCAGTATTGAAGAGTGCACAGATGAAACCATTATGAGATATAGTTAGTAGCATTGGACCTGATCTGATGCTCTAACTGGGTCAATTGCTGTTTTGTATCCCTTTACTCCTTCTTTTCCCTTTAGTAAGCTTCCTGTGCTTTCAGCATATTCCCATATGCTAAATGCTACTGTTTCACACATCTCCAAGTAAATAGAACAGACAAGAAATTATAAGAATTCAATTTTGCTTGTCAAATGATTCTTTAGCAAATATTCTAAAATGGTAACTTGTTTGCCCTCCAAATTATTTGATAAAATATTTTTACCTTGAGTTTAAATCAACCCAACAGAGCTCCAGAGACAGATTTAACTATAAAAATATGTTTATTGCCTACTGGAAGGCAAAAGGTTCCTTCAATAATTTAAATAAAGAAGGCATGCAAAATTTTTTTACAAATTTTTTTCCCATTAATTATGAGGATTCAATAGAAATGTATTTTATGAGACTTTTTTATCCTTGTATTGGTGGGTTTTGTCTATCCATGATGACTGAAGGGTAGCAGAGGGCTCAGTGATAATGGTGGTGTTTTCACTTCTGTCACCGTATCTGTATGGATTCCTGCAGACAAATTGGCTTTCCTTCCTCGTGCTTTGGACTGTCTGGATAAAATCCAGTTTTATAAATCCGGTCTTACATCCATAAAGCAGTATTATCATGTCTTATCCCTGTAAGAATCAAGACCTATTTTGTAGACATCAATCTCATTGTCAGTATTCAGACTACCCTGGAAATTCCTTTGGACAAATTATATCTAATGAAGATGAAGATCATTGTATCCATCATTACCTTGGCAAGACAGCTTTGGCAGAGAGAGAAGCCGTTGGTGGTTCTGGTAACAAGCATGCCTAGACAGCTGTTGTAGGAGACAAAGATTCAGAAAGGAAAAGGAAAGGGAGGAAGCTGTATTCCAGGAACCTTCATCTTAGACAAAAGAGGTTGAGTCTGTCTTAACCTAATGGACAGCTGCTTCTTGAAGTTCACTGAAACCTTTTGAGTTTTTTTCAAAACATACCATTTGTCTCTCAAAACTCTTCTAAATTACCAAACCACAACATCTGAAGTGAAGGAACTTATGTGGGATTCATCCAAACATTTTGCAGGTAGAAACCTGACAATAATACTTAAATTAATAAAACGTTATAGTTAGTGTTGGAAAAGAAGTACAAGAATGGAACATTCTCAATGAACATTGTTTTTTTTGTTTGTTTGTTTGTTTGTTTGTTTTCAATTTCTTAGTTGTTTTAGGATCCTTAAGCATGCAAGCCTTGGAGAGGAAGGCCCGACCAAGGCAGGGTTGGCTTTATGACATCCAGCTTAGGACAGAGCTGGGAAAGCCTCTGGGTCATCTACACCAGGAGCAGAAGCACTTGACTGGTTAGGCGTGTGGATCACATCAAACTCCTTGACCAATATTTTGTAAAGGAAATTTAATTGATATGTATTGACGGTAAATCAATTTGCACTACCTCATTTCACTAAGGGTCATATGACATGCTACTTATGATTCTGCTAAATTAAAATCAGACAATACCTGTAATTTTTAGCTTTATTATCTCTCTTGGAAATGAAGTCCACAAAGATTTGTGTCTTCTCCCTCAAGTACATATTGAAAAATTAGAAATACTGGCAAGCGGTCCATGCCTTAGCATTTTATTTATCGGTTGGGTCACCTACTGCAAATTGTTCATTGTTGTAGTCAGGACAGTTTAATCACCTATCAATGAAGTATTTATTTTGCTTTGGGAACATCTTATTCAGTCTTTTCAATGAGATGGACAACAGCAAAGGGTCCAGACCTATTGGTAATCACTGAAAAAATTGACAGGTGTGAGACCAATGCTTTAGCTTAGTTCTCTATGAAACCTAGAGCATCTGAGAAATGGCCATCCTTTTTACTAGGTCTGAAACTAGAAAAATTAAAAAATCCTCTGCTCTTAAGACTGCTTTTATTTACCAATATTTTTTTACCAGAGTCATTTCTGCAGCTTCAAAGTCATTGCATAAGTGATCCGTTAAGTGATATTCCATCTATTTCTTTGACAGTACTGGATTTGTAATGTTTTATCTCTCAAGTTTCCATTAAATTCACGACATACAGGAATCCAACCACATGGTTCTTCCCAGCAAGTACTCAAAAAATGTCGTATAACTTATTGTACCTAATGAGGAATAGTCAACATAATTATTTTTGTAGGGTTGAGCAATCTCAGAACAACTTCTACCCACATTAAATATAATTTTAAAGTTTCTAAGCAGAAGGGTCTATATCAGCATTCATGTCACACAGAAACAGTTTCCTAAGACATGTCTATGCTCTCAAGTACTTTTACAACCTTTAATTAGACGGATTTCATACAGGTGTCTGTCAGGAAGAAGACAATGCAGTTTTAACAATCAAGTCAAAAGATATATTCGAGTTTCTATTTTTGTATCTTCATCTTTCAAGGTTAACTCTGGTTTTGTTTTAGTGAGTTACTAAAAGCTGGCAATTTCTTTCACTTGTCAGCACCCAACTGATATTCATAATGCAAACAATTCTTTTCCTGTCAAGAGAAAAAAAAAAACAAGTCAACTTTAGTTCTATGCTAAAAATGAAATTTGTCACTCAACACTGGGAAAGAAATTAAGCACTGCTAGCTTCAACATGTAGTGATTTATGTTTACTTATTTACTTATTAAAGAAGAGTAAAAGTACCTTTCTTACATAATGAAATAAGCACTGTTGTGATTCAAGATCTCATTACCATAATAAAAAATAAGTGTTTTCAGTAGAAAGAACCGATTTTAAACTTTGGCCAGAAACAGATTTTTCATTTCTGTGTATTTCTTTTAGGGTGGGTGGAGTTTTGTTCTTGTCTCTAGCTAGGCCTTTCAGAATTTAATAAAGGAGTGAGCATGATCACACACTGAAACATACTACAATCTTTCTACAATCACTACTGTAAATATTTTACTCCTCCTGTGAGCAGAACTAAATAGCTACCAAAATATGCAGAACATAAAGATATCAAAATTAGATAAAATGAGTTTAATTCCTGTTATCTCCAGAAATCTGACTAAAAATCAATGTGAATGGTTTTACTCTGCTTTGATCAAGTATCAGAGAGAGCAGAATTTGACTTGATTAATCCAAGTCACTCTTCCACTTTTGAAAAGTATTTTAAAAGAAAGATTTAACACTTAAATGCTGCAATCAGTAACATCCCAATTAACCCTCCCATTCACCAGAGTATAAATCAAGAGTTTAGTATATTTATTTCTAGAGCTTTTCAAGTGGCAATAAACAGTTTGTTTTTAGGGTCATTGATCTGAACAGAAGACTGAGAGGAGATAAGAATGTTATTTAGAGGTCTGTGAGTGATTTTGAAGTTGAACTCAGTCAAAAACTTTATCTACCTGAGTCTAAATCTCCAAATTTGTGAAAGGGGGTTAATGATATCACAGGAATATTTTGTGATGTAATAACTGGTTGTAATGCCTTTTCTAGAGTATAAGGACAAGATAATAACTTCACTGTAATAATTTGGTGGAGTTCCACGGGTGGAGTTCCATATTAAAAATGACCCACACTTTTAAAAACAATTACTTTGATCTTGGGGAAAGAGTGCAGGACTGTAAAATGGGGAATGCAATTCTCTCCCCTGTCCTTTATGATGTGTTGAATAATCTGAGATATGGGGTTGTTTATTGCAATTATTATTATTATTATGCATATATACATAGTTATGTATATATGTATATATATATATATATATGGACACCTTGTCAGTAAAGATGACTGGCTCAGATTTCAATGTTTACACAGTAAAAATCTAGCAGAAAGGTGAAATGATTTTTTTCCACCCCTCATTCAAGAAACCTCAGTGGATACCTCTGACTCACATACAGATGTCCAAACATAAATGAGGTTGTACTCTAGAATAAATTAACTGTTGATTTGCTCACACAACAATCAGGATAACATTGTATATATCAGTACTGCTCAATAATTTAGCATTCTAAGAATCTACACACTTGTAAGCCTATACAAAAATGCCATCTTAAAAGGAAATTGTATTCTGAAAGTCAAGTTATAGGAGAACAGAAACTACAAGACCCACAGTAAAATTCCAAAACTAAGACAGATTGTACTGCTTGCTTCAGACGGCAAATATGTTAAAAAATTGGACATGAAGAAATAGACCTGAAATATTTTCTTTTGTGGTTTTGGAAAACAAAAGTAACAAAACAGTTAACAGGAGATGGAAGTTACTTGGTTGTCTACTTACAGGCAGACTGGACTGTGTAATACTAACATAAATAATTGCGCCATAGGCTTAATCCTCTTAATATTGTCCACAGACTGAAAAGGAGTGTCACAAATATCAGCCTTTTAAAAGACTTTCACAACTGTGCTTTGCTAATATGTTATTTGTTCAGGTTCCTTAGAACTGAAGAATGGATTGATCTGAGAACTTTTAAAAAAATAGTAATTTTGAATATTTTGCTATTTGATTAGCAACCCTTGTAACTCTTTATCCTATTTCAACATGCACACAAGGATCACGGAAATCAGCCCCACCGGACATCTGAGTTGTAAGTGGCTGTTACTCACAGGCCTACAGTGCAAGGATAATCATGATAGATGTAAGGCAACGCCACTAAAGACTGCTGTGATGCAAGTAATTGTATTCTATTATATTGAGGACTCAGGGAACACTAAGACACTCTGTTTGTCTCTTGAACACATATTAAAAACAAAAAGGTGGTTGGCATCTTTATCTGTCATTTCATTTTGAAATACCATGGCCACATTCCTTCACTCCCACCTCCTCAGTGGCTCCTCTCTACTCCTGAAACTCCTAGTGAGAAAACAGTATAGACAGAAAGGTCTGTTAATACAATCTGTGGTAGGAGCATATCTCTTGTAGTGCCTTGGCATGCCATCTGCCACAGCTGTGAGTCTGCATGGCCAGATCTATTCCAATGGACCAGACAACTTGTGCAGGACAATTTGTGAGACTTCCCACGGGCCTCTCACAGATGTGTGTTGTACCTCCCATGTGACTGTCTCCACATCTTGTCCCCCTTTTCCCACTGGGGAAGAAATTATCTTTGTTACACTGTCTGTATTGCAAACTCATTCACTCCATGTGTCTTTGAGCTGTCTGTGGCTGATTTAACATATGTTCCTCTTTCCCTTCTGCTCTGTCACTGCACTTGCAGAAAAAAGATGGCACGTTGCTAACAGCAGGGATGGCAACCTCTTCCTGGATGCCCCTGATGATCAATGCTGTGCACATAATCCCATGCCAACAACTTTTTGCCAGTCCAATATTTTTGGAGTTTGAGTATATGTTATTGCTAGGTGCTTAATAAAATGTATGCCTTTCAAGTCTTGTAAGTAGAATGCTGTAATGGAAAAGTTCTCTAATTGGGGGGGAAAGCTTGCTTTCAATGCATGCAATACAATTACTTTGTCTCTGTAGACATATGAATTATATAATATTCCCTTTGCCTCTACTATGATAGACTTCTCTTTTACTTACCACTTTGCATTAATAGAATGAATGCATATTTCATGGTAACCAATAGTTATCTTTATACATAGCATCACATCTACAGTTTTCTGCCTCAAGACTTGCTTAAACAAGAAGTAATTACTTTACAATATTAGGAAGAAAATTTCTCCAATGCAAATTCTGTAAATACATTTTTCAGCTACTGGCTTCCCTCAGCAAGTAATAGAAAACATCTAACAATGTCATCTGGGAAATTAATACATCTGGAAAAACTGTAGAGTGAACTGATATATGCTTCTTACATTAACATGCACAGATGATTTCTCTCCCTGTATAGAACCTTTGGATTGTTTCTGTTGCACTACTCATTCTTATCACAAAATGCAGAAGAAACCTCTCTTGGTTTGAAATTTGAATACATAGGAATAAAAAAACTTTTTTATATTTTTTTTTTTTAATTGAGTAGTATCCCTTCCCTAGCTTAAGGAAAAATATTTGCAATCATGATTTTTCTTTGATGTCAACTAAATCAGATTTGCTTTGCTACAGCTAGCACAATTCCATATTCAAGGCCAATAGTTCATTAACCTATTTCTATAATTTTACATCCAGATACTCTTCTAATCCAGATACATTTCTAAAAGAAATTCCACCACTGTGGCCCCAATTCTCTAAATACTGAGACAAGTTTTCCCATACTGCATAATGCATGTACAGACACGCTTTCACTTTCAGTGTATATCACTGTAAAGAATATAGAGTGGAAAAATAAAATACCCTTAGGAACAAAACATAAGACATATAATTGATGAGTACTTATTTTTGCAAATCCAAGTCTTTGAGCATAGAAAAACAAATTGTAAGGGCATTCTTTTCTTTTTTTTTTTTGTGTTATCTTAAGATTGAGCGATGCCTCTAAAACAAATGGGTATGGGTTAAAGTGTGTTTTCTAATGAGTTTTCAGATATTAACCTATAATTTTGCAAGTATTCTGTCATGATTTTAAGCCCAGCTGGAGATGAAACACCACACAGTTTCTCTCTAACCTTCCTCTCTTTCCCTCTGCTCCCATGGAATGGGGAGCAGAATCAAAGTAAAAAATGGATGTTAAGATAAGAACAGTTTAATAATTGAAAATATAGTTAAAAAATAATAATAATAAATAATGAATAATAATGAAGGAAAAAAACTCAGTGATGCACAATGCAATTGCTCACCATGCACTGACAGATTCCAGACCCCCCTTACTGAACCCAGGTCGACCCCCCTTTTCTGAGTAACTCTCCCCTAGTTTATATACTGGGCATGATATTCTAGGGTATGGAATATCCCATTGGTCAGTTTGGGTCATCTATCCCAGCTGTGCTCCCACCCAGTTTCTTTTGCTCACCTCCTCACTAGCAGAGCATGAGACAAAGAAATGGTTCTTGACTTAGGAAAAACACAACTTAAAAAAAAATAAAAATCACTGTGTTATCAGCACCATTCTAATTCCAAATCCAAAACTGTAACAGGTGCTGATAAAAAATGAACTCTACCCTAGCTGAAACCAGGACATATTCTAAGTTTTCTATGTAATGATGTGTTATTTATCTTGTCTGGATCAATGTTGGTTAACTACTTAGCTGAGCCCACCTTAACCACTCCTTAATAGAGTGAGAGGAATTCAACATTGATGAAAGTTGGTGCAATTCCAATGACTTATCTTGATTTATGCCCACTTATACTTGAGATGAATTTGGTAGACTTACTTATGCATGGGCTGAATGAATGACTTCATCACATCCAGCAATTGGAAATGAAAGCATTTTACTAATGTAAGCCTGATTCTGTGAACACTCACAGTTATGTGCATGATTCAGTAAAGCTGGTTTTGTGGATAGACTGGCACAACAGGCATAAATCATTCAAAAGAAAACAAAATAAAAATGAAAATGCCAGAAAACAAAATCATATTTTATCTCACATCTTTAAAAGCTGTCTGTAGTCTTGGGATATAAAGCTCTGATGAATGCTTACCATGGCATGATCCATATCAACATGTAACCCTTCTTACTCCATGAATATTTACGTTTTATTTCAGTGGAATTCTCAGAGAATTCCCTATCAGTTTCTCAACTCCCTATTAGTCTCAATAGAAATTTACCTGTTCCTTCACATTAATTTGAACCTAAGCAAGAAAACAGTATCACTGATAGGAATTATAAAACATTAACATGAGTGATGTCCTTTTCCTTTCTTTTCCTTAAGCTGCTTGACTTAATGAAAAGTGTACAAGAGCTTTAAACAGAACAGAAAGTAGAGAAGCACTGTTGTATTACCTTTTTATATTTCATAATACCTTGTATACTATGGTTAAAACAGAAAATTGAAGTGAATGAAAACAACCTACTATCACAGGTCTTACACAGATGTGAAACAGTTGCAGGCTTTAACTGTTTCTATGTCATCATCTGAAAGCACTATGTTATTGAAAAGACCAGCAATATGTTATCTGTAAGTATTATAGAAGAATCATTTTGGAGCTGGTCAGGCTTGATGTAAAGTAGAGAACATCACAAGTGATCTTTTTTTCCTCAGGGCCCTGTAAAGTCTATATTGAGTGAACAATTCCAAATATACTACTGCGGAGAAAATGTCTGTTTATTTCATTTTTCCTTATCAAGAAAAAGATTCAAGGGCTGAATAGATCTATTTGTTCCACCTTTCAATGACTAGTTAAAAGGTTTCAATGCCTAATCACCATGAAAAATTGCCAATATTTCTGTCAGTAACAGTACACAAATTGTACATTAATCCAGAAACAAAACCTATGCCTACTATTGTACATCCCCCAGTAACTGCTCAATTAACTCATAACACTAATGTAGAGTACAGGTCTCATTAGAACATCTCCAGAGTCAGTTCTCCAAGGACTTGAAGTTCAGCTCCTTGCACGGAATAAAAGGACTTCATTGTCTTTGAAATCACAATGAAATAAGGAGTATTAATTATGTTATTTTACAAAGTTACTTGTTTACAGTTTCATGGTTCTGGGGGGCCTTTCTAATTGCTTTGTAATTACTTGCATAGCAAATTTCAATTTTAAATTGAGATGTGAATTATTGACTAATATTATCAACCTAATACAGTTTTCCCAAATTCTCTGCTGGTACTCAAAGTACATCTTTTATCCTTCACCAGCCTTACTGTAAGATCATCATCTTTCTCCAATATTTTCAGGGTGTCTTTTTTCATCATTTTACCTCTGTCCAACTTTTCCTTTTAACTGATAATCCTGCTTCCAGTGTTATGGAGACACACAGATACACAAAGGACTTTTGGAAAAAAACAAGTAATACTCTCATTTGGGAGCACTGATAAAAAGGGTCAGCAAGACTAGTGGTCATGTAGTATTTATCTCAGAAACTGCAGGATCAGAGAAGCCTGGAGAGCTCAGTGATATGAGAAGTGTCCTACCAGCAGATAGGACAGACACTGTTGAAGAGAGTAAGACTTCACCAATTTCTTGCTCAGGGAATATAGAGGTACATGTGAAAAAAGGAAGAAACATGTCAGAGAAAGTCAGAGCCCAAAGTAAGTTGTGTGATCCCAATATAGTTTATTCAGACCTAGAAGTTTGGTCTCATCAGGAATTCAACACACAATTTGAGAAGGCAGTTAGAAGCTGATGCTATCCAAGAATTTGATGATTGCAAGCAGATTTCTTCAATTAGTAATTTAAGTCTTCAATGTATTTAGCTCCTCTTTTTTCAACTGGAATTGCCATGCAATAATCCCAAATAAGCACACTACCCATGCAGACAGAAACACTTCAGTGCATGCCCATTGAATCAGACATCTTTAGCAAAGATCTGCACATACAAAACATTTAATGAATATTTAATAAAGTCATATAACAGCGTTATGCTTCCCAACAACATCAGGTTTTCTATTTCTGTGTGGTGCAGTGCATATGCACAATGTTCTGCTTGAAACTACCTCAGGTTCATAATCCATTCTCCTGCAAGGGTCCTGAGCATGATTTTAAAACCATTAATTAGACGAGGGATGTCGCCGGTGGCGTGGGCTGGACCAGCTGGCCGCCAGGGTCGGTCAGCAGCTCGTCAGCGGTGTCTGCTAGTGTCCCTGGGTCTCAAGTCCACTGCAGTTAGAGACCGTGTCCCCTAGCCACGAGCTGCTCCCCCCTAGGATGGCAGCCACGCCGTCCCAAAAGCCGGAGTGCTGCAGAAGAGAGTGTTCTCCCGCCCGGACTCTATTCAGACAGCTAGTCACGCGGTGGTCAGCGTTCAGGTCAAGGGCGAGAGACCCCGGCTCTCAGCCGGGCATCAGACTTTATTCTGAGGGTTACAACCAATCTCCGACCGGCACGGGGGAGGAACCGGGGAGGGACAAAGGGACAGGGACCAATTAGGAAGGAGGAAGGGAGGAGAGAGGGAGATACGAAAATACCACTATGAACTGCGGGACAGGGGAGCTCAACCCCTCTCTGGGGCGCAGCCCACCTTCGACCCAGGGGGGTATTATTCCCTAGGTCTCCAGAGATTTCTCAGGGGGGAAGAAACTCTCTGGGCTTGAACCAACGCTACAGAGGGAAAGTAACCAAAACAGATGGTTAATATGGGAAAAGTGGAAATAGAATCAGGCAGGAAAATAAATAATTGTACTTCAAAAAATAAGCCCCAAGGTTTATATAAAGCCCCCAAAATATCACTTTTCAGACAATGGAGTTGTCTTCAAGTTCAGCAGTTCCAAAACAGACACTTTTTGCAAGTACTAAAGGACATCAGTAAAAATTATTTCAGCTTCTGAAACAGTGTCTTCTTTAGATTATCATGAATAACGAGAATGTTTTTAGGAATGCCTGCTTAAAATGAGATTGAAATCTGATTAAAATGAAGTGTATGTCAAATTATAACTCACTATAATTCCAGCTTCTAAATAAAAGACATGATAAAAAATTAAGCCTCTTTCAGGAGCTTTCACTGCATTTGTCTATATAAACAAGAAGAGCTTTTTATAAAAATGTAACAAATGCAACCTATTCCTCTTAAAGCTAGCTCGTTAAATGGAAAAATATTTTAAATATTGTAAACATTGTTTCAAAACTTTTTTTTTTCCAAAAGGAATTCCTGAGAGAGAATACAAAAAAAAATTAATTACTGAGTACTCAGAAATGTAAAGAACATTTGGGTGGGCAGGTGGGAAATTACTGCCTATATTCTTTTTTTTCTCATTTACTTCTGAAATGGTTCCAATGAAGGTGCAAGGCATTCTGTGAGGAAACCAATCTTGTCTTCTTCACCTTCTCTAAGATTAAGAAGGCTTAAGCTTATTTGTAGATCTGCAACTGCCAGATAACCTTGAGCAAACTATTTATCATTTTCTTCTTCAGGTTTTTCCCTTAATAAAATGGAGAAAATCACAATGACCTTCCAGTACCTTATGTAGAATATTCACTCTTACAACAGCTGCTTCTTCCTTGTAATCAAGTGCAAGGTAAATTCTCTTTCATCAAGGAGTGTTGCTGGGTAACTTTAGATTGAGAAGGACAATGTGATTTTAGTGCCAGGCAGAAAATATTTGCTGCTGACTCAAGCAAACCAGGCATTATACTTTAATTGACACCTTAATAAAAGATCTGAATTTCAGATCTGTCATAGTACTGTGTGGTTATATGCTGGGAGAGTGCTTGATATCATTTCACCTTCGCTTTTCAAAAACCTGACCAATTAAATTAGACATCCGAATGTTTGGAAATATTGGCCCTTTTCATGAATGGCCACTTACAAAGTGGGATGTTTTCCTTAGAGGATTGTAAAAGGAGTATCTAAATGCTCAAACATTTAGCCAATATTTACTAAAGGACACTATGCCAGCACATCATGAACTCTCTCTCATGTGCAGAGTATGATTTCATTCACAATAGCTTCAAAAATCTTGAAAGTGGCTGCTAAAGGGAAGTGTTTATGAAGAGAAGAGGCTCAGGACTCATCTAGTCAGACAACATTTATCATGTCTGTAGTGAGAATGCAAGTCTGAGACCAGGACAGGACCCAGGGAGCCCAGGAAGCCAAGTCAGTGATGCCAGATTAGAGGTAGAGGGTGGAGGGCTGGGTGTTGATAACATTTGCTGATGGTTGTCCCAGTCTCAATCGCACTATCTTGGTTTTCACAAAAGTATTCAGAGAGTGTAATTACTATTCAGATTTACTAAGAATGAGTTATTATAAGGCTGATAGTATCTAGTATGCACAAGTACTTCCCCTGACATGAATGTTAAGTATAATGGTGGCATATTTCTTGACATAGATGGCAGTAAGTCAGTTATTAAAGCATAACAATTTACATCTAAGTCAGCCGAGGCATGTAACTGAGCAAAAGCTGCTAGCCTATAATGTAAAAATTTAAGCGAGTGTTTTACTTCATGAAGCAGGTTGCTCACTTGACACAATGTAACTTGCTGCTTCTTGGTAACTTGGTTAAAAAGATGTATTGATTATATTTCAGTCGCATTGTATTCTGGAAAGTATGCTGATCTAATTTTTAAATGGGTAAAACTCTCAGCTATGGAAGGAGGGAAAACACAATATGGACCTATGATATCTGTGTCTTGGTTCCAGCCCAGATCAGTGGTGGGGGGCATGGACAAGTCATTGTGTTATTCAATATCATTTTATGTCATTGCCAGGGGTGGGGGAAAGGGACTCTCTCTCACTTCTGAGAAGAAAGGTGTCCCTTTCCGGTCAGGGGAGCCAGACAGATTTCTGCTTCTATCATGCATTTACTCAGTTATCTTCAGTAATTCTGGGTAAAATCTGAAGATAAAACATTAAGAGTCTGGAGCAAACATATTGATGCAGTTTCTTTAGTAAATTTGGGTAAAATCTCAAATTCTTCTCAGGCAAGTCACCAGATGAATATTTGGTATTATGTAATGCTAGAAAAAAGTGAGTATTCACTGCATATGCCTGGTATTTCTGCAGAATTTAATTTCTTCTTTCAGAATCAGATGGAGAAGGGACTCTATTAGCTCTTCATTTCTTACTATCCTTCCAACTTTAACCCTCCCTTTAAAAATCATATTTAGAGACTGAAGATTAATGATATGATAGGCACTGGTAAAACACAGAACTTGACACACATACCTTCTGTATTACCTACGGGAGGACATAACTCTCACCCTGTACTTTCCAAGGAGAATATCCATATGACTATCTAATTTATGCAACCAAATAGATTCATTGTAAGCCTTTTTTTTTTAGTCAAATAGATGTTTAGGGTTAGATGACAAAATATCTCTAAACATTACAGAGTTCATGAGTATTAATATAAACTAATTAGATTTCCTAAATACTGTCTCAAGTGTCAACAGCCTCAACACTTGAACGTGCTTTGTCTCCTATGCTACAAAAGATTCAGTGCAGAAACATCTCAGCTGAATACATCAGCTGATGGAAAACTCTTTGGAAACACAGAACCTTTTACAATAACTCATATGAGCTACCTCCAGCTTTTTCTTTTCACTTAAGCAGCTTGAATTTGGACATTCCTTTCCTTGTGAGTTAGATCCTTACAATGTCCAGACAAATTTCTTCAGCTAAACTGGAAGAAACGTATTCACTTACATGTCACCTTCTGTCAAGAAATGGCAAGGAATTTAATTTCACCATGATGTCAGCTTTTCTTAGCTCTTTTTTATCAATGTCCAAGGCTATGACAAGTGCCTTCTCCAAGTCCAAAAATAAACACAGAACTAAAATAGAACCTTTTATCTGAATCGTTCAGATCTTGGGAGAGTTATTAGAAAGGGAAATAACAACTTTGTGCTTTCTTTTTCACTTCTTCCAAAAGATATAGAAGGTTTTGCACTAGAGACCATCACAATGGCCAAATTATAATTCTGTCATGGGTCTGAGTTTACATAGCTGGTTAAGTGTACAAACACACTGGAAAACAAACACATAGAGATGCAAGGAGAACCTCAGTTTTTCTTTATGCATACTCATTTGATTTAATCATATTTTTAATGGCAAAACTGAGGATAATGTATATTTTGCACTAAGAAACTACAGCATGCTAGTATGTATTGACATGATCACGTGTAGCTGTGGTTGATATCACAACTATATCAGTAATAAGATTACAATAGTCTGACATTGGCATGTTTTTGCTTCACACAAAAAGAAACCTTGACTGGGTGGAACTGGAATACATTTAATTTTGACTGGTATTTATACATTTCTTGTACTAATTACATTATTAACACGATGACTATACAAGAGATTAACATATCTAGGATGTATCAGATGAGCTTCAAAACACCAGCAGTCTGTGCAGGGATGCTGAGCTTAGTTCATACACTTCCCAGGTGATCATAGAAGACATAGAAAGTGTGATATGTTCTGAATATGCTGAATTCCCTGTATATGCCCTATGGAGCACATTTGGATTCATGCATGTCGGTGAAATCCCTGTCTTCACATTAAATGAACACACACAGTTCCAAGCTTTTTCTATAACAGAAACCAAGAGTTTCAGGGCGAAACACTAAAACAGGACAAGAATCATACCTATTTTTCTCCACTGGTTATAGATAAAGGAATAGGTTTTTTTTCCTAGTAGTACTACAGCATAAAAACCACTGCAGTCATTCAAACCAGGACCAGTTTAATCTTAACCCCCCTCACTACAAAAATGTGTGATTTCAGCAGACAAGAAATTTTTAACAAAGGCATTCTGCTCCGTCCTATTATCTTTTCCAAGAGTCTCTGATTTTTTTTTTCTTGAAGAACCTGCTCTACTGCTGAATCTGACAAGCGCCAGGTAGCCACAATTCATTTAGGTGGTAAAATAGAGGTGTAGAGTGTTTTCTAATTCTGCTGTTAGTTCAGAATTTGAAATACCACCCCACCCCCATTCCTGTGTAGGAGCAAATCAGAAAATGAATAGGACACTTAGACTATTCTATAAATTATGTCGAGTCTCAGTCTTCATTGAGTGATCATTTTGAGGTGTTATAATAAGCATTCCTGTATGCTTGTGGCAAGCAACACAAAGCCAGGTTGTTCTTTCTCAGATTTTGTTTATTCATTTCAAAGTTTCTATCAAAGTTGAAAAATAAACAGAAGGGCATTACAAGTCCCACCTGATAAATAGAAAAATTGGAAAATTTGCTTACATTAACATCAGTTATGGTATGATTTGCAATCAATCTAACCATTCTGGAAAAAAATAGTAAATGCATAAAAACTTTATACTATCACAACAAAAGAGAGGAAAAATATGTTCTCTCTCTCTGTCTCTTCTGCTAGAGTCTCCTTTCATATGCTAGAATGTATATTTGTTTGTTTTGCTACTTTTTTTTTGCTAAATCAGAAACACCTTTTTTTCACTTTTGGGAAAAGAATAAGGATACCATGGTGTCAAAAATCCTTATTAAACCCGAGATACACAGATAGGAACAAAAGGGACAAAGTGTTTAGGCTACAGTTGTAGAAAAAGGCAACTGAGTAGCCCTCCTCAAAATTTTATTAAACCCCTGACAAATGCTGTTTAGACATGACTATAATTAGTTACTTAGCCACTATAATAGAGCTTCTATTCCTATCTTATACTTGGGATATGGAAAAAATATAGCAGAGGCCCTTGAACTATCCTGCTATCCAATGTCCTTCAGTAAAACTATGCCTCTAATTGTGTTCTCTTTGAAAGTCATTAATCCAAATGGGCAAAAGACCTCCCTCCATTTGGCATTCCATAATATAAGCATGAAATGAACATAAAAATTATTAAAAAAGCCCAAACCAAACCAAACAAACAAAAAACCAAAAACAACCACCAAAATAAATTAAAATAAACCAAGCCAAACTAAACCAAACACAAACCAACTGCCCCCCAGATGTAATCTTATTACCTCCAAAAACCTCCAAAAAAACTCCAACAAAACCCCAAAGGTACAGTTTTGCCTGCCCAGACCCCAAATCTGCATTGACTGCACCAAAGAGGATTCATCAGGCTCCTATGTCCATTCTTATCTTCGTATCACAGCTGTGAATATAGGGTTGCTTTCTGTAATACCTATTTTATGCTTTCTATTGATGTAAGTTTGCATGCAAATCTAACATCATGTCATTTAATTATAAGAACTAGGGTAATAAGTGTGAAGACAAATATTTCACAGGCCTAATCAGGAATTATCCTTTTAAATCACTATTATCTGTTGAGAAATATGTGCAGCAATCAATACCAGGCAAAGCTATCTAAAAGATAATTAGAACTGTGCAGATTATAGCATGCCCATTTTGGATGCTGACATTATGTCAAAGATGTCCAGTTAGAAAATTATGCTGGGTTTCTGCAGAGACTATTGGATTTCTTTTTATGCTGAGCAAAATATAACCATCTTTATAACACTTCACAGTTTTTATAAAAACTTTTGAACATTTCCTTATACAGAAATTTTGATGTGGGATTATTTTTTCTTTTAGTAGTAGTTACACTGTTCATCATAAAGTGATGAATAAAGAGAAAGACAAAAGAAAAAATGAACGTATAAAACTGATTGCAATACTGTGATTTTTCTCAGTGCTGCACAATAAACATAATTACATTTGTAAAAGACTTTTTCTCAACAAGTTCAATATTAATTTTCAGAATTACATAATAAATCAATTAAAATAAAATAATAAATCCAATTTAAATATAGTATTCAGCAGTAAAGAAGTGGATTTTCTGATTTAAAAAAATGACAGAAGAGAAGGGAGAAATCATATGATAGTTTAGAAGTACCATATATCCGAAGTACTTTATGCAACTTTTTATGCAGTATAATTTAATGTATGGGTTAGTTCACTTCCAGTACTTTTTATTAATCACTTTCTCTTACACACACACTTTTTCCTGACCCTTCTGATCCAACTTACAAGAAATGGTTGAAGTTCTCTGGGGAGATCCACAATTTTCACCCTTTCATCTGTCAAAAGAGCACAAATGAATTGAAGAATTCACATCTTTTCTTTAGGGTTAGGCATTCTTTTTTTGCATTCACCAGTCCTCTTTGCACTCAGCCTGGTGTGAGCTGAGCTTTGAATTGCACTTTTGCATTTGAGATTTGGGGTTTTTTTTAAATGGACTTTGGTTTTGGGGTTTTGCTTTTTTTTGTTTTGTTTTATTTTGGTTTTTTCCCAAGAAATCAGGGTCAAAGACATCTAGAAATCTTAGTTTTTAGCAGTCACTATGTTTGGTAGAATTTACCATATATTTCGTATTCTCAGCAGTTCTTGAATGTGGTTTATAGCTAACAAAAACACTCAAGAACATGTTTCCTTAATATTTAAAAGAGGTAAGAGAAAATTTATTTTCAAATAGTTCTTGGATAAGAAAATTGTAAAAAGAAAACCAGAAATATTTTAGAAAACAAACAGTACACTAATAAAGAATTACTATGAGACAGAAAATTTGCGTACAAATTAATTACTTCTCCGACAAATGTATAAATAAATGAGCCTTTCAACCAAAAAAAAAAAGAATTCTAATTCTAGCTATTATACTTGATTATAAGACATTTTCTGTTATATATTGATTCCAACTTAAGAAATTTGAAGGGAAATATACTGATCTGACTATATGAAAATATTGTGTTGAAAGTCTGCCCAGATCTTGGGCTGCAAAAGACTGTTCATAAAATTCAGAATCTGTGTTTCAATTTGGAAGAGAATTTTAGTTTCAGTGAGAACTATGTTCCAGAAAAAAAATTGCAGCAGTATTAAGGAGCCAGGCAAATTAAGCAGAGATTTTTAAAGGAAATTACAAATCTCAAGAAAATTTTTATTTTGGTAGATCAGATCGCAAACAGCTTAAATATTACCATGTTCACTAACACAATGTTTACATAATGGTGAAGATCTGTATAATGTATGCCTTGATAGTAATTAGATAATTAGTAGGCCAATTATTTTTGTGAAAAAAACATCAAACAAAATCAAGAAATTAAACAGGTAAAGAACATGTTAAAATTTGCACTAACAATTCCTGATGTTTTGGTTTAGCAGGGGGCTTTTCGCATTAAAAATGTGGTGTTGTATAGTAGTAAAAGGAAGAATGTGTAAAAATGTTAAAATATCAAAGAGGCTCCTATACTTAAACATTTGCTTTCCCACTACTATAGGTTGATCTATTTCTAAAATGTTTTCATTTCATGTAAACGTACAGGAGACAGAAGTCCAAAACATGAAATTTGATTTAGGTGCATTAAAAAGAAAAAATTCTCACAGAAATTGCCATAAGACTTCGCTTCATTTAATGTAGCCCTTTCTCTGTAAAATTTCACAAAAGAAAGCTTCAAGGTCGTTACCATCTATTTATTCCTTTCCAAATAAAAATATTAGTATATGTTATAGATTTGTGCAGTCTTGGGGGCTGACAACATATAAGGGTTAAAGTATTTCAGGTTTGATCCAGAAGGTATATTTTTCAAGGCAATTCACCAGCCTACAAAGAATTGCTTATTTTGCATGAGAAAGCATGTTGGGTAAGACTAAGGGAAATGGGAGGAGAAAGATGAGTTAAATCTTTGAAAGTAGAGAAGGTAGAAGAGAAAGGCACCCAAAACCACTGAAAAACCAGGACTTTTATAAAACTGAATCCTGTAGTCTGAAATGTTCCCAATAAATTCTACTGGACTACTTAGAGGTTTAGAATTAGTTTCTAGCTTCACTTGATCAAAATAAAACTTTCACCACTGAGCCACAGGTAATCGAACTGTTCCTTGCAAATATTACCAGTTCTCCTGAGACTAGATATACCCATTTATTCACATCCCCAGGCACAGGAAACAAGTAAGGCTAACCCTTGTTCTATTTCTCTTACACAGATCTTGATAGCTGCAAAGCAGGAAAGAGAACAAGGATGAAAATGGATAAAAGCAGCAATGAAATTCTATCAAATCATTTCTGGACTTTCAGCAGGAAGATATAAAACAGTAATCCTACAGGACGGGTTTCTATATCACATTAAACCACCTCAAATTTAGGTGTTTTATTCAAAGATTTAAGTCCAAATAAAATAGATTTCAAAAAGTAATTTGCATTTCATAAATCCCTGGCTTAAGCAACACAATTCTTTAAAAGTAAACAAAACAGCAGAGACAGATTATTCCCCACATAGTTCAAAAAATGTTCATTTACAAGTTAGTATTTATTATTTATTTAAATGTTTCAAAAATATCCATTTTTCAATGGTTTGGATAGTAAGATAAGAACATAAATTAGGAAGAAAGTGTACAAATAGTAATCCAGTTTTGGTTCATATTCTGTGTCTGACAATCACCACAAATTATTGGTGAGGAAGAAATATCTAGGTATTCTGGAATCTTTAATGAGATTTCCCGTGATATATACTCTCAACTGCTATATCCACTATCCACATCCTTAGGTTAGTGATGTTTTCTTACATTACTTAGCTTTTATGAGGTATGACCTAATCAATGAGTACCACAGTTGAGCTGTGAACTAGGAAAAAAAAAAAAAATTAATATATATTTCTTCTTAATGTTTTACACCAGCTGTCTGATAATTTCATTGAAAAGTCCTTCATTTTCAATCTGTGAGAAACAGAAAATCATTATGTCATAACATTTCACAAACAATTTGTAACTTTATAGTCCTCTATTACAATTTTGTTTGAGTGAGAGACAGTCTCAGTATTTTTAGAAAGTATACCTCACTTTCAAAATACAACAATATCAAATAACTCAAAAGAATAAGGGATATTTTTTTCCTTTTGCCATGTTGAATTCTCTCAGCACACTTTATTTATTCAGTTTTCCACTATTGTCTTTTTCCTTATCACAGTTTTAATTCCCTTTTTCTAAGTAAAATAAAATTATGGTTCTGTAGCTTTAGAGATCACTTCCCAAGCCCTTGTTGAATTAGGTATTCCAATCCTGAAAAGTTTCCTGATTAACTATGAGGAATTTTTATGACCTCTTCCCCTTTTTCAGGTCAGGTAAACTGTGAGGGAAATCTGGACTGTGAACCTCATGTTACATTGCTTTAGATACATAATTTGTTTTATCCATTGCCATTTAACTTTGGTTTGAACTGTCTGATCTTGAGGAATTGCTATGTCAAGCACCAACAAACACTAGTCATGTGATACGTTTCATTTTCCAGATTTATCTTGGATCCCAATAACCTGCATTCAAATTATTTAAACCGTCCTGCTTTCAGAGACATTCCAATACTTAGCTTCTTGGTCTTGATGTGAATATGTAACCTCTGAAATATCTTTAAAAACATTGACAGTGTAGTTTTCAGTGCCTAATATAAACAAAGCATGAAATGGTTCATTGAAAAATTACTGCGCATGTAGAAACTAGAATAAACTTTTATAGAAAGAGAGGAGAAAAATCAGCTGCACCCTGGGATAATGGAATTCAGATATTATGCTGCAGGTAAGTTTTGCTGTAACCCAAAATGTCATCAAATTTGCTTGAGTGAGAGCACAAGAGAATGAAGGGGCCTATTTTTAAAAGACATAATAGAAAGGAGGGCGATTTGCTAAAAAATTTCTATTGCAACCTTTTACCTATAATTTTGGACTTTTTTTAATTTTTAATTTTTAAAATTTTTTAAAAACAATATAGCATTTTGAGAAAACCTAGTTTCTGTTGCTTTTCAACTGATCACCTTACAGAAAGGATGAATCAATTCCACTTCAGGACAAATAGGGTTCTGTAACATTCATCAAACTCTTTAAGAAATTTAACTATAGGATATTTTTGACAGAGCAACTAAAAGCTGGCATTATGATATTGAACCAGGTGTTGCATTGACAGGTTTGCTAAGTGTCATGTCACACATCAGACACAGTCATTCCGTTCAGTGACAGATGGAAAAGTAAGTAAAATACCATATAACATTGGGTGAGTTCAGAAAAAAAAAACAGATATTGTAAACAATTGTTTCTAAAATTCTGTGTGCAGCATGTATTGTTTAATGTCTTAAAATTGCTTTGATCTTTGCCTAATATGCATTGTGTAGCAATGTTTATTTCTGAAGAAAAAAGAAAACTCCATTTTTGAAGCTAACACTTTCTTTGATTTAAGGATGCTTTATTTTTGTAAAGAACAGATTGAATATTGTCAGGAGTGTACTGTTGTTTGCAGCTTTGCTATTATTCATTCTCAGAACCTATTTTGACGTGCCTTGCTATTTGATTCTCTTAGTGAAAAAGTGCTTGTTTTGAAATTTGAGCTCATTTTGACATTGTTCTTTTGCAAGACATTAAATAAATTCAAAACTGACAGTAAATTGTGAGAAGTCAATTTAAAATAGATCTTTCAGCCATGTTTCCAAATGTTCAGTTGTGTTAACACCTGACTGAATGGCAGAGTGAAAGAAAAATGTAGATCTTAAACGTGAGGAAAAACCTTTAAATTCAGACAAATCAGATTTAATTCAAAGAAAACAATTTAGAAATACTAGTTGCTCATAATAATCTACTTTTTCAGTGTAAATCTGGTAATATGGGAGATACATCTCTGCAAGAGTTGAAGTGCAACAAGGCGGATTAGCATACATGGAGCTCTGTGCTTGTAGTTATAATGGAGCTAATAAGCTTGCTACACCACACAAAACCATTTTCTCTAGATATGAGTTCACAAGGTTATCTTTAAGTGAAGAAACATCTACTGTTGCTGAGGCACAAAATCCTCTGTGACACATAATGGTGCAAATTTGGAGCCATTCCATTTTATTCTGTGCTATTCCAGATCTCTATAGATCTGGAATAGATCTCTCCAAATCTCTATAGAAACTGCCCTTGCTGTATGGAATGCTTTGGTAGCAAAAAAGAAAAATCCATTTTGTATAGATTGTGTCAGTTAGGTAGGATGGAGAAAATTCAGCATATGACAAGTGGGATGATAAATGGAAAGAACAATTGAAATGGACTAAGGAATTTAGAATTGCATAGCTCAGAGAAGAAGGCACTGAGAGATGACAGAAATATGTTATGTTTACTGTTTAAGATGAGTCTAGACAGAATGAAGTGTGTTTTATTCTGAAAAACCAGCACTTCTCAGGTGGCAATAATGATATTTAAATTTACACACTCTTCTTATCACTAATGACAGAAACAACGATTTCTTGGCTCACCATGCCCAGCTGTGATTGCTGTTTAGTTTGGTGGTCAGCTGTAGGATGGGATGTGCCTGAGGATTGTTTCAGATTGCTGGCAAATCGTTGCTAAAAAATGAAAATACACTATAGCTATAGACTACTCAAGTGTAAATACACAGCTTAAGTTGAACCCAAACTACAAAACTAAATTTAAATATAGCACCATTGAAAGAACTCAGAAACAAGTATCTCCAGCAAAAAGAATCTGGGGGAGGAAAGTAGAGAACATAACCCAAAAGTACAGAGATAAGCAGTAGGGTCTACAGGTGTGAAGATACTTTGCACGGAAATCAGTGAGAATGGATGCATGGGGAAAGGTTCTAGAGGTTTGTGAGAGGGGTATGAAAGGCAAATGGCAGGTCCCAATAGTCAAAATTTTTCTTATGATTGTAGTATATCCTGACACTTTAGACAGGAGAAGTGAGTTGAACGTAACAAATTCCAGCACTGTGAAAATTATGCAAAATTTATAAACTCTAGATTATAGAGATTAATGACAGACAAAATAATACTGAAGATCTATATATTTCACTTTCAAATTTGATGAAAGTACTAATTAATAATAACAGATATATGAATACGCAGAGAAAAAAGGGGAAGAACAATTAAGCAAAGAAGTGAAAAATGAAGGTGAGAAATGTTATATTTTCATTATTATTCTTAATAAGTTTAGCTTTTTACGAAAATAAATGTGTAGGTGAGAAACTAGAAGTGAATAAAAGAGGAGGCAAAAGCCATATGAATAGGTTATGTTGAGGAGACATTTTAAAGCAGGTCAGAGGAGGGAAAGTAAAATTAAAATATATTCAGAAGTAAAAGTTGCTTGAAGTTTCTGTCTCAATAACAGAACAAAACTCTGGACAGAAACATCTGGAAAGATGACAACATTTGTGTCAGCAAACAGAGCAAGAAGGTACAAGAACTGTGGAAGCCTACCAGAATTTTATGTTGGGTGACAGCCAATATTTTCTGTGCCTGTGGAAAATGACAACTACAGCCTATGACTCAGTAGGTTCTCTAGCTACAAATTCAATGCATGAATCAAATCCTGACATACCTGACATAATACAGCAACAACACATATTAAATGAAGACATCATAAGTACTTCTGACAATTAGGAATGGGGGCATGATGATAGTTACATTGCAATAACCCAATGTAACAAATTATCATACCAAAGTAATGACATTATACATGAAGTAGAACGGAGCAAGAAAGACTGTTTGCAAGAGACAAGGCAAGAGTTTTTGTTTTTTTTAAATTTAGGTTTGGAACTGCATTTGTATATTAATACACAAGGAATACAACTTTTCTTACGGCTCAAGCCATGTTTAGATTTTTTGCCTGCTATCACTTTCAACTATATAGGCATTCAAAAACACAGTTGATGTTGGGGTGAAAATTATAAGAAAGTAGCAAAATTTCCTTCCCTCAGGCACAGTATTAATACAATTGATGGGAAAACTTAATCAGAAATCAAAAAGGTCTTAGCTGTCAATGAGGTATCACCCTCCTCTTCCCAAGAGACACAGGGAATCTACTTCTGTAACCAGACATCATTCTCAGACCACTAATGGTAGAGAATATTTTCTTTCTCTCACAATCACTGTAGGAAATAGTGATGATGATAAGGAAGACAAAAGCAACCCTTACTGGTGGGAAGACTGAGACATTGTCATGTGGAGTTATAATAACTGTAGATTGTGGTGGTTTTTTTCATTTGGGATAGGTTTTGAAGTATAAATTAAATTATTAGCAGTGAACAAAACTCCAGTAGACAAAAATATTTTACAAGTTTTTACTTATGTTAGAATTTGTTGACTTAGTGAGTCCCAGGAGTTTTAAGCATCAATCTTATCTCTCTTTCTCTGTAATGCCATAATATAGAAATTTCCTCTTCCTGTTATAGCTTAAAAATCCAAATTTTTATTGAAAGTCAAGAACAATTTTTGCTTTTTAAACCTTTTCAGTTTGGTTTTTTTTTTTGTTTTGTTTTGTTTTGTTTTTCAGAAATAGAGCTATGTATTAAAAGTATTGTCTTAATCAGGATAGGTGCAGCTTAGGTAGCTGGTTTTTGTGTTTTGTTTAGCCAGATGTACCATCAATGATTAAATTAAATTCCAGGTTCTCAGAAATGAGGTACCTTTTTCATCTGGCAACTTTGCTTAAGTTCAAATATGCTTCTGCTTAAAGCTGCAATAATATTTTAATTACATTTTCACCAAACTCAGGAGATAAAGTATTACTATATCTCACCTACTAGTTTTGAAATTGAACCAGTTAATGAATAATAATAACGATAATGATAATGAATTAGGGAAAACAATTGAGCTTCTTTGTTGGGCATGGAAATCTCATTCTTTTCTTTCTTCCTATGGTCACAAAATTAGCCATAATAAGGAAATTTGGGATCTTTGAAAGTGAAAACATGTTGCAGGTGCTCACTCAAAAATGGAGTATATATTCAAGACACCTTAATTAAAATCTTGACAAATCTAGAGCAGAGGCAGCTACATTAATTTAGATTATTCACATACACAAGGATAGATAATTTTAAAAGATATAATTGCAGTGTGTCTCCCTGTTCAAAAGGCCCACTTACCAGTGGATCTGGTACATTTTTTATCTGTCATCTCCAGGATGACAGGCACCTTGAAACTAAGACTTGTGGTGTCTTTCAAAGTGCCAACACTAAACAGAATGAGTGGCAGAGAGTGCATAAGCAGCATCCATTTACAATTCATAGACAGATCACCATCCACGCCACTCCCACTTTTTTTGGAGGGGGGTGGGGAGGGTGTATTTTTTTTTTCCCCAGATAAGACATGAAAAGAATAACACATGTTGAAATGTTTAAGAGATATTAAATGTTATGGTATTTTTCTTCTTTTCTCCTCCTCCCATTAAATTAGCAGCTGCTAATATCTAAAATGAATTTAGAGAACCATCTGCTTAACAAATGGAGCATTTACATCCCTGCAACTGACTTTCAGGCAGGGGAATAGCTTGTGCATAATAAAATCAATTGGTTCCTGCATGTTTCCTGTCAACACCAAGGGAAACCAACAGAGAGTAGGAGGAATTGAAAACAACTTGGAATTTAAAGCAAAAAATCCTTGCCTGTAATGGACAGTCTGACATTTTGTCCCCTACAATCAAAAATCAGCTTTCTTCAAGTATGGCTGAACTCTGTCAGAAAGATTTTGTGTCATCTCTTCTACTGACCTCAGCAAAACTTAAAAGTCCCTGAGTTTCTACTTTATAAAACTTCTATTGTCTTTAAGCTTCATGGATTACAAATCCAAAAGAGATCTTTCTGTCCACACAATCTGTAAACCAGATGGCAATGCTTCCCACAGATGTTGATATTGAGATTATTTTCCTTCTGCTAGCGACAGAGGATGAACTTGGTCTTTCATGATTTATAGTTATCAAGCCCCTCCATCGAGTCAAAAATGAATCCATGGAAGAGCTGGAAAATGCACATGGCTGTTTTAGCAACATTCCTGTGCGCCACGTTATGATGTCATCAACTAACATAAAAGTTCATTTTAAGAAAATGCAAAAACATATACCCCAAAATTGCCTCAGAGCCTAATAACTGACACCTTACCAATACACAGAGTTTATTACGCCTGACAGGTTGTAAACAGTAGGAATCATTCTGTCTATAGCTTTGTATTAATAAAACATATTAAACTTATTGTTTCATCTAATTAAACTTGATTTACAGAATAATTATAAGTCTTGGAAAGATAATAATTATCTGTCTGTTCCCAAAAGATTTCTTAATAAATTTAGTTATTGTCCTTCTTCTGGTGATTAACTACAAACTTTTGAAATACCTGCTGAAAACATCTGTGGGAAGGAAGGAGAGAAAGGACTTCAAATTTTGTATGAAAAAAGCCATTCTTTAAAATTTAGCTAAATTACTATATTTACTATCACTATCAATAATTACTATCACCACAAGCACCCCAAGTCTTCATCAGAAAGATATGCTCCCTACCGAACCAATGTTTTCATCATTCTTTCTCCAAATGGATCAAAGATTTTAAGAAGAGTTCAAACCAAGCAAAGTCAAGTTCAGTTAACATTGCTAATGAAGAGCATATACCCAGAGCAGGAGCCACCTAAAGACACAATTCTAGTGTGAATACCAATTAGGTGTTACAGTTCTGTGTGTTCACACAGGAATACAGTAAATATTAAGGATTTGCCCCGCGCTGAGAATCATGCAAGGAGAGCATTGCTGCCTGGCAGAAATCAATAGAAAGCTGAATGAAAGGCTATTTATAGGACTGTCAAGATTTGTGCCATAGAAGCCAAACTGATTTGGCTAAACTTACACAGATCAAAAAACTCATTCATTTCAATAATCAAATTACTAAGAGAGCAACCCCTTCCAAAACTGTAATTTAGGTATGCAGTAGCATGGATATCAAACATATATTTATACAACGTATGTAAAACACCTTTTTCTCTAAATATGTGGCAAATGTGCATCATGTCAGCTGTTTATCACCGGTTTCTCTCATCTGACTAGCTACAGGCAAGCAGCAGCACTATGTTTCATTTCCCAGACAGAGGATCAAGAAAGGGGATATCACTGTCATTTTTATTCCAGCTATGAGAAGACAGAATGTTGTGCTGTTTCTCCTGACTGACAGATGAGTGAAGAAGTCAACCAACTGTGTCCTGTGGTTCAGGTTATTTCCTTCAGAGAATATCAGAATAAAATTGAAAAATAAGTTCTTGCTATAGAGCTGTCATAAAATAATTCAAAAATCCTATATAACAGCTATCATTCTTTCTTAAAATTGGAAAGCCAAGCATCCTTCTTTGACACAGGCTGGTTCTCAAACTATCTGAAATTCCTATTTGTTCCTGTTGTAAATTTCCTACTTAATTCAAACCTGTTTGTACTTGTTTTTCCTCTCAGAATCTTCCCTCATCTTGAAAGAACATTCTTCCACTCACTATGTTACTTTCAGTTCCTATTGGATTTGCTTCTGTATGAAGGTGAAAGGTAATAACAACAAAAAGAAAGGTAAAAATATTAAGAATAGTAGTTTTATAATGTACCTGTGTTAGGTCTTGAAAAGAGAATATTTTTGCAAAATTAATTGTTTGCTGATTCCCCCATCTCTAACTCTGAGGATTAAATTTGCTGAAAGCTGAAGTTTTTTAAGGTTTTAAAAATATTTTCTTTCAGAAGGAAGGAAAGAAGCAATCAAAAATTTACACTGTGAAAAAAATCTGGTGTGCAGTGTAAGGATGATAAAGGAGATATTCCACATTGAAATCAAGCTTCAGGTTGTTGCTGAAAAGATTAGCCTCTTTGTGTCCAGCTGCATGTTTCCACGTCTTCTACATCTGCTCTAGGAGTCATGAACCAAACCAAAGCGAGTGCCAGACAAGCACTAAAGTCAATGCAAAGGGGGAAAGGGGATAGCGTATCAGAACAGGAAGAAAGTAGAAAAGCAAAAAAGCCCTCCATAGAGAGAAGTGATAGCTAAATTAGATTAAGTGTATTGAGAAAAAGCAGTCTGAGAGTCACAGGGAGGCGATAGCCTGTGGGAAAAATGTTGGTTGAGGCATTTCTGTGTTAAGCAGAAGTAAGAAAAAAGCAACACATCAAAGTTAACAGAAAGTGAGACCTATTTTTTATGGACAACTGAAGACAGAATAGTGCTCTGGCAATCTGGGGAGCCATTCAAAGAAGTAGGAACAAAAAGCAGTGTAGTAGGGAAAGATTCCCACAGTAAAGCTATATATATATATGTAGGGGTATTTACAAGCCATTGATTTTATTATCATGTACCCATTTTCTCAAACAAAATCAGTTTGTTCTGATCTCCATTCTAATAAAATCTTGAATTAAGAATTGAATGTCCTTTTACTGTTTTCATGGTACTGATTAGAAGTGAAAACAGCCCTATTTCTCAGATCTCATATGTAGAGGATCCTGATACATTGCCTTAGCATGGATGCATGAATATGCATGATCGCAGTTTAACAGTTCCTTAGAAGTTGGGCAGAGAATTTTACCATATAAAAGTCTCAAACCAAAATTTTTTAAAACAGCTAGGGGGTGTGAATGTTCAGTGCAGCCATACTGAATCTAATCTTCAGGGGAAAAAAGATCTACCTTTCCTAAAAAATGTGTCTTTTGCAACAGGAAAACTCTGAAATCAAAGCACCAAAATTAAAATTATTTGGGAGTCAGTAATATTTTTACTAATTTCTTCTTAAAAGATGGTCTGCTAAAAGCTAGATTGGTAATATAAGGATAAAGCTGGCAATTCTTAGGAATCTATTTTGTTTTTCTGTAAACAACAAATTGTGGCTGATAATAACTCAAGATGTAACACAGTGAGACCTAAAACATTTTGCTATTGTAATTTGCATTAAGTTCCTCCTATGATTGTTCCTAAGTACACTTAATAATCAACTAATGTATTTATTAGAAATAAAAATATCCAACTTGCATATCTGTATGAATGGAAGTCTGGATGTAAGTCTAACAACTGTGCATGTCATATTTTTATTAACTGACCTTACTATACTTAACACCACATTCACTATATATCTTAATCACTTTTTTCAATTTTCTTCAAGTTCTAACAGTATTTAATCATGAATACATTTGAAATTTTTATATAGATCACACATTTATTCTCAATATTCTTATGAGAATCTGTAGTTTATCTCTGTGTTACTTTCAAATGACCACATAAGGAACTCTTAGGAAGATAACAGGGGTGCCAAACTCCAGACCACAAAGTTGCCTGTAGCTACCTCATGACAAAAGATAACCTTCTCTTCCTTGGGGAACATCACAGCAGAAACATTTATTTTGTCTATAAGAAAGCTCTAGAAGTGCAGGAGTTCCTATTGCTAGCTCCAAAATTGGAAAATTCTGTACTGCCTCAGTATAGTTGCTCCAATTATAGATACCCCTTTGTCCTCTGCAATCTCTAGAAATACGTTTGATTGTCCACACAAAATAACAAAGGTGTTTTAATATCTTTTCATGCTATGTATATCTGAAAATAAAAATTTGTCCTTTAACATAGAAGTCTGACTTCTAACATTAATTTACCAGAATTTTTTTGATGTTTCAAGAAGTTCACAGACAAATTACAAAAGTAAAATTTGTACCAAGCTAAATAAATAATTAGAACATCTGGTGGATGATGAACAGTTTTGGCTGCCTACATGAATTGTGTAATACAGTATTTCAGACTGGAGAAAATATATGAGAAAAGAGTCACAGCAGGTCTCCAAAGCTTTGAAGAGAACTGTTCACAATAGAACAACAGCAAGGCAAAAAACATGAAGTTACACAACTGTCATAATGATGTTGTTTAAAAATATCTTTAGCAGACAAATAATGAACAAAATATGAAAGACCTTAAATTGAGTCAGATCAGCTCTGGATCTGACATAACAGTACAAATAAAACTTGTAAGTCCACTTCAAAACAATCTTCAAACTCTTTCTGAGATATTGTTTGTTTGCTTCTGACTCTGGTTTGTCATCTTGCTTACTGAGGCTTTTAAAATCATTCAGCATTTTATATAGTATATCACATGAGACTGACAAACTTGATTCTGTTGTATGTGTGATATGGGTTTAGAACCTCTTGTACATCTCCTGTCTTGAAAAAAGAAATGTCATCCTAGTGAGGCATTCAAAAATCTGTAACTTAATAAAAATGTAACATGCTAGTTGGAAAACAAAAATTAAATCTAGTCCAACCTCCTCCTCAGAGGTCAGCTTAAAGATCAGACCAGGCAGCTCAGGCCTTTATCCTGATGGGCCTTGAAAACCTCTCAGGATGGAGAGAGGCTTCACAATTTGTCTGGCTGACATGTCCACTGTCCTCACAGGGAAAGGATTTCTCATTACCTTCAGTGAGGCAGGTAGGAGGCCAAGTCTTCAGCTAAGGCATGGACCCCTATGGAACCTGTTAATTCAGACCTCAACCTCTGGACTGACTTCTTGGGTTGACCCCAGACCTTTCTAGTCAGCATGAACCTACCCAACCGTCACTGGGTAGTTTCTGACCCTCGTAACCCTCATCAAGATGATTGTGATCCTGAGTCACTGATTTGCAGGTGTCTGACCCAGAAGAAACATTCAGCTCCTGTGGGACACTTTCTTTGGTTTCCTGTTCATATAACCCACGTTGCCATTGTCTTTCTCCACTGCCAGGGTGCTACTGGCTCATCCTCAGTTCTTTTTGCCAAGACCGTCAAAGCCTTTCCTGCAGAGCTGCTCCCCACATTCAGTACCCAGCCTGCATCTTTGTAAAGAGTTCTTCCTCCCTGGGTGAAGGAATTTCCATTTGACTACTAAATTTTACAAGGTTCTTGTTCCTCGTTCATCCAGCTTGTCTAGGTCCCTCTGCCTCAAGTAAACTAGGTCATCTCAGTCTGATGTCAGCTGCAAACTTAACTAAGAGTGTATATCATTGCTTCTTCTTAAGTCATTAATAAAGAGGCTAATGAAGTCATATCCCAGAATAAGACCCTTGTGGTCATCCACTTATCAGCTTGAAGGTTGAGTGAGCCCCATTAACCATGGAGCTTGATCATTCCATCTATTTTTTGCCCATCTATTTATCTATCCATGCAGACTGTGATAGCACAGTTTGGATACAAGAATTTTGTGGCAGACCATTTTTAAAAAAATGCCCTATACATTAGATGATATGGCAGTGTTTCTAAGTTCTCTTTTGTACTATCCCTGCTTCTACCTCCTGTATATAATGATAAAAAAACCCCTGAAAAGCACACAATTTGCATGATTTAAATGTCAAGAGAACGTGTTGTCTTGCTACTGTTTTATGGAATTTTATACTGTAAAAAGAACAGTGCTTTCACTGCCTTTCATCTCTAGACATTGTTGAAGATAAGTGTGTTTTATACCATGTTGTACATTCTTTAGTTAATCAATTAGACACCATGAACAAGCCCTACAATCTGTAGTGCTTCCCATTTTAATACATGAGTCTCTTACCTTTACTAGTAAAAACATCTCTTTATTTTTTGTCTTAAAAATATATTTTACCATTTCGACATAAAAAAAAATCTTTTTTGTCAGATCCTTCACATATCCTACAATGACAAGAAGCTCATTTTGAACAAAACTAAAAGTTAAATAATTTAAAATATGGTTATATTTTTTTTCCCTTTGGTATAACCAGTTGAACCCAAAGCTGTAATGCTAAGCATTTAGCAGGATTAAAAAATGCACTGATTGGATTGAAATGCAAACTTCTATAATATAAGTAAGAGTATATGTTATTAGGCATATAAATCTTTCAACTTTAGGATTCATTGTTAAACATTCAGAGTTGAAAAACTGTCGTATAATCAAATTATAACTTAATTATGGCATCTGACACCATGTAAAAGACAAAGTAGTAAATTGATAGAATATTCCATTGGTCAGATTTAGTATGCAGGTTTGTTGATTTCCTTGAAATATTTAGAATTTGCATTTAATACTTACATTAGTTTTACCTGGGCGTTAAGCAGCTCTAACAAAGCAGGAATCAAATCCCAGTGTTGATGGCAATTTACAAGATAGATCATTGCTTTCATGAACATCAGATAATTTGTAATCCCTGCATCTACTCTCAACAAAATCCATGTTTATAAGCAACAGCACCTTCCTTATGAGGAAATGTAATTATTTCTTATTGGAGGGAACAGATTTGTCGTTAAATGCAAATCAAGGAAGTTTAAGTAGAAAACAATGGCAAGTCAGGAAGGAAATTGTAAAGGCTTTTGGAATGTCATGTCTACATAATTGGTTTAAGTGACTGAAGAAAAATCTTTAATATCTTAGCTGTGATGAGCTATGGAAGTTTTTATGACAATTAGCATACCTCGTTTCACACTCTCCCTTTCTTCAACCAAAATATTCCTTCTTTTTTTCTTTAAAGAAATTATGATTTCATAGCAACTGGAGTAGACCTTTCTATCATGAAAGACAAGAGTATATTGATATGTAAAACTCAAATCCTGAATTGGCTAATTGGGCATTTACAATGTAAATCTGTGAAAGAAACCACTCTTAATGAAGTGAAACTTTTTGAGAAATCTGAAAGACTTCTCATCCAGCTTTTTGATGAACCAAAGATTTTTCAATATAAAGCAAAGAGATCCCTTCAGCCCCTGGAATGACCCAAGAGGCTGAAGAAGTTATTTGATGTGCATACAAAAACCCCCAGCAAAAATTTGTTACTAGTACTAACTTTCCTGTTAGATTCTTTCAATTTAATTTAAATATCTAAGTAGTCAATGGGACTGAAACTTGAACTTTGATCTTCCTGATTCTAAATGAATATCTTACCTACTAGAATTTTTTGTTTTTATTCTTCCCATGCCACACCTGGAAAATGAGGGATTTTAGAGTTAAAATTCTGTAGGACTGTGTTATATTCCAGGAGTTATAACATTGATCAATGAATCTCTTATTGTTTGGCATCCAAAGTCTCCAGGGATATAAGCAGTTGAAATGATCATTGCTATTAATTTCCTTTTGAAATAAAATTGTTAATAAATAAATTTCAAAGTTAGTTTTCATGTGTACTGTAACAATTCTGAAAAAAATTGCTCATAAGATACAAAACTTGGTGATTAATCTTTTTAAAATGCAAAGCAAAAATAATCAAACAACATATAAATATGAAACACATTTTACAACGCTCAGGCACTACTTCTCATTCATAGGGCATAGCAGATAAAAAGGATCTTAAAATACTGAATTACTGCCATAGTATACTGGTCACAACTATTTCTAAAGAATGTCTCTTCTCCGATAGTCACATTGTCTAGTGCCTGCACAATATCTACAGCTGCACCTATTAGGTGTTTCTTCTCTTCCTGAAAGCACATGTTAGATTGATTTGTGTAGCATGACCAAGACTGCAAGTATGAATTAATCTTCACAGCCAGTGACTGAATGAGTCTGACTGACACATACAACCCTGACAAAAAGAAGCTTTGTGGTAAGTAGCTTCACAGGATCTGTTTGGCAAAAGCTTTTCAGGCATGAACTACTTGAACACTACTTCAATAGAGACTGAAAGGCATGTTTTTCACCAAAATTTTGGTATTTGTTATATTGGGTAATCAAAGCACACATTTTAAAGAGACATACATTTTGCAATGTTTATAATTTTTTTTAAATGTAAATCTTTTGCTTATTTAGTTGTCAGTGGGCCACATAGAAAATATCAGTCTCACAGAAAACAAAACATGTTGGTGGCTTTTGTGGAGAATGGGAGAGTTATTGTATTATATACATTTATCAATGTCATGGATACTTCTATTACATTTCTGAGCTAGTTAAGCCTGTCTATAAAGGCAAGTGTTAGAGAAAGTAAAAAAGAAGGGATAGTAATTGGAAGAATGGATTCAAATCTAAGCTAAGCATCTAAATTTTGTCAAAGATTGAAGATTCTAGGGGTGTATTCCTCCAAAATATGTCTGTGGACAAGATAATAAAATACTTTTGAAGTAGTAGAGAAGATCTTGTCTGCTTAACTTAGGGTTCTAAACTTAATTCCACCTTGAAAAGATACCAGTGAGCAGGGGTAATGAAGTTCAGACATGATAAAAAGGCACTGCATCCACGTGCAACGAAAAATTACGAGGTCCAAAAGGTGCCAAAAGCTTAATAGCTTTACTTAGTCAAGGAAAATGACTCTATCATCACAAGCAGTTAGTGGGAGTGCTATTGTTATCTTTGTATCTATGACAAAGTCACTGCATAGTGGATAAAAATGTCTGGGACACAGCCTGAGTAGAGTCAACAAGTGACAGAAGTTTCTCCTAACACAAACGATGTCTGGGGAGAGAAGAAAGGCTCAAAATCAGCTTGTTTCTAGGCACACTTATACTGCAAACCATAGCTCAGCAGTTGCTGTGACATTTTCTGTAGCAGACATCTCTCATGTTGGAGGCACAGATATCCTCCAACTACCTCACCATTCTGCCCAGAGAAAGAATAGTAACAAACATGGCAAAGACAAGCAGGTTTCAAACAGGCTCATTAGGACATGACAGCCTTCCAATGCAGAGAATTGAGATACACCAATTTTATTGTCATTTGGATCTTACTTCCCTGAGGGATTGATGCAAAAATTAGGTCAATTTACACATTTTTGTGGGGCAGAATCATTTGGCTGTGGTTTGTATCACTGGATTCCCAATCAAGCACAGAGTAGTTGGTGCACACCTATGCTAGAAAGGATTGTGGCTTAAGAAATTAACAGCTATATATTCAATGGGTCATTAAATGTAGATGTGCTTCAATTTTGAATTATTATTACAGTGTATGGTGTCATAAAATTATATGGAAATCCATGTAATTCTTTAAACCAAATAGGAAAAAATCAGTGTAATAAGAATTTGCTCAAATTTTCCCTTACTTAAAATCAAATTTTATAATATCTGTAGAATTTATTTATAATACTAATTTATGAATGCTTTGAACATATTGGCTCTTATATAAAACTACTGAAATAAAATAAATGGTGAGTGCACTGCAGCTAGAGTGTAAAACATGGAGTAGGTGCACTTTGTCACATCTGAGATTTGAATGAATTTATTCACTGTGGCCACCAACACTCTGGAAAGTTGTCCATGTTATGTTTTCTTGGAAAACATTAAACATTAAAATTGGTAGGCACTGCGTATAGTGAGGTCTCTGTTAAGTTGCAAGTTCATTAAATCAAGCTCTGAATCAGAATTAAACCCTCTGCCATCTTAATTGCCAAAACTGGTGATTGCACTCACTAAATTATTGAGCTGCTGAAAGCAAAAAAAAATGGAGAAACAAATAATTCAGACATTAGGTGTACTTTCAACACACATAAAGGCCTGGTGCCACCTTGGAGAAAAAGCCCCAAAGAAATAGACTTTTGCTGTGAAGCCACCTTGGCTTCTGTTTAGATCATTAGGTAGTCCCAGAATCAGGAACGAGTCTAAAATTGCTCCGTGTCTTCCTTAAGCTCACCATCACAGAATAGAGATGGCCTCAAAACTGCAGTGGTCTTAGCTCTATGTCCAAAGGGCACAGTAGTGGCCGCACTTCCAATGCTCTTGTGTCAGCTTTTGTTGTTCTCTCCTCTATTCATCATTTCTCTGTCTTGTTTAATACTCTTTGCTGCTCACCCTTGTCAATACCTCCTTTTTTGTGTCCTCTACCATTGATTGACCTTGATTCATCTATAAGAGGACTGCATGATGAAAACATAACTGTTCACAAAGACGCAAGAAGATTTGTAACCGGTACTCAGTGCTATAGATAAAGAAGCTGTTCATTCTGAGAAAAGAATTCTGTTCATTCATTCTGAGAAAAGAAACATAAATAACAGCTTTTGAAAAAACTTTTAACAAACCTGATGGCCCTGTTCGTGCCTCTCCACCCTCCATACCATATAATCAGTGCCTATGCATTTAAATAATGCGCATTTCTTAAATCTCTGAATGAATCCCCCTCCTAAGATTTATTCTTTGTCAGAAAAAAACCCAAACCAACCAGGTAGTAGGCTATGGCTACACTTGCTCAATTCCATAAAACAACATTAAATATGCCTAAGTTAAATACATTCAGACTATGTTTTGAGAACTGTGTTTTGTACAAATTTCCTGTGCAGCATTTAGTCTACAGTAAAAAACCTGTTTTATATGCAGGCAGATGGTTGCTCAGTTGTGATGAATGTCATCATTGGCTCAGCTGCGTGGGAACTACCGCTTTAGTATGGCAGGCCAATCCAGGAGAGTGGGCACTTATCCCTTTGATGTTAATTCCACTGAACGCATGTATGAATGTATGAATGTAAGTGGCTGAATAGCTGCATTAAAAAATAAGTGTCTTTGCTTTTGATGAGAATGTGAGTCAACTGTAGGAGACAGAAAATTTTCTTCATCTTGCCTGCAGATTGTCAAGAAACCATAAACATGTTAGTCAAGAACCAAGACTGCATCATTTTAGGTAAGATACACTACCAAGACAAGGTAGGCTACTCTTGTGTATGTTTTGAAGGTATTAAATTTTCTGAAGTCTCATTAAGTCTGTGTTCCTCCTTATCATAATGATGTTGACAAGTGTTATTTCAAGCTACACGTTTCCATGATATATCAAAAGGAAAAGATAAATTATGCCCTCTATTATATGAAATATCCAAATCCTTACGATGTATATTAGACATGTGCCTTTAAAATATTGTTTATTCCTTTAAAATGCTGATTGAAGTGTGGCTTTAATCAAAATAGTAAAATTTTGTTTTATTAAAAAATTGCAGAAATTATACAAGTTCTTTCAACCTTAATAAAACTCACAGAAATAATTTTATACTAATTTGTTGAAAGACAGACTCATGGGCCAGCAGAGGAAAGTTCTTTTAATAGCTAAGTTGGAAGAAGCCATTGAACCAAAGGATATGAAATGTAAATGCTGGCAAACTCTTGACTATAGCATTGCAAATTATGAAACTCTAATATGACACTAATCAGCCTATCATTCTTCAAAAATAATGTTCCCAAAATGAAAGATAATAACTGGGAAGCCCACTTCAACATAAGTCAATAAACTAATAAGCTTGTTAAAAGAAAATAATTACTTGGCTGCAGTCTTTGAAGAGCATCTATTTATTTTGAAATCCTCTGAAATACAAGAGCAAAAAACTGAATAAATCTTAGCATAGGAATAAACTTTCCCTCTTGGATTTCTTGATTAATTAATGATTAGTAGACTGCTATACATGAGGCTAAACAGCTGAATGCTTAGAAATCAAGAAAAGAGGATCATAAGCCTTATCTTTTTCCTCTGAACTTCCAAAATAAATATAGGTTTTCTTGACATATTCATATGCTACATGAAAAAGAAAGTTGCTATTAAATTTGAATTTCCATCTTTCTCAACCACTATACTTCTAGTTGCTTGAGCAAACTGGGACTTGTTATTTGGATTGTGGGTCTGGTGAGTCTAAGCCAGAGGTTAGCTACTTGTACTTGGTTTAATTGTGAGAGGAAATTACATTAGGGAAAAAGTCCTCCATTCATAGCAACCTTTAATTAGCAAGTATGTTACACCAGGACTGATCAGATGACTTCATTCCGTGAAGGGTTAGTAGATGCTTTAGTAGATGCTACTGCTTCTGAGCAAATATGGCAATAACATGGGCCAAAATGTTAGTATCAATTTCAATTTTAAAGCCCACAGACAAAGGACCAATAAGACATTTTCTGAACAAAAATAATGAATCCAATGAATTTTTGCTTGTTAACTCTTAAGACTGCATCATAAATTAATCTGTCTGGAGATCAGAGAATCCAGGAGGGGAAGAGGAGGAGAAAGAGGGAGAGAAACTGCCTCTAGTGACTGTCTCATAAGCACAAACTCCTGCTCAAGCTTATTTCCAGTGCTCTCCTAACAATCCTTACCATTGTGTACTCTTGGGATATTAAGGGATGAACTCATGCTCTATTCTTTCCCTAGGAGGGAATTAGTGTATCTCTTTCCTATCTTCATTCTCTCTGTGGAGAAATTTTGCATTTGGGATGTTTTATCTTATGTTTGCCACAGGGTCACTTCAATACATTTCACATTATTTTGCATAAACTTATTCTACATGTCCGACTCACAATAACGAAGATCTAATCAAATTGCAATGTATAGTTTTAAGGGTTAAAAAAAGAGAATTAAGCTACAGCTCATGACTTCCTCATTTAAAGAAAGTGGAGTCTAATTAAACAAAATGCATTACTTGTGCAGTTTTCAGGCCCAAAGACAATGTTGTTTCCTTAAAGAATTTCTGAGGTTATCTTGATAGATAATACTCCTCTCTGCTGAGTGATTGCTTCAAAATTTAACTTAAGTAAAAACATGAGTTCTGTGAATTTTCCTTTTTTTCCCCATGATGAATCTACGTTTAATATTTTAAGGTATCTATTTATTTAATTATTATGGAAAAAATATCCCAACCAGAAACTCTTAAAAATATATTAATGAACAAACAGTCTAAGTATTGTAAATGGCAGTTAATGAGTAACATTAAATAAGTAACTTTGATTAGTAAATTATTACTGAATTATCCAGTCTTGCCTGGGACTGTCAGTAATGCAGGTGGATCTGGGTTTTGACTTGTGTCAGAACAATAAAACCTGTTGCTCTCCCAGCAGTACAGTTAGAGGTAGATTTTTGGAAGTAATCCCAAATCACCTCTCTTGAGAGCAAATTGGAGCTCAAAATTCAGGTGGATTCTTCTCCCCACTTTGCATAATTCACAACATTTTAGGATGACCTTTCATGAACACCCAGAAGGAGGGAAAAACTGGGCCAGAATGACAGCTTCTCAGTAGATCAGCTGCAGGACTTCTGTTATTAGTATTCAATAAATCTGCTACAGACTTGAATTCATGTCGCCTGGGACTCCAAAGCCAGTATACTCATCCTTATTTTGCTCTAGTCAGCAGGGATTAATAAATGCTTCCAGCAATCCTATAACATACCTGAAATGTGAATTATCTTCAAGTGATAGTGTATTTGTATCATTTAACTGCATAAGGAAATATGTCACACCAATTTTACCATCTCAGGCTCCTAAATGTAATCGATACAGAAAGAAACAGTTTTACAATTAATGATAACACTATAGGGTACCTAAACCTTAGATTATCTGGCATACAAGAGATTGTTGCTGCACAGAACGTTTCAGAGAGGATGGATTGATTATTTTTTACCTGTGGAATTGTAACTTCTGTGCCATTACAGCATATACTTACTGAACACCAGAATTTTATGTAATACAAGGCTACCACTAGAACAGCATTTTGGAAAAGCTCTGCAGAGCTAGACTGACTGCTTTCTTCAGAATAAATTAAATGTTGGTGTAGAAATTTAGGTCATTATTCTTATGTGCTGTGAGCTTTTTTCAAGCTATAGCAAACAGAATATTGCAAAATTCTTTAGAGAGCTCGGGGCAGGCAGTTTGTTAGGTGTGGTTTATATTAATTTTATTTACTAAGATGTCTGCGGTATAAAGCAGTGACAGATCATCCTTAATCTGTGAGGGATTCAATTATATCTAGATCAGAAAAGAGAACCACCTACTGATCACACCCTATTCAGAAAAGGAACTCAGTGCAACAAACCTGTCAAAGGTATGTCAGGACACAGGGTGAAAGAGCAACTAAGTATCCTATTTCTAAATTAAAATTCATCTTTTCATCAGCAGTAAGCCCACATTTTGAAAGAAATATCACCCTCTCTCCACTCACAGCCACAGTCCTCTCTAGAAAATATTTCCAAGGTGTGACAGCAAGGAGATGGTGGAAATTTTAATTTCCTCACATACTTTCGTAGTCCTCTGGGAATGGAAGCAAGAAAAAATATTCTTCTTGAAATAGAAAATTCCATACTAAAGAGGATGAAAAATTCTGTTTTTCTGTAAGAGAATGAAAACAACGGAAAATTATTCTGAATTTTTCTTGTGTCATGTTAGAAATTGAAATTCACTGATAGAAGTTGTTTCAGGTCATGGTGCCTAGTCACTATGGAAGATAAATAAAATCTGGTCTTCTAAATTAATTGAAAAGTTTAATTTAGACCTTCAGAAAACTGATTTGTTTCATGTACCATGTTTCTTTGCCGTTTATCTTACCTAATTTTTTTTTCATTTGCCATTTTTACTTTTCTGTAGGGTGAAAAATGGTGTGATCAAGAGTCCTCCCTAAACCAAAATAGTAGGAAAAGCAGTAGTTTATTAAACCTTTCAGATCTATTAAATCATCCTAGTTCATACAGCTGGGTCTAGGTGCTTTGTGGTTGTCAGAGCCAGTGGAAATGAAGAAAAATTTTCTATCAAAGTCAAACAATGTAACCAAATATAGACCGCTTTTTTCTTCTGGCAGTTGTAAGTTAACTAAAGCAGATATTGTGTTGCATCAAAAAAAGACAAAAAATTCATATTTATAGGCTGAGTAAATAGTAGAGTGCACTTAGGGCTCTCAGATATAACAAATTGGGAACTAATGTCCATATCCCAGTTTGTGATTGAAAACTCTATGCCATTTCTTTATTCCAACTATTTTAGCCTGACAGTGAAGGATGATAATCTACCAACGAGCTAGGAATAAAAAATGCTACATCAGGTAAAATGCGTTTAAACAGAGATGCTCTGTACTAAGGCTCAGAATTTTGCAGGGTTTCAAGAACATAAACAGGCAAATAAAACATTGGCATCTCTGTGAACATCTCAAAATTTGCAGCTAATGTAATAAACATATCATTTGGCTTCTAAAATTATCAAAATTCTCTCTGTTGAGATCCTTCAAGCAGAGTAAGCACTGGTATTAATCTGAGCCCTAGATTAGCTTAAAGATCCTGAAGCCAAATTATTATGCAGAGCCAGGCCAGGTGGTGGCAGGTGGGGCCAGAGCAAGTTTTTTCAGAACCCACAGGAAAAAGGCATTATTATTCAGCCAGGCAAAATGATGTACAAGATGCGTAGGATAAAAGCGACAAAGAAACTGAGCTTGCACAGTTGTGTAGAGGACCAGCCCTATGCTGGCTTTGTCTCAAACATTCTGAGTATTGCTGTAGGAAAAGTGATCAGAGAGGGGGTCCTGAGAGGTGGGGCAGAGGTGTTCTGAGCCAAATTCCTGCTCCACCTGGAGACTCATGCTCAGTGCTGCCTCCCCACTCCCTGCCAGCTCTCTTCCTGGAGAAGGGATTCATCTGCCAACCTCTTCCTGGAGAGGGGCTGTCTGTGCTCATGTGAACAAAAGCATAAAAAGTCTAATTTACATAAGAAGTGTGCACCAGCTAAATTAAAAATGGAGCAGATCAGGCCCCCTCGCTCTCTTTTCTCTCTCTCTTTTTCTTTGGCTCTCCTTCTCCCCTTTTTTCCTCTTTTTCCTCTCTCTCTGTCTCCTCTCTTTTTCTTTGTTTTCTTTGTCTCACAACCCCAGCTCTGAACCATCTGCACAGCGGCACCAAAGTGAGATCTAAGTGATACTCTTTGTTTTCTTCCCTTGCTTTCCCTGGGCATAAACAGCATGTGAGTTCTCTGGCACACAGTGCGGTGTCTGTTCGGCCTGATGAGAATTCAAGGGGAACATCATGGCCCCTAGTGATGGATCATAACAAGGTGAAGATGGGAAATAGTTATGATCTTTGAACATTAGCTGTGCATGGAATTCTAGCCTCCTAAAATTTAAATTTAAACCTGTTGTCCCCACAAAATGGTTAATAACTCTTCTGGCTGGTCTCAATCACACATTTATCCTGCACATCTGGTGTACTAGTTGTTTCTTTACGTATGTATGTAAAGTATGAGGAAAGTATGATGACAGTGAGAGGTGTAGTACACAGAGACGTTTCTCTATGAGAAATGAGAGAATGAGGAGTTTAAGAAATCTTTTAATGAATCAAATCAAACACTGTAACACTTTCTCAAAAAACGTAATGTTTTCATGAATGAAGAATCGTGATAGTGCTTATTTAGAAGACTGACAAGACAACTAGTCCAATTAAATTAGTTTTAAAAAGGTTACAATGTTGACATTATAATGACAAAAACTACCTTATTAAAATTTTTGTTGTGTCTCTACATCAGGGCAACAGGAAAAACTTTTAATCCCAGCTGCATTCCCCACACTATCAAAGAGTGACAATGTGTCAGTGAAAGATTCCAGACCTATCTCAGTGCTGTTATCAAAAGGTTACTGAGAGGAAGAAGTGTCTTTCAGGCAGCAGCAATGATCAGGTCAAGTAAATGGAAGGCAATAGTTAGCATACCAGAATTCTGAAGACTAATAGGAAGTCTGATAACAAGGGTTGTTTGGATTATGTGCTTCATGGAAAGAAAAGATAGAAAAATCCATAAGATAAATGTAATATGCAGGAGTTGTTAAGCACAGAGTCTTATCCAGAAGTAGATTTAGGTGACTATGATGAAATTTAGGTATCTGAGGTTGGTAGGTATCTGAGGTATCATCTGCCCAAGTTTGGTGCTTAAACTTCTAAATTAAAGCTCTATCAATTAATGGTAGAAGAAATAGGTAATTCAAAGGGCAAATCCTCTAAATTACCCATATAAAGGATAGTGATATCATCTTTACTATCTGAAAGAATCTGATGTAAATAGTTTTCTGACAAAAGCTCCCTGTAGATAAAGGAAAAATGCACAGAAATATTAATTTCATTCTGCAGTTCACTAATTTTTAATATCTGAATTATGCTGGTTTAATTTTTCTTTCTCTTTGTTTTTCACAAAAATGCAAGATTATCCCAAATGTGGTTTTTCACAAAGTAAAAGCAAGATGTGGAGAGATCTGACAACATACTGAACAGAAGGCATGAGATTTTAAATGTGAATAAGGCTTTATACATGTGTATGTTGATCTTACTTTATCAAAAATAAAGACATTAGTCACGATATTTTCATGTTAACAAAAATGTTCTACTGAGAACTTGAAGTCAGTGAAGTATCAGCAAATGTGTAAAATTAACTTATTGAGAACATTCACATATGGATTTATAATTTTTATTCAAAAAGTTTTATATTTGAAAGACAATAGTATAATATAAACCTACCATTGTTTAGTAATAGCTTTACAAAAACCATGGAATTGCTTAATAAGATTACATTGCTGTTGGGCTGTGACAACATTGTAAATAAGTCAGCCTTCCTCTACAGTCTTGATGTGATCCAATACCATTGTGTGCACTGTCATTTTTCATTTCAGTTACATAAATTGCTGTCATAAGAGTTTTTCAATAAATATCTTTGTACTTCCAAATGGTTATAAAAGCCAATGTATCATATATATCTACCTAGGCAAGATTATCTATCAAATTCTGAAATGTTTCCTTTTCTACTGCAAGTAATGTTTAAAAGTAAAATGAAACTATTAAATTTGCCCAGAAGCAAATTAAAGCATTATCCATCAGAGACATCACCTACAATTCTTGCAAGTCCCCAGTAGTTTTTTATCTTATTAATGCTGATTTCTTTCATGAAAAGACTGGTGAATTTGCTTCTCACTTGTTTCCATGGAACTGGAAAAACACCTTCCACATCGTAATCCAGCAATATTTTTAACATACTAGTGTATTTCTATCCCTGCTGCTGATTACAAAACTCCTTATTCAGAGTACAGATTTTCCTTTCATTGCTTCTCTATGTTGTGATAGAAATTTGTATTTAAAAGGAAGATCCAAACCAGATTTTGTAAAGGATAATAAAACCCAGGGGGCTATTTTCACTAGCATGCTACCCCATATTTGTGCTGGTCTAATTCCCCTGAAATCCATGCAACTACTGTAGAGTAAGAGAATAGTGTTGTTGCAGTTATTCAGGTCCAAGATTTTAGTGTTTCATCTATTTGGACATGTGCAGATTAAACACTTTTGAATGTCAATTGAAACTGATTAAAATATTTGATGTTATGATCTTTGCAGAGTAACAGTATCTACCAGGGGTGAACATTTTCAAGTGATTGAAAACAAACTAAATCACATCTCTGAAAAAATAGTGTCATAAAAGTGTACCACCGCCTAACAGACCAACCAGAGCAATTTCAATCAGGTGTGTTGGTATGAATCTTACTGCAGCAATATGCAGGATCTGTGGGCATCTGAGATAGGATTTTAGCTTTTTTGAGTAAGTGGTGTAAATGTACAGGAAGGTATGTATTTATTTGTTGCCATTTATTTCTGCTAAGAAAGGTCAGACCAGCAGTTTCTCTTATGCTTTTGCTCCTGTCACATGAATGCACATACACACACATGCACACACACCCCTACATTTTAGAAGGTGACTTGGAAACTTTGGACCTCAGCAATCTTCTGGCTGAAAAATTAATTCAAAGATACACAACTTCCTGAAAAATTTAACTTCATTAAAAAATTATATTTCAGCAAAAAGGCATTTTCCCAGAAACATTTCAGCCAGCTTCCTGGGTAGTAACAGTGTTTATTTTCTTTAAAAAAGTATTGTGAGCAATAACTTTGCCATCAATGTTGTTGTTATTACTATTACTTGAAATCTCTTCTTCTACAAAAGGTACATCAGGTTAAATGACAAAAGGGACATTTTAATTCAGACCATTCGTCAAATCTATGATACCACTTCACAAAAACAATCTGTCTTTGGCCTGGAACACTGACTGGCAAACTCCCAGCTTACAGCACCTGTTTCATAGCTCACAGTGAAGATTTTATAAATACCTTGCAGTCATCTTGAGAAATCATTCATTTCATGATACGACTGAAAGTCGTTCCTGGAATTATAGGCATTCTATTACACTATTTAACTGTTCCACCGAGTCATTATATGAAATGCCTAAAAGTGTCAGGCATTTCATGAAATGGCTGGTGTCAGTGCTTTAGTCATTTTATGAAACTTAGCATTATGACATTCTATTCACTACTGCTGTGAAAAATCAATTTTTTCCAAGGGAAACAATGTCCTATCAAAGTCCCACTGATACAAATAAGCAGACATATTTGTCATATACTCCTCACAACCTCTCAGCTGCTGCAGGCCTGAGGCAGAATGCCTTTCCTGAGTTTGCTCAGTCAGACAGACCTCCTCCACTTTTGGATTGTATTTCTGGGTGGTTATTTCTCAGTATTTGTCACTTAGAGAATGAACAAAACCACAGGGAATTGCTATTTTATTTTATTTCATGTTATTTTATTATTTTATTTTATTTTATTTTATTATTTTATTATATTTTATTTTACTTCATTTTATTTTATCGCTGACCCACACCCAAACCTGTATTCTGACTTGCTTAGCAAGGTGCAACACTAATGAGAGAGAGATAGTAGAAAGTAAGAGATAATAAAAACACCCACTTTCCTATAATTGACTCAGGCAGAATGAAGCCACAGAACAGTTTAGTGTCATAAAAGACATAGATGAAAAGAGTCTGAAAGGGATTGGTTTGAAAAGTAAAATCTGTCCTGGGAAATATTGTAGGATTTAATTGGGTTTCTGTCCCAAGCAGCTTCTTCAGGAGAGGAAATTATTAATAGCAATCATGGTTCACTGTTTTGCAGCTTTACTGATGGAGATCAGGGTTTTGTAAATGCTGTGGAGGCTGAAAAAAATGTAAAATAAGTAAATGCAAATGTTCCAAAGTCAAACTGAATAGCTGATGTCCTGGTTCTCAAAACAAGTAGTTATCGTGTTACTATACAGCTGTGAAATGAAGTATTAAATATTTCTAAATAAAATTATAATGGAAATACTTTAAAATATTATTTTAAGCTAATATTCATAATTAATCAATAATTTTGCATACAATGCCTAAAACTTAGTCATTATACAAACTACTTCACAGGACAACCAAGAGCAAGAAAGCAAAAATCATAATCTTGAAGAGGAATTAAAGGATATTTTTTTCTTTTTTTGTTAATGATATAATTTTTCACATGGAAGATACTTGAATACTTACAACTTCCTTCTCTTTTTGCATGCAGCTAGATTTGGCAACCTTCTAGATTCTCTGTGGGTGAAAAATAAAAAACAATAGAGCAGGCATGAGTCAATTAATCAAGAAATGAGTACTAATAAAAATGAAAAAAAAGTTCCATGTAGCTGGATCTTGCATTCTACTGAAGGATGGGAAATTAAATGTCTTGCCAATAGGCAATAATCTACACACACAAATACTAAAATTGTGAATAGATCTTAAAAAAAAAAATCTAGCTCTCATGAGGTATTTCCGAATTCTTTTGTGAGTGTAGTGAATCAGGGCACTCCCGCTGGAGCTAGCTTAGTTGTTTAGGAAAATCTTTTCCCATTATCTTGCTGCTAATGGTTGTCTTTGCTCATTCACAGTAGAGGGAAATTAACATGAGGTGAACAGATTTGCACAGTAGGAAATGTGTGTAAGCAGACACCATTTTATAGTTGTTTGAGTAATTTGGGGACATTTGCAGAAAACACCAGGCATGACTTTCAGAATTGTTACTTGATGTGCCTTGCACTGAATTTTTCTGATGTGGGCAAGTTAGCCAAAAACTCAGCTCTGCAACTTTTATGATAGAACATTCCATGGCCGCCACCCATTTTCCTGCACTAGGATAGTAGGATGGGATCCTTAAAGAATTTAGAATTTTCCAGAATTCTAGTTTTCTTTGTCTTTCTGTGTATATCCATCACACTGTGCAAAATGCTGTTACCAAATGTACGCTTCCTATGGATCAACTTCCACAGTCTTTGATCATGTGGATTACACCTGAAATCTCAGTGGTTTTGTTAAAAGAACTGAAATAGTGGAAAGGACAGGATGGGCCTTTGCAGCACTTAGATTTCATCAGGTTCTTATGTTGTATTCATCACTATGTATTTTAATATATTCAAAAAGGGCATGGGAAGGACAATGTTCTATCATTTAATTTCAGATATTTAAAAGCATCTATTTACACTAGTTTTGTTGTTTCTACTTTGAAAGTAATCTTGGAGTCTTGAGAAAGTACTCAAGAAAGTTGTCCTGGGCTGACTGTCAGAGTCTAAAGGTTCTTTGACATTCCTGTGTTAGCTATCTACTTCATAATTTTCCCATATTTCATTCACTTTCTCCAAACTAATATAGAACTTAGGAAAATTGACAAAGTTCTGCTACTTTATATGTGAAAGAAGAAGTAATTGATCAAAAATCCTGGGGACATACAGGGGATAGAGCCATCAGCGCTCAGCAGCCCAAGGAGATTTTGGAAGTGTAGTAACAGCCATATTCTTGCAACTGCTTTTTTTTCTCCCCTTGTGTACCCCAAAGGGCTGCAAGGCTAGAGTGGAAAGCAAATACTGCAAAGGGATTGCACTATAAATAGTAACCACATTTGATGTTGCCAACAACTTTGTGTATATTCTGCCTACAAATGTCAGGAGAAGGCATGATGCCTCTAGCTTAGCCACATTTCCTCCTTTCTCAGACAAAATGTGGTCTAAGAGTCTTGGTTAAGCATTAAGATTACCATGTTTGAGGATTAAAATAACTCTGTGTTGTCATTGGTACTACCAAGACTATTTTTGATCATAATATTCTGACAAACCTTATTAAAATATGTGTATTTATTTAAATGTCATGTTAACATATTTTACTGCTTTTTTTAGCACACATTATATAGTCAGATAAGGCAGACCTTGAGGGAGACAAATAAAACCTGAATTTTCAATCCTGCTCAAATAGGATATAAAACTAAATCTGGTACTTTCTTATGATACTTCTAGTACAAATACCATATAAAGTAACAATTGCAAAGGCATAACACTATTCATTATGAGTACAGAGCTGAAATGTTAAGTGAAATTGAAATTTTTCTGTTAAGACTTGGTAATAGGTGCCTGGATAGAAATTATTTTGAAAGCAATAGTTAGAAAGAGGGAAATGTGTTCTCTCTTATTTTACTCAATAGGTACACAATTGCTCCTACAATGAAAGCAGGTTAGATCTCTAAAGTATGTAAGATTGAATTCTGTTCCTGAACGTTCCTACACAAATGGAATTAGACAGATTTCTCTAGAGGATGAAATCAGTCACCATTGTGTTGCATGGATAAATTAAACAAAGGAACAGTATATCTGAGGAGAAAAAACACATTGTCTTAAATTTTCCATGGCACAGTTCTTGTATTTCCTAGCATTACATTTATGCTCAATAGCAGAGCTTCAGCACTGCTCAATTATTGTGACAAAGAGCAGAATTGTACTCTGCTTGGTTTTCTCAGAGAATGGGCCACTTAACCAAATAATGCTGTAAGTGAACAGATAAAAGTGGGCTACTAATTTTACAAATGATCCTCTGCTACTGCCAAGTACTTCAGAAAGCTGGCATGAGCCTACCAGCAGGAAATATCCCTATGTGCAATAGTTCCCAAGGAATGCCAGCTAGCGTAGAACAAAGAGGAGTCTGAATGTGTCATGAAGCAGTTTTGAGCACAGAGGGCCAGATTAAGGCTATGGACTTACATCAGGGATACATTTGGCTCAGAGTTTTTGAACTATGAGTTAGCAATTTCTTCTAGGAGAGCTGGACATAACAAACATCTGGTTGTTTTGGAAACAGGAAATAAGGCCCCAGAAGACACCAGTAAGAAAAGCTTTTGCTCTTAGCCACTTTGTGTTAGCTGAACAAACTTGTGTTTGGGTTCTGGCTGCAAAAGCTGTACACTGGTAAATGGAAATGGTTGAAATTCAACTTATCTACCCTGCATCTGCTGCTCTCTCATTTTCTGCCTTCTTTGAACCAACCAACTTTTCCAGTAAACTCTACAATGTCTATTTGGAGTCAAGATAATTTCATTAGATATATAGTAAAGGCAAAGTTTGCAAACAGTAGTCCAAAGGCTAGCTAGGAGAAAACTAAAGTGAGCAAATGGCCAGAATATCTGAAGGGAGTGCAGCAGAAATAAAAACAATAGAAACAGAACGAAAGATCAGAGACAAAAACCAATGGAAGTAAGTGGAGTAATTTGACAAAGCTCTCTAGAAAAGTTTTGATATTCTCTTTTTGAAATATCTCATTGTTAACTGTCTTTACTCTGTCTTGCATTTAAAAACATGCACAGTGCACTGCATTTCTTGCCTAACTCCCTACTTTGACTCACACTTGCTGCTTTCTGAGTTATTTTTTTTCCAAGGATTTGTTTCTTTCTACATGATATTTTCTGCTTTGTCCTCTGCAGAAAAACTGTGCATCTTCTTCGCCTTTTATGTCCTCTTTTTCCAGGAGTAAGGTAACAATCATAAAAAAGGAGAGGTGGCTTTCATTTATTCCAAACTTCTCAGGCCACTGGGGCATCTTTCTTCCTCACCTTAGCAGCAGAGCTGAAGGGCATCAGGAGTCAGTGCTCTGACTCTCACTTGGTGTTATTTTATTTCCTCTTTCTCACTTGCTCAAATGAATTGATGGTTCTGCCCATAAGATGTCAATCAGCCAAACACAGGAAAAGGGAAGCATATTTGAATGGCTGTTTAGAGATATATTAGTGAGCTAAGAAAGATTCATTTCTGTTTGTCTTCCCACCAGAAGAGTTAGTGTTGAAAGAGTAGATAAATCCTTTTCCCCACTCCTTAGCAATAGCACCTTCATTTTGAAACAAATGTAGGGGTTCAATGGAAATAGGACTTCTATAAGTCTTCTCAAGTTTTATCCTCCATGCATGCACAGAGAAAAGATCCTGAAAATAACTTGAGTTTGGAAGAAAACAATATACCCAGAGAAGGAAAAAAAAAAAAAATCTATTGTGATGTATTCTCAACATTTAATTGGATTTTCACAAAGACATTTTCATTACATGTTTTTTCTAGTTGACAAAGGAAAAGGAAGAAAGGGAGATGCTTTTGGAAGAATCCAAAAACCTGGAATAAATTCTGATGGGTTTGGAATAATGTTTTATCTTTGTAAGACTTGTCTGTTGTATTCTGAAGGAAAATAATGAATAATTGAAAGCAGACACATGAATACAGAAAATTTTAGATCAGAGGGCTCTCTGAGTTATAGCCTCAATTTAATCCTCACTCAAGCCCCATTTTTGAGACTTAGGTGAATCAGAGGCTCTGTTACTGTCTGTCTCTGGCAGGCAGAAATTCACCCCATTATTAACACCATTTGCATGAGATTTTTTTAATTGATACTTAGAAATCAGTCAGTAAGAGAACATGATAGAGAGTTTTTTGATCAGCAGTCTTTGACATTAATCAAGGCAGAGTCAGTGAAGCATTGCTCATTAACGAAGCTCATCTTTCATTGCTTCTGCACCACCATGAATTTTTCTTTATGTTCATTCAAGAAGTATGCAGCAGGTTCAGGGACAAACATGGCTTAGGAATGTCTACTGCTACTCATGCATTTGAGAAGTATTTTTTACTGTGGTTTCAGCCAGGGAAGTTGATTTTCAGAAAGCATAATAGTTATGGGTGACTCAAGTGATGAAGACATAAAGAGCATTATGCAAAAGGTTACGAAAGCACGAGGATGTCAGAAACAATATACCAAACTGTTCCAAGCCTGAATTTAGATCAAACTCTTCAAAGGAAGTAGAAAGATATTAATACTTTTATACCCCTCAACCAGTCACCAGGAGAGAGAAATCCCTGTTCTTCTGCAGATTGGAAGAACAAAAGGGACTAATAAGCAATAATATATGGAGCTCTCTGTAACCAAAATATAAAGTTTCAGTGCAATATTTCTGTCTAAAATCTGGTAACTTGTATACCAGTAAACATCTTCCAGAAAATATCACTCATATCAAGAAGTGTTTTTCAGGCTTGAGTTTATTAAAGAAGTAAGAAAAAGATTCAGTCACACACTTGTTATATGGATTTATGGCCCACAGTTTTTAGTTGCATTTGATGTCTTAGTCTTCCTGGTCCAATAAAGGTGCATTGCACTGCCATAGAAATGTAAATTGGTCTTAAAGTGACACTTTTGGTTATAAGGGATTGATTTTGAAAACTTCTTTGTCTAGTTATTTTCCCAGATTTTGGTGTACTTAGTACAGAATTTAAATGCATTTTTAAACCCTGGCTAGCCGTGTAAGGACCAATAACACTGCAAATTAGGACAGCCTTAGAGAGATTGATACTCAAGGCCAGTTTGGCCATTCTGACAATCTCCAGGGCAAGAACAGAAACTGAGCACTCTTTGCCTCCAGTCACAGTTCTGCCAAGGCTGTGAGGCTCTAGAAATTTTGTGTTTCTAAAATGCTGGAATTAATAATGCTTTAAAAAATGACCTATACATTTTAGGCATATTATATAACACTTCTAAATAAATATTTAGAAATACCATGGTGCTTTATTTGAGGTACAGATGGCATTAGGCAGCTAAATTAAATTCTTTGAAAAAAACAAACTGTGGAAACTAACAGCAAGCAGTATTTTATCAGAATCTGTGTGTTTAGAGAGTTACTTAGGTACCAGATCTTGACATCAAGCTTAACATTATGTTTGCCATTTATCAACAAAGTTCATCACTGAACTATTAGGGTATGATTGAGATATGTATTTCAGATCCCTCCCCATCTAACTATAGTCTGGGTCATGTATCTCATCTGTTTTACAGAAATTCTTCGTCATCATAATTACAAACTAAAATGAGAAGAAAAATACTTCCAATGGTCTCAATATTGAAGGAATGAAACAAATGGAAATTACAGATTGTGATGCTACAAATTTCCCAAATCCTGTCATGGAGAACAGCATAAGGGAATATGTCAGACTTTGGCATTTTTCTGGGTTCAGACAATGAAAATTTTGGACACTTTGTTTGAATTTCAGTTTTGGAAACTCACAGCAGATAACAGACACTTTATATGAAGAGGTCATACTCTTTTTCTCCAAACATCTGGTGATCACCTTTAGGTCTCTTCACAACTGTGCTAATAATTCACATGCTCCTAGGATATTGAGGGGGATCATCTCTGAAATTACATCTCAAAGATCAGGTGCAAGAGCACGGAGACAGTCTACAGCACTGCATGACTGTGTTTGCCACCTTGGATGAAGTCTTCTGCAGCTACCTGACTTCCCCCATGAAACTCAGCACAAGGGCTCGAGCTAGGGGATTGCATTGTGTCTAACAGAGAAGCTGTCACCTCGTGGTGTGGCAATCAGTCACATTTCCTTGAGACAACCCGTACTGGTGTGTTGGAGCACTGTCCAGGCTCCAATTGACAGTCTAAAAGCATGCTTAAATAAATTTACAGGAGCAGAGAGAGCCTGAACAAAACTGAGCATCATCTTGAGCAACAATTGAAGGCACTCCACAGGAAATCCTGAGGTCTATTATTTGTTTCTCTTACTGCATTGCTTTTTATCAGAGAATTTGTTAGTATATAATATACATGCAGAGCCTGGACCAGAGACCAGATAAACTTAATCTTTCCTTCTCACCCCATTACATTCTACATCAAATGACATGATGTGAGGATCAATGTTGTCCAAAACTGTAAGAAGCTTTGATAGTGCAGTGACAAGGCACCATAAATACTGAAAATAATCCTTCACTTCTTGTGAAATTGCTGGATTCTGAAAAGGTAAAAATGGTAACATTTAACTAATATAATTAATTTGCACTGAATTGTTTGGCTAATTGTTAGAAGAATAACATTAACAGAGAGTACCTGAGGATCGCTAACAATATTGTTATAGATGGGAATAAAACCCTCATGATCAGAACAATCAGCTCAGTGCTGTGTGCATTCTGAATCCTCCCAGGTGTCCCAGAGTGTTTGATTTAGCTTTTGAATCTCTGGTTGAGCTACAAGATGTGTGAAAACTCAAGTACCCAGACAGCTTTCTATTAGCTCTATGTCTGAGGAGACTCAAGAGTATAAATTAATCTTTTCATAGTCAATTGTAACTTACCTTCATTAAATTGGCTCAAGACCATTCTGCTTGAGGTAATAACATATGACTGACTTAAACGTTTTGCTAAACACTGATTTTTTCCTTTACCTCCTCCCTTAAAAATCTATTTGCTTTTGATATTAACTGTCAGAGCTGCAAGAATAGGCACATTTTAAACTTTTTATTTCTGAGAGGAGGACAGAGTTTTGATGCATCTGAAAGTTTGATATACTACTATATAAATACCTGATCCTGAAGAGTTTCTCATCTGACTGGAAGGAGGGGAATCAATGTGGATGAAATGGCAAAGTGGAAATGGCTGTGCAGCCTTTGGCAGATATCTAGTTTCTACCCATTTAAAGTTTTTCCTGATAGTTAGTATGCCCTCAGAGCTCTCAGTTTCCTATGACAATAGCAGAATATTATCACTCATATTTGTGTGAGGGCCAATGCCAGCGGAATGAGCTCCATGGAGGCTGGTGAAAACAAGCAGTGCTGCAGAGTTCATCTTCTCTTCAAATGTTCTGAGGTCTTCAAGATCTCCTTTGCTTGATGATTTCTTTCTCCAACAAAGTTCATTTAGAGGAACTTCCCTAAAGGGCAATGAACTTTCAGGGGCTGTCCTGTAACTACTACTTAGTCTGGATGGGTTGCTGCTTAGTATAAAGGCAACATCAAGCTTTGGAATATTGAAGAATTGCAGAGGCACATTTATTGCTGATGCATTTGGATGAATTGTATAATTCAAATCAGTGAAACAAACTATCAGTTTCTGGGAAGGCTGGTCCATATAGACTGAATATACTTTCATCATTAAAAATGCCAGTAATATACAAATTAAATGAGATTGAATTTAGCACTTAAAGTTTCCTAATTTCCCACATGAGAGAGAGAACCTCTTGAGATAACCTGTGCTTATCTTATTATTGTCTAGTCTCAGGTCTTTTTGTCTCATTGTATAATTGGCTTTTAAAGATCAGTTCCTTTATCCTTTATTTTCCCACTTGAAAACACAGCTTTTTTTCCTGATCAACATCCATTACACTTCCAATGTCTGTAACTCAGAATGTTATTTGTAAGGAGTTAAGAACATTATTTGTAAGGATTTGCTTTGAAGTGCTTTTTGGTTCCAAGAATTCTGGAAGAGGACTTTCTGGATCACTTTCTTGAAGGAGTGGTCCTATTTCCAATTCATCCTACTTGAAAGACTGTTCAGTCTCAAGAAACCCCCAATTTAAACAAACACTTCAATTGGCATATCTTTCCCATTTTGATACCTGACTCTCAAAAACAAACAGGTTTCAGAAGAAAAAGCGTCAGTGTTTCAGTGAAATGTTTAATCATATGCAATCACATCAAATAAAAAAAAATCTTAAGCCAAGTTATTGGATGCAAGATGCAATTGATTTTTAAAATACCTTCATTTATGTCTTCCTACCTAAGCTATAATAGAAAGATGTGTGGGTGTTAAAGTTCTCACACTGTCACTTTTCCACACTGGAAAAAATTACAATGGACTATGAATTTTTGTCCACTACTAGAGTGTAGTGTATAGAAGTCATGGAGAGTGCCCAGCAACCATGCAGCCTTTGATTTGAAAATAATGCAGCACCAAGTAAAATCTTCTGATCATTGGACTGATACCACATAAGTATCTGGGGGAAAAAAATAGTATCCTTCCAATTTAATGACAGAGTTGGAGTCCTTATTCTTGCCCGTTTTCTTGGTTGGATTTTTGACTCCACTTCCTGCTGCTCAGTGCTGACTTCAATTAGCTCTTATCCTGCTTCTCTGGACTCTGTCTTCCTGATTTCAGCTTCTCAGCTTCAGTGTATCCTGCCTTGACACTGCCTTTCTCAGCTCAGCCTTCTCCTAAGTCTGACTCCAATATCCTGTACCCTTGTCATGACTGTGACAGTCACATGCTACTCAAAATTTCATAGAGTGGAGTAGAGCACCTCAGGGATGTTTAATCTCCCTCTTGTTCTGTTGGATGTAAAGGGGACCAGAGTAAAAAAAACAACCAACCAACCAACCAACCAACCAAAAAACCAAACAAAAAAACCAACAAAAAACAACAACAAAAAACAAAAAAGAAATAAAAACCCAAACAAACAAACAAAAAACCCAGCATTTTTGTTATTTTTTCTGCACTTTCTGATCTCTGATTATTTAAATCAGCCAGTTGCAGGACACAGATATTGTATTTTATTCATAAAGAAGAGTTCTATTTCCAAATGTTAACCCTTAATCAATTTGGTATTTTAGGTGTATTGAGATCTCCCTCACATTTGCCTGCCTTCTATTGATAAAAAATATGTGGAAACTATGGAATCCAAGCTGCCTCATGAATTTAGAGAGACTTTGTAGGGAGTTCTGTATACAGGAGTTCAAGTAATCCTCAATTTTCTTTACACTTTTGAAACAGATAGGAAAAATCATCGATGAAACACATTTCTCTCTGTTAAAAGCTTACAGAACATAACCATTTCAAGAGAAAAAGAGCAACAAAAAATTGATTCCTTCTCTCATAATGCCAACCCTCATTTTTTGGTGGAATTTATAATGGATTTACTGCTAAAAAAAAAAGAAAAACGCAAGGATTTTTCCAATTAACTCTCCACAATATGCTTTAATTGGATAAAATAATGTACGATATTGATGTTGGCATAATCTATATAAGCTTTACAAAGTCTCTGTATTTTCTCTCTCTCTCCAAATTTAAATATCTTCTCATGGTGCAATAAATATTTTAAATGGAGCAGAAAGACATAAACATAATTAAAAAGTACTGTTGCACCATCTCCTTATAAATATTTTATAAGTTTTTACATTAAAATAATATGAGTCTGAACATAGTGAATTTGATGGGTATAAGAAGCATCTTTTGAATACTTGATAAAGAACAAATTCAATTTCATTGAATGATAATTTTCAAAGCACAATAGAAAGCTTTGGATTACAGGGCATATTACAGTATACTAGATTGTTTTTTATACCTCAAGGAGATAAGGCTGACTTTATTCAAGGCTGTTTTATTTCATTCTGCAAATTATTTAAAAAATCATGTGGTAGAAAGTTGTCACTTTAAATTTCATAGGCAAAAACTGTACATCAATAAGAAATTATTAGTGTATAATTTAGGATGGCGTGCTTACATACAAAACCCACAAATGATTATGTATTAGGCATCTCATTGGGTAATCCAGTCAGACACACTTTAGCTGTATTATAATGAGATAGACGTAGCAAAATTTCCAGTGTACTGAACAAAACTCTCGACTGTGGTAAAATCTAAAACCAGAACAGATGGAAAAACCTATCAACACTGATTTTCAAATATTCTGAAACCCTGGTTCCCACAAATTAGAGTCAGTAAGGTTACAGACCCAACTTGTGCAAACGTAGTGTGTGAGCATCTTACATACGAAGAGATTAAAACAACCAGTCTGATGTAAATCTAATTATGCAACTGTATAAACAAATACATGGTTGAAACTACAACTAAACAGAGGAGGCTATGGGCATAGCTTATGGGCATGGGTCCTTATACGTGTGTTCTTCTGGTAAGTCAAGAAATTCATTCAAGAGGACGGATGAAGGCACATTTTCTAGTGACAAGTCCACAAGTGTGCCAAGTCAAACAAACAAACAGTAGAAAGAAGTGGTCAATGTTTCATGAATAGTATTTATTTCATTTCACTTCCAAATATAGCCGGGCAGCATCTACTATGTTGAACAACCCATTTCATTCAAGTCTCTGGTGTGCAGATGAAGAGGGATCTGTTGGAAGCTTGATTCTGGAAAATTTTCTTTCAAGGTAGGTTCTTTTTTGAGTAAAGTTTATAAAATGTATCTGCACCTAAGGTTGCATAGGGCATACTTCAGGGTGTTTCACACAGCTCTTGGCTTTATGTAGGTATGTTGCTGTGCAAGTTTAACAGTATCAATCATGTTGGTTATCAAGTAGGTTATATCATCAAGTAGGCTATCAATTCATGGATGCTGACCACTGTTCCTAGAAAAACTTATGATACGTATATATTAAATTTTCATAGAAATATAATGGTCATTAATTTTTGGCTGCAATAATAGACTTGCAATCAAAATTTTATGCAAAAGATAAGGATGTTTTGTAGATGCATTGCATCATGGACTTTATGGTAACTTATTCAAATATCTTTTGAACTTAAAAATCTCCTGATCAAAGTGGCTTATTAAAAGTTCAGCATATGATGAAACAATCAGTTATCTGTCATAATCTGAAAAAGCATATTGTTGTGAAAAGTAACTTTGACATGGGTAAGGATGAAATGAATGAGGTTAGAGAGTTGCAAAATGCTCCAGACAGGATTTGATTGACAGCATCATAACCTGAGTATTTGATGTATAAATTGTTCTAGACCATCCTGATAATGAGAGAAAGATGCATTTAGTTGCATGGTTTATAGAGGAAATCTGATGTTTGCAACCAACATTTTTAGTGCTCTTTCAGTGGTGGAGGGTTTAATAATATTTTTGTGAGTCCTTCTAATTCTTCATGGAGAGTATAAAAGTTGACTACTACAGGTTTACTACTTCTTGAGGAAGACATGATCAAATGCTATATAGGAAATCGGTAGGTGGAATTGTGCAATTTTCCCCCTAATATGAGTAAAAAGTTTTATATTAATTCTGAGCTGCTTTAGAGTTCCTTATGAAAAGAGGTTGACATGCAGAAACAGAATATTTATCTTAGGTTTTCTTTTCTTAATTTGATTTTTTTTCTTTTTCATTTTTTTGGCATACTAACATATTTCAGAGAACCTTTGGTGTGCTTCATGGATACACTTTAATTTGTAGTTGTATCTTTTGTATCTGTAATTTTATTAAGGGCACACAATTTACAAAGTTATTAAAATATTTGGAGCTATAATAACTTCCTCAAAATGCTACAAAAATCCTCCAAATGAAAGCAAATTAACCTTATAAATCTCCTATTAAAACTTCCTTATTTTTCAAAATTACAACCACATCATGAACTTTTCAATAAATTCCCGTCCACTCATATAACCTACCTGTATTCTTCACTGATTTTTATCCTCTTAACAAAGCAAATATGTTTAATACTTATTTTGCATATGAAACTTTATAGGAATTTTAACCAACCTGTTTTGTCAAAATGTCTTCCCGCCTAAGATACTATGGTGACAAGGATCTTGGGATGGTCCATGTATTTGTGTGGATGTTTCTGTGCAAAGTTTCAATGACATGCAGCCACTATTTTTATATTTAAAATGAGGGCCATAACAAATTTTACGAAGCATGATAAACTACATTAAACTACAAGAACAACGAGATTTAGTGTTTTATGATACAAAACATGAGATCAGGCACATCTAATACACCACTAGAGGTCTGATAGCTAAATAAAGGAAAGAAGGATGGAAATAATTTCATTCTAGGTAATAAGTTTGAGCTGAAGGAATACATTACCTCATTTCTTCTTCAGTTTTGCCACCCCGTAGCTGCTAATTTGCTGCCATCAGACCTTTTTAATTGTTCAGTTGCAATGTTATTTGGAAAGAAAATCTCTTAAGCCCAGTACAGGTGCAACACACTGCTCTCTTGTAAAAGGAAGGATCAAAAGAAAGAAATACAAAACAGAAGCACAACTCCTGCTTTGATCAATAATAGAATGACCAAAAACATTTTAAAGGATACATCTTAAAGTTTTTTATTCAACTAGCTATGTGTTTGGCTTTTTTTCACCCCAGTGTCACAATCTGTCTCTGTCGATTTTTTCTCCCGCTTCTACTTTAGCAGCTTCTTTATATTCATCATTGTTTGCATCCTTTTATCATTTCAGAACTATTTGTGAATAAGCAGGGTTTCTATTTAAAAATGTAACCAGACCCTTGTGCTACAAATGATCTGTAGCTTAAAACTTTATGTGCTAAATTTCATTCCTGAGGGAGGTCACTTGATAGTGCTGCTTGACACCCTTCAACTGATAAATCTCATTATATTAGACACCTCCACAGTTGTGAGAATTGCCTTTTATGTGTCTCCACAGTGTTTTTAAGTATAAGTGCAAAGAGCAACTATCTGTTAAAAATTATTCTGTAAAACATGACTAAACTCTGGAACTAGGATAATGATTTCAGACACTACAGGGGAAAAGGCAACTGCTTTATCTGAATGAGGTCTTGTTTAGTAACTACTCACTACATAACAATACCTTGTTAGACATTTGATAAATATTGTATTGAGTGTTCAGTTCCTAGAGTACATGAAGTACAATTAAAGACATTGACACGAATGAATGTATTTTCCCTAATAGCACATAATATTGAATATTGGATTATTTTGTTCATACTAACGTCATCAAAAAATATAAGGTGAAATAAAATGAAACAATTCTACTGTCTCTTAGTTCTTGTGCTGGTAGAGCAGAAAATGTATTCTGTCTGTGACTTCTCTAAGACAGTCAAATATTCAGCTACCAAATTTTGGAAGCAAATTTTACACGTAGATCAAAAGAACCCCCAAAAATTCACATATGAAAAAAAAAATGCAATGAATCATTGACTCCTTATTTGACACAAAGCCAGGAAATAGCTTGCATTTCATTAAGGGAAATTAACACTGTCCTACTGAATTCAAAAGAATAAATATCAATCCATCTTTATTTGCATGTATATGTGCTTACAAAATCTGAATTACAGACACCTATGGCCTATAGATCCAGACAGATCTGTAAAATATGATGAAGTCTGATGATAAATATTCAGCATTCCATGCCACCTGAGAATCTTGTAAAGGGTTCCATACCACCTAAAACATCCCTAAACATTTTCAGTAGCCTGTTACAACCCTTCACTGGGACAGCATCTCCATCTGCAAAGATACCCTACCTTGTTCCAGAAAAACCGTACCTCATTTGAACGAGTCCGTTAAAAAATCCAGCAAGAATATCTGCAGCAGTAAGAAAGTACGGAAAATCTGTGGAGAGTGAGGGTTCAGTGAGATCATAATAAAGCTGGAAATTTAAGCAATCATGGCCAGTGATGTCCTACTGACTTATACTTCTTCTAGATCAGATGAGTAAAGGTAAATATTTTCTTCTGCATCTGAAGTCTCTGGTACAGTCTCTTATTGACTAACTGACTACCAGTGATGCAATATAGTTACATTCCTTGCACTTCTGAAGATTAAGAAGTATTATCTAAATAATTTAATATTTATTACTTCAAATTTTATATACACAAAATTACATGCTTGTATATCAGAACATATAGACTGTCATTACTAAAAGTCACTCAAAGACCATTTTTCAAGGCACTCAGTACCTTCCAAAAATTCAAGATTCAAGATATTATTTAATTTGTGTTGGAAATTATCGTTTCAATCCTTTGAGGGATTTGAACATTGCACAGTACTGTCAACTTACCATGATTAATATGGGAATTGTGGAATTTTGTCAAGGTTGTCCTGGACCCTAGGTTGTCCAAAGTGAATGAGAAAAGCAAAAGAGCAATTAACCTTGCAGTATAGAATTGTTTGGGGAAAAAAAAAAAAGCCCAAACACACAGTAGCAGTCTGACAGGAGACAGAATTACATCACTATATTCTTTTCAATTACATGACCACTGAGTAACACCGTAGACATAAACTTCATGCTGTTGGTCTTTCCGTAATACATTTTCTTTCCTCTACACACCTTTTAAATAATTCTATTGTTTACATCTTGTTTTTTTTCTTTCTCTCTGTAAAACATCCAACTTTGCAAACTTTGCATTTGGCTGAAAAATTAAGGAATATTGGAAACTCCTTTTTTGTTTCCTATTCAATCTGTTCTTCCTCTACTGTTCAAAGATTATTTTCCTTTTTCTCAGATAAAATAGGACTACAGTTTTAAAATCAGAGGATCAAGGTATGTCAGACAATCAGCTCTATACAGGATGAAAGAAGAATTTTTAAACCAGCAGACAAGCCCTAATTCATATAGAGTAATAAGGGTTATGGTGGGATAGGGTTGAAATTTTTCTGTGGAATAAAAAAGACTTGGCAGTGAGAGCTTTAATTTGTTTTTGTAGTAAGTACACAGATTTCCACAAGCTACAGAGACTTTCTACCCTGCAATAACATACACTTGGAGGTGGAATTAGGGATACATTTACAGTCGTACTGAGTATGTTTCCTCATTTTGCATACTTAATTGCACAAATCAAATCCTAGGAATGTTGATTTGTGTGCACTATATATCTGAAAATGTAAAACATATAAATCCCAAAAAATATTAACTAGAAAAACAAAGTTCCATCACTTAAAAGTTCATCGGTCATTCTATTTTTCTAAATTTTTTTAATAAATGCCTCAATTCCTTTTCTTTTGCATCCTCTAGCAAATGCTTCTGTTTAAAACATTTTGAAATGTTTTCTAGTTTCATGTCATGCTTGTCTTGGTCTCTTCCAAAAATTATAATGTCGCCATAAATATTCAAAGACTCTATACACCATTGCATGACTTGTTAATTAAACCTTGATATTTCTCAGGTGCTAATGAAACTTCAAACATCAATCTTGTGTAACATTGTGGTTTCGCATGATTTACAAATAGCATGCTCATTTTATATTTAGACTCAAGCCCAACTAAAGGGTTCACAAAGAATGTGAAGGCTCTACAGAGTCCTCACTTGGATGCTGCAAACAGTGAAAAACCGAAGGCCCTGTGATAAAAAAACCTGATACATGGTTGTAGAAGATAGGAAAATTACTGCCATGATACCAGTCCCTTTCAGCAAATTGTGGAAGTCTGTACACAACCTACCAAATTTTTTCCATGTTTTTGTTAGAGAATTTTGGTCTGTAATTATCAGAATAATGCCTTTGTGTAGTTAAGAGTGCAGTCAAGTCCCTGTTAACAGCGCTTTTCTATGTGTTCTGGTTTTAAACTCCTCAGGGACAAGAATTTCCTCTCAGCAAAGCATCTTTTGTTCAACTGCAAGCAAATGGTTCTTCTTTACCAAACCATTCATTCAGTAGGCAGATGAAGAAGTTACATTAATTCATGCATTTTAATTTCATATCTATCTATCTATCTGTTCATATAGGTGAGGTGATGAATCAATGAATATGAGTAAGAGCGGAGAGGATGTGCTTTAGGATTCAGCACTCACCAACTTCCAGCAAGCAGCTCTGACAACTGCAGGCTGTGTTCCAGCATAGGTACTTTGTATCTAACATAGAGGATGTCTTGGTCCTGCTTCTTGAAGCCATGTGCAACCTACTGAAATACCTCAAGCTACGAGATTCACTAGTAAACACATCCAAAAATGGAATTACACAGGTTATAGGACCTTTACAGTGCGCTCTCTTGTAATGATCAACTTGTTTTCTTGTCCAGACAGGGCCTGCAACCTCCGTAAGAGGAAAGAAGAATTTACCACAGAATCCATATGTATCTTTTGGAAGTTCTAAATAATAGTTCTTTGTCCTCACAAGGGAAAGAGAAAAGTAGCCCTCAGTTTAGAAATCTGATCAGTTTATTCTCTGAATATTAGAAATATTAATTGTTTCTCACAGTTAATTTCACTTGTTAAAATGCACACACAGGTACACTGTAAACACTATTTTGCATACAAATATATAGCAACAGTAAAAATTCACTGCTTTGATTTGTCTAATTTGGCTTTCACCATTTCTTAATTTTAAGTAACTTAATTTTTTAGTAACTCAGGATAAGTAGGTATCTAATATTTAGGCTTACATCCAATGCTAGATAAGGAAAGATGATAAACAAAAAATATGTGGATATTTGACAACATGAAAAAAATTTAAGAAGCATACCAAACATATCTATAACTAAATATTGTGAGATTATCACTTTGTTTCATGGGATCCAGCAGGAAACTACTTCCAACAGGCTTCCATTCTTTCATGGATAGACATCTGCAGTTCCTACAGCTGTAATACAACAGAGTTTAATTTTCTTTAACACTGTTCATCCAAACTGAATCTCAAAGCACTTTAGGGGGTGCAATAGCAGACAGAATGAGAAATGAAAATGTAGTTTTACAATGAAGTGACTATGAAATGGTTCTGTGGGGTTTTGTGTTTATTGCATCTCACTGATCCCATAACAAATTTGCTTAGCTTGGCTTAGTTTATGGATAACATATTGATCTATTTATCAACTACTGTGCTTCAGAATCCACCTAGCCCTGTAAATCAAATAAAACTGAATTATTTCCTGATATGCATTCTCAGGACTTATAAAAGACTTGACAAAGGAAAAAAAGATCTCTGTTCAAAATGTAGCCCCACCACTCAACACCTGGTCTTTAACAGAGATGGGAAGCAGTGTCTGCATTGTTTTACAGGTCTTGTTTTACTCCATGTGTATTTCTGTCTTAATTTGGCCTTTGAAATATTCAAAGAGAATAATTTTTTCTGAAGGTTCTCCTAATCAGTCACAAATATATTTTCTGCAGGTAGTGGTTATTACATCTCTTCCTTTTTAACATTACTAAGATTTTTTAAACAGGAAGTAGAAGTCCTTGGAATTTCAGGTTCGCAGAAACCTTTCTCATTGAGAAAGAGCAAACTGATTATTTCACCAAATCTTTAAGTCTAACATGTTCTATGTAAGTAATATAAAAGCTACACCTTGTTTCAAAACTCTTACAAAATAATTGATAAGGTAGGCAATGAAGGATAGAGGTGATACAAGGAATAGCTAGAAAGGACCCTGCTCTAAAAGCTAAAATAATCAGAGAGCAATCTTTCTGGCAGACAGCATGACAGATGTGATTGCTCTACAGCTATCTGAGACATCTGAAGACACACATAACTCACATGTAGATTTTGGCATGACATGGTCAACCTGAAAGAACCAGAGGTATGATAGTGAAAGAAACACGAAGAAGGTCCCAAAGATGTCATTGACAGCAGATTCAGACATGACAGAAGGCTGTCTGATCAGTGACAGAACTGGGGGGATGCATGACTGTTTTGGAAACAAGCCCAGGGTGTCTGCATTAGGTCAACTCCACAAAGTCCAGCAGATTCCCAGCTCCAACTGTTTGCTTTATCACTAGCACGTAGTGTAAAGTACTCGGTATTTTTATGCCCTCCACAGGTTAGAAATACAATCTAGGAAAACTGAAATTTCCTTCCAAGGGTATTAAATAATAAATTGAGGCTGGATCTCTATTTTTTCTCTAACAGAAAAAAGACCCAAAGTCAGTCAAGTGAAAGGGTAATACCTTGAAATAAAGTTTCCAGGTTTGTTGTTGCTGTTTGTTTTAGGATTGCTTGGGGTTTTTCTTTTTCTTTTTCTTTTTCTTTTCCTTTTCCTTTTCCTTTTTCTTTTTCTTTTTCTTTTTCTTTTTCTTTTTCTTTTTCTTTTTCTTTTTCTTTTTCTTTTTCTTTTCCTTTTCCTTTTCCTTTTTCTTTTTCTTTTTCTTTTTCTTTTTCTTTTTCTTTTTTTATCTTTTTCTATTGTCCATACTGTGTATATCAACAATAATCAAGGTACTTATTTTGATTCCTATACTATAAATATAACTATAAATATAAATATAGTCTCATTCACTACTATAACAATAAATTTTAAAAGCATTGTTGTGAGTTAAAAATATCCATCCTCTAATTACTCAGCAGAAATTCTACAGAGTTCACTCTCATTCAACAAGTCTTCATTAAAGATTTCAGAGTCTTGACAGCCCCTCAGTCTTCATCTAGAACATTCACCACAGATCATACATCTTATCAAGCAGATGGTGTTCAGGGAACTGTTAGAAGAGCTTAATTCTTCCCTCTATGAGAAAGTGTGAGTTGAGAAGGAATTTCATTAAAGCCCAAAGAGTTTCACTGCTATGAAAACTCTCTGAATAGAATCAGGCAGAAGTGTGCAAGATTCACCTGAATCAACGCTGGCCAGAAAACACATGGCTGGTTGCAAGGTAATTTGCTATTCAGAACTTGCCCTGCCAAAAAGTGAATTTGATATGAAAGAGGTACCATGTGCAAAATATTTTAGGAAAGAGCAGTACTGGAATAAATAACATTCCATAGCAATTCACATTATTAGCATATGACACTGTAATGCAAGGCTAGTGTATAACTGAGCTTTCTTTATTAGGTCAGTTTTATAAAATTCCTCTCAGTGTTCCATATGAGAATGTAAGAGTTGTCATAGAAGAACAGACCAACATGCCACCAAACAAATCCAAAGGAGGGTAAAATTATGTAACAATACATTGGTGAAATTTGACTCAAGATCAGTTCTGATACCTGTTTTGCTTTTTTTACTCTCTCTCTCTTTTCTCTGTTTCCTGAAAGCATTTCCAGTCTCCCATGTGCTTCAGTAGAACAGGGCATTCTCACTGAATGCAATGAGGAAGAATCATGTAATACCAAATCAAATGGTTTTATTTTCTACACAGTAACAAATTATACCTATTTGGTCTAATTACACTGTGGAACACTAAAGTGCCTCATGTTGGTATAAAGATTTTTGGGTTTTGAGATAGTTTTATTCTGTTTGTGGGTTTGATATTTGCTTTTATTTTATCTATATTTAGTTTTTGAGTAATGTACAATTATCATAGCGGTATATGCATTCTGTTTGCTTTACTACTATGCATCATTAACACACAAATAGGTCTAATTAAAGATCACTGAATGTCAAATATGAATAAAACTTTATTCCAATACACATCACTTAGGGATTATGCTGCAGAAAACTTTTTTTTCCTGTGTTTGACAGCATTTGTGTATGATCAATAACAATCCATCCTGACTTTCTGTAGTCACATAGTTTGTTGCTGTGTCAGTTACCTCAGAAAGGGACTTGTGTTACCATGATTGAAAGCCTGGGAGTCATACAGAGCTTCCCTAAATAAGGTCCACCATGGAATATTTCAAAGTAGCCAACATTATTTTTCTTTTTTATTTTTGTATGACTTTTGTTTTTTTAACTAGTCTCTTTAGGAAGAAGAATGTATCATCATGGCTCACCATCATGTTGGATTTTATAAATAAATAAATACAGTAAATTACTGAGGAGAAATTTCAAACCCTAGTCATTTCACTGAAGGCATTCATTCACAAGGTAGCAGAAATCAAAAATGAAGGTTAATATAGCATTTTGCAGAAAAGGTGTAATCTTGGCTTTCAGCTGGGTTCTCAGCATTATTTCTGATTGTTTTATTCTGCTAGAATAAAGAGTTTGAGAAGTGAACTTAGCACACAAGATTTTTCTCCACTGGATTTGGTCACATGAGTCCTTGTTTTCTCTTTTTCTAAATTCAAGAATCTTCTAAACTTGATTGTATTGTTGCTCAGCTTCAGAAAACTTTACATACAGAAGATATTACAATTTTCCTGACATTTAATATCCTTGGGGAAGATCTGATTTCACATCTCTCCAGATGAGAAGGGATACAAAAATGAGTTCTTTAAGAAGCAAACTATCTGTATGGAGTGGGCAGCATGACTCCTGGTGAACTATTTAAATGCAATGATGTTGCCCTTTGTTCTAAAAGGTAAGGGAGAGAGAAAAATGCTGTTACCAGATGGCATCCAGAGATCTATTCCAAAATCAATACAACTTTAATTATTACATGATTCCATAGTTAAGTAGGCTCAAAATAAGTGCACATGCCCTTCACAAGTTATTGACACATAACTAGTGTTAAAAGTCAAATTAGAGTTAAAAAAATCTTTGTCTTGAGATGTGAGACAAAAAAACTGTATGCACAGAAATTTTATGTATTTCCTGTTGGCTGGAGTCACCCGTATCAGAAATAGCATTGAAATAGATTATTTTTGAGTAACATAAGGGAATATTAATTCCTATGTTCATCATCCTAATCACATGCTGGAGCATGTGGATACTAATGATTGTTTTTACCTGATAATAGGTACAGAGATTGGTTATGTTAGACCTCATGGAAAACCACCTGGAATTGAAGAAAGCCTCTGCAGCATTTCCTGAGCACTAGATCAGATTCCTATAATGAGTAATATTCGTGTAATGAATCAATTACCCGGGCAAACTAAGTGAGGTTTCTTACTATGGCTGTTACCTGATTTTTTTTTTTAGTTTAAATGGAAACACAACCTAAACTGGAACTGGATGACCATTTTCCATTTTTTCACACTTCTGCCCAGATTCTTATTGATACTCATGATCAGAAGGAGTATCGTGCTAAACTGGGTTTAATATTTTGCAGTACTGTGCTTGTGATTTAAGTTTGTCCATTGAAAAGCTAAATATCACAGACTGAGAGTTCAAAATTAAAAATACATCTTTATATATATGTTTCCCAATGACAGTTATCAGGGATGAGACTGCACTTTTTGGCACAATTTTTGTCACTGAGGTTTTCCTTATACTCTGCAACAACATGGAAGACCATCAATTTTGTTCTTATCCGTCTAATGACAAGAAAAATTCTACACTAAAACTGAAATCCCATCCAAATATCATGTGAGAACCAAAATATATTTTCACTAATATAAATGCACTCATTTATATTTCTCTCCTAGATGATCCTTCAAATCTAGTTTCCATGTTCGTAGTTCCATTTCATAAGAGTAGATGTTATTAAATGATTAAAAGCAAAGAGAGCTGACCATTACAGGAATGGACTGCAGTTTGTCATTTTAAAGTCTTCCCCAGAGGAACATATACTTTATTGACATTTGTTCCTTCGATCTCCCTAGATAATCATGCACAGTCTAATAAAAAATACCTTCTAGCATTTTAAGCTGCTTTAAAAGTATGGTGTACAAAACAGCATTTTCTATCACGGGACCATGATGCAACTGTGTACTCCCAACTCTCCTACTCTTATCTGTAATGTAACCAGGCTCCTTCTTCAGTTATGTTCAGCAGTTTCATTTCTACCCTTACTCGAAGAGAGGTACAAATGAAAATGCTGCCCAAAGATACCAGATAGAGGCACTACAGTGCCTAAAAATCAGGGCTGAGTATTGCAGAACTCATAATGACCTTCAATCTCTTGCTCTAGCAATTGCTACCTCACTCTCAATTTATAATGTGAGGGATGGCACAGCTTTTGTCATCTGACTAGCTAAACCTTCCAACAAGAGAAAAGGAGACTGGGGGATGACCTTCTCTCTCTCCACAACTACCTGAAAGGAGGTGGCCACCAGGTGGGAGTTGGTCTCTTCTCCCAAATAACAAGTGACAGGACAAGAGAAAACATCCTCAAGTTGAACCAGGTGAAGTTTAAATTGGATATTAGGAAAAAATTCTTCAGTGAAAGGGTTGTCTAGCATTGGAACAGGCTAATCAGAGAAGTGATTGAGTCACCATCCTCAAGTTTTAAAAAGATGTGTAGATGAGGACTTCAGGGAAAGATTTAGTGGTGGAGCTGGCAGCGCTGGGTTAATGGCTGGAGTTGATGGTCTCAAAGGTCTTTTTCAACCTAAATTATTCTATGATTTTAATCCCCTGACCATTGTTGTCTTGTCTCACATGAAATATTTTTTTCTATTTAATCATTTGCAGGATGCCTGCTTAGATTATAGGCAACAGAGATTTTGTAGTAAGTTTTGATACATAGGTTTATTTCCAAGATTTTAACCCTCTGAAATTCACAATGAAAAACTATTGAAAGAGAAAACTCTAAGTAACAACAAGGTACCTTATTACACTGTGATTCAACTTACAAGAGGAGGGAAGTCTTTCCTTTTTTCTTACATACATAGGATCAGTTGAAAAATATTAAAAAAATGCAGCTAGGTTCTTGATCTCTAATTCAGTATTGGTAATAAAAGGGGAGTGGGGGAGAAAATGCTACTGAGGAAATGGGGTATAAATAGAAATGAGAAAGATACAGCATAAGAAATAGGGAAAGCATCTCTGTAGAGAAAGACCTGGTGGACAACTTGTCCATGAGCCAGCAGTGTATCCTTGTAGCTAGAGAGGCACATGGAATCCTGGGAGGCATTAAAAAGAGCATTGCCAGCAGGCTGAGGGAGGTGATCCTGCCCCTCTACTCAGCCCTAGTGAGGCCACATTTGAAGAACTGTGTGCAATTCTGTACTCTTCAGTACAAGGAGACACAGAGCTTTTGGAACAGGTCCAGTGGAGAGACACGAAGTTGGTCCAGGGTCTGGAGAATCTCTCTTAGAAGAAAAGGCTGAGGGAGCTGAACCTGTTCAGTCTCAAGAAGAGGTGACTGAGAGGGGACCTCAATAATGTGTATAAATGTCTAAAGGATGGGTATCAAGAGGGTGGAGCCAGGCTCTTCTTGATTGTGCCAAACAATAGGACAAGAGGCAATGTGCATAAACTGCTACACAGGAAATTCCACCTGAATATGAGGAAAAATTTCTTTGCTGTGTGGGTGACTGAGCACTGGAACAGGTTGCCCAGAGAGGTTGTAGCGTCTCCCTCACTGGAGATATTCAAGAACCATCTGGACATAATCCTGTGCCATGTGCTTTAGGATGACCCTGCTTGAGCAGGGAGATTGGACAAGGTGGCCCACTGTGGTCTCTTCTGTCCTGACTGATTCTGTGAAAGTTTTCTCTTTTAGGTAGAAAAAAAATCACAGAATTCAATAAATAATGTAGGACAGGTCATATAGACTCTAAACCTTTTCATTCACCAAGGAACCTAAGTCATAGATTGGGAGTAGACTTGAAAACATGTTAAGTGTAATAGCAAAAAAATGCTGGTTTTTGATGTAAAACTGAGGCTCTAGAGGGTAGTTTCAGCTTTCACAAATTCTTTTAGCTTTCCCTTTGGGAGCAAAATGATAAGGATGTTAAGGCATTTGTTTCTCTCTTTATCAGTCTATTTGACTTTCCTAAAGAAATACAGTATTATTTTTTAAAGATTTCTGAAATATTTAAAGTTTCCTGATATGTCCTAGAAGAACAGCATAAACAGCTAAGCTTATCAAATGTTTGAATTTTCTTTTATTCAACCAATTGAGTAAGACAGTATTGAAGGCAGTACTGATTTTGAGTAAGGAATTAAACAAACTATGGCTAACGGCAATCATGACTCTGTTATCATTGCTGATGTATGGCTCACACTAAGTCCTCCTACATCACTAAGTATAGCTGATTCTGCACATCTTCACAACCAGTAGTTGGAAAGTGGAAATATATATCCATATAGCAGATGCTTAGGATTCAATTCTTGACAAAACATTAAAAAAAAAATAAATCACTTCAAAAAAAGAGTCTTACTTCCAATTAGGAAATGCCCTGTCTGGGAGATCCTGAGCCAATGAATAATTGTGCAGATTGGAATGACTAGAATCCTTTCAAGACAAAAAGGATGTAGTTGGAGGGCCATTACAATGACCCTGAGACACATGTCAGCAGAGACTTTGTTCCTAATCAAACAGAAATTTAATTGCACAAGAACTAAAATACTATTCAATCCTTTGTCGTGCAGATTTAAGGGACAGCAGAAAGTTAAAATCTTTCCCATGAGGTGCACTTTTGCATGAACTCCCACTCCTTCTCCACTGACCTTGGTCTCTACAGAGCTGTTTCTCTCACATATTCTCACTTCTCCCTACAGCTGCAGTTGTTCTTGTGCAGCAACTTTTCCCCCTCTTTGACCATTTTTTTGCGGAGGAACTACCACCGCCACTGATGAGTTTGAGCTCGTTCCGTGGCAGGTCCATCTTGGAGCCAGCAGGCATTGGCTCTGTCGGGCAGGGGGAGAACTTCTGGCATTGATTTACAGAAGGCACCCCTGGATGCCCCTCACTACCAAAACCTCAGTACATAAACTCAGCATAATGACTTTACATGGAAGAATCTTGAAAGTAGCTGAATCACAATCCAAGCACCCACCTACTGGATTACAATTTTAGAACTTCATAAACACATTTGTAAAAGACTTTCCTCTAATTTCCAGCCTAATTTTATTCATGGATATTAGGCACTTACAGTATAGTCCATAGGAAACAACTGAAAAATGCTTAGCCAAAGTCAAGAAACATGCTTATTCACTTCAATAATAGGAAAAAATTGATTAAAAACAGATGAAGTTCACAAATATGTTTCTTTTTCTCTGTATGATTTCTTAAAAAAATTCATACAATTCCACCTTGTGCAGTCAGTGCACCATACAGAAAATGCACTGAGTAGTTAAAAAAGATGAATCTAGTTAGAACCTCAGTAAGTAGCACAGACTTTAAAGTTATTTAATGTAAATAGCCTTCAAAATATAAGGTTTAACATTTACATGGATTTAATATATTTCTGAATATATTTTAATTGACTGGAACTTACTAAGCTGCCTTTTTTATTCTGTTTCTGTGTAGATGATCTTATTACTGACACAAGTACTTAAATTTATGTTCCAGTAAAAATTTTGTATTACATTTTGTAGAAAAGTACTGTCTTTTAATTTCATGTAAAGACATTTTAATTTGGATGAGATTAGAATATTTGCTTCTCCCTACATTTAATTATTTTCTTCACATTGCTTCTTCCCCATAATATTTTGTTATTTTACAGTTCTAACTTTGTCATACCAATGTTTTCTTTCTTCTCTTTTTTTCTTTTCGTTGTCTTTGTCTGCTGAATTGATAATTTCATATTGCTTTTGATAGCTCCTCAGAAGAATTATATTTTATCAATTATCCCTTCAATAATCTCCCAGAGCCTTGATTAGTATTTAAAGAACTTATTTGGCACAGCAAAGGCATAATAGGCTTTCAACTCTGCAATTATCCTATTTCGTTGCTTGATACATGCTACATGGCTAACTTTGGGTTTAGGTATTGAAGTACACAAATCGCTGAAACTAGAAGATCGGGATCTACTTTTGCTGGTGAGTATCTATGGCATTATAATGTCCCCAAAATTATTTTCAATATCTGAAGAGTGTGTTTGAAATATGATATCTCAATAGATTTGTAAAAGTTCTGGCTATATATATCAGGGTGTATTCATGGAGAAAGTAACAATATCACTTGTATAACTCTTAGTATTGGAACAGCTTTGGTCATCTTCACTTAACGACTGCTGCAAAGCATATCTTGAGGCAACATTTGCAGCTTGAGATCTAAAACATCATACTTGTACCTACCCCTGAGAGGATTCTCATGCGTCACAATTGTCACCCTTTGATTCCTTTATATATTTCCTGAAAGCACCTTAAAGTCTTCAAGTTCCTCTAAGTCTGATAATTCTTCCTGAAATTCTCTCTTTTGTGACTCCATTATGTCTTTCTGAGAAAAGCACTCTGGAGACTTAGGCTTTAAAAATCTTCCATATTAAAAGAAGAGTTACCAGTAGCCATCTACAATGGCTGTTCTTGCTTTTCATCCTTTGTTGAGGGAATTATCTGTGGTCCTTTAGGTTTGCAAACAACTTTAAAAATATCTTAAACCTGAGGTATTTATCTCCTGGAAGTAAGATTAAACTACTGCCTCTCCTATTTCTTGCTCTTTACCTTGGTGATGTCCTTATTTTAAATAAGTTTAAGTACTGTACTTTCTCAAATACTAGTCATGCAGTTCTCCAGAATAATGTGACCTTAGTCTTTTTTTTTTTAAATACTAACAGTAAAAGAAAATAAAAGAGCATAATCATGTCTTGAGTAATCCTTGCTGTGGCTGACTTAAATGAGAAAAAATTAAGAAGACAGAAAAAGCAGAGAAGGAAAGAAGAGGGAAGGAGATATGCTATTTCTTTCTCACTAAAGAGCAACATGAATTTTGACCATGAATCTGCAATCAGGAAATGCACAGATAAAGTCTGATTTATATATAGTATTTTCTGAGCTCCTGTGTATTGAGTCTCAGGAATATTTTAGCCAACAGTTTGTGCTGGAGGAGAGTTTGGCAAGGAACTGGGACAACCTAGGGGTAACCAGTGGCAATCTGGGAAGGCAGTTTATCACCTACTGGAGGATGCTTTGATAGAGTGTTCATCCACTACTTCACTATCCATGCTCAGTGGGCATGGAAAAAACTGCAGCCTGGAGCAATGACCACAGACAAGATCTGAAACCCTCTGTCAACCCCTGCCAATATACAACAATTTCAGTGCACTTTCACAGGGCACTTGATATAGTTCTGAGGTTTTGCTTAAAATAAATCTAAATTTATATGTCTTTATAATTAGTTTAACACAAGTCTGTGTGATAACAAAATGCCACTAAAATATACATCCTGTCAATTGAATGTGGGAGAACATCAGGGTTTCACACAGAAATCAGAACTCATCCTAATAAAACTCAATGGGAAGCCAATTCTAATCACACAATTTAATTTTGGTCCTGAGATTAAAAACAGGGGGGAAACTCACAATTCATTAATTCCTGCAGGAACCAACTCTAGATTTAGGAATTTAAAGACAAAAAAAAAAGTAAAAGGGGGATAAAAAATATCTGAAATGGAATACAAATTTCACATTTTTGCTACAAATATATCTTTAAAAAAGAAAGGTTACTTTCTACTTAATGTCAACAATCCTACTGTTCAAAATATGTTTACCCTTATAGACTGAAAAATCAGATACTATTACACAAAGAACTTTATTCAGTACTTTTAAAATGACCTGTTGCTTTAATGGTTCAAATTGACACCTATTTATGAAAGATATACACAGAAAATCAAATAGTAATGGAAAAGAAAATGTAAACTATACATCTCACATATTGAAAGGTTAAGATAAGAAATATATTCACCTTGCTAACTTTGTGGGCCAGAACTTTTCTCTTGGTTTTTACTCATTTCCTTATGACTCGTCTTGCAGTGTGTGGTTCAAGCAAAAGTTCAACCAGGATTCAGTTCAGAGATTTTAGTATGTCTGGGAGGTTTAGCCTACAAGAATACACTGAGAAATATTATTTGGCAGCTCTATAGATTATGAGTTTTTAATAACCATGTTTTGTTTGTGCATTAAATAAACCACAAAATGAAATGTTATAGAGTTATCTCAAGGATGAACCCTGCATGGTTTATAAGCAACAATATTATTTTGTCATGTTTGACAAAGATCAGAAAGTTTTTGCTACATTCTATGACAATTTTTATATGCACAAATACAAAATTCCAAGTATTTTTCGTGTTGTTAAAGACCTCTCACTAAATTTTTTCCCTGTTTGTCACAAGAAAAGGGGAGATTTCCTTGACCCTTAGTGTGGGGAGATTTCCTCAACCCTTAGTGTTTAATTTGTCTGTCAGTGCCCCAGGAAAGGTGAGATTCTTGTGCCTGGCAAGTGCCCTGTTGCGGGGACCCTTCACTGAGCAGTATTGCTGGACTGCAGGGTGGTTTGACTGACTTAGAGACACACACCAACAGCATAAGGAAAATCTCTCCATGGGTGTTCTCCCTTTACGACCCCTCAGTGGGTCTTTACACTTTATTTGAGTGTGTTACCTGCTGCCAGTGACTGCCAGCACCCATGAGGGACTCACAGTTTATGGAATACTCTTTGTTAGTAGGAAATTGTGACAGGTGAAGTTTTGGGGATTGCTGGTGATGGTATCTGACTGCAAAAATGCATTCAAAGCAATACACAGACCTGCTCTAATCCCCAGTAAATATATTCAGCCCAGATCGAGTGTGGTTCTCACCCAATAGGCATCCCTAGTGGGGAGAAGACAGGTTCAGCCTGTTCACTGATTCCAGCAGTTATGATGGAGTGTTCCCTCACTTATCCCCATTCTCTACTTATTTTATAGCTATTTCTTCATATTTAAGTGGGGCTTGAGCGACTCCTGTCATACATACCTTTGTTACTGACTGGTATAAAACTCTCTTCTCTCTAAGACACAGTCAATGAAATCTAGAGTACACACTCAGTGAGGGGGGTCATACCTTGAAGGCTGGTAATTTTGGGGTAGAGGTGTGTGCTAATATACAGTTAGGTTATAATAAACCAAGCTCATCCAAGGAGAATGATTTCACCACAGTTGTCGGCTCAGCAGCCAGACATCATCTCCTCTCTCCCCCGGCTGACAGGTGCTATGCAGTTTATCAGCTGCAGAGTACCATTGAGTTCTCATCCCTGCAAGGGCTGCAACAGAGCCTGGCCTTGATGTCTCCACTCCACTCCACCCTCCCTTCCACCCGCCTTGGCAGGTGCTTACATTTGCAGATTACAAGTATGGGGGATCATTGTGGATTAGGTCTCAAGTGTGCCAACTGCATTTCATCCAAGGAGCAGCAGCTGCATTTTACTTTATAATTTCTTTATCATTATAATTTCTGATGGGATGCGAATATAATTTCCTCTAACTTTATGCCCAGAGGGGAAAAAAAACCATTAAAGAAAAAAAAAAAATCTAAACTTCCAAAGGTAAATTTAAAATTATGCAAGACAATGTAAAACTGATATTTTGAAAAAAAGTCCTTGCACAGCTCAGAAGTGTTAAAACTCAAACCAATTCCTCAATGGACTGCAGACTTTTAATCTGTCTACATACAACTTCTGGGCATTTATTTTCATGTGACTGGGAATACATATGTATTCAATGGGTACTTATTACAATGTACCTAAATAACACACCTAGCAGGAGGAATGCACCATTAGGTATTTGCTAGAGTAGAATAGAAAGAGTTTGATTTGGTGTTCTCTAACATAAGTGTATACTTGCTCTACAAATTCACTGCAAGTCACCCTTACATATCTTTGAAAATTTTTTGGTCCTCATAAATTAGGATGCACAGCTCTATTCAGTGATTTAAGAGGAATTTAGAGGAAAATACAAAATCTTTAAATCCATTCAGAGTTCAATTTCCTTATCTTCCTTCTGAGTCTACTCATATAAACGGGTCTTGTGAATGAAGACAGAAATGGCAAAAATAAACAATCAAGGGTATTCTTCAGAGAACATACAAGATAAACTACTTATGGAAGAGTGGCCTGGGGATGTGGTCTTTGTTTCCATAACTGCCTCTGCTTTTCAATATTTAATATAAAATGTATTCACCTGTCAGGGATTAGAGGATTGTCAAATGCCTCTTCCATCCTCTTTCAGTTGAAAGACTCCCTCTGGCAGCAATTCAAGCAGCAAATTGTCAAGGTGGCAAAACAGTATGAGAGGGACAGTGATCAGCTGTTCCAGTTAGAACTCAATCCAACAATTCTGCTGCTAGTACTGCTGAGAGCAGAAACACATAGAGACTTTCTTGTCTTCTCTTTCTACATTTCCCTCTCTGCCAGTCCATCCATTGTGCCTTGGGTTCTAAAATCCTGCTTTAGATTATGCCCTAAATTCCTGCACTATGAGTTTTTGACCATGACCATGAAAGTCCTTGCATAAACTGCTATCCAACAGGAAGCTAGGATTTCCAAAAAAATGTAAGCTGCCTTTGCCTGCTGGCAGTTGTGCCTTTTTTGGAATTACAGCTCGGAGGCTTGTCCATGAATGTGGGGTTACTGACTTATCTGATGTATCACATAAATTCACCAGCTTGATAACCTGATCTCACAAAATACAGAATTCACAATGTAACTAAAAAAATGTAAAAAAACCCCAAACAAAAAAATCCCCACAAAACAAAAACCAAAAACCAAAAAAACCCCAAAAAAAAAATCAAGACCAAAACCAAAACCAAACAAAAAAAAAAGAAGAAAACCCCAAGCAATACGCACTAAAATCCAAACCAAACAATTAAACCCAAACTCTAGCATTTATCAAACTTCTCTAATGAAAGCTCAAAACACCTTTAATCAATCTTCTGTAGAGAGAAAAATGTTTTTCAAATATTCACAGAAGACATTCAGTGCAACTCACAGAATAATAGGATAACTCAGAGTGAAGAGGACCTTAGTCAAAACTTCTCAAATCAGGGGGAATTTGTGAGATCAAATCAGATTGCTCAGGAATTTATACAGTTGGGCAAACACCTAAGGGTGGAAACTTGGGGAAAAAATCTTTGTTTGGACAACCTGCTTCAAGGCTTTACTATCCACATGGTGAAAACATTTCTCCTTATGTCCAGTTGGTTAGACATTCCTACTGCTGTTTATGACAACTCTTATTTCAATGAATATCCATTGTGTCTTCCCCTCCTGCCTTCAACTGCTGTGATGAGCCTGGCTCTGTCTACTTGATGACTTTCTCCTAATATTAGAAAGGTGCTGTTCAGCTCCCTCAGCCTCTTTTTCAGCCAAGCAAGTCCCTCAGCTCCTCATCATCAAATTTTATCCTGTAAAATTGATAAATAAATGATGGCTTTAATTTTTCCATTGAAGTGTTTAGAGCACCCATTTTGTATTCCAAAGTTATCTTTAGGAGAATATGAAAACAAGATTAATGAGAAAATTGGAAATTAGAGAGGATGCACAAACATGCATGTTCAGACACTGTGATTTGAACAAAATAAGAGAAATTGAGTGACTGGCTAGAGTGGAATTAGCAGCCACAGAACTCTTCATGCTGCAATTCTGTGATTTGTCCCTATTTCTAATTTAATAATTAATGAATTATATAAAGTTTTGCATGATGCTCTTCCAATTAAGTCTATAAAATAATAATTATTTCATCTTTACTCTACTTTGTGGCTAGTAGTATTTTTGAGTGCCCTTTGTACAAAAATATTCAAAATATTAAAAAATTAGTTTTCATAAGCCCTTTCAACATGATAAAGTTCCCTGCCTTCTCCTTTATTTGCCAGTATGTGCTGGCTGCAATAGGGCTAATTTTTTCATAGCAGCTACTATGGGTCTGTATTTTGGATTTGTGCTGGAAACTGTGTTTGTAAACACAGGAATGTTTTTCTTATTACTGAGCAGTGCTTGCAGAGTCAAGGCCTTTCCTGCTTCTCACCCCCCCCTGCCAGCAGGAAACCAGGGTTGCACAAGGAGCTGGGAGGAGACACAGCCACAACAGGTGACCCCAGCTGACCCAGGGGATATTCCAGAGCATATGGCATCATGCTCAGCATATAGAGCAGGGGGAAGGAGGAGAATAAGTTCAGACAAATGTTGTTTTGTCATCCATCAGGTGTGACCATCAGGTGTGACCATCAGGTGTGAAGGAGTCACACACATCCTTTCCTGGGGATGGCTGAACACCTGTCTGCCCATGGGAAGTGGTGAATTAATTTCTTGGTTCGATTTGCTTACACACCTAGCTTTTGCTTTGCCTGTTAAACAGTCTTCATCTCATCCTCTGAGTTTTCTCACTTTTACTCTTTGATTCTCTCCCCTACCTCACCAGTGGGGACTGATCAAACAGCTGCATAGGGCTTAGTTGCCACACAGGATTTAACCGTGACCAAGAGAAGCGAAAGTGCTTAATATCACTAGCTTAAAATTATTTTAAAAAACCCACTTTTGAGATTGCAAGATTCTGTAAAACAGAGTAGGATGAGACTGCACCCCTAGTCTCATATCTCTGTATATTTTGTATTGAGAAATGGATATGAAACCATATTCATTTTAGGAATAAGTACATGATTTATAAAAAAGCCTGGCTGCATCTACATTTAGTAACTGTGTTGTGAAATCCTTGATAGTTAAAAGAAGTTCCCACAGACAGCTGAGAATGAATCATAAGAGAAAGTCTGTAACATTCTCCTGTCTTTGAAGACTTTATATTCTGTACTGGAAATGCTTTTAGCCATAATAAACTGTCAATTTCTGATTTTAAATACAGCCATCCAGCTGAAAGTGCATTCAAAACATTGTTTAAAAAAACACTCCTTTTTGCTTTGTACTTCCAGTTATAAAGATGTGGGTTTTAAAAAAGAAAGAGCCTAAAAAAGACCCCTGTAAACTGTGTTGCATAGTAAGAAGCCCATACCTGAAGGGAGTCAAGATGAATCCTATAGGTGTTCCTGATCTACAGTTTTAGTGAAGGGTCACACTAGAAACCTTTATAGTTCTGATACCCTCTGGCCAGAGTCCTGTGGTTGCTAGGGATTGCTGAACCAAGTAGCTCAACAAATCCAAGGCTGATTCAGCTCCAGCAGCAAGACTGGGCACATTTTCTCAATATGCACACAGAAAAATGCATATATTTTATATACATGTGTATCCACTGGCAAGCCACACAGATCAGCGCAGACAGAAAACACAGCACTCATGCAAGTAGAAAAAACATCAATGGCCTGTTCCCCTCACAGGCTGAGCAGGCTGGAGATGCACTAGTGAGAAATATGTCTATATACATCTCTTTAGATATTGTATCTGTAGCTGTATAATGTACGTTTCCCCAGGACACAACGTATGTGCTGATTAGCCCTTATGCCCTCAATGTCCCAGCTGCTGGCACCCATGCACCCAAAGGCTCAAGGCACACAGATACAAACATGTGTACGCCTGCGCTGGAGTAGGCATCTGGCAGGACCTGTGGTTTTCTGGATTGGGGGACCCAGGCTGGAGCAGGTTTGCTGGCAGGACTTGTGACCCCACGGGAGACCCATGCTGGAGCAGTCTGTTCCTGAAGAGCTGCACCCAGTGGAAGGGGCCCAAGCTGGAGCAGTTAATTAAGAGCAGGGCCTGTGGAAAGGACCTATGTTGGACAAGTTTGTGATGGTCTCCTGTGGGATGAACCACATGCTGGAGCAGGGGAAGAGTGTGAGGAATCCTCCCCCCAAAGAGGAAGGAGTGACAGACAATGTATGATGAACAGATTATAGCACCCATTCCTCATCCCCTGTGCTGCTGGGGAAGAGGTGGAAGTAGAGAAAATTGGGCGTAAAGTTGAGCTCAAGAAGAAGGCAGGGGTGAAAGAAAGTTTTTTTTAAAGATTTATCTTTTATTTGTCATTATTCTACTCTGATTTGATTGGTAATAAAATAAACTAAATGCCTCAACTCTGTTTTGCCCATGACAGTAATCACTGAGTGATTTATCCCTGTTCTTATCTTGTCCTATGAGCCTATTTCCACTTGAGCAGGAGAGTGATAGTGCAGCTTTGGTAGGTATCTGGCATCCAGTCAGAGTCAACCCACCACACTCCCCCAAGCATCCCATAAAAATTCTTGTACATTCCCAAAATATTCTTCCTCTGGATTCCATATTGTGTCCCATACATGCAGGCAGTCACCACACTTAAAGGGAAAGGTGGCCTGGGGAGAAGCTCCCACTGCCTTATAGTGGTGGGTGCAACTAGGTCAATGGGAAGGAAAGTCTCCTGGGACAGACCTGGAGGGCCGAGAAATGGAATTTTTCTCTGACTGGTTTGTTGAGGTTCCTCCACCCATCCTCATGCCTCTGTGTTCCTCTGTGCATATAGATTGGAGCCTTTTATCATAACACTTGCCTCTGCAGGGACCTCAATCAAAATTGAGATCCCCTAAAATATTTTTGGCAGCTTTTCTCCCTTCCTAAAACACATAAGCATCCATTTGGTATTTCAATAAGAGCTTATGTGTTTTTGTGTTCATAGACATGCTGTAACATCTGCCTATTCAAATTGTGGAATGACTAGCTATACAGTGATCAGCAACAGTCCACAAGTCAGGCATTCATCATCCCTACTACTTTCACAGTAGAGAGAGGAAATCGTACTACCAGTACATTTTCCCTTAGGGCTTAAGTAGGAAATCTAAATTATTTTTCCTCTCCTTAGTTAGGTTTGAACCTAAAGAGGTCTTAAACTCACAGGCAAAAAAAGTAAAAAATTACACTGAAGAATAAAATGCATGCTAAATATGCATAGTCAAGAACACAACCAACTGAAACATCATCCCTGCAAAATAACTGAAGGGTTTGCTACTGTAGAAAATGTAAACATTTCAAGTTACAAAGTTGTTAGCACAGAAATTCATATACCCTTATCTATACTTTGCGCTCCCCAAATATCTCACTTCAATGATCTGAAAAATAGAGAAGCCTTTTTTGCTCTTTGAATTGCCAAAATTCTAGTATTAACTTAAAAAAAAAAAAAAAAAAAAAAAAAAGCGCCCTATCTACAAAACTATAGGACATGCAGACTTCCCCAAGAATGAAATTCAATCTGGGTTATTCACATGGTCAGCTGGGGTTTTTTTGAGATCTCTTAGCTGAGACAAAATCATCCACTTCTAGGCAGATCCTCATTTCTGTATATCTTCCTGTGGGAATCTGAAATTAACAGTTCTGTTATATCTAAAAACTGCTTTAATTAGTGGTGAAAAAAAAATAAATCATAAAGATTAAAAAAGAATATATGGCCATTTAACTTCCTACTATGGACTTTTTAGGCATGCCCTGAAGATGTCCTAAAACTGTTTAAAGACATAGTGGAAAGGGAAAGAGGGCATTAAAAAAAAAAAAACAACAAAACAGCAAAACCAAAAAATACCCAACCCCTACTGTCTTGTCTTCATCTTTTGAAGATGAATAACCAGCCCATATTTTGCTTTTACCTATACAAAGAGGAATGGAGAAGCAAATTTTTGTATGTAGTAATAAGGAAGCCACCAGATAGATGGCCGTTGGGTATTTTTAACAGCGGTGGGAGGGAGAGGGAGAGGGAGAGGGAGAGGGAGAGGGAGAGGGAGAGGGAGAGGGAGAGGGAGAGGGAGAGGGAGAGGGAGAGGGAGAGGGAGAGGGAGACAGAAGTGACTTTTTCTTAGCCCAGACAAAGATGTCAGGCATTTTGATTATGTTGTTGTGGAGCATTCTTAACAAACAAGGTATTTCCTCTGAACAAGTTGACCAAACCTGAGATTTTTCTGCCCTATAGAAACCAACAGGGAATCAGAGGGCCTCAGGCATTCCACAAAACTATATTCTTGTTATGGAGATTGATTGACTTAATTTAGCAGAAATCTGAACAGCTTGCAAATCTGCTACAGGGCAAACTCCCATTTAATGAAAGTTTCCCAGAGTCACTGGACCAAGTTTTTCTTGTACAATTTTGCTGAAGATGCACCAACACCGATGAAGTAATATTCTGTCTCTGTATTTGATTTCTAATGAAAATACTAACTACAGGAAAATGAAAAGCATGAGAGAAATAAAGAATATGAAAATAAGTCTCATAGAACAGGAAAGAACTAGTGTAGCTTTCTTCTCAAATCAAAATCTGCTGAGTTTATGCTATCATTTTCTTCCTATCTACTTCAGCATATGAGAACAGAACTCATTCGCTGCAGAGATATCCTAGAGATGTCCTAGAGATAGGATGTCTTAATGACTGTCTTGTGCAGTCAATTACTGTGAGAACAGAATTTAACCCATGAATTACACCTCCACGATGCCATCAAGCTATCCCAGTTGGCTACTCCACCTTTCATATTTTAGCAAGAATCACTACTTTTAATTAGTCTGAGCCCTATGAGCAACAGAATGAAAATTCACATCTCTAGAAACAAAAATTTTGAGTTCAATGCATCTGTGCAACAGCACGTGCTTTCATTTGCAGTTCAAGCAGTTCTCCATCCTCCAGCAGGAAGACAATTGGCAGCAAACTATAAAAAGAATTTCTTCTCATCTGTCTAGTGAACCAGACTTCCAAGCAAGCAAAGAAGTTAGGCTATGCTCTTTGTCTATTTCCTCCAACAAAAACAAATAAGATCAGTTTTCCCACCCAATGAATTGAGTTCAGGTCCTAAAAATGTTCTTACTTACCTATATAAAAGTACATAAAAAAAGCTATCTTGAAAATACATTATTAAAGCTGCAAAAGCAAGTGTTCAAGTGCTAAGAACCAGCAGATTCCCATTCCCTGTAGAAACTAAATTCAAGCTTCTAGCACATTTCTCCTACACAGTGAGAAAAAAAGAAGCAGTATCCTCTCGTGTAATCAAGAAAGTGCTTGAGAGAAAGTGGTGGCTCCAGAACTGCAACTCTTGTGCATATATAAACACACAGGCTCACTGCTTCCTCCTTTTCCAGGCTTCTTGTGTGCAGCAGTTCTCACATACAAATGCCTTGTCCAATACACTCAGGTTGAGGCAGCAGTCAGTGTGTCCTAACTCTGACAAGTCTTGTAGACTGGGTAAGAAAGCAGTGTTTTACTAGTGTCTTGGCCAATTATCAAGGCAAAAATCACAAATAATTGTGATTTTTAAGAGTCTAACTCTGAAACTCTACATTAGAGATGCTTAGACAGCTACAGAAACATGTTGAGGTAGCTGGTTACAGGCTTTACAAAAAAACCCAAACAAAACAGTGTTACCCTTTCTTTTGTCACAGCCATGGGTAGGAGATGCTTCTGTGTCTATTACCAAAACGAGTTTAATGGTTCAGAGTTCACTCTGCTTTGTAACCCATTATTTCTTCTGTACTAATGCAGTGGCTTAACCTTTTTGCACATTATCAAGTATGAAGATATTTTAAATGACTGAATCTCTATTTCATATGAAAGTTAATTACAGTTTGAAACAGCTAGGAAAAAAAAGAGGAGAAAATTGGATTACTTGTGACAGCGTTGTGACAGGCTTTTTGCATATGATGATTTGCAATAGCCTTTAAGTTCTGGGTGCAGCCAGATGATTGCAGTATCAAAACTATATTGAATATGCAAATGTGCATATCTATGACAAAACTTTGTATTTACTTTGTGTTACAGGTGCAAAGAGTAGAGATAAAACAAATCCCAGGAGTTTTCATATCTCTGATGATGATCCCAGACATTTCAGATTCTGAGCTAAGATATCTTCAATATTTCTAGGGTGGCTTTTTATGCAGTCACAATTACTTTGTAAAAAAATTAATACTATTATAATTCAGAGAGAAATATTGTTTTGCATCTTATGCTTTAGAATAAACAGAACATAGCATATATGAGATCTTGTGCATAAAAAAAGACAATTTTTAAAGAAAATAATTTTTATAATATGTAAGTAGTTTATTTTTATGTAAGTAGTTTATTTTTTTACTTAAGTAAATTTTCTGTTTTACCTAAATTTTCTATATGTAAATGGCATAAAGTTTCATTAATTTTATTGCCAATGGTAAAATGAAATAAACACAAAATTCCAGTTCATAGTCAACTTAGTGAATATTTTTATTAAGAATACATCAGGGAAAGGTCAATTTTTACACACAAATAACTTGAATTTGTATTTCAGATTCATATGCTTTAATCCCTCCAGCAAAACTTTCAACTGAGCAGAAAATATTTTTTCAATGATCCATTTACTAAAACAATCACATAAATGTACTTCTAACACTGCATGAACTACCACTGTGACAATTTTCCATGATTTAACTTTCAAATTTGAAATTGCTGATATGATGACAAAAAAGACAAATAATGAGAGCAAACACATTACAGGAAAGGGCACAAATTTTTTTTGTAATTGTCACAGATTTGTGTCAAATGGACATATAGCTCCTGTTGTGGAAAATAATCTTGTATCTTTGTTCGATTCCAGTTTCATACTGTGTATAATAATTTACAGCTCTTGAGGAGCAAGTGTCACCTACCCAAAACAGTGCATTCCCACTCTTAAGAGCTTCTTCATGTTATTGTTTAAAGTCTTCATTCCCAATATTGTGTTTTGCACGTCACTTGCTTTTTCCAATATTTGTTTCCCTATACACTTACAGTGTATATTTCTAAATGAAACAGCCTTTTATATCCTCAAAGTATTAGCAATTTTTCGACTTCTTTTAAAATATTATTTTGAAAATGAAGGAATAACAAGTTCTATGACATCTTGTTATTTATTATAATTGAAGGATTTCTCAGTATTAATTGGTTTTAGTCAGTAAAAGAAACTATTAATTTAAGACACTTTTCTGCCCATATAATGACAATTAGAGCTTGCCCCAGAAGCAGGCATGTTGTGAGATATAATTTTACCTTTAAAAGAACATATCTGATTCCATAGAACTGCAGATATGTCAACAGAGGATCTAAAGACATGACATGCTTTATAAACTATTGAAAAGCAATCATCTGCTATTAACTCCTATTCTAAATATGCTTAAAAGCCACACAAGTTTAGTGTAGATTTTTTCTTCTTGAAAGACTGTACTTCCTGAAAAGAATTTACATGATTTGTTTTCCATTTTAAAAATCATAAGGTAATCAAACCATTTTTAAATAGGTTTAAGAGAAAATTTATCAAAACTGCCTTGTACTGAGGCTTATGAAACAAAATAAAACTGATCAAACAAGTTGGCACGCAACCCACATAAAAAAATAGAACCTTGCAGCATTGAAAATGCTATGCCCTTGGAATGTGAACATGTGTTTGAATTTGACAAATTTAAATTTTAAAATTCTTAACATTTTCCATTTCATTGATATTTTGCATAGGATAAGAAAAAATGACTTTTTTTCTGATAAATTGATTTACATACATAGACCATGTATGGATATAACTATTCTTGACTTAATAAACATGCACAGAAAAATTTGACCTGAATTAAATACTTAAAAATATTAATTGCTGGATGATTTTTTTTAATTTCCCATTTATTTACCTATATATAGCAAATGTTATTGTCAAGATAGTCTCTTTTTCATGCAGTTCACTAAACATTAAAAACACAAGAATCTGGTTTTGTTATGCACAAAATTAGCAAGAAATAAACTTTTAAAGAAATGGATCTTACTCTGATATTCACCTTTTTGCAGTTTATGACAATATAATGATGAATTGTCTTGCAGTAACACTCACTGAAGTCATGAAAGGTTAATAACTCATTTAAACATTCATTACATGTCCCTATCAAAGTCATCTTAATTTCACAAAGACATCTAAGTTTCTCTTTAGGGAAACACTCTCTCAGGATTCAAGTGTGATTCTTTATTAACAAAATGGCAAGTGCAAAGTTACATGTCAAAACCCTGACTGATGATGCTGCAAATTGGTTCTTCCACCAAAGCAGAAGACTTTAAATTACTGCTTTTTAAAGGTGTGCTCCCTCAAAGGCAATTAATGTGTCAGTTGTCAGTCAGGATTATTTAATTTCCCAGTGAGGGCTAAGAAAATGGTTACAGCAGATTGATGAACAGAACATGGTGCTGCCCACAAGAGAATTCTAATAATGCTGCCAGTTTTCCACCTTTATTTGCTCTCAAATTTAAGAATTGAAAGTTCAGTGTGTCAAGTCATATTTGGAAACTTCTTTTAATAAATTAAAAAACAAACAACAAACAAACAACACATGAAAACCCACATAACAAACAAAATCATCACAAGAACATTAGCTTTCAAGGAACATATTTTTCCTAGGCATTCATAACTTTCCCCATGCTAGTCAGAAACAAGCACGATAAAATTACTGTTTCCAGTATATCTGTTTAGCTATTTATTTGTTGACAAGCTATGTCCCAGACAGCCCTATCTTAGAATCAACAATAGTTTACCTAAAAGTTGTAACCAGATTTTAAATACTCTTAATTCTGTGATTCAGGGCAGTACTTTTAAACTGGTGTCCTATGACTTAGGAATGTCACAATGTTCTGAATTCAGGACTCTTTGCATCTGTGTTACTAATTTTTCCTAGTTCAAATCAAAAGTTTTCTTCAGAAGTGAATCTTGAAGTTGAAACCACTTATATACTATTTAGTTCATATTGTGCAGCATTCTTAGACTACATCAGCTGAATTGCTTACAGATGAAATTAAATTGAAAAATGCAATCAATCCAGGAATATAAATCAGTCAGCCCATGAGTCTGCACTGAAGCCAGCCTTAAGCACACTCTCAGAAATTACGTGGACACGAGATTCTCAGCACCAAGTCTTCCAGTGCATAAATCCATTCCAACTCAACCACATCATTTGCTGATGTTTACATAGCTCAGATGTCTCCTGCTGTGGCTGTTCTACTTGTCATCATATAGTCAAACTTCCAAAATATAAATATTTTTGTAGGACTGCAACAAACATGGATTGAAATAAATTCTGAGAATTTGAGAAACAGGCCATGAAGAAGAACTTCAGTGTGGAAGCAGCCATCCCAATCATGGTTTTCTCCTTGCAAGTCCTGATGCCTCAAAAAACAAACAGCATAAAAACATAGCCCTGCCTTTCAATAAGATAAATGTTTACTGTGTACACAGATGGGATTTGATAAACCCAGAGGGGTAACTTACAGATAAATACATGAGTAAGTTTTCTGGAAAAATGAGGCCATGTGTAGTAGGTTTCCGTTCTCTGAATAAACATGATCATCAAAATTACTGTCCTGACATTTGTCAGATTAAAACTTGCAGCATGTGATATTACTTACATTTTATTGATTGAGAATTCATTTTTTTCCATCCTCCAGTAACAAAATGCAGTGTTCCTAAAGATAGTAGATTTAAGTAATTTCATTTTAAACATCTAAACATGCTGAGTTGTTTGAGAAATTACTATCAGAAGAACATAGTGTTCCCTTGAAACTGAGGCTGTTGTATAATGGAGTATAAAAAATAAGGTATCTTCATATATTCTGCACAAAAAGAGATTTTGTATTAGAACAGGGACCAAAACATCCTACATGCAGTTTTCTTCTATGACAAGTTTGTACCTAGGCAGTGACATGAAACAATTAAATACACATGGTATTGTTAGTTATTTAATAAATTATAACATTTAGAAAATGCAGAAGGCTGTAAATTGAAAAACAGATAAGAAAATATGAGTTTAAGTTCTCACACTGGAGCACTTGCCATACAAGGAAAAGAAAGTAACATTTAGTTTTCTACTTTCTCCTTTCAAAGACCTCTAAGAAAAGAAGAAAACTTGAATATTTTCAATATAATATAAATGACAGAATTTTTGCTAATCCTTACAAAAGTTCATATGGTCATGAAGAAAGAAAATGTTACCTTTCAAGAATCTAATCCAAAATGCCTATGGTGCTTTCACAATCCACACAAGAGCCTTTTACTTATTTGAGGCCATAGGTATCACTGGGGAGCAGAAATAAAGACCATGTAACCAAGGAAATGTGTAAAACTGATGTTGATAAAGTATCTATACGTTAAGGACAGAATCGCAGTTTACTTTATAGAATATATTAATTTCCTATATTAAGGTATTTTAAATGTGGTTTTGAGTGTGAACAACCAGAATGTATACAAGCATGCAATTCATTAGGAAAATAGTCAGTTGGAGAGGGATATTATTCCTGCTTCATTAACGCCAATAGTTTTTTGTTTTCTGAAACTTCTCTGATTTACTGATTTGATTGAAAGGCGATTTTTTAACATTAAAATGTACCAAATTAAATCCAGATGCATGATCTTATATCTTATGAATGTTTATATTCAAAATGTCTATTGTTATGGGCATGCAAGAGTACTTTGATATCCTTTATATTTCTTTTCTAGACCACGGTTGACAGGGATTCAAAGCAACTCTCAATAAACTTAGCCAGTTGTATTAAAATATTTAATAACATTTTGCTACTGGAAGACTTGTCTGAGGAAGTAGTATTTTCTGAATCATCTATATTGTGGCATCTGGCTCCCTTTAAAATTCATTTTTATCTGAGTCATCTTACTTTTTTTGCAACTTCACAGAATAGTTTGACTTAAAGATACAAAATATGTTTTTAATTCCTCAGCACATGAAAACCTCTTTGCCTGATAAGGTTTCCCCTCATTCATTTCTTCCAATATTAAATGTCATCTTGTTTTCAGTGCACCAGTCTCTACACATTTACTTTTAAAAATCAACCAGATTTAAAGCTCTTAGAAAAAAAAAAATCCTTGACTTCTGCACTTATCAGCCCTCTTTCTTGTGGGTAACTTTTGTGCTACTCCCTTTCTGAAATGCAAAATTTACTTCATGGATCAACAAGGGGAGAAAACCTTCTTTGCATAAAGATGGAGCTGAAGCAGATATCAACTTCACTCTGAAATCTAATGGATGGAAGGATCCTTCCTCTGTTTCATGACTATGTAAAAGATTTTCATATCTTTAGAATAGAAACCATCACAAGTCAGCCAAAAACTTTTGGAAAAAAGAAGTTTATTCTGAAGAGGGTTATGCAACATCCTTGGGCTGGAGTGATATTCTGCCAGAGTGATTCTCCAGAGGGATGTGAATGCTGACAATTTTTATCCTATTTCAGGGAAGAAATCTTCAGGCTTGACACAGCTTTTACATTTAACAGCATTCCTGAAATTCTGCCTTTTAGTTCAACTTATTCCAAAGATGGTGTCATTCATGGACAAATTTTTCTTTATCTTAAAATACATGCTTAAGTGGAAAGCTCGCAGCTGGCAATAGAAAAAAAAAAAAAAAAAAAAAAAAAAAAAAAAAAGTTTTTCATATATTTTTATAAACTGAGTCTCATAAATATACTTTTTAATACTTATGGTTTTCCTTTGGAAAAAAATTGAATTTTTCCCATCTCATTGGGAAGTAGATCACTGAGGTTTACACACCTGTGCTTAGGAAGCCAGACTTGTTTCTGGACATTGGGATTAAGGATGCTGTAACTTTACAAACTTTTTCCTGCCACCGAAGATCAGAAAAACCTTACCTCCAAGACATCCTTTCTGTCGTGACATCTCTGACTTTTTGTCTGTCCTCTTGGGACTAAAATTAATTTTTATTATTTCTGAAATGGATAGAGCAACCATTCACAGAAATATAGGTGTATATGGAGCACTAAGTCTGTTTTCTTCCAGCACTGTAAATGCTTTGTGTATTTCCATATTTCATTCAAATGTAGCAAAAAAGTTCTGATCCTACTGGTACCAGGAAATTATATTTCATTAGGTTCAAAGAGAGAAGAAATGGCAGGAGGCAAGACAAGGCAAGGGGAAGAGAAGGGAAATTATTTTGTCACTATTCAAACACAAATATTAAATGAAAACTATGAACATTCCAGAGGGACTAAGAAATTGTAAACTATGCAGATTAACATGCATTTGTTTAAATTGCCTAACTTCCTTGGCATTTTTTGAATAAAAGCTAAATCTTATACTGAGAACACAAACTGGACAGCCCTTGAGGATTTAATAATGAAGCACACTTTTCTTAAAAATGCTTTGTGTCACATGCTAAAAACTTATAATAATGCAAAATGTATATTTGGCTAAGTTTAAACACATTGCAAATAGGAATGACAGAAATGCTAAAATCTACAAACACAAAGGGTTATTCCTTTACTGGAAATAATTCTCTGTTGACCAAAGATAAAGGAGATAATCAATTCTGAAAACAGCTTGCCCCTTTCCATTAGCATCAGCGAGGTCAAGGAATGGTAATACGCATAAGAAAACCCATAAGGTATTTCTCTTCTCCTGTCTGGAGAGTGATACGTCCTTACGAATATTCCAAAAGGAAGCACACAAACCTTAGCTCTCACACCTATGATCATTAGTCTGATTATGGCCTTTTCACCCAAGGTGAAAAGTTGTTAATTCTGTGCCTTTACTTAGCCAGTGAGACTCTTTTGTAAGACCAAAGCTACCTAGAAGTGACCTTGAAATTCAAGATTTCTTAATGGCTCTGAAGACAGCCTCTGAACTCCCAAGGAACTGGAAGAGCAGTGGTTACCAGAGAACTACTATTAAGTTGTTCAGAGCAGATGTAGAGTTGCAGAGCAGAAGAGAACCATAGAATCACTGAATGGTTTGGGTAGGAAGGGAGCTAAAAGATCACCCAGTTACAAAGCCCCCTGACATGGGCAGGGACATCTTTCACTAGAACAGGTGGCTCTAAGCCCCATTCAACCTGGCCTTGAACACTTCCTGGGAAAGGGCATCCCTAACTATAAATATCTCAAAGGTGGGTGGCAAGAACATGGTACCAGACTCTTTCAGTGGTGCCCAGTGACAGGACAAGGAGTAATGGCCAGAAACTAAAATACAGGAAGTTCCACCTCAACATGAGGAAGAACTTCTTTACATTGAGGTTGAGAGAGCACTGGAACAGGCTACCCATGGAGGTCATGCTGTCTCCCTCTCTGGATCATTCAAAATCCACCCGGACACATTCCTGTGTCACCTGCTCAAAACCCACCTGCCCCTTTCCTTGGCAGGAGAGTTGGACTAGATGATTTCTAGAGGTCCCTTCCATCAATAACAAATCTGTGATTCCCTGGACAACCTGTTCCAGTACCTTATCACCTTACAGTAAAAAACTTCTTCCTAATATTCCATCTAAACCTACTCTCTGTCAGTACAAAGGCATTCCCCTTGTCCTGTCAGTACATATCCTTGTAAACAATCCCTCTTCAGGTTTCTTGTAGGCTCCCTGAAAGGCTGCTGTATGGTCTCCCTGGAGAGCCTTCTCTTTTTCAGGTTGAACAACCCCAATTCTCTCAGCCTTCCCTCTGACCATCTTTCTGGCCCTCCTTTGGACTAACTCCAACAGGTCCACATCCTTCTTGTAGCAGGGGCCTCAGATCTGGATGCAGTGCCCCAGATAGGGTCTCACATGGGTGAAGTAAAGGGGAAGAAACACCTCCCTCAACCTGCTGGCCGCGCTTCTTTTGATGCAGCCCAAAATACAGTTGGCTTTCTGGGTTGCAAGCACACATTTCTGGGTCATGTTAAGCTGCTTGTCAATCAACAACCCCAAATTGCAAGACCTTGCACTTGGCCTTGTTGAACTTCATAGGATTTGCAGAGAAACAAATTCCAAGCTAATCACAGTCCCTCTGGATGCCATCCCTCCCCTCTAGCCTGTCGACTGCACCACATAGCTTGATGTTGCCAGCAAACTTGCTGAAGGTGCACTCAATCCCACTGTAATGTGGGAGGAAGTATGACATGAGGGAGAAAGTAAGTCGTAAGAATAATGCAGAGACATGACTTGAGTTGCTGACAGCCCTAAGAAGTGTTCAAACCACTATTAGGTTTTTTGATGTGAAACTTCCTTAATTCCTCTTGCAAAACAGCTCTGCTAATAAAATAAATAATGACCCTTTCTTACTAGTACTTAGCCAGACCACTGGAGTATGATAAATATTATAGATTTTCATTGAATATGTACAATGAGCTGAATAGACCCTTTATAGATTTGTGCCTAAAATTCATCTAAAACAGACTTCTTCCCCTGAGCGATATTAAAAAAAAAAAAAAACAAAACAAAACAGCAGGAAAACCTGATTTTTGTGCCATACTCAGGGTACTGAGAGGAGAAAAACATTGATAGCGAGAAGTTATGCCTATTCTTGCATTTTTCACCCAGGAAAGCAACCAAACCCTAATCCTTATTCTTGGCTTTAATTCAGCTTTATCAGTTTCTCACTCAACAGATCACTGATGATCCCATTCTGAAGTGGTACTTCTCCTCACAGACAATACAGTAAGCTTAAATATTTAATTTTGTCTTTAGAGCTCAGCTAAGAGGTGAAGCACCTCACTCAAATTTCACATAACCATTACCCATGCCTTAAGTATGGCAATGCTCCAGAAGGTTTATGTATATCTCACAACTCACTTCAAATCCCAAACCAGAGTTTCAGCATACTGCAAGCTGTACAGGTACCTCTTCTTTGCACAACACAAAATCATTGACGGACTGCACAGACACAAGTATTAAAAAAAATATCAAGAGAAGTACAAAGAATGAATCACTATATAGGGAACAAGCTTGTTTCTTTTAAAAGGTGTATTGGGAGCAATTTGGTAATATTTCATCACACATGTGTCAGATATAACACCTTTAAAGCTATCAGCCATGTAGATCAGTCCTTCACCTTCATTATGCGTAGTGTCTTAAAATTATATTCTATGTCTTTTAAGTTTTACAATACAAGATGTTTGGAGGTTAATATCAGGTGTCTTATGTACAGCGTCTTTGAAATCAGCATGCCATATCTATTTAGGATTCAAGCAATTTGAACAGAGCACAGAAGTGCTTTACATATATTAGCTCAGCAACTCTACAACAAAATTCACTTGTAATGTAAGAGGAGACAAATACCCGCATAAGGTTTCAAGTGAAAGCTGGTGTGGGCTTTAAATCTGAAAGCAGGAAGGATGGTTTAAGGCATGGAGTCGAAAGAAGAAAGGATTTAAGGAGGATAAAGTGTGCACACAAATGAAAAGTAGTTCAACTGAGACTGAAAGCAGATCATGCTACAGAGATTGTCAAGCAAAAAGGAAAGTGAACCATAGTAGACAACAGCAAGGAAGGAACATTAAATTTGTATATAATGCACATATATCTGTATATTTGTAAACACAGGTAGGCAATTATGGGTAGGATCAAAGTACCTATATGATGTGTGTGTTGCACATCCAGCATTGGCCTTCATAATAAGGGATCACTGTTCCTCCTTCCAGACATGGCACAGATGCCTTCAAAAGCCTAATGTCTTGAATTTCCAGCTTCTTCAAGGCTCATGTATAATCCAGCCATGGGATGTTCCCGTGTTCTCTCATCCCTGGTACAGGCAATGTACTCCAGTGAGTTTCATAAAGATGGAAAAAGGTGAAGGATACCTTGAGGGAAGAGGGCCAGAGAGATGCAGGAATTGAATGCAACCGCAGGGTCAGGTTGGGAGGAAATGAACATATTTTCAGTGTGCTTGGCTGTACTTTGAGCCGAGGTATCCAAGTGGGAGAGGTGTGAGGCAAGAAAGCTCCTGGAATCCCTCCCTTCATCCACCCCCACTATGCCTGACTGGAGCAGGAATCACCATGAAGGACCACAGTCTACTGACAAGGCATGCAGAATATATCCAAGCATGAACAGGAAGGAACCTAAATTATCTCCAAAAATATAAAGGCAGAAAATACTCCAAAAAATTAGAATTTCTGTTGAACAGTGTTTCTTTACAAGCAAAACCACCCCAGTCTAGCGGAGCATGTATTTTATACAAAATCCAGTACACTTTAGGTAGCACTGTAGGGTCCCTCAGATGGACTACTAGATAAGATGTATATATTTGGTGATTATAACTGATTTATAACATTGGTCATCATCAGTATTAGAAGAAAGTAATTTTTTTTGTATCTTCTAAAATACAGCAGTAACAGAACATTTTCTAAAATGTAAGTTTAGAAGTACTTTTAAAAAAAGCATATTTTTTATTAGAATATTAGACATATAGTCCTGTAGCATGTAGCAGATTAAATATTTTGAAAATATTCTTGAAAAATTCATTCACTCACCCAGAGTAATATTTTTGTCTTTATTTTTTAGATCAACAAAATGTAGTCTTTAATTAATTTTAATTTTTGTCATCTAAACCACTTTTCCATGGAAAATTTGAATATATACTTGTAGTAATTTAAATTATGATACAATCCAATCCCATTTCAGCTGATACTTAAGTTCAGTTACATCCATATTTATATACAAATCATTGAGAAAACTCACAGCCTGCAACAGTGTAAAAACAGGAAATAATAAAGTGTCACCACATTTGCGAGGTATCAAAAATCTCCTGTTATCCTCTGTTTTCACAGACAGGATTTTCTGTGTTTTGTTGCTATGTGCAATTGTGAATATATTCCCCAGAATTTGACTCTGATTCAGGTATTAACTCTTAATCAAATTGAACGTGGTATGGACAAATTGAAATGTTTTTCCTTTATACAAATACTTATTTCCTCAGCCTAAATAAAGTAATGTAGCTGACACCAATCGTGCAAACCTTATATATGTCATTTATATGAAACTACATAGAAACTCCCTAACAGATTTTTCAGTAAGCTGGAAACAAGATTACCCCAAGATGATACACAAGGGAGGCTTAATACACGAGAAAATAACATACTATTAATATTAAAGAAATTATCTCAAAGCAGAAAGCAGAATACTATTAAAAGGAGTTGAAATGTGGGGTTTTTATGATTATTAAAATAGATACTTACCTTAAAATGCTTAAGCAGATCAAACAAAAATCTAAGGTAGTTAAAAAGGAAATGAGACAATTCATAACGTATCTAAAGAATGGATTAGACTTGAATTTAAATGATTCATTCATATGCATTTGTTATGAATGTAAAATAAAACAAGAAGAACAAGAATACAAAACAGATTTTATTTAGACTGACTAATTGGTTCATACAAAGTGAAGCAATAGTGTAGGTTATAATGATACTGCCTGTATGAACAACCTGAAAGAAATTTGAACACCACCTTCCTTGAATAAAAATGCACATTATTTTCCTACTCACTTTCTCCACATCAGATCAGTAAAGTTCCATGTAAAACTACAGACAATGTGAAAGGCTATTTATGTTTTCACATTTGAAAAGCCAATGACCTAGAATAAGACCAGCTGGAGCACACATACATACACTATTGCTGATTTCCTCATGAAATTATTCCATTTCTTCTATTAAAATATTTTAACAGAAAATATACTAGTGTTATTTTGGAATGATAACTTTCTGATTCCCAACTTCACTATGTATTCAACATAGTTATCAGCAGAGTCATTTAACCCCTGCTGTCAGGAAGCTGGGTTTATTAACAACAATGAAGATGATAATATGTGATATAAACCTGAGCAATACCACAATAGACAGTGTTTCCTTGACAAAACAGAGGGGAACAAAGAGGCTGTAAAACATTATTAGCTTTGAATGAGGAATATGCTACAGTGTCAGGATGAAAGGTTGAAACTTTTAGCACAGACATTATGTCAAGCTAACTGAAAATAAAAAACCCATTGATTAGAAAGGAGTAACCTCTAGTGCATGCTACAAAGAGCTTAACATTCGGGTATAAAAGGGAAAAAGGATGCATAGTTTTCAGAATCAGACACATTCAATCAATATAAAAATCTTTTCTTGCATAACTTTTTCACAGAATCCACTAGAACTTTCATATTCAGAGACACTTTTAGATTTAGATTCTATTGCACTCACATTTACATTTCACAGACTGTAAAACAAGAACTAAATCAAGCAAAATTATATACCAAATCCTGCACTAAAAGTAGCCTGCAAATTAAATCATGTTTCTCTTCTTTAGCTAGTATCTTAAAAGAAAAAAAAAATTGTTTATCTGGTTGTTCTAGTAATTCAGTTTTAGGTAGATCTTGTCAGTAGCAGCACCACTTTCTGCCTCACAGAACATCAGTATAGTATCATGAAACTAGTAGGATAGCTGGAGAGCTGGCTCATTTCTTAAAATAGATGGATAATTGCTTTCCTATTGAAACCCTCTTTGGACTTAGCATGTGTTCCCATCTTTCATTTGAAGGCAGTAGTAAATCAGGAAAGAGATGGAAGACAAGACCATGTATCAGCAATGACTGCACTTTTCCTCAATTCTGTTTTCTCTTGTTTATAGATTGGGCAGTGAATGAAGAAAATAGAAAATAATCAGGACAGGCTAAGTATTCTTCGAAATTACCTGCAAACATGGCAGAAATAGAAAACAAAACTCAACAAGCAAAAAAATAAAGTGAGTGAATGAAACCACAAAATCACCCAAAGGTGCCCCCCCCAAATAGCCAAACCAAAACAGAGGGTTCAAAAGCAGAAAACCCAAATTACTCTAATTTTTTTAATGATCACATTATTTCTTCTTCCAGTGCTAAAGTATTTGCTTGTTTCTGTAACTGTTTACTGAAAATTATATTATTGCCTATATTCATCTAGACACTAACAGATTTACTTCTTCAACTCAACTGCAAAGTATTTCAAAAGTGGTAGATTATTTAGGAAAAAATAGATGAAAATACATGAAGCTGTATACCCTGGAATCCTTCAAACATACAAAGCCCCAAAGGCTCTTTAATACATAGTAAGAAAAAAACAGTAGGAACACAGAAATTAGTGGTTTTGTCTTTCAGGTATTTCTTTTATTTCTATGAACTGCTGCAGCTCTGAATTCTACCTGCAACCCATTGCTTGCCAAAACAAGCCAAAATATTTTTCTGGAAATATCTGCAGTTTTCAACAAGTTGTGATTCTCATTAGAGAAACGTAATTTCAAATACACCTTCAAGCTCTCTGTCTCAAAACTACTTCCTAAAAATCACAGAGCTATGAGAAACTATTGCCAATTTGGTTAAAAGCAAGAGAACTGACAAAATATAGTGTGACTTTTTTCATTCTATGATTCTATGATTTTCATGATTTACCTATGCATCATTTTAAGAACATGAAGATCACAGAATCACAGAATGGGTAAGGTTGGAAGGGATCACTGAAGGAGTCCAACCTCCCTGCTCAGGCAGAGTCATCTTAGAGCTTGTTACTCAGGTTTGTGTCCAGGCAGCTTTTGAATATCTCCAGTGAAGAAGACCCCACAAGCTCTCTGAGCAATCTGTTCTAGCGCTCAGTCAACCACATAGCAAAGTCCTTGCCCATGTTCAGTTGGAACTTCCTCTATTTCAGTTTCTGCCCGTGGTCTCCTGTCCTGAGAACAAATAAGCAGAGTCTGGCTCCATGCTCTTCACACCCTCCCTTCAGATAGACATTCGTGAGTTCTCAGTTATCTCTTCTCAAGGTTGAGCAGGCCTTACTCTCTCAGCCTTTCCTCGTAAGAGAGATGCTCCAATCCCCTAGTCTGTGTTGGCATCCCCTGGGCCTGTTCCAGGAGCTCCATATCTCTCTAGTCCTGAGGAACACAGAACTGGACACAATTTGACACAGCATTCCAGGTGCAGCCTCACTAAGGCTGTGTAGAAACACAGGATCTCCTCCCTTGACCTGCTGGCACTGCTCTTCCTAATGCATCCCCGGAAACCAACAGCTTTCTTGGACACCAGGACACACTGCCGGCTGATGGAGAGTTTGTTATCTGCCAGGACCCCCAGGTCTTTCTCTTCAGGGCTGCTTTCCAGAATAATAAGAGAAATAAAGCGATCTACATTCCTAAACCAGTAGTTTTAATATAATGTCTTCCTTTACTTATTTCCAAACTTTTGAATGCTCTTTTATTATTAAATTATAATGACAAATATAAATAATGGCAAATTCAAAATGTAATGTGGTAGCAAGGCACCATATGCAGCAGTGCCAAAATCAGCACGAGCATTATGCTGACCTGTAAGTAGAAGTATAAATATTGAATCTTACTGCAGTTTACTTGGTAACAAAGCTTACTTCACATTTTTAGTCCTAAAGTCAAAAGGCCCACAGACACTTTTATTGCTACTTTTTGAAAAATTAAAAGTATTGCCCCACAGAATTTAATTTGTGTAATTTCTCCAAGGAGATTTTAAGTATAGAATGTAAAGGGGTAAAAGAGACCCCCAGTGTGCTGTTAGTTTGGACAAGGGCTCTATTCTTGCACCAAAGGGTTTATTTCCAAGCAGTATGATTTTTCTCAGAGGCCCTAAACACTCTTGTCTCCAAATGTATTCTGTGCCAGAGCCTTTCATAAAGGTTTCTCATGTGACGCATTTGCTTTAAGCGCTGTCATAAAAATCATGTGAGAAATAACACAGTAGAAGAGCTACAGGACTTCATGAGACCCACTTTTAATACTGATCTTTTTTAAAAGCCAATCAGCAAGTATAATTGAAGAAAGCTTTTCTCAAAGTCATTTGGCAAGTGTTTGCCTGAGGTCTAGATACTGATGTACAACAGAACACTTGATAATACTTACTTCAACATGAGTCAGGTCTAGTTACATGACATGGAATCTGCGACTGTTTTCTCCCATCTTTAGGATGGTGTTAACATATTTTATATCAATTTCCATCTTTATAGTCAGTCTTTTTTTGTGTCTTTGTGACTGGGAAAGTTAGGCCATTTAAAAGACCTAATGATTTCACATTCAAACTTTTAAACTTTATCAATATAAACTAGAAATACCTTTGTTATTTGTGAAGAGACCATTAGTCACAGCGACCTTTTCTGCTGAAAAGAAGCAAAGGGTGATAACCTGGTATTATTTCCTCTTATTTTCACGCTGCCATTTACTGTTTAAACTGAATTTTCTCTTTACTGTAATATCCCTTACCAAAAAAAAAAAAAAAAAAAAAGTTTTAGAAGTTGTTGATCTGCTTCTTTAATCTCCTCACCCATAATTTCTGCTAAACATTGTTTACCAGTGATGTTCTTTCAATGATTTATATTTGCTCTCTGTAGTGGATTGACCTTGGCTGGACACAGGTGCCCACCAAGACCCTCTATCACCCCCCTTCCCTGCAGGACAGGGGAGAGAAAATAAGATGGAAAACAAATTGTAGGTTGAGATAAGCAAAATAACGAAAATAAACGAGAAGCAAAAAAACCCAAAAGTTTGTGCCTGCATAAGCAAGGAGAAAAACGTTTATTCTCTACTTCCCATCAGTGAGTGATGCCCATCCACTTCCCAGGCAGCAGGGCTTAAGCACATGGGGCAGTTGCTCTAGAAGGCAAACACTGTAAATGACAAATATTCCTCCATTCCTCCTTCTTCCCTTAGCTTTTATACCTGAGCTGACATCATACAGTATGGAATAGGCCTTTGGTTAATTTGGGTCATCTGGCCTGGTTGTGTCCCAGGATATTGCCCACTCCTGGTGAGGCAAGGTGAGGCTGCTGTGCTAGCCCTGCCAGCAGTAACCAAAACACTGGTGTGTTATCAATTCCTTTCCAGCTGCCAAGGCAAAGCACAGCACCGTGAGAGCTGCTATGGAAAAAATGAACTCCAGGTAAACCAGACCAAATAGACTCTCACTGCTTGAGCTTGCCCTTGTCAAAAAGAAATGTAAAACTAAACATTCAGGTCAAGAGATTTGTGTAATCTCATATCTTGTCACATACTAACATGAAACTGGGACAGTGCAATAGGTATTATCTATAAATTAGACATTCAAACATGATTTTTTCATGCTGTTTCCAAAAGCTAGTGTGTGCACAGGGAATAATACTGAAAATTCCATGGCCATGGTGATGGTTAATACTGCCAATTTTTAATGACCAGGTTCCTCTGGCCATAATTTGTAATAATATAAACTTATTAACAGCATAGAAAACAATAGATTTCCTTAAAGATTTGAACTATTTTTCAACCTTAAATTTGAAAGGAATTCCTACCTTCTCTCATAGAAAGTGATTCTTTGACATATCTTGGCATGCAATCAAATCAAATCATACATATACGAAATAGGCTGCACCACTATTGACCTTTAATGATAGTGAAAAATTTGATGAAATTCCTCTCATTCACCTTAGGCTTGTACATCTGCTAAACAGTGAAGATCAAAAGGTTTCTTACAGTAACATTTCTCAGGTGTAACTTATATATTTTCTCTGGGAAGGTAGGAATCACATCCTGGTCTCTAAAGGGAGTCCAGACAACTATCTCTGATGTATAATAAAGACATCAGATAAATCTTTTCATTTAAACTTAAAAACCTCTTAGAAATTTGCATCCATTTTTTTCTCAATAAGTTCTTTTTATGTCAATAGCCTAATAAAGCTATGTAAATTTAGTATCATTTAGTTTTGACAGCCATCTATCCCAACAACTCAACACATATGGAAATTCATGCTTCCAGCTTCATACTTTTTTTCCTTTTGTGCTGTAATGCAAAGACATTAACAGATAAATTTTGAATGTAGCTTAAAGTTTACTGATGACGACAAATAACTTCTGCTGCTTCACAAGGCTCTCATTATATAGCCATCAGCAGTCATTTCCAATAGGAGCAAAAAGAACAGACACTGTCAATAAAAAGAGCTTCAGGTTTGGGATATTGGTTTGTTTTTCTTTTCTTCTACTTTAAGTCAGAAGGCCCAACAATTCTTTACCCAGCCGATCAGAATTGGTTTGGTTTTTTGGGGTTTTTTTTGTGGGGGGGAGGTTTAGTCTTTATTAAATCCAAGTTTCCTCAGAAATATAGAATCATTTGATTTCAAATCATAGTACATCTAGGAAATAATACTGTGTGCACAGAATTGAAACCCTAAATTATTTTTGAAGTACATGTACATTAAAATCTAAGACCTTTCCCCATTGCACAACACCAAACTTTCCTCAGCTGGTTGGCACTTTCTCTGTTTGTTTCACTTATCACTGTGAGAGACTAAATGTTGATGGTCAAGGTCTCTAAGGATCAGCCATGTGCTAAAGCAGCAGTGCTTTGCTGATGCTGTGCAAGGTCACAGCCCAGGTCAGAGGGGGTGTACAGCCACCACCAGAGGCTACAAGATGTGTTTGGGGCCAGATATGGGAAGAGGCCAATAAGAAAGAGTTCCTGCGATCTGGGATAGTGCTTTTTATCATGCCAATTTCTGCCCTTAAACAGCAGGCTCAGGTGTGAAAACTCGTCTTTGAGGGATATAACATTCTCCTGAAGGTATTCAACCCTTCTGATAGGGCATAATTGGCTTAATTGTGTTGACCTAAGAGGCAGCTGTCATGTCTTAGAAGGTGTGATAAACCATCAAAGACCCCTGAAGTGTCTTATGATCCACAGTGTTACAACAGTGTAAGACTCCCTACCACAGGGAAGGCATCCGAGCGTTCCCACATAATATCATAATGATATTAAATCATTGAACTCTCTGTTTTGTGGGCTTTTTCCACCCCAATGGATCAAGATTATGACCATCACTTTGACCAAAAGACCTGCATCTTTCAGAGCTGGAAACCCCATGGTATTGGGTTTGGCTTAAGGGCTAAGGTTCAGGTTAAGAGATCTAAAGAGCCTCGAGCTCCAGGAACACTGGCACTGGAAAGGGCCTGCCAAGACGATGGCGGCAGGGCCCCAATATTTCTGCTCCCACTCCTTTCTGATCTGGATCGTCCACGGGGGTGGGCACCTCGGCTGCACTGTCGAGCTTCCCTGTGGCTTAGCCTTGTGCTTCAGAGAGCTGTCGAGCCTGCAGCTGCGGGGACACTGCCACTGCACGAGACATTGCAAGGGCACCACCACAGCAGGCTGCTCTCAGAGAGGCGGCATGTTGCATGTCTCAAAACATCTTGGAATGGCAGTGCCTGTGTCTGCTGGGAGGGGTCGGTGGGGCTTTACTAAAAGTGAGGCCTTTAGGGCCCTTCTGCGCCGCCAGAGCTGCGCCAAGGCCCGGCTGAGTGGTCAGTGCCGGGCTCTGGGGGTGGCCTAGATGCTCCCTGGAGTGGCCAAGCCAGCGGCAGCCCCACCTAAGGGGAGGGCACATGAAGGCCATGGGGCTCCAAGCGTGGGGCATGAGGCTGGGATGTGGTCCCAGCCGAGAACGGTGCATGGAGTTGCTGTCCAAACTCTGCTGCAAGCCTAGGAGGTGGGAGCTTTATGTGTATTTTTCTAGATCTCTTCTCTCCTTCTGTCTTTCTCTCTGCCTTTCTTTCTTTCCCTCACTCTCTTTTCTTGGAACTGTTGGGTAACATAGGGTTCCAGAAGTTGAAAGGGTTTTTCTCAGTTAGGCTGAGTTTATGCTAAGTAAATGCTAAATTAACATTGAAATTGCAACAGTTAAATCTCATTGCTGTGTGATGACTCTATACCTTTCTCTCTCCTTTTTCTTTCTCTGTTTCTACTCCTAATTTCTTCTCAAAGTTTATTGTAAGCAAAACTAAAAAAATCCAGTTAATGCTTTAGTAAGTGCCTTGTTGTTTGGATAAGTTAAAGTTGGCTAAGTTTAAGTTTGCTAAGTTAAAATTTCTGAAGTTCCCTACTATGGATGTTGTTTTAAAATTTGCAAAGTGCTTTATTCTACCATAATTTTCTAAAGTTTGCAAGTGAAATTATGGTTTTGAGCTCCTTAGAATTTTGTTGTTTCTGGCTGTGCACAGAAGAGTTAATCAAACAACCTTCCCCTTAAGCTTCCAAGTGGACTAGAGCATAACATTCACCCAGAAGACTATACCTATTTACAAATTGTTTTCCAGTAACTTTTTACATTTTCCTGATAATTTCTTTTCCATCTTAGCTGTAATCATTAGCAAGTAAATTATGTTATACAAAGTTTGTTTGGAATAAAATTCCACATTTTACCTACCAACTTTACGTGTGAGTAAAACTGGTATAGAAAGAGGAACTGTACTAGATGAATTGTAACTCATTTTTTTCCTTCCTGGTAGGATCTTGGCTGCATTCATAGTTTTTTTTATTAGCCTTTCTATAGAAATTTTTCTTACAGGCTACTAAGTGGTAAACAATTTATAGCAAATCCACATTCTAACTCTTTGCCATTAGCTATTTCACTTGCATTTTCTAACATTTTAGGAAAAATCCATGCGGAGCGCTTAAAAAATGTAGGCTGATAACAAACATAAGCTAAGTGAGGAATATACATATATTTATGAGTTACCACTGTTAACACTCTCTGTGTTATCCACAAAACACCCAGAATTTTAGGCAAACCACATTAACAGAGGGAATCTAGTTCCAAATTCCTACAGTTTCCACTCTGAATTCTCAGTGTTTCTGAAACTGAACTGGGTTATTTTATCTGCAGTTGTGCAATACCATAACTTGGTATATCCAGAATTTTATACTCAAGTGCTGAATTTCAAGGCAAAAGATTACATCTATTAAATGTCGCTGTAGAAACATCTCACACCATAAACATTAGTGTTAAATTTATAGCAAAATTCAGACACTTTCAACTGCCATTACTCATTCAAATACTTCTTCAGCTGCCTCCTTGCAACTCATTCTGCAAGTAAAGTCTTGAAATTCATGTGTACATGCATATATTTTATTTCCACCACCTACTTTCACTGCTTCAAACTATTCAAGGTAGAGTAATCTCTTGAGGCATAAGTAATTTCTTGGTATTTTCTAGCTCTCAGTGTATTTTCCTTCCAAAGACTTCTCCAAATGCAATAATAAAAAAGCCAAATTTGAGATATTGGGTATTTGTCCCTTTGCTAACGCTGTATGTAACAATATTTATTAATTTTGAAAACAATTCTACATACTAGATTTGTGCTAGAAGCTAAAGGACTAAAAAGCATTCCTAGAGATCACAGTAAAGAATGGTGTCACAATCTTTTCTTTGGACTGATTTAATTACAGAGTGACTTTAGACAATGAGGCTGAAAATATATTAATAAATGTGACAGATGAAATAAAAAAAATCATCTAGTGGGTGTGGAAGCTCCCATTTAGAATAGATACTCAGGATCTTATGTTTTGCAGATCTTATTAAAATTAACATAAAATTATGGTTTTTGCCTAGGAATTTACATTCTACTGAAGTATAGGGAACTCAACAGATTTCCTTAATGAGGTTTTAATGCTTCTCTGTAGTCTGAAATAACAAAATTCTACTGATTCTGGCAAAATTAAGACAATGATCCCATTGAAAAAGGTAACTAATCTGAGGCTCAGTATGATCAACTAAGATTCCTACTCTCCTCCTGCACTCCCCTCCAGAAGGCAATCCAGAGCAGGAGTTTAACCATGGTGTTCCAAATTACCCTGTGGAGGAGCCAATTTCTGAAATTAGACAACTCAGAGAAGAGCATCATAGCACAGACACACAAATTAGATATTGTATTTTCAAAAGCCTCATACAAATGAATACATTGCCAGAAAGCATTTTAAAAACAGGTAATCTTTTGAAGGAGGACAGCAAGGGAAAAGACATGATCACAAGTTCTATGGAATGAGATCTAACACCTTTACATTAAAAAATAAGCATAGCGAAATATGGGCGCACATGACAGAGCAAACAGGTAGTCTTCTTTGTTCTAGGAAATGTGTTCATGTACACCCATGTCTACATATGGGGAGAGGAACAGAATATAAACACAGAAGGATTATTTGGAGCAGGTAGAAAGTAAGATAAATATCTCCACAGCATCTTGCCACTGAAAAGGACAAGGATTACCAGAATGCAGATTTTAACTGGGTGTGACAGACTTTTGAGAATGGGAAGCATCAGCACTATAGATGTCACCATGTTCTGGGACCATGGCCAAGAAATCATAATCTCTGAAATGCAATAGCATTTTCTAAGTCTCTCCAGTTTTGTGACTTTAGTTAGAACTGAGTATCTCTTGTGATTCTGAGGAAATGTATGCTCTCTGCCACATAATTATGAAAAAGCACCTGGAATGAAAGCCAGGGATGTGTTTTATTACTTATATTCTAGGGAAGCTGTAGTTTTATCAAAATTTACAGTACTGCAAATTCATTAATCTCAGCATAATGAAGGACTGGGCGAGCAATCACAAAACACACTCCTATAAGAAATCCCTGTTAAAAGGTCCACCTTAATGGTGGGCATGGCATCTGGTTTTGCCTAGTGTAGCTCTAGCTTGATACTGAATTTGTATGGATATTTTAAGATGATTGTCTACTTTATTTTATGAAATCTAAACAGAGAATGACATAATAAAAAAAGAGAAAGCTCTGGAGAGAGAATACTTTTTCCTGTCATTCTGAACACAGCACTTGAAAGAGCTGTTACCTGGGTATAATGTTAGAAGGGGAGAAGGTTTTGTGCCATGTTATTTTCAAGTATTCAGCCAGAGAAGCATTCTCAAATGAGGCTATGTGGTGGGTCCGCCCCTAGGTGCCTCAGCTTCCCAGGCCGGCTCCGCCTCCTTAAAGGGAGGGACCTTGCCATGGGAGGACTCCGGGGTTTGAGTGCCTGGGTCCGCGCCTGGTTCTGGAAGGAAAGGCGTGCCCAGGCCTCGGGACCCACCCACTCTTCCAGTACTTTCTGTTAAGTTCTTTGTATCATTGGTTGCCTTTTATTGTACCCTCCCCTCTTCTGTTATGATTGGTCCCTGAACCCTTGTTCCCTCCCCTTGTCTCTTCCCTGATTGGTTATCCCTTCCCCCTTATAAGCAGCTGCATGGAGACAGATCTTGGGATTTTCCTCCTCTCTCCCTCTCGAACCCCCCATGCCCTATCCCCTATAATAAAGGAGAGCTTGGGGGAGACCCCCTCCCACAGCCCTTTGCCTCGTCTTCGCCTCTTTTAACATTTGCGCTGCAGCGGACCACTCGCCGGGAACAGCCCCACCTTGGCCGGAAAGACCCCAGCAGTAGCCTTTGGTGGGCCGGCGGCTCGTGTCCCAAGCGAGGACTGCCAGGAAGGCCAGGCAGCTTCAAGCGCGGCTACAACAAGGCTAGATAGTTTGTGGCATAAAAATATTTGTTCCCTTGATAATTAACTAGTTAGCACTTTTTCATCACCGGTCAAATTTTGAGATCTTTATTCACTTTCACTTGGGCTTATGACCACTAAGATCTCAAGGCTTAGCTGGAAGTCTCCTGAACTGTTCAGCACAGTATTCAGGACCCAAGCAGTATAACCAGGTACAGAATCTAAGAGAAAATAAAAAAAAAAAATGTCTCTGTGTTATTTATATGCCACAGAGGGAGTATGAGATGCCTTGTGGATGGGAGTAAAACTCTGCAGCTACCATGACTGGTTGCTTAGATTTTTTTCTCAGTAAATGAAATTCCCACATTTACCAGGTTAGAAGATACCATTTAACTAACTATACAGCCTTTTAAAACCAATTTCTTTTAATAATTCCAATTTTGAGCAGCAAGTTCATATAGTCAGTCCCTCTAATAGCCAGGAAATACCAATTTATAAGAACAGTGCAGCATCCTTTGTGATCTATAACTGTCCCAAAAGCAAATGTTGGCTGTTCTTAGTCATCTTCTTATTCTGACATAGCTACATGAAACTCTGTTTGTTGTAATTGCTTTAAAAGCAAACATTTCCAGAATGAAAATATGAGTAACATAGTCCATTCACCAATAAGCAAAGATGAAAATGTCAAGATTTTAAGAAATACATACTTAAATAATTTTTTCTCTTTTTATTTTATTTTGAATCCACAAAGATATGTAAATAATACAAGGAATTATTTTCTCTAGTTGAGCATGCATCCTTAAAGTTATCCTTTATATCCCCTCAGTCCCATCCTAAAAGAGGTCCACTGAGTTCAATAGTGCAGCAGTGAAGCAGCAGGGCATTTTCAAAAACCATGTGACTATCCTTGTAAAAGCACTGTGTTCATTCTCAGGCAGTGAAGAGATTCATTATTATTGTTACTAATGCTGAGAAAATAGTATTACAAAGTAAAAAGAAAATTACTTTATTAATGTAGAATATCTCATCTCCCACTGCTGGTTAGTAGTGTTCTTTTACTGTTGCCTATAGCTTGTCTTTATTCACTTTGACTACAGAAATTTTATCATCCTTTCGTCCTACTCTAATTTTCCTTCTTAATGCTCCTCCTCAGAAGACTGTAGTCAGACCACGCTGTGTTTTAAGACCTAAATAAGAGACATTTAACACAGAACAGACAGAAAGGTTGTATGGCAAAGAAAGCACACACACACACAACATTATGAAGATATTTCTTTTTTACATTTACTTTTCTCATCAAAATTATGTGCTAATATCTCATTTTTCAAAGTTTTAATCTGGTAAATTGCTAGAAATTTTGTCTCTAATCAAGCCAAAGATATAAGCACATACTTAGCTGGAAACTTACACATCCATTTCTTTGAAGTCAGTAACCCTACAGAATTCTAAACTGAAACACTCTTAAATACTTTAATGAACAGGGAGCAGAAAAAAGCTTACAGTTCCGATTTCTAGAAGAGAGAAGACAAAAGTACCTTCTACATGTCATACCTTTGGTCTTGCTAGCATATATATATATGTATATATATATATACATACATATATATATGTATGATCCTGTTAACCCTGGTAGTTTCATATGAAGAAAAATCAATGGCCTATGATTTTTAAGTTATTTGTTTTGTAGTTTTCAGGGTTTTTTGGTGATTTGGTTGGTTGGTTGTTTTTTCCCATGTGAAAACCCTCCTGACAATTTCAATTACCTTTCTTTAGAATCTCCTCAACATCATTACGCATCATGTGAAAATTTACCCATGACTTCAGAGAGTTTGTAAGGCAGGAAGTGCATTGTGGAGGGTCACTGCATTGTGCTGATTTGGGCTGATATGTACAGCAGGGCGCACAATTATTTTTTATGTATTCTGTAGAACAATGGAGTAAACAGTGTTGTAGACTTCAAACACTTGTTTTCCATGAGTCAGGAATATTCATAAGTGCAGTGGTTTTTCTTTTCACTCTGAAAGACATACAAGAAAATGACTTTGTCCATTGTTTACAGGCTAGGTTTTCATGATGGTTATATTTATTAAGGATATACAAGGGTAACTACTGAAAATACAAGATTCAAAATCATGGCTTTTAATAATGGAACCAGGGATAACATAATGACGTTTCTCACTGCACATTTGTTCATGCTTTGGTTTCTAAATCATGTCTCGTAATTTTACTAATGCTGCATCTAGATGTTTGTCAGCACACACCTGTTGAAAAAATAATTACTTTCCTTTAGCTACTCTTACCTCTTTCTTACATGTTCTTCCTCAATTAGGTTTCAGAAACATCCTAATAAAATGCACATAACAAACAATAGGCAAGTAATTTTCACAACTAGTATTATATATATATACACATATATATGTATATATATATTATAAACATATATATGTATAAAATTCTAGGAATTCTAAAGACAAATTCTCAGTCTATAAATGTGAATTTTAAAATAAGCATTGTTTCAATTCAGGGTAGCAATTTCCTTTTATGGTTGAGCTGTTGGCAGCATACCAGTTATTCCAGTACGCACTAGAACACTGGAATCAATTTTTTACATCAGGTGCCTTTCAAGAAACAGGTTCCCAAGGAGAAAGTCTCATCCCACATAATTTTAAGCTTTTATCTATTGTATGCATGTAACCCACATTAGGATGAACTGCCTTCTGCAGTCAAATGATCAGATAAGTATCCTGGAGTATCCAGGAAAGTCAATTATTCTGAGCTAGATCTTAAGCCAAAGGAAAGATCTGAAAAGCATTGTATATTTCTCTTACTTCTACCCCCTTTCCAGTCTTGTTGATTACAATGAATGGAATCTTGGCCTACAATAAACACTTAAACAGTAAACACACCTGCACAAATTTTGCAAGTGGAGAAAGATATTTAAGCTAAGTGACCAACTTTTTCAATCCTCTGTCATTTTCCTTCCCACATGAAAAGTCAACTCTAATCCGTTTCCAGATTTCAACCATCCAGTCTAAGTTCTGTTATCCTAATATGGCATATTATAGAAATTAACTGAAGTCTGTTAAACTCATAATGCTCTTTGTATGGTCTACAGAAGTATCATAGTTTACCACTACAGAATGCAATTCCCCTTCTATATGAATATAAACTGCTGTGAGCTTCACAAGGGGAAAAAAGAAGCATTTTGAAACCCATTATTACTTGCATATCCTTCACCTTTGACTTCAGCCAATTATTCAGCACATTTTTGAAATTTGTTTAGCACTGCTTGGTGTTTAAAATCAAAAGCCAAATGTCCAAAGATCAGTCAGAAGTGTACAGAACAAATATGCAGCCTTTCTTTCTCATTGTATGTGAGTTCATTCAGTTGTATCTCACATTCATTTTTGGCCACAATGAGAGAAGTCACACCTTTTACAACTTAATTTATGCATACACCATCTAAAAGTTTTATAAAGCATTTTGTGGGTTTTGTCTTTTGTCCTTTTCATACACAACAGCAAAAATGCAAACAAATACAAACTTTTTTCTCTGAGCTCGTACAGGCATGCCCAGCTTTAAACCAAAAGAAAGACATCATTACAGACTAGTAATGTTTCCAGAGAGGATGCATTAGCATTAAAAATAAATGCTCTCCATTCACATAAAAGCAGACATAAGTCTACACAGTAAATTACACTTTTAGATTAATGATATTCATCAACATGCAAGAAAATGGTAAGAAAAAAGCTTTTACCATATATATATGTATGAGTACACAATGCACTTAGTACTTTCAGGAAAAAAAGGTGCTAATGCCCTTTAGCAAACCTGGATACAATTAATATCAAGGAAAGTAGTTCTTTCACTAATGTGGAGGGTGGCTAACAGACCACCAGTACATTTACTGAATAAAGTCGATGTGAGAATTGATTTATTAGTATGTGTTCATCTGTTCCAGAAAACTCTTCATTAAGATACATTAAAAAAAAACAAACAGCAAAACCCTGTCATGTTCATGAAAGTTTTTTTTCTAACAGGACTTTTTGCAAGAATGTAAGGTGACTTTGAACATATTTGTTATAAAAATAGATGGAAAAACCAAAACAGAAACCAAAACCAAAATAACAGTTGCATCTGTTGCCAGAATTATAACACAGCAAATTCTCCTTTTTTGCCATTTCTTTTTTTCCATGGCAGGAGCTGAAACCAGCCTAGCCCAGCTCTTGCCAAGGTGAGCCCAGACCAGCTCTGAGACTAGCACTGTGTGATTTCTTACCAGGATTGACAAACCGTATTGGTCAGGCTATGCCAAGTGTGTTTCTCAAGCTTCCCTTGCACTCCCAATGAATTGCAGAGATCAGAGACAAAGAAAAAGGGTGTTCTTCAGAGATCAAGCATTGCCCATCCTGAGGTCTTGCTACTCATATTTAACTGAGTATTCCTCACTTCCCTTATTGTGATATGCTTTTTATATCATCTGTCAAGAGAGAAAAGACCTGTTCATGAAGGAATAGATATCTTAGTTTTTCAGGCATGCAAAAAACAATTACACATGGTAAGAATGAGTGCATTGATAAGTAATGGCCACCATTGTATGTGAGGAGATGAAACCACATATGCAGTTGGATAAATAGGGTGATGGTAGTTTGGAGTGCAAGAAAAGTTAAATTTGGAAAGTGGAGCTCACAGACAGATTATTATAGAGCTCTTTTGTAGAACAAGAGTGATCAGAAAACGATTGGGCACTTAAGAAAGTCTTGTAAATAGTCATAATATAGCTGTGAAAGGATTTAATTTGCGTGAATACTGGTCAGAATATAAATTTCAAAACAGACAAAGGAAAAGTGTTAGGCGTTGCCTGATAGTTTATAGGGCAAGCCCCAAAATCATAGGCTCTTTTGAATTATATCTCAAGAAATAAATAATATACAAGTAGTTTGAATGTACAAAAACCAGAGAAATTTACCTTTGATCCTACAACAGAGAAGGGCATGAAATTATTTCATTTCCATTATATGCCTTTATTTATGTTTCCACCTTTGAGTTGTGGTTCGACACATTTTCTCATTCAGGACAGAGGAAATAAGAAAGGAATAAAACATGCAAACTGTGAAAGGAATATCGAAAGTTCTGAGCAAAGCTTTTTATTTCTTTTGTCCTCACAAAGCTATCTTTTCTTCAGTCCTAGATCAGTGTGTTCTCAGCTGGTGTGTAAACCCAATTAGAATTAGGTTGTTGTACCTGTGTGTGCTGTTACCCTTTAGCCAATAGATATTCTTTGTGCAGAAATTATTTCTTATTATTTTTAATAAATTATTTTTAATAGAGTTTAGGAACAGCCATTCTCGAGCATTTAGACCAGGCTGTGCTCTTTTCATCTGTAGTAGTTTGGATGCTATCTTCCTTTGCTTCCACTAGATAAACCCTGTTCCTTCTGAAGGAGAAGATATAGACTTGTCTTTGAGGAGAAGTAGCAGTTGATCTGGTGAGTCCGTGGCCAGCACAGACAAACTGAGATCCAGACCAAGCTTTTGATGATATTTTGCACTTATCCTTCCATCTTCGTTGGTGCAGAATGAACGACTTAGCTGGAGCAGATGCAAGGCATGGAAAAGGAGCAGTGAAGACTGAGAGGAAATGAAGGCTACCTTTTGGAACTTCTCCCTTGTTTTACTGAACAGCTTTGGTATGTTACGTGTAGGGAGTTATTTGCAGCTTGAAGACAAATAAAAGAACCACAATAGTGCAGTGCTCAGTTACAAAACAAAAGATGGAGTAACACTCACTGAGCATTGCCTCAAAGCCCTATCTCCCCAAGTTCCTTCCTATATTCAACAAAGAAAATTCTCTAAGGGGCAAATTGGAGTGGTGACAACAGTAACATTGCTGTGAGCAGTATTACTCCATTAATAGTCTTCCTAAGCCAAAGGTCTCTTGGGGAATATTCTGTAGTCATGATAACAATAAGGTTTAAATGTACTTCTCTGACATACCACAGAAGGTTACTCCTATCTATTGCAGGATATTGAGTTGTGGAGCTTAACACAACAATGAACTTTATATGTCACAAGGGACTTGCATAAACCTGCTTCAGCATGAATTAAGCCCACAGTTTTTATTCTAGTCTTAAATAATATTGTAATAGTTTTAACCTAGAGTGTTCTAATTCAGATAAAAAGCATGGAAAGTTGTATTTTGAGAGGAGTGGGGGTTTTATTGTATTTGTTTTAAATGGAATGTGTAAATGAAAGATATGAATAGACATAATTATCTTACTTATTCTTTGTCTCCCACTGCCTGCACAAATTCACCTCTTACCCTCTTTTTTTTTTTTTTTTTGTGAATAGGTGTACCCTCTCAAAAGCCCATCTTTACAAATTATTCCCAGTGGAATGTCATGAGTGAAAAAACAGCTACAGACCGAAACAACTGTTTATGCTTTAATTAGACAGGAATAATTCCATTAGTATTTAGTTGTTTATTAATGTCCTAGAGTTGAGCTGGGTAATCATTAAATACTTGTCATTATAACGAGACTTCATGGAAAAGCAGTTGGACATTCAAGTCAGTGTTTTAGAGTGATACTCAGACAGGAGACAGGCTTTGACAGAATGAAAGACCTAAAATTTCACAGGTTTTGAGAAAATATTTTTCTGTCCTGTTGTTTTGCTTCCTTCTTTTCATGGGTTTGATAATTTAAAGCCAGAATTTTAAAATAAAAAATTCTTAAAAGAAAAATAAATTAGAAAGATATATTTTTCCCAGTTGTGTTATGAATTATGAAACAACCTGGAACTTAATGATTGCATTTGCTGCTGCTCTCAGTGTATGTAGTGGACAATGTCTATTAAATCAGTGAGTATGCAGTATTTTGTTATCTGTTTGTTGTTCAGTGTCTCTCCCTGTCTCAACTAAATTTGGATACCTATATTCAAAACCATGTTTGAAGAGACAATTAATATATCATGGACTTTTTTTTCCATTTATCAAGATAAATTCTCTTTGTTTCTTAGTGACTATTTCATTGCTGTCTTATGAGAAGAATATGTCTTACTTCAATTTTACGGATGTCGAATGGGTATGTGTGGAGGTTAAGTTTTATATATTCATCAGTGACATATCTGGTAAAGTAAATGGCATGCATGAGTATATATTTCCAATTACTGACATGCAAATTATTGTTACTCTGTACTGTATGCCAGACCCTGCTATCAGTCTCTTATCTGGCTTTTTGCCAGTGCAAATGCTTACTTTCTAATAAGGAATTCAGTCTACACCAACACCTTACATATTTCAAATAGCTCGATTATAGTCGCATATGCTGTGAAGTAGCAAATAGAAATAACACATTAATTAATTTTGTAATTTCTGTGGATAACACACTGTAGCATGCGACTGTATTGAGCCTTGCATAAGAGGTCCTCATTCTCAATGTAAATCCCACACTCTGGAAATACAAATAATAGTATCATGTGTGAAGCCCCAGAGGTTGCATGGATAAGAATACATAGCCACAAATTAATGAACTAAGCATGAGAAATTCAAGGAATTGAACAGTTTCAGAGCAGACAAAAAAACCTAAAGGAATCAAACAGGGTTAAACCCAATGCTGGGTCCAACAAGGAGATGAAAGATAATTTCAGTTCTATTTATGTTTTACAGTAAACACTAACTTGATTTTAAAGAAAATTAAGAGTAAAGCCTAGGACCTTGATTATTTCTCAGCTACTGAGAGCTCAAAATGCAAGTTATCTAGTCAGAAGACTATATTCATTCTTCAGTCATTCTCCGGGCTTGTGAAGTCCTGTGCCAAGGGATAAGCAAAGCAGCTGAAAACACCAGCTCTCCTCTGATAAATAGAAAACTTTCACAGCATATAAGATATATAGATCAGATCCCCTGACATGGATGTGTGAATTTACTAGCCACTGGGTTAAGGGAAAAGTGTCTCCTTTGGCTGTATGTCAGAGGCAGACCTGTAACTCCTCCTGCTGGAATGGTCATTGGCATTTGCACTTGGCAGAGGGCTCTGTGTGCTCATGTCTTGCACACCTTACTACAACTTTACAGCATGCGTCAGGACAGTGACCCCAGGACTGAGGATGAACGTTAAACCCAATGTGAGGAACCCTAATTCATGCCCTACAAGAATCCTAAGAGTCTAACACTCCTCTTTGATTTCCTGTTTTAACCCTTTAAACTATCCTTATCACTATCTCATCTACAACTGAAATCAACAATTCTCTGCTCTGCTGATTTCAGTGGGAATATTACCAAGGGAATTATAATCACACTCATAGGCTTTTTAAAGACTTTCTCATCATTTTCAAAAATCTGGGCTCGTTCCATTTAGAGACCAACTTCAATGGGATTTACAAGTCTGCATAAGACCCTCATTGCACAATGTTCTGAAACTCCTAAGTGCAAAAACTGTATGAAATATCCAATCAGAAGTTCATATTCTGTATATTATGTAATAAATGGTAGTATTGTGAAAGTAACTTAAAAACAGGAAAATAAAAGGGGGGAAAAAAGGAAATAAAAGAGAAAAGAAAAAGAAATAACAAGCTTTGTGTGTATAAATTTGAGACCAATGTATCATGAGCTACTGCTTTAATTGACTTTACCTGTAAAATTTTCAGTACTGCTATAGAGAGCATACTAAAGGAGAAGATGATTTCTTAAGAACTTAGGGCTAGATTCCAAATTTTTTCTTTTCATAAAGTCATTTATAATTCTCCAAAGGGCAGAATTATACTCAAATTTTAGAGGTAATTTATGATTTGATTTTATATTGCCTAAATATTATAGATATGTATGGTTGTATAGGACACAAACCAAATATTAGAGCAGCACTTCTCATCATTTCCACAATTCAAGTGGTATTGTCAGCAGATTATTTCAGAAATAATTATTTGAGGCTCATACAAAATTATTAAATGACACTAGATCCTTTCAATCTACTCTTTAAGAAATTATTTTTTCCACCAGGAAAAACAATTTCTCATTAGGGAGCTAAGTAAACAACAGTGTCCAGATTAAGACGAAATAGTGTAAAAAATGTTTTCTACATTTGTCACTTCATCTTTCTGTTTTCTGTTGGTAGCTTCAGTTTAATGATACTTTGTGATACATCATGGGGCAAAAAATATCAGAGACTAAAAACAGCAGGAGATATTAATGGGCCTGCTATTTAGTAGCAGCAAGAATCTACTCCTCTCTATAAATGACCTTTTCTTTTTTTACATGTTGGGAATTGATCCCTCAGTATGTCCCTGATAAATGAAAAATATCTCTGGCATGAGGAGACTAACAGGCAGCCCCTCAGATCTTTTAAATGATAATTGCCACAGCAGGCTGTCTTATAACAGAATGATGACCAAAATCTGTGAGCAGTTTTATAAACAACATGTTGTAAGGGTATTTGACAACTACTTTTATTTTAGTACTTCATAAGAATCATTTACCCTTATTAGATGGCTGCCTTCGTGGGGAAAAAAGTAACGTCCAGGTCTACAACTCCGTCATTCTTCTTTTGAAGCCATTTTAGATTAATAGGACCCCGGTGATTTCATATAATTTACTAGCCAGCCACTGGTAACTTCATAAGAATTTTTTCCTGAGGGGCTGCTGGATGCTGAACTGCTGAGTCTGAGCACTAACAGTACATTACTAAGTGGATGAAAGTGGTAGAATTAGATGAGAAAATTTACAACACCATTTGGTCCTTGCTGTTTTGCAACAAGAATCCCTGTTGTGCCCAGTATGTGAGATCATGGACGGAGAACATACATATTTACAGAGTTACCTGTTCATTCATTAGCCAGTGTTACTGCCTGCATTCAAATCTGAGCTTGCAAAAATGGTGAAAGAGCAGGATAGATTTTAACTTTCTGACTTCCATGGCAGGAAAGATTGAAAAAAAAAAAAAGAAGATGGAGAAATTGTTATAACTTACATGTATCTATAAGTCTATGAATACAATAATTCAGACCCAGGATTGGACATAGTAGTGGGCATTTCAAGGAGAATGATGTGTGATTCTTGGAATTAAGTACTTTTTTAAATGCCATTTATTGTTTGAATTGCAGCAAGAAGTTTAGATATATCATTAATTTAATTTGTGGTCATCTATCAGAAAGCAATCAAGGGGCACTTGATTGGAGAGAAATCTTCATGGATTTTAAGGTCCTCTCATCAGCCCCTTCCAGTTTAGATTAAATGATGCTATTATATTTATGTCATAGCCAAACCCAAGGTATACCTCTTTATTTGAGTTCAGAATGCAATGTCAGACATGTTGTCATATAGAATAAGAAGGAATCACTGAGTGTTCATGTATTTCATAAAATATAATCCCAATCCACATAAAACAGTGTTTTTAAACATGTTCAGTTCACAAAATGTCATCTTTGGCTCTTGATATCAAAATCAACTTTTGGAATCCTTGACTTTCCAATACAGAACCATTATCTTCAGTATTACATAGAAAAAGACAAAATAAGCCTGTTAGCAACAGTGGCAAACTATTGACTGTGGGGGGTTTTTCTAAATCTTTTCTCTGAGCTGTATTATTGATCTCAGTCATTAGGATCTGGACATGCAAATGTTAATTACATTTTTGCCATGAAATAAATAGACACAAGTCAAAGTTTTTGTATGTGACTTCCTTAAATTAGGAACTTTTTTTTAGGGTCTACAGAATTTCAAAACTCTTACTGAAATAACAATACCAGTGGTTGTGTTATACCATAGGTCTGACTGCAGCCCTCTATAATATTTCTTATTAATCTTCCCCGTTCCCTGATACAACAAGAAATGATCCATGCTGCTATTTGATTGGCAATTTTGCCCAGCATCTGTGGTGAAAATTCTACAGCATGTGACCTTTTATTTTTTAATCCTATGTCTGTAAGTTAATGTTGGAAGTCCCTGAAGTAGGACAAAGAACTTGTGTGGAACACATGATTTAAGTACATGCAGGTTCGAAATGGAAGCAAGTTCACATGAGCTTATTGACCAGAAGTCTCTGCTGCCACGATATATAGCTTTAGAATTGAACTGTATAGATCATCTCAATTTCTGTCACTGTGCAGTTCAAAGTTTTGCAGTTCTCTTGTGGAAAGAAAGACATAACCCTTTAAATCTGTGTAGCTGAGACACTGATATGTTTCTCATTCAGAAAAATTACTCTGGGAGAAAAATGAAAACGAGATGTAACTGCTCATCTCAAGAGGTTATCCCAAGGCCTACAATGTGAAATAGAATTTTTAAATTATTTGTTTCGCTAAAAAATAACAACAAATTTATTAGTGTACATAATTTAATGAATTTATATCATATGCAAAACAGTCCTATTACAAACAACGCTAAGGGACAAAATGTTGCAAGAAGCCTTGTCATTCAGATTAGGGGAAAAAATATTGCCCTTCAAAAGTCTTACTACAACTCTGGTGTCACAAGCTCAAGCTTTGTGTCTTCACAGAAGTGTTTTGTAATAACAGTTTCCAAATAGTAGGAATTTGAGAGCTGCTCACATTCTTTATTGTAGGACTGTTATCCAACACATTTTTAGAACTAGTCTTCATTTTTGTTGATTTGTTGTTTTAATAAAGATACAAAAAGCTAGGAATAACTTAATCTCTTTGATACATCGATCCATATATGTGAGCTATAGGAGTATATTTTACCACCGAGAAATTACTTATTTTGTCTGGTAATCCTCAGTAAAGTAACACAAGATTTTCTGATACTAGCTTTCATTTGGATATGATAAATTCTATTTATTCATTTGCTCTCCATAGCTGCCATATTTTGAGGAGAAATCCAGGAACCCTATGATTTACATGCATGCTCTAGTTTCTGAATAGCGATTTTAATTAGAATTATTAACTCAAACCCAGTGCTGAAAGGGATAGCATAGCTTTCCCCTGCATGTGCACTTTGGATCAGTTCTACTCGCACTAATATCAACATCAAAACTCCTGTTGATTTTCCTGAGAGAGAGATGGGCCCCATTTACTGCATACCCAAGACCCTGAAGGATCTTTTAAAGCCTTCAATAAACCAAGCCCCTGTTGTACTGTGGCTGGTTAATTCTGTTAGAATTATTCCCAGACTAGTACTACATTGCAAAACATCTTTTTTTTCATTTCAATTTCTTTTTTCTCATACCATTTTATTGCTTTAAAACTACTCCCTTTTCTTCATCTTTCATAATCAGCTCCAATGTCTTCTTAGGCTAGCACTCAAATTTACTGAGAGGGCAAGCAGCAGGCAGTGAAACAAGGGCAAACAAAGGAGTAGAAAATGGGAATTACTGGGAAAAGACATGTTAGTTCAATTTGTTTCAAGTTATTCGTATGTATCTACTTTCATTTTATATGGCTCTTGACACTAAATACTTGAGTTAGCTGAATCTTATGTTTATCTCACATTCAGTAGTTTAATATATCACTTAACAGTGATATTTCTGCTGAGAGGCACAAACCAAAACCATAGAGAGATAAATCACTGAAGTTTGAAAATAATTATAATTTTTAGTTATTTCAGCAAACGAAATTAATGTTCAAATATACACATTTTGTCAAGTAAAGTAAGTATTTGTTTATATTAACCAAATCTTATTTCCTCAGCTATACTGATTAGTAGCAAAGGTAACAAAGAACTCATATACTCCCAGGCACATAACTGTAGATGCAGAAATGTGCATTTGTAGAGTCACATGTGTGTTGTGTATGTATTTATGTTCCATCCCCATAATGCTGCTTCCTTTGCACTTTATAGTACCATCTCTAAACTGTCCTCCAAACACACAGTATGTGGCATGACATAACTGTCAATTCTCTTCTCCAGGTGCTCTGAAAAGGGCAATGAATACTGGAGAGAGAGTTAACTTGAAATGCCTAAATTCCTTTGAAGGAATATAACTGAAAAGACTCGACAGTACATTCCTGATTAGACCTCTTCACCTGAACCCATTCTTCATTCTCTTTCTGTTGGCATCAGCTTTTATTGTAAGGGGACAGCTCTGTGCAAGCTGCTTTGTAGAGCCAGCAAGTAACTAAGGCAAGCTGTGCAGCTACTGTGAAGTGCACAAAATTATAGTCTATTAAACTGTATATCCTTATGGGATTAGTTGGATGATAATTAAGCCTTCCCTGCTTCTAGATGACAAAAACCTCTCAGTAGCTCTGGCTCACCATTTTTAAAGCAGTGGTGTTTGTAGTGTGTAGCGTTGCAGAGCTCCATCCTTTTGTGAGATGCATTGGTTTCCTGTCTGGATCAGGGACCTGGGTCACTTGCACAGAAGCACACCCTGTGTCACACTTGTAATATTTTTTTCCAGAGACAGAGTAAGACCTGGAGAGATAGTTAGTAAAAGAGAACACAAAACAAAGCCACACAGCAGGAATGTTACAAAGCACTCCACAACTTCATGAAACATAGTTGTGTTTATAATGATGGTATCTGGCAGGATGAGACTGCATGGGAGTATTCAGAAGGCATGTATCAGTCCTGTGTTCTTAGGTCATCTGCACTTGCTCATACGCTGTGCTCCATAAAAAATGCTCCAAAGAGGAGCCAAAGCTTTTCAAATATACCTTGGTTTAACTACAAATGCAAGAAGTGGCATCTACCTGTGTGCCACTGCTCCAGCTGAGGCATTTAAGCTGAAACTACTGTGACTGGCAAGGGGTGAAACCACCAGGGCAAAACCCTCCAAAAGGTTCACAGAGCCCTGAAATCTGTTTCTGATACAAGCTAATGCATTAGCCAATGGCTTCATTTTGTAAAGTTCATGAGCAACAGAAGTCATTATCTTGAATCTTTTCTTTGACATTACAAGATATATGAATAAATCTCTTACGTGCTGAAAGGCTGGTTTGTAGTTTCAGCTGTCATAAGTTTTAGTAATGCCATTAGAAGTTGGTTTTTTGGTATTTTTTGTTCTTCAAAGCATTTTATTTTCTTGAAATGTTTGCTAAAACACTTAGTAAGATTTTTTTCTCCATTTCATCTGGTTACACTTCAAATTAATTTCTCCATTAAAGGAAAATACTTCTCAAAAATAAATCATGTTTTATAAAATAACCGTGATATCACCCATTTATATCACTTAGCAAAGTAATATGTAATTGGAGCCACTGGGCCTGAGAGGAAAAACCAATTCAATGTCAATGATTTTCTTTCTACCATCAGGCTTCAACAATTTTCTGAGTTTCTGTAAGTACAAAACTGTCTTGTTCTTCACCATATAATGCCCAGTTTTTATCTTCAAAAATTAAGGATAAAATGTCCTGAAACTACCAGCAATCTATACAAAGTACTGTCACCATCTACTGGTCTATTTCATATGATGACATGATGGGCAAGTAATCAGGTTAGGCAGATTTATTATAATTTACAAGAATATTGTTATCTAATGTAACTTGTCTTAATTTCTTGAATATTTGAAAGCTTGTTGACATTTTCTGCAAGCAATATATTAACAAATCTATTTTGAATCTCAAAAATCTTGAGGATTAATTATCTTCATTTTTTTGCTGATTTTCATTTAAAATTTGTGTTAACAAAGGAACAGTAAACCAAGCTATTGCTGCATAGCAGGTGAAAACACAAGGTAAAAATAATGTAATGCTGCTTTTGGGACTGTTGTGATAGTATTTGCACCCACACAAGTTTAATTTTGGGAATCCTTTCAGCCACTGTAATTCAGTGTCTTTAACAAGTTCATTCATTCAATCTTAAACATTCCAGAGCTTGACGCCCTGTGATTAGTACTGTTTTCTTGCACATGTAAAGACAAAGAACAGTCAAATCATTTGTAGCAGGCTACAAGACTATTGACATATGCATTGATGTTACGCATAACAGGATGGGCCCTAGTGATGGTAATGCACAGAAGGCAGCACAAAGCGCTGAATAACATAAACCCCACTGAACTGCAAACTGCTAGAATTCAAACCAACCTAATTCAATCAAATACAGCTGTGTTATAGAGTGTCCATAGACTATCTTTTGGAAGACTTATTAGAAACTAAATTACAGTGATCATCTTTTTTGTTTAACCTTTGATTTTGTCAGTATTCATACTATGACTCAATTATGGCTATTATATAGTCTGTAAGACAAATATAGTACCAAGAACACCTAAGGGAAGTTGAAAACTATATGTTGCGTTTTGCAATGTATGTAACCCTTATTAAATTGCTGTTTCAAGCTGTGAGTACTCAAGCTGGACTTCAGGGCTGTTGTTTACAAATTAGAAAACATAAACAATTGGAATGCCTTACTGTGAAGAGAGAGAGAGAGGGGGAAGAGACAATTTTTCCCTTTTCCTGTATGAGAAATGTTCCCATCTACCAATGACAGATATGTGCATTATGGAGAAGACCATAGCACATGACCAGCTCCCAAATGTTGCACTCAAATAGAATTCAGTATTATATTCCCATTATTGACCTTAACTGAAGGCACATCCTTGTGGATGCAGCATGACATTGATGATAGTGATAGAGAGTGGGGAGTTGTAAAAAGATTTGTTAAGATTATTTGGTCATGCTTGTCAAATCGCAGACATCTCTGACTCATTTAATTATTTTTGTATTTTACATTGAATCCTGGGATGTTTTATATTGAATGCTAGGATGGAAGACTGAGTACAAATTTGACCTTGTGCAAGATGGCCCAGCCCTGCGGAGGTTGGCAATATTTCTTGAACCATGAATGTGTTCGTGTGATTGGTACTCACTTTGCCTCACATTGCTGTCAGTTCTCCAATGCTGGTCAAGTATGACTGCAAAATCTGTCCTAAAATGTTGGAGAAATAATCTGTGTGTGCATAAAATTATGTGGAAAACCAATAACTAAACCAAATTGTAGTCTCTTGGAACTTTACCACCAGCAACAGACCCTTGGTAATTCATATGAGTATAGAAATCTTTTCTTTTGGCAGTTAACTTGTGTGGTAGTAGGAGAAATTGCATAATTGCATTTAATATCTCCCAAGTTATTTGCTTGAAACAGAAATTCTTTCAAACATCAGTGTTTTTAGAGGCTATCATAAATTAACAGTTTAATAACACAAGAAAAAAATCAAATGTTAAATCTGTTTAGTATAAGCTTTAGTATATTAATTCAATAGAATTTTTGTCAGCCAGTATTTCCAAAAGAAAAAAAAAATCCTGCCAAATGTAAGCTGTATAGGGGAAGATATGCTTGTACAGAAATGATTTTCACATACCTGTCTTTGATATTCATTACCTTTCCCTATGAGTCTGTCTTTATTACGGCAAAATAGATCATAAATAGACACTATTTCAGCCTTACTCAAAAATCATAAAAAATTGGTTTAATCAAAATCAGCCTTCCATAACTAAAGAAGGAATATGAATCAGTGTGGTGGGTTAACCTTGCTGACTGCCAGTTGCCAAATCATCCATTCTCTCACTCCCCTTTATCAGCAGGACAGGAGGAGAAAAAAAATGTGAAAAGGGTCATGGTTTGAGATAAGGACAGGGAGATCGTTCACAAATTACTGACACGAGTAAAACAGACTTGACTTGGGGAAAAGAATTTAATTGCTGTAGATTAAAAATAGAGAACAATAGTGAGAAATGAAGAGGAAATTAAAAACTCCTACTCCCAGCCTGCTTTTCTGTTCAAATTCAGCTGCATTCGTAACTCTTCTAAGACTTCCCCGAGTGGCACAGGCAGGCAGGGTTTCTAGTCAGTTCATAACCCTTTGACTCTTGTCACTCCTTCCTCATCACACTCTTCTCCTAATCCAATGTGAGTTCCTCAGCCATGGGACGGATTCCTTCATGAAATTCTTCAGTGTGGGTCACTCCCCCAGCTGCAGTTCTTCATTAACTGCTTCTGCAAGGTTCTGTCCATGGTTTACTGTTTTTCAGGAGTGATTTGCGTTCCCTACATGGCTACAGCTCCTGACAGCAAACCTGCTGCTGTGTGTGGTGCTCCATGGGCCTGCATCGCTATGGTCTTCTGCACAGGTGGCAGGAGAATCTCTGCTCTGGCACCTGAAGCACCTCCCCACCCTCCTTCTTCATTAACCTTGGTGTCTGTAGTGCCGTTTCCCTCACTTATTTTTCCTCTCTGTTACAGCTGCTACACAGCGTTGTTTTAGCCTTTCTTAAGTACGTTATCACAGAGGGCTCACCAGCTTGGATGATGGGCTCAGTTTGGTCCAGTTTTGGGACCTTTCAGGGCTGGCTAGAACCAGCGCTGTACAACATGAGGCAGTGCCAGGCTTCCTCTCACTGAAGCCACTCTTTCATCACACTGGTACCAAAGCCTTGACATGTTAACCCAATATAAGGAGTTTAACAGCCAAAGATAATACAAGGTATTTTGCTAAATCCTGCATGACCTTCTATAGGCTTTTCCATTCTGCAGTTTTAGAGCTTCACTGTAAAGCATCAGGAAAGCTGAAAGTGGCAACAGCAGCCGCCAAATTTTCTGTGGAAAAGATTGTCCAAAATGCTATTAGTGAAACCAAAATTATTATTCTGAAAGTATTTCCTTAATTTATTCTTCAGAAAGAAAGAAAGAAAACCAGGAAAAAATGACATAAATTGCTTTTCTGGAAGGAGCATGCTTCACATCTTTTACTTCTCTTGTAGCAATATAAAAAATACGGAAAATACAATGTCAAAAAAAGCCAAAACCGAAAAAAGACTATCTAAGCTACTTATATCTAATATACAAATAAAGAATGAAAGTTTGTCTTTCATATCGCAATAGGTATAAGAGAATCATCCACCTAATATAAATGCTGTTTTAATAACGGAGTGTTCACCATCTTTAGAGCAGTTGTTTAAAAATACAAGGTTGTTAAAAAAAGGATGTTTTGTCAGATTTCACAGGAGCACAGATACACAGCCAATATTTATCTGAATACTAAAGAAATGCTCAGAGCTGTCACTTATATTTCTGCTTTCCTTTGGTAAATCACACTCCTGTTGTTTGTTCTAGCGAAGAATAACTTTCTAGAGATAATTTTGGTACAAGCTATATGGATGTGAATGCACCATTCCTCACTACAAAAAAAAAAAAAAAAACCAAAACCCTTATGTCTTAAGATAATATTGTTATAGAATCACTTACATATGAAGAATGTTTTATTGAATTCACAGCAAAGATGCTGTTGTTCAGTTTCCCAGTGAGCCATGGCAGCCATATGACTGTAATAAAAAATTTAGAAGTCCTTTAGATTAAGAAAAAGAGAAGAACACAAACTTTCCATCAGAAACATGTGTCTACTTTGGAACTACCAGTTTTTAGGTGCTTTGGGAACAAACAGGCCATTATTTACTGAAGCATCAAAATCTGTGTTTGTTTTTGAGTCAGTGAGAATAAATGCTGATTTTTGTACACCAGTTTCAGTTGTATCAAGGACAGCACTTTAAGAACTTTTACAAATACTCTGAAATCTTTCCTCTAAGGAATACACCAGTCATAGCAGTGTGCCTTCTTGTTTTGAAAAAAAAAAAAGTTCTGGATAGAGCATCTGAAAGGGCTGTTAAACAAATGTTTGGATAATATTGGAGAGTCTGAAATCATATCTAGGAATAATTTTCTGGAAGGCCCTTGTATAAACCTCTGAAACCTCCCTCAATTCTAGCTGTTCAGATCTCCCTATTAAAGTATCTGCTTTCAACAGATGGTAGGAGACAATTTCATGTTCAGCCTCAATGCTGTTCTTCTCATGAAAGTAGAGAATCACACTCAAAGGATGAGAGAAAAGTTACTGTCAAAGCTGTCATTGTCAAAACAAAAAAAAAAAAATCACACAGTATTGAAGTGAAAAATCTGTGCAGTAGTTATTGCATATAGCTGCATCTAACACATATTTGGTCATGGACATGGAAGGCAAGAGATTCACTGGTTTATTCAGTTGCAACTTCTTTTTGTTTGGTTTTTGTATTTTGCTTTTTCTTTTTTAAGACTGTCTTCTAAAAGAAGAGAAATATTTCAGGTTTTTTTAAATACTTCATAGAAGTAAAATATCTCAAATAAAAATTATTTGTTCCTAGACAGATAAAGGAGAAAATAGGGAAAAATACTTCCTGAAAACCTCTTCATTGATGAAATTACCAATGAATGAGCACACCCTCTAATGTTGTTTTTGTGAGAGATGAGAAAGTTTTTGTGTTTAGTATGAATTTAAACGTCATGCCTTAGTCAATGAACTGCACAGGTAATAATCTCCCTTGGTCAATAATGTCTGGGAAAATGTCATGTGATACATAACAAGGTCAAATATTGTTTCTAAAGCAGACGTTGTTTTTAAGAATTGTGGTATTTACTCAGCCATTCTCCCTAAATGCAGAATCTATTTCAGTGGTAGGAGCTTTATTTCAGGGAGCTGGGCAGTTTGAAAGCAAGCAACTCAAAGAATTGTCCTTTAAATCTGTGCAAGATATATTTCTTATGTGTTACCATATAAAATGGTGAAAGATTCTACTATGAAAGCTAAATGATTTATTACCTCGATATGGAGCACAGGTGAACATATTTCTTCCTTTTTCACTGATACCATTAAGAAGTATTGCTTCATTTATCTTATATATTCTACCTTCATTTATCTTACATATTTTACCTTCAACACTTGTTAGCAAGCTGCAATACAAACTTCTAAAAGAAACTTTTGATACTCAAATAATGAGATTCCTCTGTAAAAAATACAGTTCCAGAAACCTTGGAACATTGTTCTCTCTACTCCTTCTGAAGGGAGAATATTAAAAAATAAATTAAAAAATAAATCAGTGAATAATCTTGAAAGAACAGAAACATTAGGCCTCGTTTTACTAACTATCCTCTCTTTGTATATGCAAACAAACTAAAAGCCTTTTTATATGTAAACAAATTTTAAAAATTCTTAGTTGGATAGTTAATGATAGCAGGTGAAAATACTGACTACTTCAAAGTTTATGCTATTGAATGATGAATTACATTAGTTCTGAACTCATATGGTGAATAAATTAACCAGATAATTAGTAGTACAATTAAGTCATGGGGAAAAAATAGTATTGAGAACATCAAAGTGAGACATTCCAGCAACCATTCAAGAGAAGTATTACAAACAAACTAATTTTTAAATATGAGAAAGCAAATAATTTTCCCCTTCCTTCCCCAAGATATCAAGAGCTGCAGCTAAGCTCCTTGGGGCAAAACTTCAAAACTCAGCAGAGATTGGTTTACATAAAACAAGTGTTTACCAGGCTGGAAGACATTCTCTGCACATTTCTATGAATGGCTTTCAGTGAAGTTGCAATAATAGCATACATGGAAGACATATGGAGCTAAGAAATCCAAGGGAAAGAAAAAGAAAAGCATATATTAGCTAATGTAAAGTCTAGTAACTGAAGTAAAATAAATTGTAAGATCTGCCTTCTTTTCCTAGCTTTGTCACAGGACTCACTACAAACTGTAGTGAGTGTACTCACTACAAGTGTAAATTTACAAGTGTAAATTAATTAAAATGTAACTGTCTCTATGATTGAAGGCAAAGTCTGAAAAGCCAAAAATTTCTTTTAAATTAAAAAATGTTTCTCTGGCCATTCTTCCATGTTACTTCTGACACATAGCAATCCTAACATCACCGACCTTCTAGGTGTTCCTGGTAGTTCCAACCAATAACGGTCTGTATGTCTAACGAAGTGTTTCTGCTTCATTATAGAGTCATCAGTTAAGATTTTTCTGAGGAACCAAAAGCTTTTCTCTGAACTACCTCTTTTATGTTTTTTACCTAGAAAAAGAAGTTTGAATAAACAGCATGTATTTCTTTTCATTTGGATTTATCACATAGCTTAAAATGACATTAGAAAATTAATATGATAAAAATTACGTTAGTAGCAAATTTTGTTTTCCTTACAGTTAACTGATTCCAAGCAAGTGGCAGCCACACTTCTGCTATGGTTATGACACTTCCCAGGAATTGCTGTAGAAAAAAACTTTGAGCAGAGTCTAATTTTTTTCAATTGCAAGAAATCTCATGCATGTTTTGGTGAGGAATACATCTGGTCCAGGCAGCTGGGCTTGAAAGGTGCAGATGGAGATGCAGATTGAGCTCTGGGAGGAGACTGAGACAAGAGGCCATGACCTGACCAACCTTTGGGATAAAGGGCATGGAAAGTGGTGACACCCGCCAGGTCAATGGACACTGGGAGACACAGCTGGAGCTGGGAATTGCCAGCCTTTTGGATAACAAAGGAGATGAAAAGGAGTGACAGCAGTGAGCTGGATGGACACGGAGAGGGGCAGGAGAGGAACCTCATGAAGAAGAGTGAGACTTGAGGACAGAATGTGAGGGTATAAAAGCCCAGAGGGTTCTTTTGTTGGGATCCCTCCTCAGAGGCATCAGTTCAGGCTGTTTAGGTGTCACTGCACTGTGAATAAATGGCTTTATGGAATGAGACATCTGAGACTCTGTGATGGGAAACCTGGGATCAAACTGGTGAGGAAAACCTGTTCTGGCTGGATGGGAGTGGGATGTTCAGGGAGTCAAGCGGGGCTGCCCTTGGGTCACTGGAGCTGCTGCTGCAAAGGGGCTCTGGTCCCAGCAGTGAAAGTCTCTGGCCTTGGGAGTGTGGCTGCCAGAGAGGCTTGGGAAGAGTCAGACTGGGAAGTTTTCTTAACAATTTAAAATTTCAATGTTCATTTTGCTTTAATTGTAAATGCTTCATGTATTCACACATACATTAGGAGATGTAACATCCCCATTCCATAAAAAAAAGAACCACCATAGTAGAAGGACAAGACAGATAAACATACACATAGTTTATCCTGCAGAAAAAGCTCAAGGGTATTGCCAAGCCCTCTGCTATAGTGGTTAAACTAAGGCATGCAAAATATCACAATGACCCCAATGAGGGGACCAAGCCCTTTGCTACTGAGAAACAGCATATTGTATGGAATATCAGTTTGGATCAATTAGAGTCAGTTATTCTGACTATTTAACCTACCAGCTTGTCAAACCCCACCATACTGGTGAAGGGGATGTGCCACTACTGCTCAGCAGCAGCCAAAATACTGGTGTGTTATCAACACCTTTCCAGCTACTAATACAAAGATCAACACTTTGTTGAACAGCACAGTGGGATAGTGTGGGGAAAATCTTAATCTTAACCAGACCCAATTCACACCTCCTGTCTAAAATCTTAGGACAAATTATTACTCTCACATTCTTCCTACACTGAGATGAGTTCATCAACTTTCTTTTGGTATGACTGTCATTCTTGGGACAGAAAGGACACTGCTAGACTTTTACTGAATCAGCATGCTAGGCTCATTTACCTTTTGCATCACAAGAAGCATGGGTTTAAATTTTCACCTGAAAACTTTTGCTAATTTTTACTAAAACTGTAAAGCTACCACTGCCTGATAACTGTGTCCGGATTCTGCAGCACATAGACAGGAGTAGCAGCTATTTTTTTTATATCAGAAGTGAGTGGAAAATATTTAAAAAAAAACCCCACCCTTCTTTATGAAAAACAGCCAGAATGTTTGTAGAGTTAAATCTCTCACTGTGAAAATTGAAGACCTTGGCTCACTGTAAATGTGGCAAACCTCCAGAAGTCAACATGCTCTTTGGAGGTGAACCCTTCAAGCTCAGCTCCTTGGTATTGATTGTGACACTTTCTTGTCAGCATGAACATCCAATATCCAACTCAGGCAATATTTCTCATTAAGCCGTATAGACTATGGACAGCATAAACTTAAACAAATGAGCAGTGTCAGAGCACAGGCAGAGTGCAGTACCTAGTTTTAATAAACTGAAAACAATCCACCTGACAATATTCCCTAATTTTACCTTTGACTCAGTTTATGTTTTATTCCATCCAGCATTCCTCCTTGTATCATTGCTTAGCTTCTGCTTTTGTAATCTTTCTTTTTTTCCCAAGTGAGTGGCTTCATAGAAAGCTGCTTCACTGAATTCAGCAATAATGCTCTCATTGGCAGCAATGGTCTAGTAACAAGCTCATCTCTAGCAAAGTAAAATTTTTATTGCTATTGCTTTGTTAAGTGCTGAATACTCTTCTCTAGCTATATAATTCAAGTATTAATTCTTCACCAGACTTAGATTTTAAAGCATGAAGGAATCAACATAATCAGCTAATCTAGTATCTTGCATAATGCAGAGCATATAATTTCACTTCATTTTTGTAATGCATTCATTATTTCCGACTGTACCATCTCTTTCCAAAAGTCAGTTCTCTTGAATGAGTGACATAATCTAAAGTAGAATGAATCCTGGCCTTTGATAAGTTATTGCAATGTCTCATTAAATCACAAAACAGTTATATTTAAATTTTCGGTGGAAACAGTAAAATCAAAAAGACAATGTGCAGGAAGTCGTAATTACACAGTCATTTTGGTGTCAGCGTCTTTGTGTTTAAATGGAGATTATATGTCTGTGGGAGACATCCTGGACCTGTCCTGTGATCTCAGAAGCTCCTGATCATTCTTGACTAAGCTGGCTGAGTGGTGAAGCATCCCTTGATTGTATCAGCTGGGCCATGAGTCACTTCCTGATTGACCAGGAGCTCTTGCCTGGTAAAGGTGGAAATAGCCAAAAGCATCTGCTGCCCAATCAAGGTGGAAAACAAAGGACAAGCAATTCACCTTAGTTACCTTGGTAAACCATTTGCCTGATTTGTAGCCTAAGTGGAGCAGTACCATTATGCATTGTAGCCCAAGAGGAATGGTATCATTTTTACTGCACTTAAGGGGGAAAAAAGCGCAGTAAGTGCCAACTTGTGTTGTAGCCAGGATGGAAACTTACTGCTGACAAAATTTAGTCACCTTGGGACCGCAGCAGACTGTGCCACCACCTCCCTCTGAGTGGGACACCGTTCAGAGTCTATTGTGTTTGGAGGCCTAGGATGGTGCTCTCTACCCTCAGCTTCACACTCCTTGATGTTCACCCCATGCCTGTGGGGAAACACAAAGGGATTTGATGCGAGGTTTTTCTCTGGACTTGAGGGGAATTTTTAAAAGGTACTTTTTCAGGTTTGATAGGTACCTCGAAATAGCTGTACACATCATTTTACCTGGGTGTGTGAATGGATTATGGTATGAATGTGTGCTGGTTTTGTATGGGTTGGAGTTAACTTTCTTCCCAGTGGCTAAGAACCTGTGTTTTGGATTTTTGCTGAACACGGGGTTGATAACATGCAGGTGTTTTTGTTATTGTGGAGCAGGAAGCACAGACTCAAGACTTTTGTACTTTTCATATGACCACACTGGTGAGGAAGTTGGGGGTAACCCAGGACAGGTAACCCAAACTGACTCAAGGGATATTCCAGAACATATGACATTATGCCCAGTGTATAAAGTGCAGGGAAGAAGTAGAAAAAGGGGGAACGTTTTGAGTGATTATATTGTCTTCCCAAGTCACTGTTAGGCATGTTGTGGCCCTGCTCTCTTGTAGATGGCTGAACACATGCCTACCCATAGGAAACAGTGAATTAATTCCTTGTTTTGCTTTGTTTGTGTGCATGGTTTTGCTTTCCATGTTAAACTTGCTTTATCTCAACCCATGAGTTTTCTTTTACCCTTTTGATTCTTTCCCCAGTTGCGCTAATGGGAGAGTGAGCAAGCAGCTGCCTAGTTCATGGCGGAGGTTAAAACATGACAGAATGTTACTATTTAAAATCTATACTTAAGTCATTGTTGTAACTGTAGTGAAATCTACAAAATCACTTTGTAAATGTTAAAGTACCCAATTATTAAGTGCTGCTACACCTTTTGCACCCTTACTTCTACATCCATATCCTTTTCACTCTTACCCCCTTTTGCATTCTTGGCTTCCATGTAAATCATTCAGAATTACTTCTAATTTGGTCTTCCTTTTTATCCTTAGTCTTTGTAGCAAGCAATAGAGTGAACCTTGCCATTGAACTCTGTAAAACTGCATTTTCACAAATTCATATTAAACCCTGTTTTTGACAGTACCTTTAACAATGTTTCTTAAACCAGCCAAGCAACTAATTCACAACAATGTTTAAAACAAGTTACGATATTTTACTTTTGTATTTAACTTTGTTAATAAAGATATCAGATTATACATTGCAGAAAGCAAAACCTGATCGATTTTACTTACTAGCTTTGAGGTAATAAACAGAACTAAATTTCAGGAATCCTGTGTATTCCTTGCACAGAGTGAATCTGGCTTTTCAAAGACAAGGTAAATTAGGTATGTAGCCACAGTTTACCTAACAGAGTAATAGAATCATTTTCAAAACCTTAGATAAATTTCCCAAAGCTTAGAAGACTATATCGAGTGTAGCTGTCTGCCTGTCTATCTATCTATCTATCTGTCTATCTATCTATCTATCTATCTATCTATCTATTTATCTCTGTCTGTCTATCTATCTATAAAGTGAGCATGTCTCTATGACTGTAAAAGACATGAAAGAAGAATGAAATGTTTAGAAATTCAGATAAACCAGAAATTGGAAGGAGAAAGAAGAAAACATAAGTAGAAGAAAAATGATAGAAGGGGAAAACCTTAAAAACCTGAGAAGTAATTTGAATTACAGCGTTGGGAACGAGGGAATAACTTTATGGTTTTGTGAAAAGCTCGGCATTGTAGTTGGATGAGATTTAAATTGTAAAAGGCTTTCCATATTAATGGGAAATAACAAGGTTGCTAAATAACAGTATGATAGATGTTGTTAAATCAGCAGGTCCAGATAATTTTGCCTGCAAGTGCTGTAAAGAGTCAGCTGAGCAGATCTCTTGATCATCAGTGATGATTTTCAATAAGTCTTGGAGCATTGGAGCATTTCCAAAGGGTTGGAATGAAGCTAATGTTATGCCAATATTTTAAAAGTATAAATGGGACATCTAATTATAGGCCTGTCATCCTGACATTGATCCCAGACAAATTATGGAACAAGAGATATGGGATTTGATGAATAACCTATTAAAAGAGGAGAATATAATTAATGGCAATCAGCATGGGCTTATAGGAAAGACATACTTTCGAACTTGCTTGTAAGCTGATCAGGAAAAGCTATCATTGAACTTGGATAAGGATGATGCTGATGATCTTGTTTTACTTCTATAGGTCATTTAGTTTCATACTGAACATGCTGATTAACAAAGAAGAAATTGCAAACACCAACATTATACATACTAAACTGAATAAAAGATTCTAACATATAGGTTTTAATGTACTGTATTTAAAGAACTATCAATGAGCATGTGTTCTTCTAAAGAAATGCCAGAGGGCTTATTTTTGGCCTCATTTGCAGTCTCAGTCTAACAGCATTATTGTTGGAAAAAAATAGTGGATAACATAGCAAGTGGAGGAGGGGTAAATGAGGAAAAGGAAAGATTGCTGACAAGCAGTTGGAACATCAGATATAAACAATTCTTTATTATAGACAATGAAAATTATGTATTTAAGGACAAAATGTAAAGAACACTTATGAAATGGGAACTCTATCCTAAGAATTAAAACTCTAAAACCTTGGGGATGACAAACAGCAATGTACTATACCTGGAAGAGCCTAAGGCAATCCTGTGCAACATTCTGACTCTTTCTTGGATTATGAAAGCTACCTCTGTACCCCTCAATTAAAGAAGGACACTCATATATTGAAAAACAAGTACCAAGAAATATTGCAAAAATACCTATGCATCAGGAAATAAGTCTTACACCTAAAGTTAAGGTACTGCTTTAAAAATTTTCTGATAACAGCAGTTCCTTTGCCCCTTTTTTGGCACAGAGAGCATGGCAAATTCTGGTAGGAAGAAGTCAGATTTTGTGACTATTCTCAAGGAGTTCAATCTGCTTAAGAATTACAAATGAAGTTAAAGGATTCATTTGACCATAAGCTCCAGCTGTCTGTACTTACATTCTGAACAGAAATATGGCTGTGGAAAAATGTGATAACCATGATCCATTAACCAGACAGTGAAGCTTCCCTCTTTTTTTTTTCTCTAAAATCATATACCAATTCTAACAGAAAGTGCAGCTATATCATTAGCTGTGAGCTTGTTTGACTGCAATAATTTCCCCTGCTAATTGACTTCCACGAGTCAGCACTGATACATCATTCGCACAGATTTTGCTTTTCCTATGTGCTGTCCTTCCTAGGTCCTATTTAATTCCAAAGCACTTATGAGATTTATGGTTGATGACAATCCACTGTTAAAACCCAACTTTAAATACTCAAATGAGAGTGAATTATTTCCCTGCCCTTTTTATCTTCTTGTTCATCAAAAATATAAAAAACAAAAAACAAAAAACAAACAAAAAAAACCCAAAACAAAAACAAAAACAAAAAAAACAAAAAAAAAAGAAAAAAAAAAAAAAAAAAAACCTAAACAAAACCCTACCAAAAATCTACAGAATAATTGTAGCCAGTAGTAATAGAAATAACACAGATGACTTCTTGGGCAACAGAAATTAAGAGTGTAATCTGTAAAGTGAGAATTTGCTTCTCAGGTTAGCTGGTTTTCATTCAGCTGGTAACAAATTTGCCTTCCTTTAGGATGAAGCACATGAAGTATTATATCCCAAATGTTTGTTTTGAATTATAGAGAATATTACATATTTCTAAATTTTAGGGAATAAAGAATAATTTTTCCTCTTTATTATGACTAAAAAATAATGCTTTAAAATGGTTCAGTTTCACCTGGCTGTTTATACAATAACATATTTTGAACTCTTTCTCTGAGATGCAAGGTCTTCTAGTCTACACTAAAATACACTACTAGTTGGAGAACACTCCCAGCCCTTTCTAAGGAATTCTTGTGAATCAAAATTAACATATTATAACCATAAAATTTTACTTTACTGCATGCTGACCATATCAGTTTCCATTGATTTCAACATGGTATTTATTAACTAAAGCTCTCAATCAGGAATGTCAAGGAGAAGCATGATTCCGTAATGCCGACTAATTCAGGACTCTGCTGCATAGCAAACAAAAAGTCCTTGAAGAAATAGCTGCTTCTTTCAGTTATGATTGTTCCTCTGACATCCTTTGATTGTGAAAACAATAGTAATTGAAAATCCAAACTGAAGAAATCTTGAAAAATAAGAATATCTTGAAAATAAAGCTTAGAACAAAACTGAGTTTGCTTTGTAGCTCCAATGCTACCATATTGCACCAGTACCGGTAACAATACAAGTAAAGTTAATGCAAATATCTAGAGGCTTTCCATGTAAGGAGTGTTATTTTGAAAAAGAGTAATTAATAAGTGTTATTTTATGAAATACTGTATAAAACTCTCTAAATACTGCTATAAAGATATGGTAGAACAGTTAAAGAGCAGAAACACATGTAAGAATACAACTTTCCAAAGATGCAGTGCCAGAGTTAAATTTTCACTGGAGAATGATTTTATAACAAGCAAAAAATATTTTATCCTGCTATTAATTGATTGACAAAAACCAGCACAATGACTATGAATGTAACAAATTACGTGGTTCCTAAGTATTTCACAGATGTACGCTGCCAGGGTGCCGGAGTGTGAAATTAGTGAAGCACTTATGCAATATACAGGCATCGTGAATATATCTAAGAGATTATTCTAGTAATGATAACTTGAAGCTCATGCTAGAACAATTGCTCATTTTCATCAGGTGATAAGGGTGACAATTTTAATGTTAAAGGTCTCTATCTTCATCCCTCCAGTGTCTGTATGGAGGTAGCCAATGTAGGCATGCACTAGTGTGGAAACAATTTATTTTCTGTCGAGGGGGCTAATCTTATCTCAGTTCTGCGTGGTGAATATATGGCTAAAGGAATTTCAGTGTGGCACACAGAACACTGAGCCATTAATTATATTTAAAGAACAAAATAGAACAGAACAGAATAGAATAGAATAGTTCAGTTTGAAGGGACCTACAAAAGTATTTTAATCCAGCTGCCATATTTTGCTCATATATTTTACAGGCCAGAGAAGTCTGCTATTAAGTGGTAAAATGACACAATAAAGACTATGAAATGAGAAAAAACATCAGGCTAAAGCTAGGTGTTAATCACAAATTGTCTGTTTGGATATTTAGGGTCAGCTGCTCCTGAATGTAGACAGATTGTGCACATACTTCAATTCATGGAAATGTCAGTGGTGATCAGTAATAAACCAAAACCGGTGGCGTTTCTTACAGGATCGAGTTCATTAAGTTTCTTTCTCTTTTTCAAGGGGACCATTCTGGAAGATGCAGGCTCTCCACGCGATCAGTAGAAGCACAGCAAGAAAACCTATATGGACAATGCTCTCAGGCATGAGGTGTGACTCTTGGGGTGTTCTGCAGAGGGCCAGAACCTGGATCCAATGATCCTGATGGGTCCCTTCCAACTCAGCATATCCTATGATTCTATTAATTGAGACCTAGATTAAAAAGAAACAAACCAGGTATGAAGATATATCTTGAATTGTGCAAAGGAGTTCTGACCTTTGCTACAATCTCTAGTGAATTTCAAATGTGTATTCAGTGTGAACTGACAGTTCCCTGTGCAGTTGAACATACCATCAAGCATTTCTAGACCTCCAATAGACAAAGTTTAAGCTTTAAAAGAATCCCATTCTCTCAAAATCTATAAATTATGACAATACACAGTCCCAGTATTCAAAGTTGTTTTATACAGTGACTGAATTGACATAACCCCTTATTCTGTCACATAAGCCAACTTGCACAGAACTTCTCAAGCATTGATGTTTGAATGGAAGAAAAACCCCAACATTTCTTTGAATATGGGCCAGAAAATATCTTGTTTTTCAGGCAAATGCAATCACAAATACACAGTGGTGGTTGTCCTAGGCATCTTTAACTTTCTACTCCTTTGTATTCATGTCCTCAAGCGAGAATTCTTAATTTCATTTATGAACATATTACCTACTGAATTATAAATCTAGAAACACTGACAACTAGCCTCAAGTAAATTTATTTTAATATAATGTGAAACTTTTATTTGGATCCTATCTTGCTCCATTGGCAATATAATCACAAAGATAATTTGCATGATTAGCTGGAAAACTCTTTCTCAATACTAAACATAAATACATGAAAACCCATGCTAGTTTATTTTCTTTTGTATTTCAAAATGAATCTGAACACAGTCTTTTCTTGTTGAACCTGAGATTCATGAATCTACAGAATAATATACTTTTAAAAAACATTTAAGGGGGCAGATGGCTCAGGTATTCCTATTGAGACAATAGCTTTCATCTTTCCTCAAAATTTTAATAATGAAAATGGGTGGGATTAGTAACAGTCTCATTCCAACAACTTTACAACAACTTCTCTTTAATAAGAGGCACAGAATTAATATCTGAGAGGGTAATATATTGTTTCATTCTAAGATGACCATGAGCTAATACAGTTGTTGCCAGTTATGTCTATTTTGTAAGTAACCAGTCTTTTTCAGGTTCCTGTGTGATGGAGACAATATTCATAGATAATGGTACTTTCTGTAAGAAGTTACTGTAGGAATACCATGATCACTTTTGATGAATCTTAGTCAAGAAATTCTTGTTTCTTTATAGTTGGTATTCCATCCTGTCTGAATTTCTCTCTCAACCCATTAGATGTTTCAAAGGAGGAGACAAAGATTACTTTTTATCCTCATATAGGAAAACATGCTGATGAAATTTTTCTTTGTCCTTGTTTCTACAAAGTTCATATCAACAAATTCAATTTTCAAGGTACTAATCTGCACCCTTCATTAAATTTTTTCTTGAACCTTCAGAAAGCTAATTGTTCCTCTCCTGACACCTCAAGCTGATCAGAGTGGTTATTCTTAATGCTACTGGGAAAAATAAGTATATTCACCTTCTTTCACAACATATTTTGTGTAGTAGACTTGTTCTTGCTTTTCCCCACATCTCAAGAGGACATAAGATGACAACCAGGGACCACTGTGATAGACAATAGTAGGAGATGGAACTGGGACTGGCTGAATTAAAAACTGGGATGGAAAGAAATTAAATAAAGTGATGAGGAATAAGAGAAGAACCTAGTGAAGCAAAGTCTTAATGTGACAATTGAAGCCTGGTCAAGGCAGATGGAGAAAGGACACTAAAAGGGAAAATTTTAAAAGCATATGAGAGGTGACTCTTGGAAGAATATTTGTCCTGGTATCAGCAGTCCATTTTAGAACAGCAACAATGCAGAAAAAGAAGGAAGCAAAACTATGCAAAAATATTAATGAAGGGGACGTCACCACTAACATCATGTCTCTTCCCCATCTCTACCAGCTAGAAATACCTGCACATAGGAATACTGAAGGGTGCAATAATTTTCATTTATAAAACATTACAGAGGAAAGGCAAGTAAAGTGAAGCAATAATAGTATGAGCAATTAGTTCTTATTCAATTTGTAAAATTGTAAAGATTGATAGCTTTCATCAAATGTCACTGAAACATTCATTTTTTATCCTTATAAAAACACAAACTAGGGATTTTGCTTTACTCCATCACCCATGGAAGAGGTCCAGCTGATGGAACTCATGGTCCTTGTCATCCAGTTAAAGACAGGTTTAAATGCAAATTGTATCATATATTGGAAATTTTTCGTTTCATCCACTTGCTTTTAGAAGAATATGTGTGCAAAATCCACAATACGTCTACAAATATGACATTGAGATTCCCAGATTTCCTCATTGACCTGACACAGAAGGTGTAATAATTTGTAAAAAGGCTTTAAACAAGGTAGAAGAATAGAAGAAAATGTTCTTTGAAAAAAAGAGAAAGACTTGTAGGTCAAATACTGGTCTTGCCCTCAGGAGACCAGTATTAATTTCCTGATTCAATAAGAGATTCATTATATAATACTGAGCAGATTTGTGTCTCTGTCTCCCAGTTGCAGAGAAAAGATAATGTTGTTTAAAACTCTCTAACCACAACACTCCAAAACCTGCTTTGAGTTGCTGAAGCTTTCTAATGATTTTATATTCACAGCTTTGTCTGTACAGTCTCTCTTAGGAAGATGCTGAAGGGAAGGAATAATCCGCATTTCCTTTCCCACCAAAAATTTCCTTCTCCTGTGGTCATCTAACCTGACTGGTTTTGTTATTGTCCAGATGCTCTCACCAAATTGTCCTTGTATTGGCCTGGTAACCCATAGTCAAACTCCAAGGATGTTACCGATTTGAGGAGTCCTTCAGCTTATATATTGTCTTGTTTATTCTTGCTTCTACCAAGAATATCACATTCTCTGCCTCTGCAAATTCTAGCTTCAAGAAAAATCAGGGATGTAGGAAAATACAAGTAGCTACATCCTTAGAAACTGTTTGGAGCTGAACAAAAACCCACTGGATATCTACAGAACAAACTTGATAAAAAGATGTAGGCAAAATAGTATTTGGTGCTCAGCAGCCCATCCGCCTTCACCTAACACCCTCAAGTCATTCATAGGAAAGCAGGTCTTGTTAGTTACATAATCCAGTTTGTACCAGAATAACATTCCATTTGATGCTATGACTAGAAAAAAAAAAATGCAATGACGTCTTTAAAGCACAGAAATAATTTTTGAAAAAAAATTGCTTCTAAATAAAATATTTTTTATGTTACTTAAGCAACACAGTGAAAAGACCATTTCTACATTAAATTATCCCAGCTGGGTGTCTAATGTGTTCCAGTTTTGAAAAAGTGGTGCTCAAGTGATGCTATAAATTTCACACAAATGTTCCAGTTATTTACGAAATGATTAAAACAAAATACATTATTGTCATATTACAGTTTTTTATTTCTTTCTGTATCTTAAAAATTAGCCAGGGAAGTCATCACAACACCAACCTGACAGAATTCAAGAGGCATTTGGACAACGCTCTCAGGCCCATGGTGGGACTCCTGAGGAAGGTGCTGTGCAGGGATGGGAGTTGGACTCGATGGTCCTTGTGGGTCCTTTCCAACTCAGCTTATTCTGTGATTATATGGTAATTTTTCTCATAAAAATTTTTTGAAGCTGTATTCACTTTAATAATTTAACAATAATACTGATCATGTAATGTTTGAAGTGCCTATTTCAAATGCATTTTAGGCTTTTTATATTGCAGCTTTTTATTATGGCTTTTTCTGAGGTACGGAGCTGAATTTTTTCCACTCAAGCTGTTTTATATTCATAAATGAATTTTTTTTATAGAAAAAATTTCATTGCAGGCCAAACTCACAATGTCACATAATTAATGTTGAGTTCCTTCCTTCCTTTAGCTGGATAAGCTCTCAAAAATTAACAAAGCAAGTTTGAATGCAGTTCATTTCTCATGTCTCAGATACCTGGCTTTGGGTGAGAAGTCTTTTATTTGGTAAGTACCTGTCTTTATCATTTGAGTTTAAGGGTTATGTGAGGGGAAGAATACTCCCTTGTCAATGTTTTGAGTCAGAAACAGGAGCCAGAAATTGCAAGTCCATATTAGTGGGTGCTTTTGTAAGTAGTCTGTTTCTGAGATACTCCCTCCCTTACTTTAGAGTACAGATGGAACAATCTGTTATCTAAACAGATATCAATAATCTAAACAAACCAATAATCTAAACAAAAATTTATACAATGGAACATTCTTTATGTTTGTGTATTTCAGGTGTCTTGAGGAATATATCTCCTGTTGCCTGATCCAAATCAAATACAGGGAAATGTGAGCTCTTCTATTAAATTCCAAAATATAACCATCAAGTTGCTATTTTCAGGTGGCACACAGCATCTCCCTTGTGAACTGACTATTAGCCTCAATGTGCCATTGATGTATTTTATTCAGAAACAGACATTATTTTCTCTTCCCAGAATGCTAAGTACTTAGTGCTTCCCAGTACTAAGAAAAGCTACCAGGTTCTTCTCAGTAATTTCCTTCTTTAGTCACTCTTTTGAAATGTCAACATGAAAAAACCCTAAAATCAGAGGATGTATTGTTATATGCATTTTAAGAAAAAAATACAAGTACCAAGCTGGTAGGAAATGCATTACTTCTAAGAGAAGCTTTTCTTGTCGTACTGTTGTCATTTGTTTAGGTCTGAATTGCAGCAATTCTTAAATCCTAATCTTAATTTAGGCCAATAGTATACTGACAGGTACTGCATTCTCTAAGTGTGTGCACTTGCTTCAAATTGACGTTGCATTGACTGGACATGCAGAATCAATTCTGCCTCTAGGATTTAAGTGACAAGTGATGGAGGCGAGTACAGAAGCACCTGTGTATAACAGTAGCTGCAAAAAGGATGGGCAAGGTGGCACTTTTATACCTCCACCAAATTTTACTGAAAGTCTGTAAAGGTGATCAGAGAATTACAGCCCAAATCATCTCAGTACCAAGAACTGATCCTATTGAGAATTCCAGTTTGAACATTTTTATAATTAAATGTTAGCTACACGTCTGTGTGGATTGGGGGGGGGGTGGGGTCATTTTTCTTCTGAAGGCACCCTGAACTTTTCTTCATGCATCTTTTTCTATAATTCATTTAGTCTTTCATAAAGCTGCATGTTTCATTGCAGTATTGGTCTCTGCTACGTTATAAAGTCTAAACTTCTAATAGAAGATTTTTTTTTAAATAATCTAGAACAAGCTAATGAAAAATAATCTAGAACAGCGAATTAAAGTCTCAAAGGCTGTCTCTTTCGGTGGCAAAAAAAAAAAGAGCAGTGTTAAAAAACAGGCTACCCCACCCTAAATAAAGCGTAAATATTTTTTTCTGTACGTGCTGACACACTGCATTATTTGTTAATCTGGTCCTTCCTAACTCAGTGAGGCACAAAAGTGTAATCAGTGAGGCACAGATGTAAAATCAGACAATGAAGTGTGGGGCAGAGAAGTCTATTACATGCTGGAGGCTGCTGAGAAGCCATCATTACTGCACACTACTGTCAGCAAAAGAAGTGGGTGTTGAGGTGCCCGATCAGGAAGGTGAAGGGAGATTTTTACTACTTCTTTCCCCCAGCATCAGGGTGGGTTTATATTGTCAGAATGACTGAATAAAGGTAGTTTCAAGAAGAAAGCACCCTTGGAATTCTTCGTGCTGACTCCAAAGAATAAAGGTTAGTGCTTCACTCACACTTGAGCTAGAGTCTTGAGCACTGCACAAAGGCTAACCATGTCAGGGCTCTTTCACAAAAGCTCAAAAAAGCTGGAAATTAATCTGAAGGATTCACATGGCTGAGCTGAAAATTCTACTGCATGACACACTACTGTTTCTATCCCTTTCAAACAAATGAAAATATTCAATGTCATATCTATATATCTATAATATCTCTCAAAAAAAAATGTTCCCCCTTCATGTCAGTTTGGTGCAACCTGAAGTGAATACATGCTTGCTTCTTTTTAAAACATATTTTAGATAAAACAGTGTTTTGGTCAAATGATGTATGGATTTCTATTTCTCTTTGAAAAGTAATTTCAAGGTCAATGTGGACATACTATCTGTGTCATACTTCTGTGCCAGAAATACCCAAGTAAATTTCACCCATTATGTTTTGCAACATTCCAGAACTTTCTGAATTAGATCAGAAATAAATATTTTAAATTTATTAAGACTGATCAGGAAATCTGATGAAAATCTGCTATGGAAAATTTATTGACTTTGCTATGGACTCCGTATCTGTACAAAATTGAGATCTTTCAATGTTTTAGAAAGAAAGTCATGTAAACATATGTATATTATTAAAAGGTAGGCTCAAACTTACTCTAGTTTCTCTAACTGAACCTGTTGGATGCTTGAGGTTTTAGGCCCTATCTATAATTTTCTCTTTTTGTGGCTAGAAAATGCTTTCCTAAAAAGAAAAAAAGCCCTTGAATTTTATGCGCTCCCACTAACTTTTTCATTGTGGATTAATAGACGTGTTTTGACAAAATTTATTTCCTCACAAATTCCAAGCTGTTCTTTCTCCAGCTTTCTCAAATTTTAGTGATTTAGATAAAACCAGACATAAATCTAGATAGTTTTCATTTTAAAACCTAATCCACATAAACCAGTGTTGACCAGATTGGAAATAAAAGCAGAATACAATCTCCTTGGTGAGCTGTGGTCACAACAGGCTTAATCACATCAGAAGGCTGAACTTAGAATTTTACTTCTTGATTTCTAGAGTTGCTGCATTCTAGAAATGGAAACTTAATTGTAAACCATTGCCACACACTCATACAGATAAGACAGATGAGTCTAATAACAGTTATTGTTACTTGATAGCCTGTTAACAAGATTGCATGTGCCATCAGGATTTGGCCATTGCCTCTTCTCTGAGTGAGAGGATACTTGGTTTGTTTTATTTGCATTATATCCCACTTTTAAAACAGAGATTAAATCAATTTAATTTTAATAAAATAGCACTGCTGAATGGAAATGTATTTTATCAGTCTGTATAATTTGATTGGTATTGATTTAAGAGGTAAAAAGAGATATAATTCAAATATTATATGATTTTTTTCTTTAAAAGAAATCACTTAGCAAAACTTTCTTCTCACACGTGAGACTTTTATCAAGTAAACATACAGTTCCATATCACATACCATTACCAAGAAACTTTTATTGCCAGAAAAATATAAAAAGAATACTTAGAGTCATGAGCCTGAAACATATAGTCATTCAAATATGAGCACAGAAAGCCTGAAATAATGTACAGATCTCAGGGCATCAAACATAGACAGTCTGTTTCCAGTTCTCCTGTCCTGTATGAAAAGAGGTTACCTTTGACTTCACTATTACAGTAGAGAAACATAATCAACTTTGGCTTTGGCAACTGCAGATAAAATTACTTACAAATACCTCTTATTGGAATTTTTGGAATTCCACATCTGGAATTTTTGCTGCATACACTAATCTGCATGATTTACAGTATACCTGCACACACTCATTTGATGATGGTTTCAGGAGGGCTAAGAACTATCCAGGAAACCTTTTGAAAGACAATCTTCAGAATAGAACAACTTCTATATTTTCTGTAAGGACTGTCTTGATTTAACCCTAATCAGCAACTAAGCCCCATCTGGCCACTTGCTCATTTCCCCCTGGCAACATGGGGCAGAGAGTTACAAGAGTGAAAGTAGCTCCAGCCAGCAACTCCAAACACTACCCAATCAGGGTTTTAAAGCCAGTAAGAAGGGAGGGAAAAAAAAAGTATACTACCTAATGAAACCAAAACAAATTCATTTTGGATCTGAACAAGGTACATTTCCAGTTAAAATAGATTAAGCTTCTTATCATCTACATACGCATTGAATCTTTCCTTTGGGAAAAAAAAACATATTATCAAGTATGAGAAAGACCAGTGTGGGAGAAAAACATCAATAAATACAAATTTTTCATATTTTAACTGTTGAGAATATGTAACAAACAGTTATTGATGTGTTTCTCAAATATGCACATAAATAGCTGAATCTTATAGTTCCGTGGCTCTTGAAAGTAGATAAAGATGGAAGAACTGAAGCTGCATATTCCAGATTAATATCAAGTCACTCCTAGTGAGCAGAAGTAAAAAAAAAAGTAAAAAGAGGTAAGTAAGATTCAAATCATGCAAGTTATGCAGCACCTTTTATATTTTAACCATTAGTCAGTTTGGTTTCTGCAGTGATGACAAAGGTTTCAACTTTAATTTCATAGGCAGAATAAGAATGTAAAACACAAATCTTAGGGTTTTTAAAACTCAAATCTTTGAAACCACATGTTCATAGTTGTTCTTAATGAAGACAGGGTGACAAGGGGTGGGGGCAATATAACTTTGTAATAGGTGATTGTTTACTTTCTTTTGTCAGCTAAGGACAATGATAAGATGATCTTACAGACACCGGTATGTTGAAAACAGCATTGCAATACACAATTTGTCTTGATGAAACTATAGCAGTTACAAAAGGTCATGAAATCTTCATTACTTGAGATGACTCTTCTCAATGATACGTTCCTGTGGGTCTCCAGCACATGGTGTACATAATTTCATGTCAATCCAGCATTTACTGCTGAAGCTGTGGTCAAACACTTGACATCTATCCAATTTACTCCACTTCAATGTCTGTATTAGGTGTACTTCTATTATAATTAACAGGGTTAATCACATCAGTATCACTCATATAGTGTTCTTACAGTGTTTACTATTGACCTTAGAATTTAATGGTAATAGGTCAAGATCCCAAAGATAATATATACTTGACAAAAAAAAAAAAAGAAAGAGCTTTGCTATACAATATATCCCGCATTAATATATATAAACTATTACCATTATGATTTCCTGTATCTTACATTTACTATTATGTATGAGATTTCAATTATTATTTAAAAGCCTTTATATCTTCAAAATTAATCACAAAATTAGGAGGTTTATATGTAAAATGTTATTAATATATATTCTGTAGATAACTGTAAATGAATATTAACATATAGATGATACAGTTTTTTTAATGTTGTTCTACTTTAATTTTCCCCTTGATTAAATTTTTTGAAGGTTATATTCTAAGCTCTGTGATGAGAAGGTATCAATTCACATCTAAGTAGTTTGTGGAGAATTGTAAAACAGAGTGCTGAGATAATTAAATAAGTATTAAGTGGATTAGCTGGTCACATCCCAAAGCTCTGAAAGGCCTTTTCAGTGGAAAAGAATGCAAAATTACTACAAAACCTGATGGTAAAATTTCAGTCATGGATTTAGCTGTCTTTGTGAAAATGAACTTTTTCTTTCTGTCTTATTTTGTCACTGTCACCTTACAACAATTATCAGAGTCATGCATATGTTATAATTATTTGCTATTTTCAGTATTATTTTACACGGAAGAGAAAGGGGCTAGAATGAAAATTTGACTCTTTGTATCTCCCAGATGGATTTCATAAAATGTATAAAATATAGGACCTTCTAATACTCTTTATTTCTACTCTCATAGAAAATAAGAGTGTCATAATACTGGAACCAAAGTGTCTTTAAGCTCTGGATATTTGTTATTTGTAGGAATTCAGATAATGACCATTGTTCAGGACAAAAAAGGTTGGAAATTGTTCATATTTCACATTAAATTATGTTTATTTTTTAGCAGCTGTTTATTTGGAATTAACACTTATAACAGGGTCAAAAGGTTTTAACTTCAATGGTGTCTCAGAATGCAAATAATATTTCTCAAGAAGTAAACATATGGAAGGGACAAGGCATTGGATAAATACAGGAATTTTTCTTTTAAAGAGAGTGACCAGACTCATTAAAGTCACAGTCACTTTAGGATTATAGGTAGAAACTAACTGGAGTGTTTGCTAGTTTTTTCATTCCACTTTGGAAATTTGTATTAGTCAGTATCCTGTCCACTGGCAGAGTTCCACTGGTAGCTACATGACGCAACCATGGCATGGCAGCCTGAAGTGAATATTCCATTTCAAAGTTGAAAGCTATGAGCAGCTACAACCTGCTCTTCTCACTTTTTTAAAAAGAGTGGGAGTCCTTTTTTCATAACAGTGTTGCAATTTTCTCTCTCTTTTTTTTTTTTTAATTTTTATTTGGCCTGGAGAAAGGTACTTAAGCAAACACATGGGAACTGTTTCATCATAGGGATTTAAAAGTGTATTAATTAAATCAAAAGTCTATCTAATAATTATTCAATTATTTCAAAGTGAAAGAGTACAGAAAATGTTTGTCTTCCTTGGAATTTTCTGGGTTAAAAATCTCATAAATTAGCTTTTAATTTCATCTCTAGTTTCTTGGAAACCATATTTTTTTACTTACGAGCCTTATCCTTCTCTGAGTCTTCTATCATGAATAATACTGTTATATTTTTATTCCAAGTGTTGTGCATATTTTGCAATACCATTTCATATCAAGCCACGTCTTCCTGGCAAACCCTCCCATTTTGTTTCAAGTATTGATCTCTAATGGATTTTGATTTAGCTATCTGAAGAGAAAAATTCTTTTGTCACACAATTTAAATCTTCAATAACAAAATATTAATCTTCCCAAAGATATTTCACTGGAGATTCTTTTCTTTGATAACACCCCTGGCTGCAGCTTTTTATATACAGACACATCCTAAATTTTGAAAATATTATGAAAGGATTTCTGCTTGAATAAGCCAAAGACTTGTTGACAGTGATTTACAGTTTCCTTTAAAAACTAAAAAAGAGGCCAGATCCATAATTAGCAGACAATAGACAGCAGTTTAAAATCAACAGATAATTATAATTAGTTATTTATTTCCATGCTTTCCAGGTGGCTTTAGTCAGCAAAAATAATTTGTTAGTAACAAGCTTCTGCATTATCATAGCTCTGTATAATACAACAAGCTTTATGTATCTCTATGGCCAATTTTGAAATAGGAAAATTCCAATCCATGCCAGTTTTATATGCTTATTGTTTTAAAAGCAATTTTCTCAAAGTAGGTGGGCCACTACCTGAATAAGAACTATATAATATTTTGTAAGAATTACCTTTTTTGCCCCCAGAAGACATTGTGTCAGAAAAGGACTCATTTAAAGCGGTACACGTATTATAAAACCATTTTGAATAGTTGTGTCTGTAAAGATGTAAGCTTCGATCTAGGTAAAAAAGCTTTGATCTAAGTAAAAGGAAAGTCTAACAACAAATAAATAATCATTACAAAAGTTTTAATTTTCCCTGTTTGGCTTCAAAACTGTCAAGTCTGGAAATTCTGGTACAAACTGTTCGTACACACACACACATACACAGACTTTGCAAAATCTTTTATCAATTAGAAAGTCCTTAAAATTGGGAGGAAAACTGAGATAGAAGAATATTTTTTGAAAGGGAAAGACTCTCTCTCCCTGTATTGAAAAGAAAGGAAAATAGACAATGGGAGTACAGAGAAATGTAGAAAAAGTCGCATCAGAAGAAATACTTATAGTACACGTCTTTAACCAGAACTTCCTGAGGTATTTTCTTTTCATTACTGTTTTAAACTACCTCTCTTCAGGCTGAGAAAATTAGTAAACTGAATAAAAAGTTTTCCACTGAAGTGACTTCATGCAAATGATTCATTAATGCAGTCTCCAGGATGTTGTCAGCCCAATCTGTTTCTATCTTAGCATTAACTTCATAACATATGTTTGCATCTATTTTATGATACTGGTAACACTTCTATCATGTGAACCACGAATTGGCCCCAAAACTTCTGAGTAGTAGCAGCTTGCTATACAATACAGGAAACTGTTGTGCAGATCCTTTAAAAAATGATTTTAAACATTCCCAATACATTGCTTAAATAAATTGCTCCTTTGAAGGATTATAGAATAAATAGATAAATTGGTTCTATCCATTACACATGCTGATGTGTTTCTTCATGCTGGGCTATACTGCAATGTGTCACTGCTGGTGAGTTTCCTACTTTGTTTCCTTACCATTTCAGATTTGACATGCTGTTACTGTGACTAATGCAACCTTACAGGGCCTAAAGAAACTTGCATGCCAGGAATCAACAATAAAGAGTATCTCTGCATTGGTCTGCACACTTTTATTTATTTAAAACAATGAAAATATCTCTTTCTTAGTAAGTTACTAGTTCCTATTGGCTATTTTTTAAAATAACCAAGAGCTACAAAAAGTGAATAACTATTATAAACAATATACAAATAAAAATACTTTTCTGATTACACAGTTCTTTTAAAAAATCCTTCTTAAACAGACAAAACCAGAGTTTTGTACATAAATAGCCAACGGCAAGCTGATATTATGTCTCTTCTGCTCTCAATAAAAATGAAAATTATAACTGCAAAAGTTTCCCTTTTTTTGGCATTATTAAAATTTTGATATCTGCCTTTACGCTTCAGTTTGAAATGCTCACTGAATGACTTCAAATTAATTTTTGAGAGTACCAGGTTGCAAGAACTCAGAAATTTTAAACTGTTACCAGTATGAAAGTCATTAACCTCCTACTGAGCAGGGACTGAAATTCTGGATGACTTCTTAAGCTGTCTCACGAGTTTTTGAATGAAGTGTGATTTTTCTGCTGCAAGAATGAAGACCAGTGACTGGGCCAGTTATGCCATAGCAAGGATACAGTGGATACACAAAGCTCATAGTTTCCTCATCGCAGCTGGGGGTAGCAGGATGAAGAAAGAGAGAACAGACAGCTTCAGATCAGACACTCTTGCCCCTCTGCAGAAGCTGTTGTTCCAGCTTCTCCTTTGGGACCTGGCAGCAAAGGGAGTTCAGCTTCTCACAGCTTTGATACAGCAGGGAATGAAATGGTGACATAACTGCCTGGCTGTCTCCAGCAAGAAACTGGCTTGGAAAACTGTACAATTAGAAGCTGCTCAGTCTTTTTCCTAAGTTATCATTCGTGACAATTGCACTTCAGCTACACTTCCACTTTGTTCTTTTTTGCCCTGGTCTCATGAATCATACGCTTTAATTTGCACAGTGATGCAGCTTTGTTAAATAATTAGCCTATAACAAGTGGTCATGGTGAGATACAGATCTGAAACTGCTGGACTGAAATGGATATTTTATCTTTATCACCAATTTCTTGCATGATTCATAAAACTCTCTATAAAAAGTTGGCAGGAAATAGTGGCCTGTGGGCAGCAATTTGCTATACATGCTTAAATAGTGTACCGTCATTTCTTTTTAATTTGATGAGGATATCTACCTGCAGATAAGTCAAAAAACAATGGGATTTCAGGTACTAACTCTAGTCATCCTTATTTCCTAAATACCTAATCAAAACATGAGTATTTTGAAGTACAAATTTTTCTGTCTAGTGCACAGGCTTTCCCACTCACACGTTTGACTTCTACTCAAATAAAAAGGAGGTTCTAATAAAAGATTTCTAAAAAAGTGGCAGACCAAGATTAACTCTGGGAAAATTTCCATCCCCAACCTCGTTGCAGGATCACAGTAAAGCTGATAAGGAGGTTGTTTAATCTTAACTTCTTTTCACCTACGAATTTGCATCTTGATATAGTAATATTCAATATTTTGGGGCTAAAATGTCATCTTGGATTTGGCTTATTCACCTGTCTGTGGTGGATTTCATCCTTTTTCTCTACAGGTTTTCAATGTTGCAATTGTTGCTGTGACTGATACTATTTTTTTCACTGCTACAATACAAAAGTAAACCAAATATTCTCCAAATTTAAACAAAGTAGTCACTGGGGAGATCACTATGAGGGGCATGATTAGACCTTTGGGAGAACAGCAAGAGAAAATCGTTCCCCCAGAAGATTCTGCTTTTGAAGTTACAGCTGTGGGAAAGAAAATAACAACCAATATAACAATGAAATTCAAGAGTAAGAGAAGAAAGGAGAATGAAATGAGGTAAAGGGACTCAGTAAAGGTATTCTTTAAGGAACAAATGAAAGAATATATCAGTGGTCAAAAAAACAAAAAGAAATTACTGTTACTCTGCTTTATCAACATTTGAAGCATAAACACATTTTTATTCCCTATAAGAATATTTAGAGTAGATTCTTGGATGAGCAGAAGCTCACAGGTTTACTTCATAGCTTTCATTAAATTAATGCTCTGTAAAGGTATTTTTTTCTTCTAAATTTGAATTTCAAATAAAAATGCCTATAGAAAATAGCAAAATCTGTTTCTGACATAATTACTTTTTCATAAAAGACTATTGAAAAAAATATTGGTTAATAATTTATATTTAAAATTGTAGTTTTAAATATAAATATAGAATGTGGTTTTAACCAGCTGTATAAAGTGTATTCATATAAGATTTTTTCAGCTGTGATTTTAATCTGTAAATGCAGGTAAGACTTCTAGCGTTCTTCAAGTGTTTGCACATATGAGAAAGAATCCATTTGTTTGAGAGATGTAACAAAGGAATTGTTTGAAAACCTTTCTAGAACCTCTTCCACCTCTGTTTATGACACTCCTCCTTATGCATCATTACCTGTAGGATGATTCTGCTTTTTATAAGGTAGTACTAATTCAAATAATTTTCATAAAAAGACATCTTCAATCATATTCCCTCTGTTTCTTCTGTTCTTTCTTGTATTGTGTGATTTATGTGTGTATTCTGCTCTGAAGTGGCTTTAGTCTGGTTGAAAATAATATATGAGGGTATACGGAAAGGGCTTGTCTGTGCCATTAAGGTTATCTGGTCAAAGGAGCCATAAACAAGAACACAACAAACAGAGACAAACCTGACCACACAGGTAACAGGGGTTGTGATATAAACAATTGTGCTTAGTCACCCAAATCACCAAGGATATATGGAGGGTGAGAAGGTTTCTTTTATTCAATTGGAAGGATAAGGAAAGGGAGGAAGACAACACACAGACATAAAACCTGAGCAATTAATGTTTACAAAGAACAGGAAACAAACCTGGTCATTAAAACTAAATAATGTGCTTTCAGGAAGCTGTAGGCCAACCAGGACACTGAAACTGATAAGGATATGATCCTGAGGATCCAGTACATGGGAGGAGGTCAATGGGACTATGCCAGCTGGTGAGGCAATATGCAGAGTAAGGGCAAGCAGGGAGGAGCAAAGTGAGGGGTGAACAGAAAATGGTGTAAAAGGGAGCAGCTACACGTAAAATTAGATCAGTCAGCACACTTGTCTGATTGAGCCCCGTGCCTGATCATCTCAGTCTATCTTATCTTCTCATATTTCATTCTTAAACCTTTTCTTAACTATCTTTCTATGTAATCTCACTCTCTGTCTTGTGTATTTGTGGAATACAACGGCTGAATGTCAGGTACTGGTGAGACCTATGTACGTGTGAGTGCAATTTGGTGCCAGCTACTGGACCCAGAACCAGGGGTATGGGTACCCCTAGCCTGTGGTGTCAGCTACAGGAGCAAGTGTGGACTCAGCAATTGGGATGAGTGGACATCTTTAACCTCTTGCCATGGAGTAGGAGTGGTGCAGAACCCGAAAAACAGCTAGTCAGGGCACCAGCGTGAGTGAGGAGCTCAGTGCTGGTGGATGGAGTGGCACCACAGGACAGAGGCCATGTGCCATGTGCTGGCTGCTGGTGCTCTGTACAGTGTGTCATGGATATTTACTGGCAAACCTTAAGCTGGACCAGCTGACAAGCGGGGGAGCAGGCGTGTCAGGTGGGTGGAGGGTCCACAGTGGTGTCTAGGGGACCAATGCTTGTGGGGTGCTTGTGTTAATGCTGTATGTGTGCAGAGACTGCCAAGCTGGACCAACCAGCAGAGAGGGGATCCGTGAGTGCAGAATGAGGCCAGGATGCAGTCAGAGGTGCCAGGTGGACAAAAAAGCCTTGCCTGTTCCTGAGGGACTGTCCAGACTCTAATTTGATTCTAAATCGGACTGTTCATTTTCTCTTCAGATTTGACTTCTTTCACATTATGAAAATGAGTGGAACATAATATAAAGGCAAAAATGTTTCTACATATTTAAATAGGTTCAGTACAAAAATAGGTTAATAACTATTCTCAGTGTCGAGTTAAGATTGTGTCTTTCTTCTTATACTTAATTAAGACAGTATCTGTCAAATTTTCTTTTAAAATTGTGGATATCTACTGGATAAACATTTTTGTGTAGCTTTAACACTTAGAGCAAAGACCACTTGTGTATTATTTTTGAAGATGGCTCAGATTTGTGTAGAAACTGAATGTTCATTTCATTAAATATGGGAGTCTCTGGCTAGAAAGCTGACAATTTTTGCCTAGCTATAATCTATGACAAAATTTGTCTCTGAAATTGCATTAACTATAACAAATGTGCATGGTTTGGTGTCTCTTGTAGAGGATACAAAGAGCATTTCCAAGAAGCTGCAAATGTAGGGACTTAACATAAATGCCTATCACCAAGCCAACAGAACATTCTCTCACATTAGGACCAGAATGTCTGTGGCCTGTTGAAAGACCTCAGGAGTGGAAAAAGGAGTTAAGATGTTTATAAGTTATAATCCCTCATCTTGTCACTTATTAAGGGCTGACTAGGAAAATTTTGCCCAACAGAAGAAATCTAAATTAGGAGCTAGTTAGAAATCAGGATTTCTAGATGCTCACTAGGTGGATCTAGATTATCAGCAAACAAATTTCTTAACCCTTCCAGTGTTTGTCAGCTCCTCCCACTCATCAAACCAGAAGGTGGGTGTTCTGAAATTTTCAAGATCTTTAGAGACTTCAGAGAAGCATATACATTATATCTTGCACAAAGGGAGTCACGGCAAAGAAGCAGGACTTCTTCCAACTTCGACTCAGGGCATGAATTCATAAGCTAATGCCAACTAATGACATGCACTGTTTGGTGTGGAATCACATTTCTTAATCAGCAGAAGGAGCAGGGAGCTGAGCCAGTGCAAGAAAAAACAAACCCAAAAACATTTCAGGGATAATGTGATCAATAAATTTCAGTCTGTGTCAGGAGTCTGATTAGCATATCCCAATTGCAGTGAAAAGGACACACAGGGCACCAATAAAAAGGTCAGAATACAGTACACAGCAGTAATTGAGTGTGCTGCTTATAAAGAACATCTATAGGACTGTGTACTGTCCTTAGTGAAAGAGTGAGAGAACCAATTATAGGCATTTTTCATTTAAGAAAATTTAAAGGACAATCTCTTTTTGCATTTTTTTCCCTAGCAAATGAAAATCAGCAATTTACAGCAATACTTAACAAAAACAAACGAAAAACAAAACCAAAGAAATCCCCTTCCCCAATAAAATTCTAACTCCCAGCAATAGCTGATATCTGATCATCTATCTAAATACAGGCTCAGATCTGAGCTCTTCATCTCCCAATTATTATTTCTGTTGAGGTCTAATTTTAAATATCAAAATAGATGAGCCAATTAACTATGTTAGATTGGTGTTAACATCTGCTTTAATTCTGTAACAGCGCAGTTATTTTGAATAAATTATAAACAGTATAGTGTTCCTCAATCTAAGAATAATGCAGTTTGGATTTGTAGCAGATTACAGATTACTCTGTCTTTACAACTCTTGAAATCAAAATGAAAACTGCAGTTGAAGAAAAAAGTTATAGGGAAGAGAGAGAGACTGATAATATAAGCATTCTCTGGCTGCAGGTCAGAGGAAATTAGTTTACACACCTATTTGTGTTGAAAGGAAGTAATTCAGTAAGAGTTTCTGGCTCTTACTGTATCTGTAATACTTAACATGAGAACCCGGTATCAATCTTCATAATAACAAATTGAGAATATAGGAAGGAAGAGGTATTTTTCTGCATGCATTTAACATAGCTGGTGGTCTCCCAGTCTCTTGGGTCTGTACCTGCTGCTGAAGAATCTGCAAAATCTCAACCCAAAGTAACTGTAACAATCTCTGTGTTACTGTGATCTTTTTCTAAACTAATTATAGAGCTCAGAGGAAACTGATAGGAATTAAGGAAAAAATTTACATCTTTCACTCTATATATTACCTGTGGATCAAAATCCTGCCAGTTCTACAGGAGAGGCATAGTTGAAACTTTACAACAGACTAGCTGAAATACTTGTATGCTAAAAGAGCTCTTCTGGTCTGAGACCAAATCTTACCTGAATGCCTAACTCAACATGTCAGCTTAGTACCTAAGCAAAGGAAAGAGGCATATTTATGAGACATATCTTAGCTATAACCTTCTTTCTCTTTAGTGTGTTCTACTATTAGATGCTCAAATTCCTCTCATTTGGGACATTGGCTCTTTTTGTTCCCGTGTTCCAGCCTTTATCAGAGGTAACACAAGAAACTAATTCCTAGTAAATTAATAGTGAATTCCTAACATTGGTATATCCAGAGTCTCATGTCTCACTACTGACTTGTAGGTTCTTTGTAGTTCCTGTAGCTATTGATAATGAATTGATTAATGCAGGTAGAGACATAGCAAACAAAATATGTAGAATTTTTAAACTGTACATCTTCAGATATATAGCTGAAGTCAACCTGGTTGTATCATCGGTGTAAGTAAGTGATTTGACTTTGCAGTCATTCTTCCAGGCAAAGCATATTGAAGAACATCACAGAGTTTCTTGTGTAAAACAGAAGCAGCATGTTCACACATCCTAGCTGGCTGTAATTTCATGCTGAGAGTAGTATATGTGCTCACTGGTAAGGGAGGCTGACTACAGCCCAGCAGGCATCTTTTTCTTCCCTGTTTAGATATAATGTACATATTTGTAAATTTGCCTACCATGATTCCTAAAGCACTGCCTTTACTATAGAAAAACTTAATCGTGCTGAACATGTCACAAGAGAATAGAGTTGTATAAACACAAAAACACACAAAATAGGACAAAAAGCTTCTTAATTTTCAGAGGAATTGTATTCCCTTTCTAACCTCTCCCAAGTAGCAGGAATTCATATTCACTGTTTGCCTCAGGGAAAGAGTCCTATAACTCTGGTTGATATGGAGATATGGTTTCTTCTGTAGCCTCACATGCAACTAGATTCAGTCCGTTCAGCAGATAGCAGAATGGAAACATATGCCTTCCTCCCCATCCCACTCAGACTATAGGAAATGGCAGTGATGTCCTCCTTGTGTTTCACAGAGGAGGTACAGTAGCTCATACACAGCCAGCTACAGCCATTCTTGTGCCCTGTGATGTCTTGTACATTAATGTGAAACTGACAAACACAATTCAAGACCTCCAGGAGACTTAGCAGTCTTTTGAAGCAGCAGCTGGAAGCCAAGAGGGGGACTCTAGGGCATACACCTGGCTAAAAAAACAACAGGGTAGATAGAAGAGGGGACACTTTAAAGTTCATTGCTAGATCTGCAATTCGTGTAGCAATACGAACACAGCAACTGATCCTTACATCCTTTTAAAAATTAAATTCCATCTCTGACAGCAAAGTAAGGTAGCATTCCATGACCTCTGCAATTTTTCCCACCTTTCTACACAGTGGGAAGGAAGATTTGGAGGAAGGATTGAACATGCACATCTCTATGCAGTCTGTAACTCTCTTCAGACAGGAGTTGTACAGCTGTAAACACACACACACAAAAAAAAGTGAGCTAAAGACCCTACTCACCCTTTTGTCCTGGGGGATGGCACCATATCTAAAGACATCATCACTCTCTTCCTATTTTTCTGAGTATGACAGCATGCCCAACAAGTGAATGATGCAGTCCATTCTAGGAAGGTTCCAAGTCAGTCAGAAGCACAAGTGGCATATTATTTGCCCTCTCCTATCCTTACCGGAGTTTAATTCACAGGCATTGCATAAGCACAATAAGTCAAATGGAGGGGGCTGGAAAGGTGGTTAAATCGTTTGACTTTCTGTCCCAAAATACTTCATATCACACATATTTTCTTTTATCTTTCAGGATGTCTTTCTTTTTACACTCACTACTTTGGCATTCTGAAGGGCAATGTTCATTTTAAAATATGTATAGACTTCATTTAAAATAAATGAATCTAAAATCCTCTGGGGCAAAACCACATTTGGTGTATCTCAGCTAACTTCAGTGAAGTTACACCAAGGTTGAATCCAGGCCTACATCCTCTTGTCATGAGCTTACAGAAAAACAGAGACAACATTAAAAATATAGGTTATTTTACATTCTCTCCCTCATTGACTAGCTTTGTTTTATGGCCTTAATAAAACCTTATGTTAGTGGGATTTCATGCATTTATGTTTATGTTTGATAATGTTTTTGATCACTGTGATAAAATCAACGGAAATTAATGTAATTGTTTCCAGCCAGATTCAATAACTCTAATTACCAGAATTTCTAGTCCAACTGCATAACATGCTTAACTATCCAATGTACTGAAGAAAATTTAACTACTGCCGACTCAGTGTTCTTTTATATTTATATAAGGATAACAATCAGAAGAGTAAATAAAGGAAAAAAAGGATTTGAAAATTTCTGTTCATCATAGAATTATCATTATTGCTGAGCTCCCTAGAAATATATGAAAAATCCAATCAGGAATCTTTTGTCATGGTGCATTTACAATTAGAGAAAATTGTATGAATGCATTATATGAAGAAATGTGGTGACACAGTAATGCATTTTTAAATTGAAAAACATCTATGATATCCTAAAATAGCTAGCTCTTTCTGGTATGATATATTCATGACCGCCTTTGTACACTTCTACACCCTTATTTTTATATTCCTCTTGGCTGAAAATGTGTTCAATGGCTTCTTGTGCTGAAAATTACACACAATAAAAGATCAAGTCCTGATTATTTATCTGAATTTGATCAAGGGAAACAAGGAGAAACTATAACCTATTTGTATCCAGAAAAATTTTAAACACACATCCATTTAAATACTTCTGTTGCTAAACTGTAAAAAATGTATTGATATATGACTGAATTATGGGCATTTTAGTTTATGCAGATATTTCTAGATATTTTCATCTAGAAAATAGACTATAAAACATGAGTACAGGATATGGAAGTTGCCAGCATTTTTTACCTCATCACAGCTGACTCATGTGACTTTAAGCAGTCACATTCTGCTACTTTTTAAGCTGTTAATAGGGGTCCTATCTCTGTTACCTTAAGAGGACAGACTGAGAAGAAAGACTGAAGAAGAAAGATCATGATGTTCAATTGTGTGATCACTAGGGATGGAGGAAGTCACTAGTCTACCATATGAGGGATAAGTAAAATGCCAACTTCTTCCCACTGAAAATGCAATTATTTATATTTCAGAGACAGTGAAGATCTGGAAAATGCTTTTGCATTTTCTATGCAAATTAAAGTGTTTAAAGCTTGTTGTGGATATGGGATTATAATTAATTCTTCTCAAGGCTGCAAATACAGTGATTCACTGAGTTTATTACATGTGGCTCAACAAACCATGAGATTTGAATATATATACATCACACTCTACCTACATTAAAATAAACATTGCCATTATATGATAAACACAAACTGCAGAAATTTATTTTCTGAGATTCTCATTTCCTATAAGAAAGGATATATTTTCTGTTCATTCTTGAACTTTACAAAGTAAGTTTTGTATCCAATATCAGAAATACACTCTCATTTATCTTACTGCCTACATGTCTCCTCAGTATATTCAATGTGCATCCCTATGGTGTTCACTTTTACTTGTCCACAAACCCAGCTGAGGCATAACAAAGACCCAGAAATCTACATATCTTGTGTAAAATACATGTCCAGAAGCTCAAATATCCATTACTGTTTAATCTGAAGCAAATATAAAGAAGAAATTCCTTGTTAGTTTGACATGCTCATCACATGCCATTTTTTCCTGAATAGAAATAATTAATTTCTTTGCAGAGTATTAGAATAACACCTCTGCACTGCTCACAGTGCTCTAAATCCCTGAGCTTTTTGTTTTTCCTCTTCAAAGTCATATATATCAAATTTATCAAATTGCAGGACTGGTAAATAGTTAACAGTCCTGAGTTCCTGTCATTTTTAGAATGACATGCTAGGTCATGTTTATGTTCTCAGCTTGCTTTGTCTATTTTGGTTCTTCTCCTACTCTGGCCTGCTGCTATATTTTGTTTACTGGTGCTTGTGCCAAGCCTATTTTTTTCCTGTTCATGTGGAGACCATCACCTTTATAGTGACTGTGATGATTCCTGTAAAATCCAACGTCTCAAACAATCAGAACACTTGGTTTTGCTGAGAGGTGTGGTAAATATTAAAGTTTAGGGATGCAACTAATATTTTTTCCTTAATTGATTTAAAGAACAGTGACTAGATTCACTGAAAAGGATGCAGGAAGCCTTTGTAACTTTGAATATCCTAGCTTAACTTGTATTCTCAGACTGCAGAGTGATAGAGTGCCCTAAGGAAGGTCAAAGTACCTGAAAAACCAGACTCTCTTTAGGACATCCAAGCTGTATATATTTATTTTTTGATGTTCAGCATTCTAAGGCTTTCTTTACTACTAATAAAAATACTCCCTATATATATCTCCATTAAAATATTTGCTTCAGAAGATTTTTTTTTCCAAAATAAATGCTTCAGAAAGTACTTTAATATAATTGATATTGGGTTTGGTTTTTTTAATCTTTGTAGATAACTACCATTTTACTACCAGCCTTTTGTGAACTACTCGTGGTCCTGGCCTTTGTTATTTTATCCCATATTACAGTTTCACATCCTCATCTGAACTGTGTCAGACAGAAAGCAGAATTGTAGGTACCACACAATGAACACCATCTCAGCTGCTGCTCTAACACACTTTAGATTACATTAATGATCAGTAATAATGACAGTGCACAGCTGTACATAGATCAACTTGCATGCTATAGAGCTGAGAAAAATAGTGTTATTTCATTTACCTTTTGGACTCTGACCTTTTTAGTTGTAACCAAGACTAAAGATGAGGAGAGGAAAATAAAGTCGCAAAATTGCTTCATAAAGAAATGTAGAAGTTATTTAATGTCCTAATGAAAACAAATTTACTATAATAGCTAGAAGCTAGTAAAACCAGGAGGAGGATGTTTTTTTCTTTTGAACAAAGTAATTATTAATCTTTCATTTATAGATTATATTTTCAGAGGTGCTATGTATTTAATAAAAGAGTTGAACATTTTCACTCAGGTGTAGATTACAAGAGCTTTAAGGCAATACAAGTACATTCTATTGTATTTTTTTCTCACTGAATTTGTTGGGGGATTTTTTCCCAGTATTTAAACACTCTGAAGATTATTTGCCCTCCTTCAAGGAAAATGTTTTAAAGTACCACAGACCCAGTAGAGTTCTTTGTGCATCCGTCCAAGATCTTGTCATACTTCCCTGTGCTCTTCTAGCCTCAACCCTAAGGGCAGCCAAAGGCAAAAGTATATTCAGCAGACTAAGAAACACTGTAAGCTTCAGGGATTTCTGGATGACAGATTTTAAACCAAAAAAAAGATTTTTATAACCAAAGTAGAGGTGTGATTAAAAATAACAAGAGCTAAAGCCTCTGTTTAAATTGTAAAGGGAAATGTACAAATTTAGCTTTCCTCAACATTATAAATGATGACTGAATAATTTCTAATTTAATCACAAAAATTAAAACCAGAATCAATCTATAGGCCATTTGAGCCATGCTCCTAATAAAGTAATAAGACTTTACATTACATTTTGCTGTCATTTTTTTGCTGTCAGGATTCAGGTGTTTTGAAATTGCCCTTGCTATGTATAAGGTGCTGATGTCTAATGTCTATGCTCCACTTGGCTTTTAAAGATTTTTATTTCTTAAATTCTGAAGAAAGCTTGATCATTGTCTAGTCTGGAGAAGAGGAGGCTCAGGGGGGACCTCATTGATCTTCCTCAACTACCGGAAAAACTTTTGCCAAGTCTCAAATAAAAAGATGAAAGGAAATGGCCATAAGTTGTGCCAGGAGAGGTTCAGATTAGATTCTAGAATTATTGTATTTTTTTTTTCACTAAAAGAGTGGTTAGGCATTAGAATAAGTTTCCCAGGGACTTGGTAGAGTGTTCATGAGGAGTCTGGATGTGACACTTGCCGATATGGTTTAGTGGTGATTGTGATGGTGCTGGGTTGACCTTTGAACTAGATGATGTCGAAGGTCTCTACCAACTTCAATGATTCTATGATTTTATCATTCCTAAAGAAGAGTGTATAATCACAATAAAAATAACTACTGCTTCTATAACTAGCTCTGTCTAATTAGCAAAGCTGCTTTTAGGTTATGGAATTAAAGTCATGTAAAATAGTGAATAATTTCAGCTAAAACTTATGGAAGCATTTGTGGAATTAGGAATTCAGTGTAAAGGAATATTTATAGTTACAAAATTGGTATCTATTCTGCACAAAGACTCAAATCCATCTGAGTAATGGTATATATGCTGACAATTCTGCCACACATCTTCAGAGTAAGTGTGGTAGATGAACAAGGTACATTCAAATTTATAATAAATGTTCTTATTCCAGGCAAAATCATTGTCAGCTGTTAAAAAATGAGGAACATTACTGAGAATATAAAACAAAACCTGTTTGCATTTTATTCAGAGCTCTCTATTCCCTGTCTTTGTACGTGAGAACTTTAAACCTGTTCAGCAGGTCTTGCATCCAGCATTAGACATGAAGAGTCCTTGCTTTTCTTGGTTCAAAAGGTCTTGACACACCCACTCACAAAATGGTGTTCTATTCCAACTCTGCCTCCAAGATCATCGGATTAGTTAAAATTAAGATGTCCTTCCAGACACTCCTCATTCAATGAAAGTGGGGCTTTCTTTTCTTTTTTTTTCATTTGGAGAGTATAATAGCTTTCCTTTATCCAACCCCCACCAGTCTTTCCCATTCAAAAGCATGTTAGGAATAAATTGAACACACTTTAAACTCAAAATCAAGAATGTATCTTTAGTGTGAGATCTAACAAATTAACCAAAGAATTATTTCTACACCAGTTACGATGATACTAACAATTATAGTTAATTTTTGTGATTAAATTAGAAATTATTCAGCCTCTCCAGGATACACGTTGATTTACTACTTTTGTTATATATGCTAGACTTAGAGTGTCTAAAATGGAACTGCAGGTTTAAGTTGTAGCAACTGGGCCTCTTCTGAAGTTCCTACAACTTTTGTGAAAATCTATAGTCGAATGAAATGGAAAATAAAATCACAGTAGCTCTCCAATAGACAAGAAACTATAGGACTCAATGTGTGTCTGTCCAGACTGAACCTGTTTGCCACAGTCTGATCAATCACACAATTCAGTCAGAATCAGCTCTAAGAGACGTTGCCATTTACTCAGTTTTTAATATTCGATTACTGAAAGAAGATGAACATACAGCTGAGGAGCTTGTGGGGATTTCTTTTCCTCTGTCTTCTGCTTCTGGAATTCCTGGTTATTCCCCAAGTGATTTATGTAACAATACAATTTACCTTGCATGTGTCAGAAAGATGACTTTGGTCCTTGCTTAGCACCCTGACAGCCTTGAAGGGTTTGTTCATGCTGATCCTCTGGAATTAGACCTGTTCCTCAAAATGAGTCTGTCCCTTCAGACCGTAATTGCTTTTCATTTCATCACTTACATTGCCCAGTTCTCACATTTTCTCAGCTTTTCTACCTACTTCACAGATTCCATTTTTATATGTAAGTCCTACATCAATCACTTTTGCATCAGCTGGTTAGTGGCAGATCCACTTCTCTTCCCCACCAAGTTTTCCATCTTATCTCCTACAGTCAGGGCAGAAGGAATTGTTTACAGCAGGAATTTCAGCTCTGATCCAGGACTGAAGAAGGAATAAATTTCAAAGCCTTTTGATCACCTTTTCCTCTTCCTAGGGAAGAACTGCAAGGATGGAGAAGGCACAAAGAGAAGAAGGAAATCTAAAAGGACAAAGAATCTCCCCTGACAGTCTTGTTCTTTCTGTATCTGCCTTCCCATTTACTTTAGGCAACAAAAACTTCATTGTTTATACCACCCAAGGAGACCAGCCTGTTAAAAAAGTCTTTTTCTCCTTAAGAAAATATTCTGATTAGACAAACTTCCTATGCCACTGAAAAAATCTTGGTAGTCCCTGAAAAAAATATTATTATTAAAATTTATATACTGTTGATTTGAAACTTTGTCAAGGTTAGGCATATATTGTATTATATTATAAGTAGATTTGTTACACATTTCATTTTATTCACTAGGCAACAGTAACTTGTCATTCAGTGGTCCTTGTTGTAATTATTTTAAGCCTCCAATTTTAACCAGATAATTTTAAAACATACCATGTTTCCTTTCAAGACACTAAGAAACATCTGATACACAGATAACTGCAGCAGTTGAAATTCATGCATTTTAGATTTGGGTTTTGTTTTTGTTATTTTGAACAAGTCTCTGGACATACTTATTTCAAAGTAATAATAATTTGTATGCTAAATTTTTAAGTATTACAACTGAATATGTTTGTCTACAGATTAAGATTTGTATCAGTTAGGGAATTAGAAATTGTGTTCGGAGTGATGCTAAGACCAAAGAAACCAGGTCCATGGAGTTGATTTTGTATTGTTAGCAGCAATAGCTATGGCCCTTGGTGGTGCTAAGTTCCTGTAAGCAAGGTGAGCAGGCTTGCTAGGTCTTTGACATAAGAAGTCAGACAATGAAGTGGAATTGTCTTCTTTTTCCATTTTACCATCTTATTCTGAATGCAGTTATACTACTCAATCTTCCACCCTTAAAGGGGATTTAATTTGCTCCAAATTCTGCTTACTTTGGTTTTTAGTTTTTTGGTTTCTTTTCCTGAGCTAATTGCCTTAGGATTTATTTAGTCAGTACTTTTTGTTCACAAAGGAATAGACATTTTTAGGGTGTCATTCAACTAATGAGATGAGGCACACCATGACATGCCATTTTCTTTCCACTGGCTCTGAAGGTAACTAACTCAGATACCCGTATGTAGCAGGACACCCAACTTGATGCCTAGTTTGGGATAATAGCAGGGAGTCCCCCAGCTGAAAGCATGTTGTCTGCATGTCAATCCATTTTGCTGTGTAGCTGGGGAATAAGATTCTAACTTCTCCATGTTTAACTTGAAAAATATAACAATATAACAGTTAGTACATGACTGAAAACCCAGACCCATTAAGATTGGTAGAACATTTGGCATAGCAGCAGTTCTGATCCTACATTCTTTGCCTTCAGGGTCAGGAAAAAAATGCAGATATACTTATTTTCTGGAGAAGTAACTGTAATGGAGTTGGTTGACTCTTTTCTGCCTTTCTGATAAAGTCAAAGACAAACATAGTCTTGTCTTCCTTCTTTCAGATCAGCTTGGTAAGCTATATTTGCTTACATTACTTATCTTGTCATTTAGAAACAGGTGTTACTAAAATAGCATCAGTTTATAATTTATGTCTATTTTAAAATTTAACTTCTATCCTAAATTTATCCCATATTTGATCTTTCCTGTGAAAATGTATCAGAGTTTAATAATGTGGGAGTATATTTCTTTTAAAATGCTCTCCTTGCATTTTTCCTAATGCTACTTGGAAAGACTCCCATTAATTTCAGAAGATTTGGTTTAGGCCTTTGTTGAGGAAAAACATTATATTTTAAGAATTCTATGTTGCCAGTTATAGTATTTCCATATGGAAAATAATTTTCAATTTAATTTTTAATTCAGTATGTCACATAAAGGCACTGAAAACACAACAAATATACAGTGTTATACAAATTGGAAATCCTTTTTAAGTCAGTATATCAAGAACAAGTAATAGGTTATATAATTTACATCAATATGAAAATGGATATGATTTAAAGCAAGATGTAAAAATAGATATCTGAGATAAGAGTGACTGAAAAGTTGATGTAAAATTGATATGATTCAAGTCCAGAAAGTGAAGCAGACAGTGAAAATAAAGCAATTCAAAAACCTGATTCAGTTCTAAGTGAACAATGGAAATGGTGAGCTCAATTAAGATCGATGTTAAACTTGAAGAGATTTAAAATATGAAGCAGCTAGGCGCATCTAAAATACCTATATGACTTAAAGAGAAGACTGAAAGAGAGGACTTGAGGTAGAATTGACCAAAAAACTGATTTAGGCTAAAGCAAGAAATAGCTGAATTATGATTGATAAATTTAAAGGAAAACACAGTATTAGAACACATTGTGTCCTTGTCCAGGATAAATTCTACTTTAAACCCATGACAGCTTCCAAATAGAAATGCCAAATGCTTTTATGAGAATTTTCTTGGATTTCTTTACCTTTTGGGTTGAAATTTTTTTTAACCTGAAGTCTCCTGTGGAGCCTTATATGCTTCTGCCTTGTGCTCCTGCAGTTTCAAATGCAAGATTTTGACCCAAGCATATGTTCCTTTTTATGACTTAACCATGGCTTTCATAGTACATTCTCATCCATGCTCACCTGTGTTTCTCTGTATCCTAAGGTTTTAGAATATTATGAGACATTGAAAACGTGCTGGTTTCCTTTTTTTGCAGTCAGGGGCTTTCATGGACCTTGAGTGGTATCTTCTTATGTTTAGAGAGCAGGGATATGAATCATGAGTGAATCCAACCTTGGCACTAATTTTGACAGCTTCATGGTACTGGACAAGACACTTCATGTTTCTTCATCAATTTCTCTTTTTGTAAAACTATGATATAAACACTTCTCTGTCTGCAGATGGTTTCGGTGAATAATTGAATTTGTAGGTGTTCAGACTACTATTTGTGCCAGTTTTTTGGCACAGAAAAACTTAATAATGTTGTGGTGCTGTGGGGAGAGTGACAGCTCAGGGAAACAAGGAGGATCTGGGACTGGGGTGGGGCAATAAATAGATTTAATTCTAAGGTATGACTCCCATTATTGGATAAAACTCTAAAATGTCTTAGGACAATGACAATGATGTGATTTTAACATGAAGTAAACCTATTATTGATAGAAGGGCATGTATTGACATTCTATGTGTCCACAGTAACATCAGATTTTTAGACATTGGTCTGTAGTTATATCTCTTAAAATGCTACATGTTGCATGTATCAGCTGATGAAGTTAATCTCTGCAATTTAATGCCCCGAGTTTTAGCCTCTTATGGATCTGTAATTATAAGTCTGACTTAGGAAAAATTTGAGTTTTTGTCAGTTTTACTACTGAACACAAACATGACTCAGCTCTGGATATGATTTTAACTCATAAATAAGTTGAATCAGCATTAAAAGGATATAAAGTAAAGGGTAACACAGCACTAAGGGTTGAACAAGTATTCACACAAGGCACATTATTATCTTCAATTCACTTTCCTTCCCTGCTATATTATCAGGAGGAAAATATAGTGCACATCTTATTAGGCCCTGCTCCCACCTACACTTCATGGCACAAGTTTCTGTAGTTTTCCATGGAGAGTGAAGCAGTGAAGGAAATCAGGAGAAAGGTTACACCGAAAAAGATTATTCACTCAATCCAGATATTTGACTGAAAAGTCCAGGGGTAAAGTTTTGTAATTCAGGAGGTTGACTTAAGTTTGGGGGAAAAAATGGAAAAATATTTTCCACTTGCTCATTTATTTCTCTTGTCCTATGAAACAAACTATGAAAACAAAGGTCAAAGGAATTTAGATGAATTCTATAAATCACTGTTGTCAAAGGAATAATCTACTAATACAGCTGACAGTCCAAGTGACAACTTCATACAAATTCAAACTTCTAGCTCTTATGCAAACACTATTGTTTAACCAAAAGTGTATGAATTACCCCATTAAGTTCATGGGACTGCAGTCATGTTTTACACTCAGGAATATATAGAACCATTTTCAGCAATAGGGTCAAATAAGTAGTGAATACACTAAACCTGAAATAAAATAGTAATTTATCATATTTTTATCTGCCGGGGGAAAGGTCTCTGTGAATATTGATACCTTATTACTAAATCAAAATGTAAATTCTATTCATCCTTGGTCCACTTTTGATACTGCTTTGAAGAGAATGTTGAAGTAATAAAATGATGATTAGCTTTGATATTCATCCAAGAATATGTTAAGATTCATGACTAGGGCAGGGGAGAAAAGATTTAATTAACATCCAGTCTGCTTACTGGCAGATATATTTTTGTTGCTAATACTTTTTGATGGCACTCTGCCTCTCACTTGGTTCCACTTACAACCCAGATATTCAAGACAAACTAGTTATAATGTTAGGACTTACTTCTGAGCCAGACAGTTTGCGAATAGTTGAACTGTTCAATATCTAGGTATATATTTGTGTACTTGCTTATGAGTACGTGCTTCATTGCTTTGACAGAGAATTACCCAGCCAGTGTCTTAGGTGGCTGTTTCCAGATAGATCAAATAAAGAAATTGCAATTTACTCTACTTGAGACTTAATTTCTCTATTTTCTTCGAGGTACATAGGAATAGGAATGAAACTCCGAAGACCTGAATCCTAATCCCAGTTTTACTGTTAGGTTGCTATGCTGCTTCTCCAAAGCCACTAAAATATGCAAAAAAGAAAATTGGGACAACTGTGAAAGCTCACTGCTCTGGACATCAGGAGAGCAGACTCTGGTCTCTTCAAGGACCTGCTTGGTAGAGTCCCATGGGATAGAGCCCTGAAAGCTAAAGGGGCCAAAGAATGCTGGCTGAATTTCAAGGATCATCTCCTCCAAGCTCAGGAGCAATGCATATCAACAAGGAGAAAATTGGGCAAAAATGCCAGGAGGCCTCCTTGGATAGATAAGAAGCTGCTGTGCAAATTCAGAGTGAAAAAAAAAAGCTTTCAGGAAGTAGAAATGATGGATAGGTAGCCTGAGAGGAATATAGGGGAATTGCATGGGAACCTAGTGACAAGTTTAGGGAAGTCAAGGCCCAGTAAGAATTGAATGCAGCCGGCGATATTAAGGATAACAGAAAGGGCTTCTATAGATATGTTATAAGCAAGAGAAAGACTAAGGATAAGGTGGGCCGTCTCCAGAAGGAAATGGGAGACCTGGCTACCCTAGGCAAAGAGAAAGCTGAGATTCTCAATTACTTCTATGCCTCAGTCTTCAACAGGAAGTATATAGTATATACTATTAATATAGTATATACTATCGGCATAGTAGGAGAGGGTCAGGTTCAATAACATCTAAAGAACCTGAATGTGCACAAGTCCATGGGACCTGACGAGATTTATATGTGTGTCCTGAAGGAACTACCAGACAAAGTGGTTAAGTCACTATCCATCATTGTTGAAAAATTTGTGGCAGTCAGGTGAAGTCCATTGTGACTGCAAAAAGGGAAATATAATCCCCATTTTTAAAAAGGGGAAACAGAAGACCTGGGGGACTACAGGCCAGTCAGTCTCACCTCTGTGGCAGGCAAGATCATGGAGAAGACTGTCCTGGAAAATGTTGAGGCACATGGAAAACAAAGAGGTGATTAGTAAGAGCAAGCATGGCTTTACAAAGGGGAAATTATGCCTGCCAAACCTGGTGACCTTCTGTGACTGGGCTATGGCAACAGGGATAGGGGCAGAACAACTGACATCATCTGCCTGGAGTTATGCAAATCATTTGACACTGCTGCACGTGACATTCTTGTCTCTAAACTGGAGAGACGTGGACTTGATGAATGGACCACTCGGTAGATAAAGAGCTGGCTGGAGGGCTGCACGCGGTGAGTTGTGGTCAGGGGCTCTTTGTCCACATGTGGAGTGGTGTCCCTCAGCGGTCTCTACTGCAGCCGATACTGTTCAACATCTATGTTGGCAGCATGGATGGTGGGATCAAGTGCACCCTCAGCAAATTTGCTGATGACACCAAGCTGTGTGGGGCAGTTTACACACTGGAGGGAAGGGATAATGCCATCCAGAGGGACCTGGAGTGGCTTGACAGGTGGGCCTGTGTAAACGTCATGAAGGTAAACAAAGCAGAATGCGAGGTCCTACACCTAGGTTGTGGCAATTTCAGGCACAAATACAGGCTGGGTGAAGGAGTCATTGGGACCAGCCTTGCGGAGAAAGACTTGGGTGAGTTGGTTGATGAAAAACTCAACATGAGTTGGCAATGTGTGCTCGCAGCCCAGAAAGACAACCTGGTCTGCATCAAAAGGAGCATGGCCAGCAGGTCAAAGGAGGTGATTCTCCCCATGTGCTCTGCTCTTGTGATACCCCACCTCGAATACTGCATGCAGTTCTGGTGTCCAGAATCAGAAGTGGGCCTACTGGGAAGCCAGAGAGGGACTCTTTGTCAGGAACCATAGTGACAGGACAAGGAATAATGAGTACAAATTGAAAGAGGGGAAATTTAGGTGAGATAGAGGAAGAAATTATTTACTGTGAGGGTTGTTAGACACTGGAACAAGTTGCCCAAGGAGGTTGTAGATGCCCCAACCCTGGCAGTGTTCAAAACCAGGTTGGATAAGAACTTGAGTTACCTGGTCTAGTGGGAGGCGTCCCTGTACATCGGTGGGTGGGGGGTGTACTTTTGGGACTAGATGATCTTTAAGAACCATTCTATGATTCTATGTTCTATGTAAGTCTTCCCTGCCAACATGGGCTCCTTTCTAATGTACATATTCATGACTTATTGAGGGGAATGAGTGGATGGTATGCTTTCTTGATTCTTCTTTTGGAAGAAAAATTTTCTCACTTTCATAGAAAATAAAGGAGATTAGACACTGAGGTTTTATGTAGTCCACAGAGGTCTAAACAGATTCACAACTACCAAAATCAATACTGCTATCTACTGCATTAGTACATTAGTGTCCATGTTACTCATACTCTAGATCTCTCTGATTCCATAAGCTTATGGAATGTAAGTCTTTGGGACGACAGGGTAAAGTCGGCAAGGTAGTGAGAGGTATTGGAATAATCAAGTTAGTGAGAGGTATTACAGTACATGTCCCAGATTCTCTTTTTCATCTGGATTGCTGGAACTCTTCTTATTACTGTTTCACACCCCACCAAAAAGAAATTGAAAAATAAAGGTGGAGGGGAACCCACCAAACCCATCAATGTCTTCTGGAGTCAATGATGCTGTAAATTTTCTATATACCACAGATGAAAGAAGAATTTTTTCCGAGGTCAGCACCAACCACTCAGGGCATAGTGCAAGGGGAAGCTACTCTTTCACCTATCATAGAAAACCTTAATAAAAGCTAAAGGTCCTCACAAAGCACACTTAACTCAAGGCAAGTGCTTCCTTTGCCTGTGTTGGAAAGGAGTAAGAATTAAACAGCAGGGAACTGACATGACAGAAGACTACAGAGACAGAAGATAAAAGTGAATGAAAGAAAAGCAAAAGCAGATAATTAAATTAATAAGGAGAATAGTTCAATGAACAAGAAGATAATGAAAGAAATGAAATATGAGGTATGTGAGGCACATAGAAGGGGCAACACAAAAATTAGCTCAAAACAGTTAAGGGAAAATTGTCTTTTAAACAGAAATCTGGAAAGTGCAACAAAATTAGAAGGATGAAGGATATAATTTACTAAATGCCGCTTTAAAAAGCTTCCATGTCTTCATTACTGTTCCTTGTTTTTCCCTCCACATTTTTCTGATTCTTTCAACAATCTGGTGCTTCACTTTTTTCTGCAGTGGTCAGCAGTCAATGCCTAAGATGGTCTTAAAAGCACCACTTATGGTTAATTTCAAAAGCTAGTTGAGCTTTGTCTTTCGATTTGTTACAACTTACAGCTTGCAAAATTCATAGATCCTGTATTTGCTGCTATACTGGCCCTCAGTTCCCTACCAATTTTGCCATCATAAACAAGAACACGGTGATTATGCGCATTTACTTCAAAAATAAAGCAACCTATTACTCGCTACCTGCCAATCAGGAACTGCAGTCACATGGCATTTGAGAAGCAAACACACTGTTGGAGCGGTTTCTATCAACCAGAGAAAGTCTTCTGAATAAATTAGTTAAAGATCATAGAATAGTTTGAGTTGGAAGGGACTTTGGAGGTCATCAAGTTCCAATCCACCATCCATGGGCAGGGATAGCTTCCACTACACCAAGTTGCTTGAAGCCCCATCCAACCTGGCCTTGAACAATTCCAGGGATGCAGTATCCATGATGTAGGAAGGGAATCAAACAATGATCTGTACTGAGAGGTAGGCAAACAGGAAGGACATAATGTCACGGACTAAACATTGTTATAGAACAGGAACCCTTTCCCTAGCGTGCATTCATTTGCACTTTCAGATGAAACACAAATGCTTTTGTGAGGAAAAAACATGCCAGTTATTATATTTACTTTGACTAACACACTACTTTTGAGTTCCATTCTTGGCCAAGGATCTCACTGTGATAAATTAATTAAATGGATAATAATGTTAAATACTTCTCTATGGGTGTTTCATATTGCTGCTAAATCTAAACAATAAGTAAATTAAAAAATGCAGATTGCTGATCTTAGGCATGCCTTTTTCAGCCCTGCTACTCTTTGTAGCAGAACTGAAAGATTCTTTAATTAGCCAAAAAACTCTAGGTTTTTTGATTTTTTTTTTTTTTCTAAACAACCTGTGTTTTGGTGTGAGCAAATTTTGTCCCTGCAAGATAATCAGGTTTTGGACAAGCAGAAGATGAGATTCAAACAGATTTTTCTGATCTATGACAAAAGTTTCTGGGAAACAGATAATAGACCGGTTAATTCAAGATATGACTTGTCCATAAATTGGATTACTTGGTTTTTTCTTTCTTTTTTTCCCAGAATTTTTTGTCTCTGTGCACATCTTATAATGCACTGAATACCTGCATCCAGGACCTTTCTTAGAAGTAAAAATTAACTAGACTTCTAAAACAGAAATAAAACTATGCATAAAACATTAAGACAAAGTTTAAACTTCGTGGCAATTTTCAAATCCAAATTAACTGCTTTACCTGGATGTTATGTCACCACCTACTGATGGATTGATAACTTCTGATTAATCAAGTTGTCCAAAGTCTGAAGTCACATTTTTAAGAATACAAATGCATCATGCAGCCCAGAATAGATAGATCCTAAGCCAGTTTAAATTGTGATATCTTCCTTCTCTGACTCTTAGCTAAAATCTGACATTTTCCAGAGACTGAATACTAAAATGTAGACAGGTTGCACTCTTAGTGATATTCATCTGGCCTGTCCCCAGCTTCTTCGAAGAGATATTTATTGTATTCTAAAACACCTTTTTATTTTATTCACCCCTTCTTGGGGAATAGCTAATTTCCTTACTGTGAAATATTGGTTAATAATATATCTACAGCATTATGCTATTATGCAACTGTCTCTCTTTCTTGATTTAGAAGTAAGAGGGTGACCTCCCAATATAGCTAATTTAATCTGCAAAAATAATCTTGCAAATTGACTTGCCAGAAACTAATATTAGATGAAATCTTTGTTCTATTGAACCTGACTGTCATTTGCGATTCTCCGTAAAAGGCTTAATCTGCAATTGTAAAAAATCTCTACTAATGTTGTCAGGTTTCATAAAATATCTATTCTATTAAAGAATTAGTGATGCTGATTCTGGTGGATTTACAATATTTGGGTAGAAGACTTGGATCTCATTCAAATTCAGATCACCTTTAGTATTAAAGTTTGGTAGAGCTGAAAAAGTGCTGCCGTAGCTACTATGGTTATAAGTCAAGAGCATATGCTTTTAAAAAAATGTTAATTCTTCTAGGAATGTGAAACATTTTTGTTTCCTATGAAAGGCAAGATTTAGATCATGAAAATCTTTTTCAGCAATCACCATTAATATGAATGCAATTTTCTTTTTACCTAAATAACTGTACTCTTTATTTTAGATTCCCTATTTCACCTTATAGGAACGGTAAATCTTCACAGCAAAACAAATATGCGATGGTAGTGCACATTGAAGGTAGTTCCACGAATTTCAGTATTAAAGCAGCAAATCAATTTGAAATAGATTTTAGAGCTAAATATATTTAACATCACTAAATAATCATGCAAAGATACAACAGCTATACTGAAAGTTAAAAATTCTTTGTGCATGTCTGGTACAGTCTCTAAAATCATATAAAGGTAAGTGAGGATAAACAGGAAGATGAGTCTCTGATGCCTAGGCTCTGCAGTGTTTGAAGTGGTCTCCCACCAGACAGAGTGAAATGCTAACACCTGATCATTTAAAATTAAAATGCATAGATCAAAGTTATAGAGAAAAATCAAGCTTTGACTGGGTGCAAAATGGATGGGATTATCTACTTGTGATTCCTCTAGGATTCTCTTTAGTTACAGATATTGCTATGAATTGCATGAGGACAAAGAATAATTTTTAAAATTCAAATATAAGAGAGTGTCTTACACCAGTGAACAGACCATTCTGTAAACTAACCAATGATAATCAGTTACAATGTGTATGTTCAGTGCATACGCACATGTTTTTTATGGGGTCAAGATTGGAGACAAAAGACAGGTTTAGGAAACAATCAAAGTCCCTTTGCATATCACAAATTGGTGAACATGAATTCAGTTTAAAATTCCAAGCTTGATGCTGGAACTCTTCCTTCTAATGGTCCATTGTATAGTATGATTAAATACTGAATTACATCTGAGGCCACAGCAATATATATATACATATATCTATGTGTGTGTATATATATATATTTACATAGTGTGTATATACATATATTTACATATATCTTTCCAGAACTTACTGGAAATTTCCTGGTTTACATTTTGAAGCTAAGCTCTTTCTTGACTACAATTTTCAGCACTTTTGAAGAGTGTTATGAACTTTGGACTGTCACATCAGGATGCACATATGCATGAGGAATAAAAAGATTTATTATTATCTGAAGTATACATATATATATTGTTTATGTGTACTGTTCAATACCATACCTCCATTTTTAATGTTGTCAATATATAATTTTACAAAAACACGCAAGAAACAAAATACATGTATTGGTTATGTCTGCAAATAGCTGTATAAATGCCAACTAATTGCAGAGATGTATTTATTCATATCTTTGTACAAAATACAACCAGGTGGAGTCTGTTTTACAGCTCCTTAGAATTACAATAACATTTTTAACATTTAAGTCCTTAAAAGCTATTCAGGAAGCCTAATTTTGGGTGTTATGCTTATAATAATGGATAAAACTATCATACTGTCATTTTTTTTTCAAATTTAATAAATTTCAAAGGTGATGCTTATTTTTAAAATAAATTGCCAGCACTGTGTAGAATAAAGATACTATTTAATAGAGGAGAAGACATGGTTCAGGCTTCTGTGTTGATATTGCATAGAATGTGAACAACACTTAGACAGCAATTCCAAATAGGCAATAATAATTACCCATTTGAATTTCAATGTTTGTTTTGCATCATATCAAATAAATAAATATGCTAATAGGTCAAATAACTTGTGCCTATATTAAAAAAAAGGTCAGCAGTCACAGTGTGTTCTAGCATTTTCCATTGTTTCCTATATGCTTGGGCTATACTGACGTAAAACATCAGGAAAACATTTGATTAGCTTTTAGAAATCTCATGTTTTCCTAGTCAAAAAGCCACTGTAGGAACATCAAAGTTTCTCTTGACAGTATCTTTTCAAGAAGTAGCACAATCAAAGGAAAGCAATTTGCATCCTTATAGCACGTCTGTTTGCGTCAGGATAGTCAGTACATTTCTCAGGTATTATGAAAATTTCTACCCTACAGTTAAAAATTTTTGGTTAAGAGAAAAAGCTTTCTTAGGGAACAATGTGAGTCTGAATATTAAATGAGATATAAAAGGATCCTGGGACCTCATCATTTTGCTATTTCTGTTTGTGTGGTGACTCATTCCAGTGGGCTTTGTTTCTCTAGCAGGCTGCAGATAGGTCATCCGGAGAAAGTCACACGTTTTCTGTGTTTCAGCTATTGCAGTCTGAGTCACCCAAATCCTCCAGAAGGCGGAGGTGAGAGAGGAATTGATCACATTTGGAAAATGACAGGGTAGGGCAAGGACATGAAATGACAGGAATGATGGAACCTGAGGCACTCAGAGAAAGATGGAGCTTGCTAAGATGAACCAGGGGGCAGGCTCAGCAGTCAGGGGTTGGGAAGTGATTATGTCAACTTTGTTTCCCAGCAGATGCAGCTGGAAATTTTGGGATCAAATCAAGCCACAAGGCTTAAAAATATTACATCCAAAATTTTGTTATTGCATAAAGAAACCAGATATATGGAGCAAGGAGTTTATTGTCTGTCAGTGTTTTAACAGTCTAAAAGAGTAAATTATCATATTGTAACAGAAAAACTACGCTAATAATTCAATGAAAATTGTATGTAAACAACCTACTACTATTCCTGGTTTATATTCACCTTTCCTCTGGATCTTACATTTGAAAGTTTTAATCTTTCTCAAAAAGCACTGGGTATATGTAAACAGATGATACATGGTATGTCATTAATAATCTAAGACTTTCACAGAGAAGAATATGATGTTCATGGTGAGAGTCCCCTCCACTGAGCCTTGGGGATCCTACTCAGACAATTTTTATATTCTTCCTTATCCTGGACTCCTGCCTTCTGGCTGCTCCCAGCGGAGCATGAGCGAGGCCGCACAGCCTCCCCAGGCTCAGCCACAGGGGCTCTTCTAATTAGGGCAACGACCCTTTGGGTCTGCCGGACCCTTCCCATGGAGGCACTGGCACAGCTCGGGCTCAGGCAGGGAAGGCACCAGGCGCGCGGCTCCAAGGCAGGAGCTGAAACCAGCCTAGCCCAGCTCCTGCCAAGGTGAGCCCAGGCCAGCTCTGAGACTGGCCCTGTGTCATTTCTTACCAGGATTGACAAACTGTATCGGTCAGGCTATGCTAGGCACATTTCTCAAGCTTCCCTTGTACTCTGAATGAATTGCAGAGATCAGAGACAAAGAAGAAGACCAAGGATGTTCTTTAGAGATCAAGCATTGCCCATCTTGAGGTCTTGCCTTAAGACTCCCCTCCCTGGCCCAAGTTGCTCATAAGCACATATGCACAGACTTATTGAAGGTGGAAATTTTTACATTCCTTTACCCAGGCACTTGGTAAGAAATGTAGGTGCAAAATCACACCCCACTTACCACAGAATTATTCATTCTGCACAGGAAATTCATAATAATATGCTAATTCTTCATACTATACAGCTTCAAAATGTACCCAATCTTCATTTTCTTGAGAGCTTATTAACATAATATAGCTACACATCCACATAAACATAGTCCTACCATTAAGCTCAGAAGAAATGTGCACAAAAGGAAAAATAATACGATAATTAGGGAAGAAAATAAGGGAGGAAGAAATTTGACTAAGATCATCAAAACATCTTCAAGAGGCAGGAAGAAACCTAAAGCTTTTTCAGAAACCAGCAAAAAAAGTGCACAACTACTAGTCCTTTGAACTATCAACTAATGAACAAAGGAATCAAAGCAAGGCAAAAATGAAAAGTTGCTTTCTACACTCATATTTGCTACAAAGGGCAATGACGAAATTTCTTGACTCAAAGATAATTTCTATAAGAAATTAATGAGTGGACTTAAAAAAGGCTGATGCCTCTAAGAAAGATGTTATTGAGCAACTCAAAAAAAAAACTCCAGGGCAGTAAATCACTGGGACCAGATGGTGCTGATGAAAGAATTCTGAAGGAACTGAAGTGTGAAATAGCAGAGGTAGCAATGAAGATACGCAATATATCCTTAATAAACCACACACTGTTCCCAAAGATTGGGAAGTTGTTATCTTAGGTTAAAAATAAAATAAAAAAGCCATCTATGATCCTTGGCATGACAGACCAGTGGGCCTTATATTTGCTCCAAGGAAACTGATTTTGAATTTAATTAAAGACAGCATTCATGCAATTATAGCCCAATGGGGTACGGCTTCTGTAAGGGCAAACCTTTCAAACCTCCTAGAAGTTTTAAATAACAGTAGAAAAAAGATTGGTGCTTTTTAACTGACCAGAGTAATGATGTTTTATAGGTTCAGCATATTACCAAACACGTGGGGATCACAGTATACAATCTAATAGATAGCAGTGCAGGAAAAGTACTTCATTTTACCTTCCCAGAGTTACGGTGTCAGGAGAGGCAACTGGCTGCTTGTGAAGTGCTGAAAATGTAATTACCATCTGAAATGAAGATAATCTCACTTGCCTGCTCCTTAACACTGTAATCTCAGGAGAAAGTGTTCTCTGATGACCTTTCAGAACAGAGTCACACAAGTAAATTCTATTGACTTCTCACTGATACATTTTTGAACTTGCTTTTACAGCAACTGTAAGGGAGGGGGTAATGAAAATTTAACTTTGAATAAGCAGACATCTACTTGGAAAGGCTGAAAAATGTTGCTTTAGGGGAACCACTATCACTTTTTTGTTATGGTCTCTTTTTTCATTGCCAGAATTCTCATTTTCTACCTCACAGCTTGAAAGAAGGTAACTGCTAGAGGCTCTAAGGTAGCAAGAACTCATCATTAATCTTCTCATCACTTCATCTTTCTTTCTATTATTCATACCTAATTAGAACTGTGCAGAGAGGGACAATTTCATTTAATCAAAGGTTTTATATTTTGAAATTAGGTTATGAAACAAAAAAACAACCAAAATAACAGTTTCTTGATGGTGAAAGAAAACAGAGCCTTATGAAAAAGAGTGGAAGATGTGGGTTGTCTAAAAAGTTTGTATCCCAGAAACCCCAGAATCCATGTTTCTGGGTTCAATCCACGTGACTCAAGAGTAGCCAATACGGAAAAATTGCTTGGTGTTCCAGTACCGGGGAGCTGTGGGATCCTCAGCCCCGTGGTAATCCAAATGTCTGGCAGCTGCATCAGCCAGGTTATCTCCCTCAGCCAATCTATCTCTAAAATGTCAACAGTGCACACTGTAACACCATGCAGATACATTAGCACAAATCCCAAAGCAATATATTCAAAGTTATATTGAATTCAGTTCAAGGTCTTGCTTGTTCAGCATGAGAGCATGGCTCTGGGCACCATGGAGAGCCACACTCACAGAACTGCCCTCCTAGGAAGTCAAAACCGCTAATGGATTGTGCAGGTAAATTACAAGAAGCCTAAGATTGCCATATATTTAGGGCTGAGTTACAAAGCTTACAAGGTTTGCATCAAATTATTTTTTTATAGAATTCCTAAACTTAAAAAACATACCGTGCTTGGGTATTTGCTAATTAGTATATCCCTGATGCTTTGGTTCAACCTATATCTCTACTGCAAAGTCCTCACTGGACTTCCATCTCATTGCTCCTCTATCACATTTTGTTTCAAATAAATACTATATCATAGACTGTGAAGTTCTATTTTATACATGCTATAGTACAATGAGTTGGTCTTCAGGCAGTACTTCAATACAGGACTTAAATAGCAGTAACAAAAATTTCATGCAAAATACAATTATATCAGAAGAAACTTGAGTTCTTCAAAGAGGATTATATATTTGTCTGTTGTATGACAGATTCATTTATTCACTCTTGTAAAATGGTTATCTGGTACAAATGGTCAATATGTTTTCATATTCTTATTAGCCACCCTTGTAAATCAGTAGTACATTTATAAATGTTTATTTTTGACATACTGAATGTTATAGCTTCAAAACAAATTATTTTTAAGCATGGTATAAACAGAACAGAGGAGTTAGTTATGAAGGCTGTTGAGTTTCACAATAATAACGCATCTGTCTTCATATCACTTTTCTGACTGTACAATACTCCTTTGTAATGCAAATACCAGAGTAATGTAAGCATAATGCTAAGCCTAATTGCCTTACAAAATCTTTATTCGTTTCTCAACATGCATTTTAGTCATTCAACTATTCATTAACAGATAGTTTGCTATGCAGAGATGGTATTTTTCATATGTAAGGCAATTTATAGAGTATAAGAGTGCTTACAGTACTGAGCTGTTATACAGGTCATTGACCTGTATGGAAATTAATGAAGAAAGCTTCTTAACTTAAGAGTGCCATTGAAAAAAATGAGACATGCCAGCAATGCAAATATATAATGTTTATCTATGTAAATCCCTTCTATATACATCAAATGCCAGACAAAAATCAATAAATACAACTCTTTTTTCTTTTTTCCATCAATCACTCTATTACAGTTATCAATAACCAAATCAGGCAAACAAGAAAATGATCTTCAAGTATTACTTGTTAGAATTTATGGTAATATTCAAAAATTAGATTGACCAATCACTAACCTTCTAAAACAATCCTTGCACATAGATTCAAGTGTGATTAAAATCAGTATCAGCTCTCAGTTCTGAGGTCATCCTAATTAAGTCTTAATACTACGACAGGTGCAAGACCTTGGCCTTATTGAACTTCATGAGTTTCATATAGGCCTACTCCTCCAGCCTGACAAGGTCCCCCTGGATGGCATTCCTTCCCTCGAGTGAATCAACTGCACTGGTCAGCTTTGTATCATCTGCAAAACTGCTGAGGGTCCGCTCAATCCCAGCATCTATTAATAAATATACTGAATAATACAGGTACCAGTATAGGCCTCTGAGGGACACCACTTGTTACTAATTTCCTTATGGACAGTGTGCTGTTGACTGCAAGTCTTTGCAAACTGCCGTCGGTCCAATTCCTTATTCATCTTTTATTCCATCCATCAAAGCCATGTGTGTCCCATTTACAGACAAGGGTGTTGTGTGGGACCACATAAAGGCCTTACAGAAGTCAAGGTAGATGACATCCATAGCTCTTCCCTCATCCACTGCTGTGGTCAGTGCATCGTAGATGGCCACCAGATTACTCAGGCACAATTTTGTCTTTGTGAAACCATTCTTGCTGTTTCTAATCACCTCTCTGACATCCATATGTCTTGACATAGCTTCCACAAGAATCTGTTCCCTGATATTACTGGTGATAGAGACAAAGGTGTCTGGACAGTAGCTCCCATGAACTTACTTTTTGTACAGATTAGAAATGTTAGGCATATGAATTAGTATAACTTTCAAATTTTTGAAATGCTAAGCGTATACATAAATGCTACTAGTATTTTACTAAATACTTCTTGAAACAGTTATTGTGGAAAGTACTGTATACTTTTTTACAAGCATACTTTAGATTTCAAGGGATAAAGGGTCCACTAGCATGTACTGGTTATTTCAGTGATTGACACTGTGTCTGTTGCTTGACACTAAATTAATCTGCTTGCTGCTTTTAGTTTGTATTAATTTCATGCATTTGAAATAGCATCTGATTCCATAGGACATCTGTATTTGGTATATTGGGATTTTTATTTTCCAGATTTCTCTAGCATTTTAAGTAGTCATAGGTATGTTATAATGAAATTTCTTAAACTACTTTATATAGGTCAATTGGCTAAGCCCTTCACTCCAAAACTCTGCAAGGCGGTTTCCAAAACTTGTGTCATTCTTCTAGCTCTTTTCTAAATCCTGAATTATTTTTCTTTATACTTTACAGGAGTGGAAATAAGGAGCAGGGAAGCAAGGATTATCCAAGGATACATTGAAAGCATTGCACCAATTGAAAATCTACATTTGCAGATACATGACGTATCCTTTAAAATCTCTAATTCTTCTCATTTTTGTAATCTCTGTATTCACATTTAGTATCACCACAGAGTTGTGCAGCATCGTTTTCAAAAGTTATTTGCAGTTTAGCTGTTTATTATGTCTGCTTTTACAACATCATTTTCTTTTTGTAATCCTCTCCTTGCAAGTGTAATGCAAGTACTACATTTCTACCTGTGTGATTCAAGCCATTTAGCATGTCCTGTTAAACTGACTTGTTCCATTCCAATAATGCTAGAATGTTCTTCAGAGGCCCACACTATTCATAATAATCTACTCAGCTTTATTAAAAATCAACAGCATTAGAGATCTTATTTTTTCTTAGAATTATTAGGAATAAGCTACTCAAACCTATAGATCTAACAAAAAATAATTTTCCATTTAAAATCTGCCTGATTATTTCTGAAACAGAAAATATGGCTGTTTCATTGAAACTATGAATTCATCATCAAACTCTCCTGCAGGTGCAGCAGAAAAACATTTGTTAAGCATCTTACGCCACCGTCCCATGCCCTTATTAATCTTCTACAGTCTTTATTTAAAGAAAATTGAAAACAATAAAAATCTACAACACCACAGCATTTCACTTTCCCATGTTTAAAGTAACATTACTCTTCCTGCGTTAAGTTGTGCATTGTCTTCTGTATTCCTGGTTGAATGCTTAAATGCATTTCTTTCATTGGAACAGTCACCTCTACCTATGGTCTATATAAATATAACAAAAACCAGTGGAGAAATGGATAAAACCAACACGCTATAGACTCCTACTCTGCAATTGGCTCTGTCAGCAGACCTCATGAAAACTTGTCAATCTGATGAGGATCCAAGTGCATAAAAATTCAGGGCTGTAACAAGGACAGGGAAAGATGAGTTCTGTGGTACCTTTCTTGTCATTGCTGCTGACACTGTCACATAAAAAGAAATACTGAAGCTTTACAGACACATGGTTGAAAAAAAATGGGCAAGAAACACAAAAGGGAACAGAATACTGTATAGAAGACTCTAGGAATATTAATTCCAAAATTTAGGATTACATTTTTATCCTGTGTTCTCCTTGTTATGCTGGGGATTGGTTCTTTTGGTTATGTTAAATTCAAAATGTTAAGAGACAGTTGAAAGCAAGCAGATTATCACCCACTGTTTCCAGAAGGCATAACTACATAAAATCTTCTGGCAGCTTTGTAAGCAAGAAGAAACTGATCACGATTGGCCATTTCAGCACTGAATTCATGCATATTTCCCTCAATATTCGCAGTTCCCATCCCTAATGGGAGCTGACAGAATGTAAATGAGTTTCTAAAGGAACCAGCAAAAGTGGCAATTTTTCTCATTTAATCTTCAGATGAGCTGTCTGTCTCCCAGCTGCTGAGCTTCATTAGAATTCTGAAACTAATTTCACCTATCAACACATGATTATTGGTTTGAGTGAGGGTTTTGGGATACTCTGAGTAAAAATCGCTCTACAATGTAGAGTTGGCTCAATAAAAAAAAAAAAAATAAAAAAAAAAAAAATAAAAAAAAAAAAAAAAAGTTTTGAATAGAACTGGCAGGCTTCAGAACAGTCAGTTCTTACCCTGAAGAAAACTTTCATCTATCTTTGGAGTCTGGGAAAAGTTCATCTTATACAGATCAGCAACGTAAAAAAATGTGTGATATGTAGGAAAGCTAGAAAGAGATTACACTTTATTTATTAGCATAAAACAAGTTAGAAAAGATTAATATTTCTGCTCAGTGACAGAAGCCAGTATTTAGCAATTACTGTTATTTTTAACAATTAAAATACAAAGAGTAATAATGAGATTTAAATTATAAAGAAGTAGAAAATAATGAGGAAAAAAATAGAATCACTAATTGATTCTTCTATGCAAAGTGAGCAAGTTTTCAATATTAACATCAGATTAATATTGTCTTTTCCATATCTTCCCTGAAGTCATGCTTTGGTCATCTCCAATATTCATTTTCTGTCACTCGTTCTCAATCAAGCAATCAGCTAAGTCTGTTTATCTGTTTAAAGATCTGTGATGGCCACTGAGGTCACCACAAATTAGTCATAAAACTTTATGTATACAAAGAAAAAAATAAAAAATAATTAGTTTTGTACATATTAATTTGTCCAGAAAATTATATATGTCTGCAGGAGAAGGGTACAATTGTTATCATGACTGTGAGTCCTTGTCACTGGACAGTTTTGTTTTGTTGTGATTTCCTTCCGATTTATTACCAAAAAATCTGTTCTTTGTCATCCATTTACCCCTGTATTTCGTCTTTATGGATCAGTACATACTCATAACAAGATGCACTTCATTTCTCTCACTGCTTTCATTTGGGAAGTCAAGTTTTCCCTAATCTTGCAAACTATTCAGTGCTCTCTCAAAGTACAGTCCATTTCTCACAATAATTCGGCTTCGACCTAGTTATCAGTTACATCACAAATAATTTGTCTCTGTTGGTCCATCTGTTATCTGCACAGCTTACATGATTTAGCTTTATTATGCAGGGGTAATAGAATGGCTAATAGTCTCAACTGGCAGTCTGTTTCTTGTAAAGAAAATTCCTTTCCCCTGTGATATTATTGAATGCATCACAGCAGTCTTGAAATTTCTAAGTGACTTTGCCTAGTATTTTGCATTCCCTTTCTTTCTCCCAAAAGAGCATTGCTCTCAGCTTGCAAGACAACATTTCGATTGTTTCCAACTCTGATTTCTCTACACTACTACCCACTTTAACTTAATGCAATTTTACACCAGTAACCTCTGACACATGTGTTAATGGACCACAGAGGCACTGAGCACAGAGAACAATGTTTATTTCTCATCCCTCAGTCCAATGGCATGGGGCAGTTTGCAGAAAGATAAATATACCACAAAAGAGATTAGCATAACCCGATACACCAGATAGGGTACAAAAGAGAAGGAACAAGCTAACTCTATAAAAGAGAACCCCTTTTTCAAGGTCAGATCATTATATTCTTTTTAAAAATCAGGATGTCCCAGGAATTAAAAAGAATTTCTTGAATACAGAGGACTTGGAGCTAAAACAGCTTCATATTCCCTACTCATTTCTATGGGCAATGGAGCACTGGGATTTCTTAAAAATACAAAATTAAATTAAATTAAAGAAAAAGGAATAATCATAGAGATAAATACAAGAGTAATTTGTGTTTACTAATTAAAACTTTTCACAGCCACTTTCCAATAAAGCACTTATAAGAAATGAAAAGTAAAATTTCAGCTATTTCTAATTCTAGTATACGTATACAGGCTTGAGAAGCGAGCCTATGCAAACCTCATGAACATGAAAAGAGCCAAGTGCAAAATCCTGCAAGAGGCTTGGCGCAATCCAAAGCATAAATACAAGCTGGGCAGAGAATGGATTGAGAGAAGCCTTGAGGAGAAGGACTTAGGGGTTTTGGTTGATGAGAAGCTTGCCATGACCCAGGAATGTGCAATGACAGTGCAGAAAGCCGAATGTATCATGGGCTGAATAAAAAGAAGCATAGCCAGCAGGTCAAGGGAGGTGATTATCCCCCTGTACTCTACTCTAGCAAGGCCACACTTGGAGTAATGCATCCTTCTCTCGGGCCACCAACATAAGAAGCACTTGGACATATTGGAGCAGCTCCAGAGGAGTGTCAGGAAGACGCTCAGAGGGCTGGAGCACCTCTCCTATGAATATGGGCTGAGAGAGTTAGTGCTGTTCAGCCTGGAGCAGAGAAGGCTCCAGGGAGCCCTTACAGCTGCCTTCCACTACAGGAAAGCTTGAGAGGGACTTTGTGCAAGGGCATGTAGTGATAAGACAAGGAGTAATTACTTCAAACTGAGAGTAAGTTTAGATTAGATATTAAAAATTCTTCGCAGTGAAGGTGGTGAGGCACTGGGACATGGTTATCCACAGAAGTTGTAGATGTCCTGTCCCTGGAAGTGTTCAAGGTCAGCTTGGATGGGGCCCTGAGCAACCAGGTCTGGTGAAAGGTGTCCCTGGCATGGTAAGAGGCTTGGAATTAGACGGTCTTAAAGGTCCGTTCCAACCTAAGGCATTCTCTGACTGCACATCGCAGAATGCCTGGTCAGTAAATGTAAGCCACGTCCTATGTGTAATTCACATCACAGGCTTAAAAAAGACAAGTCTGAAAAGTACTACGAGAGAGATAATTGCAGTAGCCTACAGTCAGTATGAAAAATTTGTGACTGTATCAGAGATACTCGTCATTTTTCTAAACTAACATATGTAAGAATTGTTTATTACACAACTGTACTTTATGAATTTGTAACTTCTTTATGGGATGCTCAGCAGGATAACTACAGAAAGTCATTATTATTCAATACATATCAAGTGACTTTAACAGGACTCTTTTTCGTTTCTCATATTCATGCATTTGGTGTAGCTAATAACCCATAAAGCACCTTTACAGTCAATTTAACCTGCTTTAAATTTATATTTATCAACTATACAACACACTCCCACTTGCTGCAGTTGCTTCAACAGGTTACCATTATACTAAAGCATTACAACAGCCTTCCAGTACCTAGAGAGGGCCCAGAAAAAATCTGAAGAGCGACTTTGTAGAGGGGCATGTAGTGACAGGACTAGAGGGAATGACTTCAGTGAGAGAAGTTACCTTTAGATTATATGTTAGGCAAAAATTCATTACTGTGAGAGTAGTGAGGCACAGGCACAGGTTGCCCAAAGAAGTTGTGAATGCCCTATCCCTGAGAGCACTGAAGATCAGGATGGATGAGACTTTGAGCAACCTGGACTAGTGATGGTGTCCCTGCCCATGGCAGTGGTCTTGGAGCCAGATGATGTCTAAAGTCCCTTCCAGCCCAAACTGTTGTATGATTCTCTGATTCTATGATTCTATAATACAGTTAAGTCAATGGTAAAGGATTTCACATATCACAGGAATGAATATTAACACAGTATTATCTGTGCTACCATAGTCTCTTTCCTGGTAAATACCCTTCTTTTTTGTTGTTTTACTGCTTGCTTTAATTCTTATAGTGGGTGTAAAATGGACAAAACTCTTCTTTACAAAAGATTTCATAGCTAGCTAGAAATGGCAATTTTTCAACAGGTTTAGTTCAGGGTCTCTCACTAACTGCATTTCTGTTCCTGGTAGATAACTCACTGATGATTCTTAATCTCATAATGAAAAAGACAGGTCCTGGGAACAGATATTGTCACACAAGTTATTAATATGTGTACTGTGTCTTAAGGAAAAAACCCATAATAATTCCATAAAAGGTAGTAATTATAGTAGGAATAGATGCACCTTATTAAATAATAGTGAAATGAAAAGTGCCTTGAATTGGATAAGCAACTGAAGATTAGACAGACATGAGCAGCATATAGCATTTGAATCATAAGAATACAAATTCATTCAAATTTTCAGTTCTAATTACAAACTCTTACCCCCTCACATGATTTTGGTTACCAGAAAGGTCATTCTTTTTGTCTTGTTTATATATAATAATTTTTAGACAAAGCTATAGTTTCAAGGGTCTGTCTGGGAGAGACAGTACATTAACAAAGGGTCCCACAGTCTCAGGGATCGCTGCTATTTCCCTAAAACCAATGAGATGACTTATGTTGTTCCCAAAGCTGTTGGATCAATCCTAGAAACCTCTAATCAGACAAAGCTGGAAAAATGCAGCTGAGGTTGTATTAAATGCATCTGAGGTTTTTTGGTTTTTGGTTTTTGGTTTTTTATATCATGCAAGGTTTTTTTTGCTGGGGAGGTTATACATGGATTTGGGATATTAAAGGAAAGAGCAGGATACAGGTGTTATGGCATTCCAATTACCTTTACAAAGGGGTATTCAGAAAGAGCATGATTCATTTCTACGTTCTTCGGTCTGTGAAATGGCTGATATTAAGTAAACCTCAGAAGTGAAATAACCTTATTTCAGACTTCTTTACCCCTTGTCATCTTTATACACACAGAGCACGCTTTATACCGGACCACTGCCCATGGTAAAATTTCATTTGCATAAATGTGCTTCATGAATTGAACTTGTATTTTTTCCATCCTTTTTTCTGGGTTTCTAGAACTATTAATGTGGATCTGAAGCTTTTTCATAGTGTCATTCACAGTGGTAGGTTATACTTATTCATTTGCTTAATTAGTTCATTTATCAAATGGATGTGCTCCATTGTAGAGAAGCCTGATTAAAAGCCTGTCTTTTCTGTTGGTTGGTTGGACTCCAGCTCGGCTGTGAGTTGATTTCACTAAAACCAGCCAAAAAGTTTATAGAATGAAGACATGAGCCTGATCGATCTCCAGTTCCTCCTGTTGTGTTCACAAGAACATTAATAACAAGTAATTTTTCTGAAATTACAGAAAATGAGGAATTTTCTTTCATTTGTCTGCTAAGGACAGAGTTAAAATTGGTCTTATTATAATTATTATTTATATTGCAGTGGTTTCATTGTGCATGTTACAAATGTGTAATAGAGACTCTTTTGAAAACCTTAAATTCTAAAGAGAAGAGAAAAAGGGGAAACAAGAAATGGAGACAGAGAAAGGTGAAGTAACTGCTTAGAGACCACACAGCAAGTCACAACAAAACCAAAAATAGAAGAAGTGTCTTGTCTTTCAGTTCACATTGTCTCCAAAATTCCCAGCAAAAAAATCACAAATTCTCTGAAATAAGTTCCCTACATGTTGAATATCAGTTTTCGTGCTGTCAATTGAGTGAACATCTGCTGTTTTCTTGGCAACAGTTCCAGCCATTTTGAGGCACATAATATGTTTTGTTCCTTTGCACTATTCATCATGATACCTCACAAAAAATAAATACAATTTAAATTATGCTAACATAAAGAACGTATAGTACAATGTTTCACCTAGGGGTTGCCTAGAATGGGCACAGGAACAGATCAAATTTTATATGCGTTTGTAATATTTTATGCCCATTTCTGTTGAAAACAATGCACATTAAAGGAATACTAAGAACCATATTTATGCTGTGAAACACAAGAGCAGAACAGTGCCTAAAAGATGTGTTCTCTCACAAATGGCTGCATTTAATATACTTTGGATAAATAAATTTTAGTCAATCTGAGTGATTTTGACAAAATAGAAAAGATTTCTGAAGAGATTTCTATATATTTAATAAGGCTGATGGATGGATCTTGCTTATCAACCTATCTTTTCCAAAGTAAATTATAGTCCAAAGCAATGGCAGTGCAGAACCATTGCCAGCAGATCAGCTGCAGTGCAAACAGAACATGGTTACTGGGAATAACTAGCAGCAAACATGGGAAGCAATTACAGAGGACTATGTCCTGGAGTCTGATGAGGTATCTGATTCCTCAGATAGAAGGTTATAGCTGATGTAAGAGGTTTATGTTGATTGGACAACAGGACTCGGTAATTTTGGTGAGGCTGCTCTACACAGCATTCTAAATTTGACCACTCATTGTAGGGCCTTGAAAACACAACACATCCTTCAAGTATAAAGAGCAAGTGGTATGAAACAAGCACAGAAAACAATGAAAGGTTTTTCCATTAGATAATAATCTACTTTCGTTTTACAACGTTGTGATACGTATGAAATTTATAGTGCCATTTGAATATCACTTTTCTTAAAATAACACAGACTGAGATAAAATAAAGACTCAATCCTAAAACAGTTCTAGTAATTTAGACCACAGCTGTGGGGTTTACTGAATTCAGTCACAGTATTTGAACTCATTAAGTAAAAAGCTTGAGAGGTTCTTGGATTTAGGTCACTGTTTTAGTGGTATCCCTATGCCATATAAAGCCAAGACTGAAGTCTCCCTATTACGTTTCCTATCCAAGACCTTAATTTGCTTGGAAAATAGATCTGGGAATGCAGAACAGAAGGAAGGGGAGCAGGTTTGAGCTGGCTCCTGTTCAGGACACAGAAGAGATGAGGCTCTCCACAGTATGCATGAAATGGCAGAGAGAAGCAGGTCTTTGTCCCACTGATTTTCTTGCCAAATTAAGGGTTCAGAAAGCTTGAATATTAAGACTACAGCCAAGTACTATAAATTTACCTTTCACTGAATATTAAAAACTTGGGAGTTTAGGTTTTGGTGACTTTTTGGGGGGTGGCTTTTGGGTTTTGTGGGGGTTTTTTCTTGGTCTGTTGGGGTTTTTTTTGTTTTGTGTGTTTGGGGCTTTTTGTTTGTGGAGTTTTTTTGGTTTTTGTTTTTGGTTTTAGTTTTGGGTTTTTTCTTGGGTTTTTTGTTTCATTGTGGTATACCTTCTAATGAATAGGCACATGAGCCTATTTATATTTCTATACTCATGATGTTTTGAGCTTAAACACAGCCAAAAATGAAGATGTAAGAGTAGACAAAGGTGAAAGTGGGAGGTGAGAAACAGCTTACGGTAAAAAGTCACTGAAACCACTTTAACTTTTATGATCATTTTAGCCTAATTTTAACTATCTCCAAGTCACTCATGTAATCAAAACTAAACTGTGTGTTCCAGCCACAGAGAAGGGAGGGTTAGACATCTCCTCATTAACTGTAAATTTATTATCTTCATTATTTTAAGACAGAATGAAATACTTTCTAACACTTTTTGCCTGTCATTGACTCTGGATGAAATCCACATGTCTATGCACCTATGGAAGAATAGATGTGCCTTAGAAAGTTGCTTCTCTCAGTCTGATATTCTCTGAAATTAGAAGGAGAATCCTGATGCCCTTGTTGCTCTGTTAATGATTTATAATCTATTATCAATATATATTAAGATAATTGATAGCATCCTACTTGACTAGCCACAGAAATTGTTAAACTTAGTAGAAAGGGGAGTAACATAAGCAAAGTAATACTGTAACCCTTGAAAATATCTCCAATCTAGTAGAATACTCTCAAATAAATACCACAGCAGAGCATAAAGCATCACGTGTGCAGAGTTTTTACACTTCAAATTTACTTGCATGTTCACTAAGGTTGCAGAGACAGCTGTGCACAAGGCTCACCCAAACAGATGGACTCCCTTGTTATTCTAGCTAGAGCAGAATATTTCTTCCCTTATCTTTCCGTCTCTTCCAAATCACATTGTAATTTCCCTTCTTAGTTTTAGCTATGTTCTTCACCTTATTTCAGGTTTCTTGAATTTATTTTCACTGAATTTGGCTAAATTCACAAATATACTTTTTTATAAGTTTCCTTGTGAGTCTTTAGTGTTCTTACTCTTCAATGTCAAATTCAGTTTTGTAACCTACATTGCAATGTTGTTCCCTGTTGTTCATCAATTTCAGTCAAGTGATTTCTATTCAAAGTTAATAAAAAAATGTTTGGCATTAGATAACTGTAGGTAAAAATGTTTCTAGGCAGAGAAAGACAGAGAGAAAGAGATGCATATACAATTCTGATTATTTTTATGAATTACTTAGTCTGCTAGGTTTTTAATTATATCAAACGCAGCTTTTTATAAGCCTAAGGCCAAAATGCTTGTTTGCCCCTTACTTGCTTTCATTAACTTAGCCAAAAAGACGGATACAAATGAGAATTAGATCATCTACTTAGACAAATATTTTTTTCTTTCTTTTCTTATACCTATAAATAATAAACCAGGTAACAATCTTAATCTGATTGTTAGGATGCTCAGGAGATGACAGAGGAGATCTGGATTACTTACAAGCAAAAACATGCATCATCATCCCACACGAGTTTTACAAACATCAGGTTATGAGGTTCTATTTGTCACTTTTTGTAAGTACAGAACTATCAGACTGAAAAGAATTAACAACTAAGCACCCAGTCCGATGACTGGGCTATGATCAACTGTTCACACAAACAGGACTTGCATGGAAGATTAAAGAAAGGCCTCTACAGCATTCCCACTAGGGTGGTAATTAGCATAATCAGAAAGAATTTAGGAGCTTGAATACAGATGCCGGTTCTGTTGGGTCTGGGAGAACCACACTCACCGACAGGGCTGTGCACGGACAGTATGCAAGAGCATTTGCAATGACAATTTCATCAACAGTCACTAGCAAGTTTGAACTGATAGCCAAATAAATACCTTTTTTCTCCATATGTCCTAAATTGAAACTAAAATTAATTATGGACTGATGGAATATATTGTTTCCAGTAATTTAGAGCAGTTCTGTAAACTTTGGTTAAAAAGATCAAACTAGAGAGGTTGTACCAAGGACAAAGCAGGACAAAGCATCAGGAATAAAAGACCAGTGGTTTGTACTAAGAATGGTGGCATGAAGGAGACACTGAATTCCATTAAATAACAAGATTTAGTGCAAGGAGAAAAGGGAATGAGACAAAGCACCTTAGAACAAAGTTGGTGAAACATGAAAACTCCATTTCCTATGAGAGGTTACAGTATAAAGACTATAAAATATACTACTATCCTTCACTTTGTAGTAGACCTATTTAAAAAGAAAAATATATATAGTTGCTAGGAAATACTGTTTCCTTTATGACCTTATGTGATTCTTATTAATTTCAAATAGATCTAAGCCAGTGTTGATAGATATTGCATATTATTTTCACATATCATTTGTTTATAAATCTTCATGTTGTTTCTGCACACTAGAATTCAAACAAAAAATCTATCCAATCATTATGAAGAGTACATGTTGTAACATGTAGCAAAACTGCCAAGTGTCTCACATCTCTTTATGTACATTTAGTGAAGGAAGAATAGGGAGAGTATGTATATATCCATTTAGTTTTCACATATATACTATTTTGAACAGATAATAGCTATGTTTTTGCTTACAGTACAAAGCATTTGCAATACTCTTTAGATCTATGGATCCTATGATACATATGGAATATGATTGCATAGCTGTAAATCAAAATTGCTCTTATATTACATTAAAGGGTTTTTTCCTCAGGCTATTGAAAAAACTGAGATAATTCTAATGGATTTGGATAATTGTTGCATTGTATCTAGGTAATATTTATAATATTTCATGCATCTTTGGCATTTCTTCAAGGCAACGTCTCCCTGTAACAAGGCTGACATAGGTTTTTAAGGACCTTGGAAAAGCACATTTCCTGATTTACTTCAAGAATCTTGGCTTTAAGATCAGCTACTTGAAAGGTACTGCTTGGCATCACAAATTAGAATACCTCTGAAGCTCACACAGCTTATGCCAGGCATTAGCTTGAGCCCATCAGCTCTCAGAAAACATGTTAATAAGGCCAACTATGGTGTTAACTCCCTTATCCGGGTGAAACGAGCCGTGTGTGTGCAAGAAGGCATGTTTGCGCACCCCATTATGTAGTTTCATGTCATGTTCCAGACATATCTTGGTAGTTCAGTGTTTAGGAATTCACTTCTCATTGCTTTATACAGCTGATTACACATATAAAGACTCTGCTATTGAGTACACAGTGCATGGGACTGTTTTGTTAACAAATGTTCTGTGCCACGGATGAGGTGGCACATAATTACAAAAAACACAGATCTTCTTTGTCTTTTTTTGTTTTGTGAATACCTGTTTTAAAACAAGTAATGAAACATTTTTACTCTCAAAATTACTTCCTGTAGCAATTTGAGTTAACTTCGTTTCTAGAGTCTAACATTTGTTGTCTCTACATTTTTCCCTTGTCAAATAATACTTTGAAGAATGTACAGTCACACCCTTTGTAACAGCAAGTCTTTCTTTTCATGTCTCCACAACTGTGAGAATAGCTGAGGATGCATTCATCCTTTAATTATCCTCAGTAGCAGCTTAATGTGGATATATAGCTTTCAAGACCAGAGGAGACACCTTTTCATGGAGCTATACTAGCCCAGGAGATAGCTTAGAGCTAAATCTGAAAGGTCTTAATAGTGCATTGTTTTGATTAGACCTTCTTTTTGTTTTGGCTTCTCTTAAAGGGTGGAATGAAATTCATGGGAACAACTCAAATCTACAAAAGAAAATATAGATCATATAACTATCTTAAGGAGATTATGGTGAAGTGAACAGCATATATATATATTAAATCACTATTGCATTACCTTGCAATACGGAATTATTTAACTGCAGAGAGCAAAGCAGAACAGACACACCTAACTGAAATGTCATGCTCTAAACTAGCCTGTGGTTGTGACTCCCTAAATAAACATGAGAATGTGTAAGTTCCTCTGTTGACCAAATCTTGACTTCACTCACAATCAGGCTGTTGATCTCAGACATATCTCAATGTACCAGGAGCAGCAGAGAGGAACTGACTGTTCCCCCTCCACCCATGTTGTGTTGCCTGAGGGGGGAGCGGAGGATCTAGAGGAGCTAGGAATGAAGGAGTGAAGATGAACCTGGGAAAAAGGAAAGTGTTTCTTTAAAACTGTCTTTGTTTCTCACCATCCCAGTATATTTTAATAGGTAAAAAATTTAATTTGTTTTTCCAAGTCATCTGTTTAGCACATGACAGAAATTGGTAAGTGGTCCACTTGTCTTTATCTTGACCTGCAAATTTTTTATATCTTGTCCGCTTGTCCTGTTGAGGAGGAAGAGTGAAACAGCAGCCAGGTGGCCATCTGACAATTGGCCAAGGTCAATCCGCCACAGTCAGTAACAAAGAACAGTCACAAACACGAGAATGTAATTTCCAATTTCCCAAAAAAATCCTTCGTGTACTTTCCAGTGGTGAACATATATCTAAGGAGAACTGAAGCGAGTTCTAAAAAAATTAGATTTATTATTTGCATGCCAAGAACCACATTAGTGAACAGGAACCTTCAGAGTTCTTTGGATCTTTCAAGTCAGCATCTTTAAATATTACAAATTCTTATTAAACAAATTGATCAGTTGTTATTATATTTCCCTGATTGCACTTAGGAATTCGGTCTGACTATTTATGAAGTTTATATTTTTGAGCCTTATCACAGTAGAATTAGACACACTTGAAATGCATCACAATGCATACATATTTTCAATAAAATGTTTTAAAGAGAAAGCTTCATCTCTAGAATAATTATATAGACCTCTTCCCAATTTATTGCCCTAGAGATCTCTTAAATACGAATGAAGGTTAGAAAGATTTTACCTCCTTGTCTTTATGTTGTGTATACTTATAATGAAAGAAATATACAGCAAATTCTCTGTTTCTTGACTTAGTCCTACTCTAATTATACTGTCTTTGGAAAAAAATCCTTGAAGACCCAGGAATGTTTGAGACTCCTGGGAACTCTTCAGCAGTTAATCCAATGCCACCTAGTGTTAGAAAAAGAAATCACTACTTAGTTCTGCTGTGAAATAAGGTGGGCACTGGAAAATGAGACAAGTGGAAGACTTACAAAGGTTGAATTGTATTTAATTTTTAAAATAACATTTTAAGATGCAGTCTGTTTACTGCTGCTGTGATATTAAATGGAAATTAAATAAAATAATTAATAGAAGAGTAGACAAGAAACAGTGGGGGAAAGAAGTATAACCTTTGGTTTTGAATTGTTAGTTTGAATATCTATTTCAGGTAGTGTTGATCTAAAGTTTAATATTGAATTTATGATCAACTAATTTTCAAAAATTTTCCAACAGTGTTAGCCCACATTACTTAAAATATTTTCTGTCTTTTGAACAACTGTAGCACTTGAGAATTAATGGATATTTATAGAGAGACAATTTTGAAAGCTATGTCCTAACCCCCAGACACATATTCTTCAAAGATGAATTATACTATTTTGGATTTGAAAAGAAAGAAGAAAAAAAAAAAAAAGACAATAAAATGTCCTGCTATATTATATACGTGAAGAAGAGTGTGCTGGAAAAGGAATAAATATATCCATAAAATTCAGGAAGTTTCTGAGAAGAATGCCTCACAAAACAGCAGAGAAAATAAACAGAATATTTGGGGGTGGAAGGAGGGATTTGGCTTTCAGACACTCATGTTTTGAATATTTGTGACTGATAACTCATTTGGATGTTGCTTCTTTTCCTGGTCCCAAACTGTTGGTGAGCAACTCATGATTGTTTCACTTCAGCTTATTTTTTGCTGCAATTGGTTGATCTCTTGGTTGTTCGTATTCACTTTGTTACTCTTGATTCTAAATTAAAACCTGCCTTGACTACCCATGCAACAAATCAGCATGACAAGAGAAAACCAAACCCAAACACTTTGCACACTGTGCAGTACTCAGCAGCAGAAAATGAAATATCCAAGAAAAGAGTGAAGTTTACTTTGTTGGTTTGGGGTATTTTATATGTATTCATGTGAATATTTGTGCTGCAACCTGAAACCTCATAGTACACTTTAATTCACAACTAGGAAAAAATCTTTCCCTAAGAAAGTACCTGTTACTAGTCATCATGTTTCTTACTGTCATTTCCCAAAAATAATTGCTGAAAGGTCAAGAAAGAGGATTTTATATATTCTTTTATACTTTATGAAAAAAGAGCCTATTCTCTCAACAATATGCACCTATAAGATTTGATAACCATCATGCCATATCTACTCTAGTTTACATATACAAATACTGTGAGACACTTTTTAATGCTTTTGTTAACCAGTATATGAGAAAATAGAACAATGAGTAGTCTTTAGAAGCATTTAGAGGAAAAGTCTATTATCATGAGACCTTGATGGGTCAACTCTTTACTGAAGTTCATAAGGTTAGTTGAAACATTTTAATCAGTTGAGAGTGACAGAAAACACCTTTTTTCAGTAGTATATAAACAGCCCTTGGTATGAGAACAATCTCTGCAATTATATCATCACTTTGTAATAGAGCATGTCAAATCCTTAATCCTGGTATTGTAAGAGAATATAGCGGGCACCTCACTGAAAGAGAATGAAAAACAACAGGCTTGAATACATTAAAAAAAAGGCTGAACTTACATTGAATTTAATAGTTGGAAAGGAAATTCCTACTATGTATAGGGCAAAGCAAAGCCTCTGAGACCTGTTTTTTTCATTATAATAATGGTTACCTAAGAACAGTGCACATTCTCCATAAGCCAATAAACGTGTAAGAGATGCTGAACAACCATTTTATTGTTTTTAATTTAATCTTCAAGAAGTTGTGGAGCAAGTGTCAGACAGTATTGTTTGCCACTAAAGAGACTCAACACCTTCTAAGATGCTGTAATTTCAGCATATAGTAGTATCTAGATTTCCATTCACAGAAACATATGCACTATAATGTCAAGATGGACCCCAGATTCTAATGTGAAATTAGAACCAAATACAAAGTTTTTCAAAATAGGCCCTGGGGATTGTATTGGAGTTCAGCCTGCTTTATACATAGCGCATTTTTTCATATAAACATATTTTATACACCAAGCAAAAAAGACAAATATATACTTTTCATCATTTTCTGTTCTAAAGAATAGATAACTGACAACTGTAACAAAACCAATTTTGTTGTATTGCTATGAGCATAAAACATAGCTGTACTTCCCAATTTAAAGGAATGGGAAAGAATGAATGACTGCTTCTATGCAGTGTTTTTTTTTTGTTTAATATGTATCTTCTTATTAAAAAGTCCTGAACTGACCAAAAGAAAATAGTGGTTCAATTATCAGCACTGACAAGAAAAAGAAATCCCAGGGGTGAGAGAAGGTTATCTACATGGTTAATAAAGATCACATTTTATGATAGGAATCTTCTTTAACAGATATTACTCTGACATGATGAGGAAAGAAAGCCAATAATTAATTGAGTTTATGAGGCTGAAATAAAATAATAACAATAATAATAGATTAGCCATTATTTAAGCAAAATATTCTACAAGACTTGTCATGTTCGTATGTTATTTTAAATGCCATGTCTTTAGCAAGGAAATGCATAGCATTTGTTTAGATTTGTTTATTTGTAGAAATTGTTGTATTATTTCTCAATACAGTATCTCTAATACATGGAAGTTTTTTCCCTTTAAGAGTGGGACTGGTTAAAACTTAAATGATAGAGATTAGATACATTTTCTTCAACAAATTTTCCATTTTAATACAGCCCAGGAGAATAAGTGCCATTACAAACTGGGGTGGGAATTAGTCACATCAAAATAGTCTGCTTATACCATGATCACAAGCACTTTAGTATTTATATATTCTACCGGCAAAGAGATGCAGGCATTATTATCTGTGATCTGAATTGTTCTGTGTGTCTGTCTTTCTCCTTAGGAACTGAAGAAACCTCAGTACAGTGATGATGGTGCCCAGTTTGGGCACGTGGGCTGTTAAGGTTTTCTGTAGTGTGAGCTCATTGAAACAAACAGGTGAAGGCAGGCAATGCAGAAGATAAAAAAAAAAAAAAAAAAAAAAAAAAAAAAAAAAAAAGAAGAAAAAAAAAGGTCTATAACAAGAAAAAAAGTGAGATGAACAAGGTCTGGATTCATTCCATTTAACTTGAGATAGCCTGCTAAGTTAGGATCATCAGTCACTCTAGGCTCCCTCCATAGAAAAACAAAGTAGAGATAAGAACTTTCAGAAGGCAATTTACCCCACCTAAGAACCAAGTCATCTTCTGCTGGTGTCTCACACCTTGAGGGACAGCCTACAGGGACAATCCCTGCTCCCAGATAAGGTGTGCCACTTTATTCCTGCAGGTGTCCTTGAACTTAAGTGAGAGAGGGGCAAAGTGGCAAAAATAGTAAGACATACAAGTTAATAGCTGGGAAATGAGATAAAATTTAAGAGCATGAACAAGAAAAGATTAAGCACAGTTTAATCACCATGGAATAAAAAAGTCACAGAGGAAACCGAAGAACCAGAGAAAAATTCAATGACAAAGAACTCAAAACAAGAAAAAGGTTTTATTTCTATTTATAAACTCAAATGAGCAGGAATGGCATTGATGGTGTGAATTAAGAGACCATAATGCATTTATTGTTTTTTATATTATTGTTATGTTGCAGTAGGCTGGAATAGATCTAGCCAATTGGCAAATATCTGTCCACGCATCACATGTGGTTTGATGAGATATAAAGATGATGATGATTTCAGGTATGCTGGGACTTGTAATATTTCAAACATCCCAAATTATGGCCAAAAAACCTATATCCATCTAGACAGGCAAAAATTCTCTAAGCACCCAAACCCTACTGAGAAAATCACATGAATAACCTTTGTGAAATATGTATATTCAATCATTGAAAAAGAGGCGGGGGGCAAAGTGTTCAGAAAATGAAGAAGCATCTTGAACTAATTTTTAAGCCATCTATGGTAACACAGCTTAACAAATAATTCAATGTTCATTATTTGTTGAGCCATGTACATCTTGTTAACTAGAAGGATAAAATACTCCCGTTCTCCTGTTGAACAGAGCACTCTCTTTGACTTGGAAGTTGGGCAGCTACTAAACACACTTAATTTACACAGGCTATCTAAGATGTTAAATGAACCATCAAGGGTAGATGACAGAGACGAATAATCCTTTTCCCTGAAAGTGCCGAGTTTCAGGGCCTTGGTCTCCCTTTCACACTGATGCAGTGTGTGACACTGGAGGACCTGGCTATCACTTTCTATAAACGGTTTAACCTTCAGCTTTGTGTGGTCTGTCTAGTACTATACCCTGACAATTAAAGAAAATCAATATCTGGCACTTCAATGCTGAAAACATGGAGCCCACTTTGGAAGTAAATAATTAGTTCAGAAATGCTTCAGGCAATAATTAACCAAACTAGACTTATTAAGAACACTTGCCTACAGCATTTTTCCTTTTCAGGGGTGTTTAATATCTATCACATAACTTTTAAATGATTTAAATTTAAGCATTTCAGCTTTTAACAGTGTTATAATTAACACTGTTTGACTGGTTGCTCTTTTACACAATAAATTATTCTCAAATCACAACACCTTAGTGAAGCTTTAGACCTCATGTTCATTTATTTCAGTCTACAAAGAGAGAAGCACATAAATTATTTGATTCAGACTCCTCTGATTTACATGTCTATTTAATACTCATGTAGAGGGGTGATTGTTTTACCTGTTCCTGTTTGAATCACAGATTATACATTTGATTATATAACACATTTGCACAAAGAATTCACATATAAACTGCTGAGCATGAGAGTGAAAGACTAACATCCTTGGCTGTCTGTGAGGGTTTATCCATTGCATTTAGAAGGAATAGGAAATTATGGAAGAAGTGGTGTAGTCACCACTTCTTATGGTGAAGTCCAATGATGTGTCCAACGTATTTCAAGTTTACCCCATTTGACCCAATGATACAAAAGAAAAAATGTCATTCCTGTTAGCTAGATATATTATGGCTCAACAGCTGGCTGGAAAGAGAGAGGGGAAAGAAAAGAGGTAATTTTTGTCAGACTAGATGTTTGTATTTTTCATGGTCATCTGTTGAATTGTTATCCAATTGAGATCTTAGCAATTGCTCAATTTTGAAAGCATTAGTATTCCTGTTGAAGTCAGCAATGCTTCTATAGTTCTAAAACACATGTGAATGTTTTTCAGGGTTTGGGACTCTATCTATGTTCTGTTGCTATTACAACTCTGGAAAACTAACATTAGGAAGGCAAAAAAATACTTCATACTTCTGGGTCAGTGTTCCTGTGGTATCCTCACACTCTGTGGACTAAACTATGATCCCACCACGATTCTTATGCAAGTAATTTACAAAAGAGACTTTTGCAAGTCTGGGCTTGGGTCCTGTATGAGAGTGTGTTTGTGTGTGTACACACACTGCTGCTCAGAAATCCATAAAATCCATAAAATATATTTCCATAAAATTCTGTGGAAAGCACTTATACTAGAACATTTACAATAACAAAAGAAAAAACAATCATATACCCCAGTTTTGTAACTGAACAAATTAGCCACCCTCAGCCCCTCTGAGATCAGTGGAAGGAATTACAGAGTCTCCATGTAGAATACTATCTTTTTTTCTCCTCTAATTGAACTGCTTGATAGATAAAATTAGTATTGTATGTAATCAATCTTCTCCAGTGCCTCATGAATTTCATGGGTACAAAAGTACCCTTCATCTTACAAGGCTTTAAAAAACCCAAACACTGTAAGAATTACCAGTCATGGATTACTTTCCATATTTTATAGAATATATATCATCCATTTAACAATGTAAAGGTGATTAGTCGGGAAAGTCAAACACAGAATCATAATGTTTTACCTTACAAAGCAAAGTGCATGCTTATGGAAATTGAGGCACTCTAAACTAATGCAGAAGAGAATTGTCCTGCTTTATTTCACCTACCAATCTTGAAATGCAGAAGTACAAATAATGCAAGCAAGATATCTGATTTAAATTACATGCTTAAGCTTCCTATATAGTCTCTAAAGAGATTCAGTTCTCTGGCCATTGGCACAAATCCTACACTAGAACACATAACTTACCTTCTGGAATTTATTTGCTGGCTGTAAAAGGGTTATAAGCAGCTTATAATATGGGCAAATTGTGGTCTCATTTTAGTAGTATAGAATGCAAGCAGATACATAGATAGTTTTTTAAGCTCTCATAAGTCAAAAGAAATTAAGATAGTGATTTATAAGCAGTTCACAGGGCCAAATGCTGGGGTCTCCCTTAAGTATATTGAACAATAAGGTAAATTGTTCTCAGGACACTAGTAACAGTACTTACAAGTTCTCCACTAACTATAGGGGAAAGTCTGAAAAAAAATCACCTGTACTTGAGGCAGTACTGAGGCAAAAGAATCTTACTCAAGAAGCCTAACTTTTAGGCATATAAATTCAGATAAGACAAACTTTACCTATCAGTTATTTCCCACTGGACCTTTCTCTGACCATTATCTTGTAATTGCTTTTATATGAATGCCATATCACACGGTTCCTATTTTTACTTGGTTCTTTCAGTTCTATATCACTAACCTCACATACATCAACAGTCACATTATATTAATAGTGTGAATGTATAATTTTCTTTCCATGTATTTAAATTTTAAAGGTTAATTCAGCTGCAATACTTTAGGCTACATCCATAAGACGTTTAATGAAACACAGTCTATTTCAGAGTAGTATTATTTCAGTGACTTTTTAAATTTATTTTCAGAAATTGAGGTATAACAGGAGCAAAAATTTTAAAAATTTCAATATTTATTTATTTTTTAATAAAAATTCCACCTAGAATGGAAAGTATTGATTTAGTCAGAATGTTCTATAGGCATTTGGAGAAAAAAGCATAAGGTGGGTATATACTTGCCTTCTCTAAGATGATAGGTTTGAGTTCAGTATAAGAGTAGAAAATATTAAAGAGAAAACATGCAGTCACCTGAAATTATTGTAAAAAACACTTCGTGGAGGATAAAATAAGTTTGCAAATAAGTAGCTCTAGGATTTTTGTTGAAGGCCAGGGTTACAAGAAAATAAAGTCAAATGGTGCATTTTATTATTTCATACCCATTACAACCTCATGGGTAGATGGTATCCTTACTGTGAAAACAGATTGATTAATTTTCCGTATACCCTATATTTTTATGTTGATCTTCACCTTATTTGTGTTCTTTTGCCTTTCACAGATTGTTTACCACAGAAAGTTTGGCACACCATTTTTCGTGATACTCCTGTGCTCAGTGTAGAGCTTACTTCTCTACTATGACAAGCATTTAATGCTGGTTTAATGAATTAAGGGAAGTCTAAACTGAAGAATGAAATCCCAGCCCTTTTCAGAGCCATTTGTCTGAAGCCTTAGACATTTTAGGCACAGTTAGCCAGCTTCTACAACATTTGATTTGTTTTCATATATTATTTCCATTTCTTTGCAAACATCCTGTCCTCCAGGGATAATTTTAATTCTCAGTAAACATTACACTTCATTCAATACATGTTTGCTCTTTTGTTTTGAAAAAAATGAGGACTTTAATGCTGAGGGAATAGAACCATTGACAGGTAGGATGCCATTCAAACTGGAGGAACAGGAGGAAAAGCAAATGGAAGAAGTAACTTTACTGCAGATAAGATTTCTTGTTTCTGTATCCTTAAGAACAGGAAAAGTCATCCTTAATAACAGTTTAACATGAAACAATCATACAAACTTCTACACAATTGGGATAAGAGCTCAGTCTACCACTCTCAAGACTGTTAACTGAAGTTTTTTGAACAGTAAAGATCACATTCATGTCTTCTCAATAAACTTCCTGCTGTACCACAGGAAGATTTCCACTAGTTTGCCTATATTTATTCTGAAACTACATTCATGGAAATTTATTATAAAAATGGCAGCTTTTAGATGCCTTTAATGTAAAAACATCCAACAAGTATTTAATGTCGGAACTGTCCAAGGTATTCAGGTGATGTTTCTGTGCTTGAAATCAAAGATGTATTTTATTTAAAGATATCCCACAATTAGTATTTGAGATACATTTATATTCACTGTCACTTTTTGAATATGCTGTCTCATAACCACCTACTAATTAGGGAATTAGTAAACTGAGAATTTAGAGCATCCTATATCACAACTGACCTTGTGTGTATCAGTGGAAAAGCAACAGAACACATGCATGAGATCAGATTATTGGCATTTCTCTGACATGTTAGCAGTGATGAGGAAAGCAGATGGAAAAAAACATATTAGATATTGATCCTTTCTCATTCCTGCATACCCTTTAATTAGATTTAGATTGTAAACAATGCTATTGTATCTTGTGACAGTGTGCATGAAAAGATGGCCTGAACTGTATCTATGTATATTCTGAAATACTAGTCAAATTGAGTGCTTGGGAATTTTATGCATTAGAAATACATGCTTTTAGTCATGTTGCAAACTTTCTTAAAAATTAACATTTAAAAAAAAGAATGAACTTTTGAATGCATTATGAGGGACTATACTAAGCTGTCTTTTGAAGAAGGGAGGTAAAGAAACACGTATAAGGATGTGCTGTAAAAGGTTATATTCCAAGTATGCAGACAATGCACACTACCCAGGGCACCGCTAGGTCAGGATTTCCATCCTTTTGTTGTCCCATGGCTGTCTCTGTGGCTGCATCAGCATCTGCCAAACCAATACCATGCCAACAAGCAAACATGCCCCTCCACTTTACACACACAATGGTACCTCACAAAATTATCCTTCACAAAGCTGATGTGAGTACAGCAGAGTTTTTCAGCTGGTGCACAGGACTGCTCTCTGATTGTAAAGCCAGCTCTCTCCTTCAGTGGACCACATCAACATATTACTCATTCCAGGTTCCTATGTTTTTCCAGAACAGCAGCAGCCCTGAGCAGTTGAGCAGTCTGGATAATTCCCCTGCACGTTTTGATCTAAAAGGGGTTATTAGCAAGAGATCTGTGTTGTAAGACTGCAATTACACTATATAGGGTACTATGCTAGTTCCTGGGACGCAGGTGATCCTAGCTATCATGTAGATATCCTAAGACAGCCTGGATTCAGGAGTTTGGTGCAGAGAGACAAGAATTTCATAGAGAGACAACTCCTGATTGGTTCACCTTGCATCTCTTTGCTCTGTTAATCTCAAAAGACCATTTTGATGTTGTTCCAAACAAATACATAAAAGTATACACCTGAAATGAAATATAAGGTTACATGTAATTAAAGTCACTGATTCAGATTTCCCATTCTGTTAGGTAGTGGTGCAGTGGTGCAGTGGCAGCAATGAAGTATACTCTTCTCGGTGGTAAGAGGGAAATTGAAGAACATAAAATTCCATTTTAAAACAAGAATTTCTCTTTTATTATTACTTTTTACTGTTAGCATCATCAAACAGTGGAATAAAATGCTGAGAGAAGTTGTGAACTCTCTATAGTTGAAAGCACTCAAACGTGACTGATCAAGGTCCTGAGAAACCTGCTGTAGTTGACAATCTCCACTGGTCCCTGCCAAGCTTGGCTATTCTGCTAAAAGACATACATGTTAGTGAATAAGTCAGCTGATTTTTAAGATACAATAATATTTATATTCCCTTTGAAGAAAATTGCATGAATATGCTGCTGCCAGAACTTCGAAGTGTTTCCTACTAGATCATCAAAACTGGATATTTTTTTTTTAAGAGTGGGTTACACTCCACCACAATAGGATGGATCAAAAAACTCAGCATGCCAAACATATGAGTTACAGATTCCTGCTCAAGGCCATCTAGCTAAAAAAATAGCAGTTTCTTGAGATTTAAAAAGCGACTTTTTTTTTCATTTAAAATACCATTCATTACACTCCATTCCACACAACATGCAATCTGCTTCTCTGTTCCTTCCTCCCAAAGCAAGACCAAACCTAAGTTTTATGAAGGATTTTGGAGGAGGGGAGGAGGTAGAGAAGAAGATAGAAAGAGGTTCATCCGGTGATTTTGTTATGGACAAAATTAATTTTATTAAATTAAATTTTTGCTATTATTGCTATTGACTTCTCAGAATATCGATAAAGCAATGGGCAGCAGTACTAAACCTTAAAATAACAACGAGATGGTCTGAATGGAATAGTCTTAATGGATTGACTCCTCTTCAGCAAACACAAGCCACTGAGAAGTCACGGATTGCAGTTCTGTATTAGTAAGTGCGCTACGGTTCTCCATTGCCTGCAATATACAGTCAAAGAACATCTAAAACCTCAGATATCTGGAGCTGGATGTATAAGGGAGAAAATACAATGTCAAAGGCTTTGCTTTTCCTTATTTAATCCACTGAAAATACAATTATCCCCAGAGACAGGAGATGAAAGAGACTTGGGAAAAGGGAATTTTTCTCAGTCCTAAAGGAGATTGTAGAGGAGGCTGTCTTGTCAGGCTCTATTGGCTTCACTAATTTACTTATTTCTTAATTTCCTTCAGGCCTCAGCACCTTTGTTAAGAAACAGCACTGTACTTTTTTACATTTATGTCTGCAGTTTGAAAATTAGAGTTTTTCTAAGTTGTGACTTAAGTGGCTTTGAGGATCAGTAGAGTTTTGGGTGGGGTTTCTTTGGTTGTTTTGGGGGGTTGCCTGTTTGTTTGGTTTTGGTTTTCTTTTTTTAAAGACAGTTGCTATTAAAATGTGCTGAATTAGAGACTAAATCCCCTGTATTTCAATTAATGAAGAAAAATGTTAGTGTGAAAAAAACCCTAAACAATTACAAGGGAAAAGGAAAAGGGGCTGCCAGGGGCCTCAGTGAGGAGGATCTAGGGCTGCCCCAGGCCAGCTCCACTGGAAAAACAGATTTAAGAAAGGTGAAAACAGTGCACATCAGTGAAAAGTGAGGTAAAAAACTGTGAGAAACATCTCTGCAGACATCCAGGTCAATGATGAAGGAGGGGGAGGTGCTGCAGGTGCCAGAGATTAGACTCACCTGCAGCCTGTGGAGAGACCATGGTGGAGCAGGTATTTCCCTGCTGCCCTTGGAGAGATGATGCTGCAGTAGATATCCCCACTGTAACCTGGGAATATGACACATTGGGTGGAGGAGGTGGATATCCTGGTTTTGGCCAGGACAGTGAATTTTTCCACAGTAGCTGTGAGGGGGCAGAGGCTGGAGCCATGTGGGTGTGTGGAGGTTGTTATTCTATATCACTCACCTCACTGCCAGGGAGTGAAAGTAAGGGATTCCCTTCCCAGGGAGAAGTATGGCTGGTGGTCACGAAGAAAAAGGTGGCATGTGGAGGGTCTGCCAACCTTTTGTTCATTGTCTCAGGGGTCACATGGTCCTGGGTTGGTCAGTGAGCATCTTTTGCATGTAAATCACCCTCTCTTTGTATACTTTCCTTATTAATATTGTTTCTGTTGCTGTTTGTTTTCTTATTGAGATGTTGTTTCCAGTAAATTGTTCTTATCATAACCCAGGATCTCTCTTTTGTCTCTCTCACCAGGGGAGATGGGAGAAGAAGAAAAGATTGTCGTTTGGATTTTAGTGGGAGAAATTAATTAGGGAATACCATTCCTAAACCACCGCAGTGGATACAGTCTGAAGGAACTGTGGCCTGTGGCAGACCCGCACAGAGCTGGTTTTCCCTTGGGGACTGCACCCCACTGGAAGGAGCTGTGCTGAAGCAAGGAAAACTCTCAGAAGACAAGACCAACAAAGAGGCTGTTATGGACTCATCAGTATCCTGCCATCCCACATCCTCCCTGTGCCTCTTGAGGACAGAAGGGGGAGGAGGAGTTTGGAATGAATTAGTGAAGTTGAACTCTGGGAAAAAGGATAGAGAAGGTGGTCTTTCAATATTGTCTCTTCTTCTTACTATCCACACCTATTTTAATTGTTGATACATTGGATTAATTCTCTCAAGTTCAGTCTGTGTTTCTCAGAAGATTAATTGGTAAGTTATCTCCCTGTGCCTGTCTCGTTTTCTCCCCCTGTCCTGCTGAGGAGCAGGAATGAGAGCAAGGCTGTGTACCCATCTGGCTGCAGGCCAAGGTAAACCCATGATACCTATAAATTGTAAATAAAGTTACCTGAATACCAAGAGCAGCAACATTTTTGAATTGTCAACATATAAATAGAAAGACTCTGTGAAATCTGTAGCGTATGAATGTCTGTACAGTATGTGCTGTACAGGAAAAATCTCGCTATAAGTACCCAACTTCTGTTGGCAGTAGCACGGAAGATGTGAAGACAAAGTTTCTCTTGCAAAGATCAACGTCTCCAAAAGGCCAGAGCAGCCCTCACAGATGAAAGACTAAATATTTCTTCCTCTGCCACCTGAGCTCTATAGAATAAATCTCAGATTTTTTTTACCCGTGTTGCTATCATAGCTCCTGAGTGCAACACGTATGAGAGCCAGAAAAACAGTAAGCTCAAACCAGGCACAGTGGCCTTCACTATATATATACACACATACATTTATATAGTATATTTAAGGTAAAATTATTAATGAAATGGTTAAAGTAAAGTTGTCCTCTACCCATGCCCTGATTATCCCCCAGTTTTTCCTTTTTAATTATCCATTTTCCACATAATTTTAACCCAAGAAAGAAGTTGTAATCAGGGACTTGAAAGAGGAAACAGTATTTGGTCTTTTAGTCCATCTGACACATATCTTACCGTATTTTCAAGTAGCAGAGAGGTCAAGATGTCTCATTACATAAGGGCATTTTGATGTTCTCGGTGCTGTGAGGTGGAACATTTCAATACTTGTACACTTTTAACTCACATTTATTCAAGCCCTTCTAATGGGATTAGAGAGTTATGATGTTTCCTGGCAGTAGGTATATTGTTCTGTAGATTTTTGTAGAACTTCCATTATCATTAAAGGGAGTTACACACTAGAGTACCAATGTCTATTAATATGAATAGCATCTTCCACAAACAGTCTTCTAAACAGCAATTTGGGTGTCCTAAAGCTCTCTAGTCATTCAGGAGAAATGACTCTGATGTCTACACTTTAGCAGCAGAGAAACATCCGTTCCTCTATAAGCACTCACAAGAGACTCTCAAGCAAGATTTTTTTTTTTTGTTTTGTTTTAGTTTAGTGGAAATGTCTTCTATTCTTGAGGTTATTAACTTGTAACAATAGAAATAATAGGAACTGAGACAGGTGTAGAAAGTTTAATTCTCTTCTCTCTTGTGAGCTTCAAATTTAAAAAGGGAGTTCAAAATTCATGATAAAAAAGGTTATTAAAATTCATGAATGCCAGTATAATATAATTTTGATCTGCACACTTTTTCAGGGATTGTTGTCAGTTTCTATTCCACTGTTAGCCATCATTAACAGCAAATATGACAGATACACTAATGAAATCGATTTGGTCATGTTATCAATTTAATTCAAAAACGTAACCCCATTTTATTACTGTGTAAGTTATAAAGGCTTATAGGCTAATGTCATCTGTCACTGTAAGAGTTCTCTTCTGGACTTCTTAATAAATAAATGTATGTTTATTTTATTTTTTTAATATTTTGAATTAATTACTTCAGTACAGCAGAAATGCTGGTTTAGCTCATGGTAAGACTGAAATATTGGTCAATGCACTCTAGTAAGGGAAACCTTTCAGTGAAATGAATATAGCAATACAGTATTGCCTTGAAACCTTGCTACAGCTGGGCAATAGATCACTGTGCAGCAATATTCCCTGCAGCCAACTCACTGTCTAAGAAATGAATACATCCCTCATGCCCCTTTAAGAGCTGTGCCTTGTTGTAAGAAAGTTTTTTAAGGTACAGTGAAAGCAGGATTGTCCTCAAACACATACCTCTCTCATTAATAACATTAGAAGTCTCAGCAAGATCCTCCTTGTACATGGCAATATTTCTTTTGAGCATTGATAATCTGATGAAGCCACTTTACGGCTTTTATATTGTGTTTGGAAAAATAACAGACAAAGCTAGAAATCATTATGACAGGTGTCACCAGATGGCATCATTAGACACAAATTTTTGAATTATTTCACTGAGGGACTAAATGTTTAAACTTGGGAAATGTCTTAACTATGAACGTAAGTTAGGCATTATCTTCAAAAATGGAATGAGAAGCAATATTTTTACCTCCAGTTCAAGTTTTTCCTGAGGAAAAACTGGTTTTGAAGCACAGAAAAATACTGTTGGATGTAAATAGTTGTTTTACAAGATGATTACCTTGTTTCTGGACCCAAGACATCTTTACAAGTAAGTAGAAAGTCAACAAGTTTACTGTGTTTACTATCTAGACTTAGTATTTGTAATTCTTTGTAAGACAGTAGAAGAATGATAAAAGATTTCTGAAAAAGCAAAATTTTCTTTTTTTAACTGGAGAAGACACTAAAATTCTTCATACCTGTTCTTCTCAGAAAACCATTCAAATTGCATTGATTTCAGAATATGCAGCCTATACAAAATCCCCTCTGAGTAGCAAACCTGAGGCCCAGTTGCCCCCTGGCATACAAGTGCTCAGATAGAGGCAGTATCATAAGCTGGTCTTTTAGCAGGTACTGCACCACACACTGCCAAACCCACACCAGCAGCCAAATCTGGATGATCAACCTTAAAATAATTCCTTTAGGACTGCTGGTAACCATTGCAGTGCGTATGTCTGCACAGCACTACAGGCTGCTACCAATGAGAGAAAAAGGAGAGGAAGCTTGCTCAGTTGGTCAAACTGCCTAAGGATACCACAGCTACCATCTAAATAATACAAAGTGGCCTTGCCATGGAGTCAGTGATAAAGATTTCTTCCAGGAAGATTTTGTTAATCCATGAAGAACAAGTAATGAAGTACAGGAAACTCTAACTTGAAGTGTACAATTAAATGCAAAGATTTCACAACAACTTTTCCCTCCAATTTGCTGTATTTATCTTTGAGTTTAGACAGCTTCCATGTGTTCCTGGTTTGGATGAAGCTCTACAGCAATGCATGTAGGTTCCTAGAAGAGCCTCCTTTTCAAGAACAAGGTGTGGCCCTTTGCTCTGTTTAGGAACTGTCTGTGTCATTTTTGGGGTGTTAGTTTCCTGTGCACAGTGAGGTCATTGTTATTGACTCAGCTAGAATTTCTGCCCATCCAGGGCTCACCCTCATTTGATTTGTTTTGCATGAACTGCAAGTTATATGATCACTGTCATGTTGCTCTCTTCAAAATTCTGAGAAGAAACAAAGCTGTCTGCAGAGAAAATCAAGTGCTACATGGCCTCAGTGAGGAAGAAATTGTAAGTTGTGTCAAATCAAACATAATTTTCTTCAAGCATCAATATATTTTTTTATTGTTTTCTAATAGCATGTCATTTAGGCTTATATGTCATAAAGTTGCAGTCCATGTTGAATTTCTGCCCTGAAGGCTGCTTAAATATATCTTTGTAGAAGTGAATGGAGAATGTGGACAGAAGTAGCCCACATTAATTTTCATCCATCCATGCGGAGATTGTCTGCATACACAGGAGGAAATAAATGACTCTTGTATTGCTTTAGTTGTTGTGATGGGAAGGCCCTCTTTACTGCCACTGGGGCTCTGTGAGCTGTTTTTTGCAATGTGTTTGTACATTAACTGCTGGCTCAGTCTTCTACTACCAACTTTTTGTTAGCAGCTTCACAACTCAGTAAAAAATTCTGGATGACAGCTGATGTCACCCTTTTCTGTCATTATAGCTTCTGCCAGAGGTGGGTGACATGCATTGTTATGCCTGTGTGAGAACCCACACTAAATCACCTGTCTCTCCTCTTGGGTACATAGAAATATACACAGTGGCTTCTTCCAGTGCAGTGAAGGAAGACAGACACTTGCTCACAGTGCTTTATACAATGGTTTAGAGGTAGTGCTCAAGCTCCTTAGGTAATGCAAACTGCTCTCTGCACATGCTAACATTTTTCCTTCTGTTATGTCAGACCCTATACTCCTAACATAAACACCTTTGGAGTTTCTACTCCTAAATGAAGAAAGATCTTAGCAGAAATTTTCTTTTTTTCATTCTAGATTTTGGGGTGGTTTTTGTTTGGTTGTTTTCTGGTTTTGTTTTTTAACATTAACAGTGCTCGTTTGGTTTTGTTAATTTACTCTACCTGTTCTTTGCATGCTATTTATTAATATTTTTAGAAAAACTTGGTTTTGATTATATGCTAATCAACTTTGTTTATTTGCACAGGCCTTTTTGCATCACTACAGCACAATACAGTGTTTTAGACTAGTCTGATATTGGCAACATAAAACCTAGAAAATTGTGGTCATGGTCTGTCAGAGCCAGATGTGGAGGACATCAGTGCCATGAGTACATTGTGCTTTGTGACTACAGATATATATCATAAGGGTCCTCCAATGGCTTGCTGGAGCTCTGAAAAGGCATAACTAACATAGGATTACCATATGAAATCAGTGACTTGACCTAGGCACTGAGTAGCTTGGAATCAACATTAGTATCTATTTCAAGAGCAGAAATCCTTTTTCACATATTTCCTAAAATTTGACATAATTGAAGCCACAATTGCTTTGATGGTGTAAGAAATGATAAATTGACACTCCTGACTTTCAGTTTTCCGTATTCTGTTAATATTTGGTAATTCATTTTGCCTCTGCATATTTTCATATGCCTCCTATATCTTCACTAATCTGTGTAATTTACCGATACTAACAAACCGTGCAATCTCAGTATTCATATTTCATTCATAGTCAAAAGCAGTACAGGAACTTGTGTCGATCCTCCCATGGAACGGCTCATTATTAGTCACTGTCTATTCTGGCTTATTGTTATTTCCACTTTTCAGTTTAGTTTCCATTCTTTATTTTATTTTTAATAAGTGACAAAATTGCCTTTTCTATATTACCCATGGGTCTCTAAGTTTAATGGGATTTATATCTCAAAAGAAGACAAGCACATTATCAGTGAAATTCTCATCTCTGCAGTTAAAATAATGTTTCCTTTCTTATTTCCCTCTTTCAAATAATACTCCTTTTGACTCCCCTAGCATGTATTGAATATTAAAAAGCACTTATTAAACACTAAATACCCTGAAATTTAAAAAAAACTATCTTTCTCTGGTCTTGGTTGTTTTTTTTCAGTTTCTTTCTTGACCTTCTTTCTCTACTCAAGCCCCAATTTGAAATCAGAAGTCGGATATCGTGCTTTCTGTCTGTCTTTATTTGCCTAAGCCCAGTGTGAGATTCATTACTTCAATGTAGGATCAATTCTGTGATGTCAAAAGAATATAGTCAACCCATTCCTGTCTTTGATTGTTACTCATGTATATGTAACTCCTAGTATAGATCATACAAAGATGTTTAAATGGAAATGCCTTCTTATGTATTTTTTTAATTGAAAAAGATACTGTATATATTTGGGTTTATGTGATGAAAGAGCTGATTCCGGGTGGGGTTTTCTCCCTTGAATAAATATAATAAATACTTCAGTTTTGGTTTGGGGTTGTTGTGAGGTGGGGTTGTTTTATGGGGGGAGGGGTTGTTTGTTTTGGGGTTTTTTGTTGGGTTTTTTTTTGTTTGTTCGTTTGTTGGTTTGTTTGTTTTATTTTCTGGCTTCTTGTGCCACATCCAGTGCTGGCTTGTTCATTTTTTCTTTCCACTAGTTCAGTTGCCCAGGCAGTCAGTGCTGCGATTTTCCTGTCTAACAATCATTTACCACCTTTTAGTTCCACTGTTCCTCATAGCTGTATAGGCCTTTTAGACACAGTCTTGAATTCTTTATTTTCTTCTGAAAACTCTAATTAGTAATCAGGATTGTGATGAGTAGGCTCTATGAGATAGTAAGTGCCTGGGTTAAAGATTTATGCAACAGCACATGGGTACAATTTCAGTGAACAAGTGAATGATTGAGGATACCACATAAAACCTGAGCTGCTGCTAAGAAGAAATGAAGTGGTAAAAAAAAAAAAAAAGGCTAAAAGCATAATTATGAAATTGGTGAATGATGTGTCACATTGATTGCTATAGTGTGCTAATGTTTGCTCCATTTGATATCCCAGATATTAAAAGCAGTACTTAAATGTGTCCTTGCCTGGGCTAACAAAAAGCTACATAAAAGCCTTTTTCAAAAAAATTGTAAAGGTTTACTGCATTTCTGGAGGTTGTTTTTATTAGTCTACTATGTGTTTTTATGTATTATTCTGTTCCCTTTCAAGCATGTTTTGAAAAAGTTACTTGTGTGCGATCTCAGAAATGACAGATATTTAATAGCATTCAAATAAGACATTCCCCTCTGTGTTTCAAATTCTGCTTTGGAAGAGGCACATAAAATACTTTCAGAAACAAACAATTTTTTTTTATGTAACTTAGTTTCATAAAATTAAAGTTCACAATATTCTGAAAACATATTGTTCCTGAGAGAGAAACATTTCACCACTGCTTTTAGAGTAGTAATTCACAGTGACAAAGGCAGCCAGTATATTTTGTTTGCTTAAAACTGTACATTCTGGGGGAGGATGGAATAGCACAAAACACATTTTAAGTGCCTTGAAGTGTCTGTGGTACACAAGAGACTCAGCAACTAGAATGCATCTCTGAAGAGTAATCAGAATCCTTTTTCTTTGATAGTTTTTATCCAGAGTAGACCTGATAATCATGTACATCTACCCTTTTTTGAGTATTTAACGTATTTAGAAAACAAAGACATAAGCTTGCATATTTAGAACTGATTAGAATGTATGATTTTAGATGTAAAGATTTCAGATGTCCATTGTTAGATCCTCTAGTTCCTAGTGGATCCAGTTCCCAGAAAGTAAATGACCTTAATATGATCTGTAACTGAGCACACCAAAATGAAGGTACCCAAGACATGAAAATGGAAGGGCAAAACTTCAAAACACAATTAATGTCCTCAATTTCCAATTCCATCTTCCTCTCTCTGCTCCCACCTTACTTATCATCTGGTGAAATTCCTTTAGTGATGTCATGCTCAGGAACAAGTCTCACTTATAAAAGGATTTTCTTTATTTTTCATAATTTAGCTGAACCAACACAAAACTGAATACTGTAAAGCAACAAAACTGATGTAACATCTTTCATTGTTTCTGTGTTTACTAAATAAGGCTACTAAGCTCCCTTTAAAATAAATGAAAACAGAGAGTTGGTAGAGTGAGGGATCTGGCTCTTGAGGTCTACATGTACAGTAAATGTATTTACCATCATTTATTGCATGACATTTTAAACCTGACATTGGTCATTTATAGTGCAGTCAGTCCATAACACTTTACAAGTGGCTGGGCTTTAATTGCTACTTTGATACTGGTCAAAATCCTATGATTAAATAAGAATTTTGTATATATTTATTTTACTTGAAGACAAAATGATCCGTAGTTCATATTTTCCTGCAACCTCTGCATTAAATAAGCCTCAATATCTGATTAGGCTTTAAAAAAATTCTTTAATCAACTTTTCATTTTTGTACCTTTCATCTATGGTCACTTGAATAATCTCTAAATATTTTTCTTTAGTAGAATAGAACTAGCATAACACTAAAAGTTAATTGGAGTATTAGGTAGTATACTTGAAACCATAATAGATTTGCCAGGAAGAAATTAAGCTCCCTTGTTGATTGTATCATATCAATATGTACCAAACTTATATGCCAAAAGGTACAGTAAAAGGGAACAAGGTTTTGTTTCTGTTTTGTCATAACTTCTCCCTTGTCTATACTGTTTTTGCTAAATTTTTGCTAACCAATAATGCTGAAAAAGCGGGCTTTCTAACAATGAGGTAAAACACTGAAAATGGGATCAAGGAATAGGCTTCAAACTGACCCTTACATAAAAGGAGGGAGGGAGGGAGGGAGGGAGGGAGGGAGGGAGGGAGGAAGGAAGGAAGGAAGGAAGGAAGGAAGGAAGGAAGGAAGGAAGGAAGGAAGGAAGGAAGGAAGGAATATTTCACTATGAAGAGCAATGAGTAAAATATTTTACACTCTATTTTTATCAGTACATAAAGACAAAAAATAAAAATAAAATAAAAATAAAAAATGCCTTCCAACAGTGCAATGGTTGAATGCATTTATGTAATATAAACAACATTATTCTTTGCTTTTTCTACACAGTCCTCTCTGGTCATGCTTTACATCCAGAATGTCCCAATGGAAGAAAGCAAACGACACCAGTCACTTCAGAGACAACTGAAGTAATAAAACACAACTTAACTCTGAACCACTTGTCATGACTGTCAGAGTTATCACGTTAATTGTTAAATAGGATTTTCTACAAATATACAACATATAAAAACTGTTAAATATATAACTTTAGGCTTTTCAAAATACATTTAATGATCTCTTTCAAACAAGTGTTACTTTTGTTTTCTCTTTAATTTGCTTTCTGGTGCTAAATGGTGTATCAGATGAGACATAGGCCACAGATGACCAAACATGCTCTTTGCAAATACTGTATTATCCAACTTTAACTATCAAAAATGGAACTGTAGAAGAGGCATGTTTAACTGGTTAAAACTGAAAATGATTTTAGTACGAGAAAGTCAATCTAAGTACAGAGGAATAAAGGTGCTGTGTAGACAGTTTGTGTTCATTTTTGTCCAAGTTTTTCAAACATAGGTCATTTTCTCTCAGTGCTCCATTATGTTCTCTTGAACATGGCATTTCAAGAGCAGGTCTCTGAGTTAGTTTTTACTTCAGCTTTCCATAAAGACTTCTGCTGGAAAACATTTCAGCTTTGTGAAAGCTGGAATCATGTCTTTGTGGAGACCTTCAATTTAATGACATAACTCTGTTAAGAGTAAGATTGTGTCCACTTTAAAATAGATTTTGCTCTTTGGTCTATTGTAAATACTGAAAGTATAAGAAAATAAAAGCAATTCAGACAGTTTAGGGCACAAGAAGAGTTTCTCTTTTGCACCTCAGTGTCCTCCCATAGGCAAAACAGTCTTCTCTAAGGCTGATTGGGATGATACTCTTCATTGTAGCAGACTCTTCGGATTGAAACATGTAGGTAACAGCAAGTCCAGCAGTGGTGTATAACGCAGATGAAACGTTAACCATGAACTTTTTTTGTATTGCTAATGCCCAAGCATATCTCTTTTTCTATATTCCTTAGTCCAGTGATCCTTAGAATGGTAGAACAAACTTTAGCTCATAATGCAGAGGAATTATGCTGTCATTCATGAGATACAGAGAAACAGACAGTTGAGTTGATGACATATAACGGATGATGATCAACAGCAGTGAAACTTGACTAAGTTAAGGAGCTCACAGGGAGCCTAAACCACTCCTACGAGGATTCTGTGTTGCTGCATTTGTCAGGAGACCTGTAAATCAATAAGAACAAATGAGTCAGTGTCTTAATTTACAATTCTGCTTATCTTTGCTGTCTGTTATTATAAAATACTCTGTACTGAGATTTTTCAATGAGACAGTTAATGTATTGGAAGATATTTAATTTTCACAGCATTTTCCCTGAGAAAAAACATATGAACAAACCTATATCATTATTATAAGAAGTTTATGCTTAGGAATTATTTCTAATAAATTGATGAATATAAATTATAACTAACAATAACTTCAATGCCATCTACTTTGTACTAAGCTTCATGCACATTCTTTTTCATAAAAATCACAGAATATTCTTTTACACACATTAAAGTTACAAGTAACAATGTCTAATACACATGGTGATTAAGATTAGCTTTACTTTTTATGTATAGGATGTAATGAAAAATGGACATGAAAGCCATGACCATATATTAAAAATGCAAAGATGTTTGTACTGGAGGCTTTTCTGCAGTTAAGTTTCCAAAGAGCACTAGAGTGTGGCTAATTTAATCAATACTGCCCTCTAGCGATGCTATTACAAGTGCAAATTAATGTAAATAATGGCTATTAATAGTCAATTTAATCAGAAAATTGTTTTAGTTATAGACCAGAAAAAAAAAAAAAAAAGAAAAAAAAACACCAGCAAAGCACAAGAGAATAAAAATGGGCAAAGTACTGCCCAATGAACCTGTTGCAAAGAAAATTGAATGGAAGCAGAATTTTGAAAGAGAAATAAAACCAAAGTTCACACTATTAAAGAAATCAAGAGTACTGGAAGAAAGCACAAACACAAATGAGAAAATAATGACTGATTTATACAACAAGGAGCCAGCTACTCATGTTCACTCAAAAGATGAGTTTAGAAATGGTTTAAAAATTACACAAATGCTGTATAAGGTAAAATGATGCAGGGTGTATTAAGCAAGCATTATTATTACAAAATGATGTTTGAAATTTCAAACACTTTCTTCTGCTTTGGCATTATTCTGTCGCCAAGTAGTCAGAACTGTTATTACTGATGGAAATACCATGCAAAACTCCAGAAAATACTGAACAGTGAATGTAAAAGAGCAAAACAAATAAGGAAATCCAATTCAATTGGTTTAAATCATATATTAAATATTGCATTTTTAACCTAATCTCAGAGCAGTACATGAAAGAAAAATCTGCCTCCAAATAAATTTAGTGACAGCTTGAAACATATGGATCTCTATATATATGCATGTAGAAAGAAAGAGGGAGAGAGAGAGAGAGAGAGGCAGATAGATAGATGAATACTTTCCTTACAAGGCATAAAGTGTATGTCATAGATTTCTGCTTTTGTCCTCTCACCTTTTCCAGGAAAAAACACCCCAGAAATCTTGCAAACAGCCTTTCCTTTTCGGACTAGTGATCAGATCTCCAAACCACATGGCCTCAGACAGGCTGAAGGCAAAAAACCTGGTTGATTATTGTGATATATTCCCCTTCTTAAATATACTTTCAGCAAAAGAAATTAAAGTTTTGCTTCTATTAATTGTCCTCCTTGCCCTTTAAATTCTTTCTTGGGCTTTCTTCTATGCCCCCTATTTTCCTTCCCATTAGAAAAGAACACAACTTTTAAGGTAGTAACACTTTTTAGGTTGCAAGACACAAAGCAAACGATTTATGGTTTATTAGGTCTGAAAGTAAACTACTATGTGTTAAAAATTAGCTTGACATAGCTCCATCTTTCCTTTGTTATGGAATGGCCCACAGCTAAAAGCAACAGCGTAAACTGCTGATGGACTGTGTGTTCAGTGTTTTCATAGTGTACTTCTCTACCCTATTGGTCCCAGAACGAAGAGAGAATTCAGGTACAACGACATACATTCACAGATTCCTCCTGCTTTGTCATTTCATGGGGATAAAAGCTTCCTTCCTTCCTTGCTATCCCTGTCTCCACTTTGAACACCCCTGCTGCATGAATATGGTATTAACACTTTAAAAGAAGACGAGAAGAGGGGAGAAAATTATGCATTTTAAAAATGCTGAGGAAGGGTATAGAGCAGGCTTGAAATAAAGTGATGACAGGAAAAGGAACAGATTAGAGAACAGGAGGTGAATTTACAACTTTGGACAATGACAGGAGAAAATGAAATGAAAGGGGGGGGAAATGCATAGGTTAGTCAGGGAAGTTTAAACATCACTTATTAATGAAAGCATGAAAAGGAAGTAAGATAGATAATAACAGACAAAAAGGAGAGAGGAGATAAGAGAGAGCATGATGAGTCCAGAGAAGAGGAAGAGAATGCACACCTACCCTCCCACCTCCTGTTTTTTTTCCCTTTCGTTCCTCATTACAGGTAAATTAATCACTCCCCAGAAAAACAGACAGATCAAATAAGAGAAAAGAGGGACTCCTAAAAAGAAATGAAAAGGACTCATTTACTATTTATAGTAATAGTTCAAACCATAAAATAGAAACATAGAATCAGTTAGGTTGAAAAAGACTTATAAGACCACCAAGTCCAACCCAGAACTGGCAAGTCCATGGCTAAACCATGTCCATAAGGATCACATATACGCATCTTTTAAACACTTCCCGGGATGGTGACTCAATTGCTTCCCTGGACAGCCTCTTCTAAGGCTTGACAACCGTTTTAGGGAAGAAATTTTCACTACTATCCAATATAAACCTCCCCAGTGCAACTTGAGGCTGATTTCACTCATTCTATCACTTTTTCCTTGGGAAAGCAGACTGATCCCCTCCTGGTTACAACTTCCTTTCAGAGCAATAAGGTCTCTCCTGAGCCTTCTTTTCTCTAGGCTAAACCTCAGGTCCCTCAGCCATTCCTCAAAAATCTTGTGCTCCAGACCCTTCATCAGCTGTGTTGCTCTTCTCTGGACTCGCTCCAGCACCTCAGTGTCTTTCTTGCTATGAGGGGCCCAGAACTGAACACATGATTTGAGGTGCAGCCTCACTAGTTCTGAGTACAGTGGGACAGTCACCGCCCTGGTCCTGCTGGGCTCACTATTGCTGATATGAGACAGGATTACATTGGCTTTTCTGGCCGCCTGGGCACACACTGGCTCATGTTCAGCTGCTCTCAGCCAGCACTCTAAGATCCTTTTCTTCTGGGTTGTTTTCTTCCCCAACCCTGTAGCACTGCATGGGATTGTTGTGACCCAAGTGCACTTCACCTCCTATACTTGTCCTCAACTCCCTGATCCAGCCTGTCCAGAGCCCTCTGCAGAGCCTTTCTACCTTCCAGCAGATCAACACTTCCACCCAACTTGGTATCATCTGTGAAGTGACTGAGGACTGAGGGTACATTGAGTCCCCTTGTCCAGATCATTGATTCAGATATTAAGCAGAGCTGGCCCCAGTACTGAGCCCTGGGCAACACCACTACTGCCACCCAGATTTAATTCCATTCACCACCACTCCCGCGCTCAGCCATCCAGCATTATTTTTAACCCAGTGAAGGGTGCCCCTATCTAGGCAGCCAATTTCTCCAGGAGAATGCTGTGGAAAACAGTGTCAAAGGCTTCATTAAAGTCTAAGATGTACGTAACATCAACAGCCTTTCCCTCATCCACTGAGTAGGTTGTCTTGGCATTAGATGAGGTTGGTCAAGCACGTCAATGCTTTTCATAAATCCATGCTGGCTGGGCCTGATCCCCTGTTTGTACTGCATGTGCCACAGGATGACACCCAGGATGATCTGCTCCATTACCTTCCCTGGCACCAGAGTCAAACCGAAAGGCTTGTAGGTCTGCTCTCTGGAAACCCAAAGTGACAGTTCAGCTGACCTCCTCTAAGAATTGAAAATGTGAATAGAAATGAATGAGAAGTACCACTTCCCTGACAGGCAAGTTTAAAGTGAAATGGTGCTCTTGATGAAAGTTTGGCAGCAATTTTTAGAATATTAATTAGGTCATCAGATTGCAATAATTACCGTAAATTAAATAACTACTTACATAAAACTGCTTCAAAGCTTGGGAAATTTGTTTTCACATTTGTTTTGGTTGTTTTTTTTCCCTCCACTTAGGAAATTTGTAGCAGCATCAAATTATAGAGGGCCAATCACATAGAACAACATTTCCTTTTCTGTTCATACACAGAACTCATGACAGTTCTAGATACCAATGCACATATCTGTCTGTCACTGACTTCAATGAAATCAGAATTTCTTCCCAGTGTTTCAGACAGCAGGTTCTGCTTCCTACGGAAGGACCCAAATATTTGGGCTGTAAATCTGAATTTCTTCAACTCTGAGGTACTGAGCGGGCATCTAGTACCAGATATTAAAATACTATATGTTTTCTGATTGTTTACATGGTGGAAGCCCAAGCCCCTGCATGCTCCACAGGAATCTGCTCCATAATCCAAAGCCTAAGAAATAATACAGTTCACATGACCATATATATCTTACTATTGTTCTTGGATGGCTTGAATATGTCCTGAGAGTGTCTGGCTTATTAGAGCAATTATAACACAGTCCACTTAATTTGTCTTACTCTGGAGGGAGTAGAATAAGGGTCAGTCTACCTCCAACTGTGCCCTAATGGCACATAAAATATTTCATTGGTTCATTTTTATAGTCAAGAACAAACAAAAAAAAGTTATGCAAGTCACCTTGAGAAGATAAAAATATATGATGCTATTCTGACTTACACAGGCTTTCCACCAAAAGAAACCCTCACAAAACCCTGTCTTTCTTTGAGTATAGTATCTAGGATTTAACTGAGTGACAAAAATGTTTGAATTTCTCACCACAAACCAGAAAGTTGAGCCAGGCTTACTGCAAGTGGCAAATATTTTCAGAGTTAGGATTGAGTTTCAAGTACGTCTGTTCTGACCTTTCACCTGATACGGAATCCACATAAATACCAACAATTCCATGTCAAGACTTATAAAACTTTAGCAGTTTCATCTGGTTTTCATTCTATGTTTTTAGAAGAAAAATAAAATTCAGAGTGCCCCAAAGTTGTTATTTTTGCTATGGTAGCTCTTACATGACTACCTGTTGTAGTCACATTGGCACTCTGTGATGACAACTCTGAACTACCTATCATGTTTCCAGAACTGATTTATGGAAATTTTCTGGATACCTATAAAGTGATTGGTCATATTAAAGATGGTTCAGTGTTGCCTAACAGCTGAACTATTCGTCTAAATTGTGTGTTTTACAGTCTCAACTACAGTCTTAAGCCTCTGCGAGTCTTAGGACTCTGTACAGCATCCATCAGTGAAAATGGCTTTTTTTTGTTTGGGTTCTTATTCACAGAGATAGATGCAGGTTGGATCAGCCTCTGGCTCACAAATCTACTTATAATAGAAACAGTTCCAAACCTTTTACCAACCGACTGTAAGTCAGTTAAACAGCATGTCTTTCCCCTCTGCTTCTGTGGCTCTCAGTTCTAGGTCCCTAAACAACTAAGCATGTATGATGCAGAAAGAAAGATGTAAAGGCATTAAAATGCCCAAGGAAAACCTACATTGCCTTGCAAGATACTTCCTGCTTTATGGGAATAAAAATGCAAATTTCTGGTGATGATCCAAGGAGCAGCAATGACCTGTTGCATTCAAAAGAACTCCCATAGTCCCTCCTGAAAATTTATTTTGTTTCCCTCCCTTCTTCTCTTTCTCTGTGCCGTTCATATATGCAAACTGAATTGCTTAGTCTTCAGAAAAAAAGGACTAGTTAATCTAACTCTAAAGTATCTGCAGCTATTAGGAATAAGAAAAAGAAACATGAAAGCTACCCTACTTAATGTTGTATTCTGTCTCTCTGAGCTAGCCACAGGAAGGACAATTTCTGAGTTCAAACCAGTACCCACAGAGCTGAGAGTTATAAGATTGAACAAATTTAATGTCTGTGCTTCAGGGTGAATATTTATAAAAAGATGTCTATTGTATTAGGTAGTGTATATGCAGGTATATATTCCTGTACTGCACTCCAACAAAGTGGCATTCCTGAGTTACAGATAGCAGAATCCCATTATCAGCCACCTTCAAGAAGAACATTACTTTTCTTTTAACACCCATTGTTTGTTTCTTTTCACTTCCACTATTCAAACCAGACACAGAAAGAAGTGTTTATTCCAAATCTGAGACTATTTGCAAAAGATATTTTTTTTCCCAATAACAATTATTTTAATATCAATCTGTCTAAAAAACAATCCACAAAGGCTCATTTCCCCTTAAATAACACTCCTAGTCCTATTTTCTCAACTTCCCCTGACCATCTGCCAGGACTATCATCCTGATCATTAATTTCCTTTTCTGTTAAAATTCTTTTTTTTTCATATTACCTTTTTTTAACTTACAAGATCTTGGAAAACACTGGGTCAGATCATACAATCCTTTCTTCTGAATTGCCTATTACTTCATAAGCAATAGCAGTGAAGGAAGTGAGGCTATCGTTGTAATTAGATAATCCTCACAATGAATGAAAATGTTAGAATCATGTGTTGTAACCCAGCTGAAATATATTTGAACCTGGGTCGTGTAGGTAACCCCTGTTTAAGTGCTCAGCCTCAGGCATGCGTAGTAATGCAAGCTTGGTTTGCAGCATCTGAGTATGTGCTAAGGAAAAGCAATGGAAGTGGAAGAATCACAGACTCATTTAGGTTGGAAAAGGCCTCTAAGCTCATCAGGTCCAATCTCTGACTGATCATCACCTTGTCAATTGGACTATGGCACTAAGTGCCATGACCAGTTTTTCTTGAACACCTTCAGGGATGGTGACTCCACCACCTCCCTGGGCAGCCTGTTCCAATGCCTGACAACCCTTTCTGTGGACAAATTCCTCCTGATCACAAACCTGAGCCTCATCTGGTGCAGCTTTAGGCTGTGTCCTGTCCTGTCACTGGTTACTTGGGAGGCCATCCCTCACCTTTCTACAACCTCCTTTCAGGTACTTGTAGAGAGCCCCTATAAGGTCACCCCTGAACCTCCTTTTCTCCCAGCTAAACACCCCCAGCCCCCTCAGCCATTCATTATAAGACCTGTGTTCCAGATCCCTCACCAGCTCCATTGCCCTTCTCTGGACTCGCTCCAGCCCCTCAATTTCTTTCTTCTTGTGAGTGGCCCAAAACTGAACACAGGATTCGGGCTGTGGCCTCACCAGTGCTGAGTACAGGGGGAAAATCCCTGTCCTGTCCTGCTGGCAACACTATGGTTGATCCAGGCCAGGATGTCACTGGCCTTCTTGGCCACCTGGGCTTGCTGCTGGCTCATGTTCAACTGGCTTCAACCAGCATCCCCAGGTCAGTGTAGGTCCAGAAAAGAAAGACAGCAGCCAGACTATGTCTCCTCAGAACATTCAAAGCCCTTGGACACAAAGTCAATCATGGGAGATTTTTGCTGAGAGTAGCATTTAAAGCTGTTGTAGATAACAAAAGAGCAAGGCCGGTCTCATTCTGCCCCCCTGTGAAAGTCTAAAATCAACTCTTTCCAGCAACACAGGTGGAAAGAGGGAAGGATTATGAGGATCACACATCTTTTAAGGCACAACAATGAAAAACATTGTGTTTTAATCTCTCATGTGCTGGCTAAAAACCTAAATCCCCTTAAAATAACTCCCGCTAAAGACCTTGAGCAAGTAATTCAATTTTATCTGATTTCTTTCTGCTCTTTTAAAATGGTTAGAGGTGTGCACGTATATGAAGGTTATTAGCAGATAAAACTAAGAAAGATTTGCAACTGGCATAGAATTGTAAACTTGAAAAATTACTACTTCTCTGTCTCCCTTTTACTCTTCAAATAAAAAGCAACTGCAATATTAGCATGATTGAAAGTGTCTAAGAATAGCCATGGGCTTTCCTCAGGGTACTGAAAAAATAACCTGAGTTTACCATTTCTGACACTTTAAGGTAGGAAACAGGTTCAGTTTAAATCACCAATGTATCTAAGAATCTATTTTTTGTTTAAATGCAGTAACTTAATATATACTGAATTCTGAATATTCATACTTATATACCTATATTCAGAGCATATTCTTAATAGATTGAGAAATCTTAACAAAGATACAAGCTTAATTACATTAAACCTTCTTGTGAAAAAAGTGACTTAAATATTTCTGTGTCCTAATAAATCTATTAAATACACTGATCTTCCACAAAATAATGCTTGTATTGCCACAATAGAAGAATATTTCATTAAGGGGATGATGTGACTTTTAAATATAAAGCTTAGAAAACAATCTTGTCTATAGTTAAAGTTTACTAGTCTACATAATGGGAAAAAAAAGAAAAAAAAATCCAAAAGAGGGCATCAGCCAGTGCTGAAGTCCACACACAAATATAAAAATTACTGTTTCTTTTCTAATTAAAATGAGAAGATTGCTCAGGGACATCTGGGACTACTGTCTCATTGACAGGTAGTTGGGCTGAAGCAAGGTTAATCTCACATTCAGTAAAAACTGGAATAGTGTTTTACTAAGACTGATTGTGAAAATAGCTAAATGAGTAATACATCAAAAAGGCAACATGCTTTTAGAGGGAATATTTAGGATATTTCATCCATTAAAAGAGCTAATTCTGACTTAAAGGGAATGAGCTTTAAATTGGAAGTTCAACTGCTAGTGAAGGAACTGCATAGTCAATGTCCACCAGTGAGATACTTTGTCACTTTATGTATTCCATTTGACAATTTATTGTTTAAGAAAGCAGTCATATTTCACATCATTCCAGAAAGCAATGTAGCGCTGTAAATGACTTCTAACATGCAATCTTTATATATATATTGTTTATGGGAAATAAATTTTAGTATTTGGAATTCCTCTGCTTAGCCTCTGTCTAGGACTTGAGGACAAAGTAGTAAGCGATCAAGTGTGGGGAATCAGAGTATAGGAGGAATACATAAATGTCAGCTAAGAAGAATAGAAGAGAGTTTTTATTCTCGCAGAGATGTTTGAAAACAAATGCAAGAACATACAGAATATTTTTCTGAAGAAATAACACACAGACATCCCCTGAAAGCAGAAAAGCAAGTGTGGTCTTCAACACAGCTAAAATGTAGGTAGATTTGTAAACAAAAGGAACTCTACTACTGCTCTTAGTACTCACATCTTCTGCAAAGAAGGTAAAATTCTCTGAAAGTAAAATTTTCTAAAGCAGAATTGTTCTTAGACAGTCCTCTAATACATACACGGAAAACAAAACAAGTATGTAATAGCACAAATTAGCTCAGTTTTTTAAACCTTCATCCTATTTACTTTCAGTGAAAACCCAAAAAGTCCTAGACTAACAGATTGTTACATCTTTGTTACCAGGTTTATGAGATTTAGTTCCTGGCCATAAAGACACTTTCTAAAATGAGAAAAATCTTTTCCTGAAACACCTCACCACAGAAACAGCGAGGTTCTTCAGGAAAATGAAACGGATATTCTTCAAAAAGTCAACTTTCCTCTCGTATCAGATTAAAACAAAGGTTTCCTAGAGACCCTTCAATTCAACTCTAAACATTCTGAAAGGACAATGGAAAATGCAGTGACTTAACAAAGTGTTTTATTCACAATTTGAGGAGGGAGAAGCTATTTCTCAGTGGAGTAAGGGGATAATTGACAGATGTAGGGGATTGTGCATACAGCGACATATCTTGATCCTGTGTTTAATGACAAGGTATCCATACACCTTACAACTTTCAAGTCCTATTTTTCTTCACTCCAGGCAATATTTACAGGGGTTTTGGAATATATTCTTATAATCTCAAGTAAAATATCCTTTTGCACACCTATGCTTATCTACGATTTTTTAAGTTGCACATGACTATGGCAAAGCTGGGAAGAAGGATGAGACAGGGAATTTAAGGACCATTATCCCAAATTAGCCAATTAAAACAATTTTAATCCCCTACAATAATGCATTTAGACATAACAGACACCTAAATGCATTATACTGTGCAGCATTCTGATGAACAGTGTAAATATATTTAAACCTAACACAATTTATGGATGCAGTGACTCAGAAACAACCAGTGTTTCAATGACTACTGAGGCAGAGCACTCTGTGCACTGTGCAGCATATTGGATCGAATTTTTTTGGCAAGATCACCATTACTCTCCCTACCCTGTTTCTATGCTATTTTGGCAAGCAATTCTGTGGTGATCAGATTTCTGAAGTAGTCTGAAAACAAACAACAAAAGAGGAAAAATAAACTGTGGCAAACTTCAAGGAATTTTCTGTAATTTGCAATAAATTTATACAGACAAAAGAGAGAACTATATAAAAGCAGCTACAGTAGAACTTTTGGGGACCAGGAGAGGAAGTAAATCCTATCTTCTCTCAAAGATATGTCTCATGTGCCCCTCCTTGAAGTGGGATGAATCCCCTACCTTGTGAAACCTTTCTCAACCAGATTTTAGAGATGCTTAACACAGTGTGTCTTCCACGACAGCCCTTCAACTCCCCATTATTACTATCTCCTTGGGTTAAATTCAGAGATTATGAAACCTGAATGTAGGTATTACATATGATGATTGTGATCTCAGTCAGGATCAACAAAATCTAGAGCTCAATTCCACCTAAGCACAGATGCTTAGTGCCTGTTGGACATGACTGGATATCTCTCCTTGTCTCCAGATGCTACCAAAAAAGCCAATGTTACCCTCCTGAATATATCTTAGATTCCTGGAACATATAGGCTGCCCTGGACACATGAGTCAAGGGAACTGAATTCTGCCCTTACTCACTTTTCTCAAGCTGAAAAGCTCCAAGCAGCTCCTGCTTGTGGCTCAGTGGGCCTCATTTAGCCATGAGTGACCCACTGCCATGCATCGATGCCCAAACCATGTCCTTGTGACTGAGCATTTCGTCTGGGCTGAATGATGCAGATGACAGGGAGGAAGAATAAGATACCAATCATGATCAGTCTCCATGCTCAAGAAGCAAGCGACCATGGTTGGGTTGGTCAGCATTACGAGACAGACCATGAAACATTTGTGTGGGTCCATCCCTAAGAAAGAAATGTCATTACAGTGATCACACAGGATCAGGAGGATGGCATCACAGATAAGTGCCTTATTGCACTAAGCACATATCATTACAAGTATTATGAGAGCTGTCAGTTTCTTTCTTAAAAACATTTATCTGACCTTTGTTATCTTTCAAGCTTGTTTTCACTTTATAAGAATGACAAATAGTAACATCAGACCCTAAGAATATTTCAGAAGTGACTGAGCTATTTGAGAGATAATTCTGGGTTAAATCAGGGTAAAATGCTTGTTCCAATCACAGGTGTGGAATGGACCTTGCTGGTTCACAAAACAGTTGTTCAGATGAAATGCAATGAACCTGAGAGGGAAATAAACTTCAGGTGAAGATAGGGCTCAAGCTATAGTATTGACAATGTCATTAGTGAATCTATTTTAGTGGATCACACTGTTCCTGCACTGATCATCGCAGTACCATTTTGGTGTTCGAAATCTAACGCAACAAATCAACTTCAGGAACCACAAACAAGAAACTTTTTTTTAATACAGTATTTTGTGCTTTAGGACTTTAGTCCTTTCATTATGGTAAGATTTTTGCTGCTGAGAATTCACAGATTTCTTTTTCTCATTATAGATTTTTTCAAATTTGAAAAAATATAGAAGAGATTTGAAAGAGTTCAGCTGCTGGCAGTATCAAGCCCTTGGTTTCTCTGGTATGTCTGGGTTTGTGAGGAGGAGGTTCTCAAGACAGAAGGAAGAGATATCACCATGTTTTAGCAGTTACAAGAAAGTACATCGAAGTTAAGGGGATAGGTCCTAAAATATTAACTACAGTCCAGATGGCCTGCGTGGGTGAAACTTGAGAATGTTTAATGAGAAATCACACAAAACTCAGATGCTATAGAAACAAGAGACAAAACAGAAAAAGAGGAAAATGTATTACTGACTCTGCCAGACGTGCTAGGCAACATTTCATAAATATCAGATGGAAGATGGCATCATCAATCTTTCCATTGAGGTCAGGAATTACATGCCATATAGAACGAACAAGTGCACAAATGACATCGTATGGTTTGAGTTTCTGCTGTCAGAAGGGTACTTGTATATTGTCCTCATAATAGGTCGTGGCTTAGGCTAAAAGTTTCTTGGATGTCAGTGTATCAGGGTTAATTAGCAAGGAATAGTTTGTGTTTCTCTGACACTGTCCATTTTTCACTAATTAATCAGAAATAGGAAAAAAGGCAATTTTTCTTTTCAAGTAGGAGAAGAAAACTGGTCTGTGCAGGAAACAATGTGGATGTATTCCACAGATTCTGCAAGATTCACAGGGGCCACTGTGGGAACAATAACACAGGCAGGAAAGTATTACTGAAAGACAACCTTGCAAGGTAAAAGCACAAAATTTGTCCTAGAAGTCACATCTGTTTGGAAAGCTTATCTGCAACTCTCTTCTATACACAATTAGTAACTGACCATAAAATCTTTTATCACTTCTAAACTCAATAGTTAAAAATTATTTTGAGTAATTTTGCTTAAGAAAAAAATGGTATTTCATAAAGTTAAACTTCTATTTTAAACAATTTGTTTTTCATTTTGCATTCCCGAAGTAGTAATATGCAATAAGATGCTATTATGAGTACATAATATTAATTTTGATAGTTATTACTTAAATAATTATCATCATTTGTTAGTAAGAATTGATTGGGATGTCATATTTCCAGTGTCACAATGTTATTGAGCTGTGGTGAAAACTAGACAATACTTTTAATAGAAAAATAAAAACCTGGGTTGCAAATATTATCCCATTGATCTTTGGGCATTTAAAAAGCCTAACTTACAATTTTGTTGGTCAAGGAGACTTCATGGAAAAACAGACATTTTGAGGTGGCAATAGTTTCTTCACACATGCTGCAACTATGTACACATAGCTTTTTTAGATGCCTTCATGTCAAATGCTCTAAAAATGTATAGTCTGATAGTATTTGAGGAAAAAATACAATTGTCTTAATCATATACATTAAATTAAACCTTATCTTTTGGGAGGACCTATGTCTTTCCACTGATAATGGGGAAAGCTAACAGAAGCTCTTTTCTGAAGTCATGTAACAGGTAAATGCCTTATAAAGAAAAATGAATCTGGGTGTCAAAAATTATTTATTTGATATTTTAAAAATCATGTTCTTTGGTTTTGTTTGGTTTTTGTTGGTTTTTATAAAAAAAACCAACAACACATACACATACACAAAAACCAACCAAAACAAACAAACAAGCGAATGAAAAAATATCCCAAAAAAACAACCCCCCCCCAAAAACCAAACCCAACTGCATGCTGTGCAACTTCTAAAGATAAAATGACATTTTCATCTTCCCAGCAAAAATTATTTCAAGCTAAGATACTAACAAGAAAACAGCTGCCTTTCTAATTAGTACATTTGATGCTTAGCTTCTTTTCATTACAGCACAGACAGGGAACACTTTGATCTAAATGTTTTAATCAATTTTAAGTAGCATCAGGCCCCAATAATTTAAAAATAATTTCATATATATATATGTATATATACACACACACATACATATATGCATATATATATTATAAATATTAATTTACACCTAAAAATTGATTGGATCAATACATCCTCTTATAACACATCAGTAGGAATTAAGCACATTATAATTGCTATGGATAGGCTACAGAACAGTGCCACAAGTGTAATGAAAATGAGAAACACTGTGATAGAATTGAAGTTTCTTTTTCTAAGTTCTAAAAGTATTAAAATACTTAAATGTCAAAAAGAAGTGAAAATTCTAAATTTTAGCAAATATGATTAGTTGTTCATCTAACTGTTTGTTGATTTAACATTTGGGACAGAAAAATTTGGAATTATTCTTGAATCTCCTCCCTTTCCTTTTAAAAACTCCACACCAGCACACCATCTAACTAAAAGGTGGGGGTCAGGAGGGTCTACTTTTTTTATAATATGTGCACACTCAAGTCTTTAAACTTACTCTGATAAGGTATGCTTAATTAAGCAATGGTACTTGTTGTTCATACAGAATTTCAAAATGCAGAACAGCTATATCAATGTGTAATAGCAGACTTTTTCACCACCATTTTCTATTTGAAGGTGCACTTATGATGATATTTGATTACACTAGTGTTCTTCTATAAATAGCAGATTATCTGCATATTCCCCCAATAAGCTCTGCTCCTGGGAATTTTCGTTCAAAATCTGGCACGATTGTAAGTCATATCTCTGACATCTGGAACACTTTGGGCTGACTCCAAATGGAAAGAAAAAAGAAATAAATCATTATTTGCCAGAGGCAATCTTTCTCAAAGATGGACCAACCAACCTTGGCCAAACACATATAAACTGAAATTGAACATCTTGACATCAAAATTAACAGTGACTTGAAAATGATCCTATCATTCCTAGCAATGACACTGCTTTGCTCACTTTTAAGGTAAGTTGTCTGATAGGCCAAAACTACAGAAACAGTATTTGGAAAAAATTGACCTGAATTATAAGTAGACATAATTCAGAAGCTACAGATTCAGATCTTTATTAATGTAAATTAAGAGATAAATAAGTTATTATTTAAAGCCTCGTACACTGTTTGATTAGAAATTAGTGCCAAGATTCATCAAAAGCTGTCAATTGCCATTTGTTGTGCTAATTTGAGACATTCATGTACTTAAATATAAGTATACTTTTTTGTTTCTCCAGCAATCCTGCTGATTCTCCTGAGACCCTTATAAATGGCTTATTTCCCAGACATCTCTGTAAAGGATATTTGGCTTATAGAAAATATAACATATAGTGTCCTAAAGTGAAAAGTGTGGCAGAACACTTCTGTCTGCCAAGTTTGTGAGTGAAGGAAAAGGAGTGTTCCAATCTCAAGATATGAAAGATAAACTGAACTCTTGGCTAAGTCCTTAAAGCTTAAAAAAAGACAAGTAAAAAAAAATGCTTCTTTGTCCTTTTGCTAAATAAATATAATTATTTATTATTGATTAAATTCCTGGGTTTTATTATCTATAATATAATTTATGACTGGTCAACTGTATGAACAAAGACTGTAGTTCTCACAATTCAGTTCCTAGTGCAAATAAGGCACATAGTCTGATGTAATACCTAAAGCATCGGCTAATGGCCATACTTTACCTTAAATATAGGTCACAGCTGCTACCCAGAAACTCAAAATAAAGTTATTCACTGGGATTCTGAAGACAGGGTAAGGTGTACATGTCTGTAACACTTTCAGTCACAGAAAGAGATAAGGGGACTAAGGATATAATTAGGTGCAGTATCTGAAAGCAGTATGGCTGTTAGCACAGCAGAGTTATTAAATTTTATTACATCAGAGAAGCACTTAGCTGAATTGTATGAATCTGCAGGTTCTGGTTAATGTCTAAAAGCAGTGTCAACCTCTTCACAGATTCAGCTCTATTTTTAATCAGATGATGAGTAAAGAACTACTCAAGTAGTTTTTTTGTTTTTTCTTTCTACTTTTTTTTTTCTTAAGGAACCATTCAAAATAATGTCCTTTGTGCTGGGTTACAGTTCCACATTGTCCCTCCTCCTTCCAATGTTCCTGGCTGCACAGTGGTACATCTATGACAAGAAAGATTCAGTGTTCCTTTTCTCTTACCTTATGTCTAGACTAGAGACAAAATAGATTTCAATTCCTACACTGAAAAGAGAACAGGACATGAGTTTCTTGTTTCATCAGTAATTATTTTTCATTAGGTCTAACCACTAAGTCTATGGGTTCAATTCATTAACCCCATCATGCCATGTTTAAATGCCTTAGTGTATTAAGTGCTGATGGACCTGGTCAGGCTCCAGTGATCATGGATGCTTGCCTTTATTTCTTCACCAAGCACTGTATCTCCTAGTAGGGAAGCAGGGTGGCTGCTGTGGGAACTACCTCACACAGGAACAAATTGCAGCAGATGAGCCACTTCCTTGAAAAAAAATCAATCTTCTACAATCTTCTGCCTTACAGGTATTATGTGACAAAAGTCTGCACAGGGAGAAGTAGAGCAGAATACCTGACCTCTGATAAATTGACTCAGTAGAAGTTTGGACAGCCCCAAACCTCAGAGGTTCCCAGAACTATTAGTCCCCAGGCAGCTAACTTGCAAAACAACACTCAGACTCCATGAAACCTCAGACAGATTGGATCCAGGCTTTGATTTTGAGTCCTCTGTGGTAGTTTTACAAAAACATGACTGGTGCATTCTTCTCCCATTCTAGTTTTTGAGGAAATGACCTTTGGATTCAATGCTTTGTGTAGAAGCCCAGAGTACCAATATGCACGGGATCAATCTCAGATCAGCATTAAGTGAGGGAACACGTACTTGGATATTGAACACGCTTAACCTCAAGGCAGCACTAAATTGCTCAGTTTTGCCAGAGAAGCCAAACCTCAGGGTGTATGAAGAAGTAAAATTATGTGTCTCTGAGCAACTTTACTGGGAAAAAATGTGCTGTTTATAAAATGACAAGGACAATGATACTAGGCAGAATATGTATTGAATACCATCTTGGATTTAAGATTCATCAATAAAACAGGAATAGCATATACACAGATCTATTGCACTAGAGTATTCAAGCAGAACATGGCTCCATTCAAGAAAAGTGTATTTCCCTGTATGCTGTCTCTGATAATCTGTTCTGTTAACATTTGTTAACATTTGTTAATCTGTTTCTGTTAACATTTGTGCCTTAATCACCATGCCAAATGTATTACAACCATTTTTGAGCTCACCTTTTGACCTTGCTGTTAGAAAACACACATCTCAATATCAACCACGGGCAACATTCCTCAGAAATTCTAACCCCCATGGGCTTTAAATTGCTTTTGAAAATGATCCTGGACATTTTGAATGCTTTGGCATAACAGAACACTCACTCAATAAATATCACTCAGGTGCCTTCCAGGGCAAATATGATAAATATAGCATCACCAGGTACAACAAGAATGAATGTCTACCCCAGGGACAAAGGAAGGCTGTCAGGCTTTTCACATGATGAGGGAGCAGATATCCTACTGCACATCTCTTCATCCTCACCATTCACCAATCTCACTCTCCCATGTTGTCTTTGAAGGATGTCTCCACCAAGGATGTTTCTCACAAAGAATTAATTCAGAAGGAGATCCAGTTTTCTCTTCTTAACAAAGGTAACTTGCTTTGGGATTGCTGCAGGACACAGAGTGGAAATCAACAAAGCCAATTTGCAGATGTTTTTCATAACAAAGCTTCACTGTAGGCATGCTGGACTAACTGGAATGCCTAAGGTCAGACCTGCTCTTAGAGCTCAGCCAGATGCTCTCAACAAGCTCTATAAGGTGTTCTGAAAACACTGAGATGTGACAACAAAAATGACAGAAACTTTCATACATGTATCAAACTGTCTAAAGACTGCCCTAATGCATACTCTCTAATATTGCTAGTACGATCCTGAGATTTTTTAGATCTGAAAATAATATGTCTTGTTAGTATTTTTTTCTGTATTACCAGTAGTCATGAAAAATGAGTACTTGAAAATACAAAGGAAAGGAACAGTAAAAATAAGTGCTAGCAATTTCTTGTTCTGTCTTTTCAAACAAATATATTTTAAAATTCCCCGACATCTACTTCTGTCCCCTGAACTGGGTGTAGCATCTAAAACCTTATTTTGCCATGCAACATCAGCCAACAATGGGCTATACTGCACAGAAGGAGGTGAGTATTGCTCTGTCTCATACAGCTGCCTGAAGTAAAGGAGTGCCTGTCTGTGGTGTCCCAGGGTACACAAGGAGCTCATGTGTGGCACAGCTCCTCTAAATAGCTCCTTCCAGCTGCACACAGCTTTGCCTCGCACTGAGGCCTATCTCCAATCATGAGACAGTCAGTCCCCAATTTATTTCCAACACTAATTTGAACCCAGTACTGCCCCATCAGTTTAATGCCCATGAAGTGTATCAAATATTCCCACTCACTGGGACAGATAGGAGGTGACTGAGAAACGACCTGTGACCCTGAAAACAAACACCCTCACTCCAGCCACTGCATCAGCACATAGCTGGTTCCAGGGAAGCAAACGGAAATCATGTAACTGCTTATAAAAAATTAAAGTCATAAAAGGTGCATGACTGACAGACCACTAAGACAAGCTCAAAAAATCTTAAAAAGGAAAAAAGCCCAAATTTAAAACTTACTCTCATGCTTTAAAAACCTATTACCTTAGTTTCAGAGGCACACTAATCCATTTAGTTTCCTCTTGGAAAGAAGGAAAGTGAAATTTAAGGCATTTCTTTTGTGGGTGAGTAGCTATCAAGGGCAGCAGATGCACCAAAAATTTCTCAGTGGTTTTGAATATGGTGGGGGTCAGTCTCTTCTCCCAAATATCAACAGACAGGATGAAAGGAAATGGCTTTAAGGGGAGGTTTATATTGGATATTGGGAAAAATTTTTTCACCAGATGGGCTGTCAGGCATTGGAAGAGGCTGCCAAGGGAAGTCGTTCAGTCACCAGTCCTGGAGGCATTTGAAAGATGTATAGCTGTAGCACTTAAAGACATGGTTTAGTGGTGGGCTTAGCAGTTCTGGGTTATGGTTGGACTCGAACTTTTTCAGCTTAAATGATTCTATGGTTCTATGATCCCTGATGATCATCAGAATAACTTGGGCCTAACAAAAAATCAGCCACACCTTAAGTTGTAGACAAAAGTAAATGAGATGCCAAGATGGCATCCAGGGAGGATGTGGCTGTCCACTGTGAGGAGTTGTGTTTTGAGCTTTCTAATCATGTCTGAAGTTTTGTTGATCCTGACTTTGGCTGTAAATGGGGAAAGGTTCTGCACAAATGTGTTGTCATGTGCTGTACACTGTAGGATCCAGATCCTTAATATCTTCTACTGACAGAGGAGTACACACAATTTTGACAACAGTAAAAATCATGACAGTGACCTAACGATATGTCTATATTCAAAAGTTTTTTATTAACCACAAACAATGGATATTGCCTCATTAGTGTCTATTATCACTAGCGTTGATTGAAAATTCAGGAAAAATCTGTAACAAACATTCCTTTTAAAAACCAATCCCATTGAAAAAATGCATTCATTCTATAAACTAAGCTTTCCAAATGTTCTTTGTATACAGTGTCTTTCTCAGACTTTTATGTTATCTGGATTTAATTTTCATTTCTATCTCAGACAAGGATCATCTCCACTCATTCTTGGGTATTTTTTCCTGCAGAATTAAAAAACCTGTTGTGAGTTATATTTCTGGACAAAATAAATAACTCCATAATTCTTCGTGATGGTATCACCATGACGTTTTTCAGGCACTTTGGACAACACTTGTGAAACTTATAATGTATTTCCATTCCACTGTGTACTCATGACCTAAGAAGAAAACTTCAGTTTCCATTCAAAAGGCAGAATTTTTGAACTTTCTAAAGCATTGGGACTATATACACTCATCATATTCAAGTTTGCATACAAAAATAATAATTTTATTTTAATAAGTTTTTTGGTGTTAATTATATGTTAAGAACACACTCAAAAAAATCTACCATAACTATCTTCACAAGTCTAAATAACATTAGCACATAATAAATTATTTTCTGTACATCACTTGATTTCGTCTCCATTGCTTCTCTCTTATGCTGTGTCACACAAGTGGAACAGTGAGATAAATCAACCATTTATTTGCTTTATTGCATAAATCTCAGAGCAATAAAACAGAATTGATCACATAAAGAAGTTTAAGATGGGTTTCAGTGAATCCTTGAGACACTGTAAATTAATCATGCAAGCTGATATTATATTTCCCCAAGGGAAATATATTTTAATAGATCTTTTCCAAACATTTTCCCCCTTTGATATATTTACAAATATTGTTACTACTCTTTTTTTTTTTTCTAAAATGATTAAACCATTATTTTTCCCTAGTCTTGTGTGTTGAAAAACAAGTCAAGAAAATCTCTTCATTACTTATAAAAATATGCAATGAAATAACTTGGAAAATTTAAAATTAAGTTATGTATATATCTTCAGCAGCAATTATGTATTCCTAACCTTTGCTTAGACCAAAATAGATGACACTGCAAGAGGAGCCTTAAAAATGGAAAGCCACACTGTATGTAGCATGTAATGCTACCCTGAGATAAGTTTTAAAGGAATGAAAAAAAATTGAACTAGTCAATTCATCCTTTGCATTACTTGATACTGTCCATAATATAGTATTTTAAATTATTAAAATTTTATTTCATTAATTTCAAAGCTGCTTGATTTATAATACTAGAATGAATAGTTTAAATTCCCATTTGGAAAGTATGGATTAATGATTTTATGAGCAAAAACATAATTTAAAACAGAACTGCCACTGACTCACAAATAGCTACTGTGTGAATGTCACCAGTACATGGTAATCTTCATTGTCACGTACCCCCTTTTCAGGGACCTGAACTGTGAAAGTGCAGTCACTGCTTGCTCTTGAGATCCTCTACTAAATCTTTCCAATATCTACCAATTTGTGCAAATCATGATGATTTTGTTCTAAGATAGTTGCGACTCTGAGAACATTGCAGTAAAGCATGAACATTTTTGTACTTGTCCCCACAGTGGAAATTGACATCAACAAAAGGAGAGAACTGGGTTAGACTATGACTGTGGAAATGGAAGCACTTTCCTTATCCCCAGTCTTAAATTGTTAAGTCTGACTAGTTTATTATGGAAAATACAGGATTAAAACATCTGAAACCAGTGACAAAGTAACGTTCCTTTTATAATCCAAATATATGTGATAATTTTAGTTTGCTCTAAGACTAATAGTTCAACAGTGAGAACTGGCACATCTGCTTACCTCCTAACCATCAGCCCTTAAAAAGAAGTCTGGCGGTCTTGGTGATTGTTGTTCTTATTATTGTTGTTGCTGCTGATGATGATAATAATACTAATAATATCATCAATATTATTATTTTTCTTTCTGGCAAACAGCTGGCTGGTTAATCAACACTGTTATCACACATACAAAGTCATCATGAGGAGGATTCACCAGAAAGTGGTTTATATGAATGGAAATCATGTATTATTTTTGGCATGGAACAAGGCCAGCAAACTTTGTACCTGATTCAGAGTACAAGCAGTGAAATGCATAGGGTGAAACCTAAGACATTTTTTGAGAAGAACAAGAAACAGCATGGAAAATAACATTGAACTTAACTACATAGGGTAGGCGTTGCCAGCAGGATTTCTATGGGATCCTGTAACAAAAACATTATCTTTATGCTTCCATAATGTAATTTGGTTTTCAGTGTTATTAAAAGGAAATCCAAACATATTAAGGGCATGGTAAATGCTTGTTGCAGTATTTTGCCTTGTTACCATAATTTGAAGTGACTGGTCCCTCACCATCTTCAGACAAAAGAGGGCACACGTAAAATAAAGGATGAAACAGGGAAATTGATTACAGTAGCAAAGCCAGTGTTACTCTGCTCTTTCACTTTGATTAGCAGAGATATAGAATTTTTATATCTTCCCAGATATAGAAATAAAGGTGTGGTTTCATTATAGTCTGAGTTGCTGTTCACTCTTAGTCTATTCAATTCTGCTCCTGCTTTCTTGCACCATACACAGTTGCTTATTCACTTGTTTCAAATCTAATTATGGTGCAATCAAAGAAGGAAGTGGAACAGTTCAATGATCTGATAGAAAATTAACTCATTAAAAAAAAGGGGAAAAAGACTTTCTGTCAGAGCAGTGAGCTCAACTGATTTATGCACACAATTGCTAGTTGCAAGAGATGCACATGAATTCCCAGCCAGGCCTAGAAGAGCCTCCTTTTCAGGGACAATGTATAGCTGTACCCAATCAGGTGCAGTCTCACAGTAAGTCCTGAGAAAGAGAAATACAAGGGTAATGACTAGATGTAATATGATAGAGAAACTTAGTGATTAGAAGTTGTTTATCTTGAAGCTTTAACATAAGCAAAATATAATGTTTGCTTTCCATAGAGACTATGAATATAGAGGACTCAAAGCAGATCATTTTATCAGGTCTGTAGGTTTTCTGTATTGGAATTGGCCTAAGAATCATAACCTTAAGCAGAAGGCTACTATATTTGAAGTATTTATCACATGATTTCAAAAAATGCCATTTTCATGAGGACTGTATTTCTTATCTTCCCAGGAACCAGCCAGCTATATGCAGACTACTACCTTTCATAATATAATCGTTACTTAACTAAAACTAACTGAACTTTACAAATGCTGCATACTAGATGTTAACTGGTCTTAACTTTTACTTATCTCCTTTCTTCTCTTTATGTGACGTATTGCTTCCCACAGATTTGAAATGGAAAGTTGTGGGGACAGGTAATATCTCATGTCTTATGTATACAAGAGCTGACGTAATGGTTGCTGATCATTTTAGATTGTTTCTATATTAATCTGCGTTGATTTTTTTGTATTAATAGGAAAAGCAACAGCTGATACCAAGGTTCAAGAAGGTAATTTGTAATTTTAAAGAGGATTCACAAGTCATCTACCATCTATGCAACATGTGCCAAATAAAGTTTAATGATGAAGAGAAGTGTTGGCCTTCAGCCCTTTTCATTTAATGAGCTAACAATGCTTCACTTTCTTGGCCAGCACTGAGAACATTTTGATTTACAATGGATAAAACTGGACAAAATGTATACAGCTTAAGCTGGAAAATCTTTCTTCAGAGACAGACTAAGCATGTCCAGCTCCTGGCTAAAGAACTTTGAATCTATTGTCTTATCAGAGGTCAAGCTTGTCAGCTATTGTTGCATGGCTCAACCTGTACTGCACTGTCCACAGCACCTGGGAAGAAAGGATTAGTTAATCACCTCTTTCCGCTATGGAGATCAAGAGTTAGAACACTCTCACAGTTGCCTCAGATTATGATTAATGAGTTCATTATATTTTCCTGATGGCTCTTCAGTTCCCCCACTATAGGTTGAGCTTAGGGAAACCCATAGTTTCTTTGCTCTAAAGAACACTAATTTCCAAGTAGTTTGATGGCTTCGGCAGTTTCGCTCTACAGCATACCCCACTTCAGAGTATTTGTTCAGTCAACATGTCCAAGGTATCTGAGTAAACACACCCGATGAATACAAGCAGCAAAAAGCAAGGGAGCATGGCTGAACAAGCATGAAAATGAACTAAATGAATTAAAAGTCTTTGTGTTATCCTTAAGTCCAAAAGAGGCATTTCTGTTGGAAAGAACTCTTGTTATGACAGAGCAATACAGTTAAGAACATATCACACAACCTTCAGTGAAGTTCATTACTAATCCTACAGCAAGCAATTAATATTGTGAAATAGGATATGAATGACCATCTCAATGCTTCTTTTGATTTGCTTGGCACAAAAAATTGGTAGTGCCTCTGGAAGAGGTGCTTTTAATACATGTAATCATGTTACTATTCATATCTGCTATTATTTGGGTGGTAGTATATATAGAGAAGAATGTACTGTCACATCACCTGAAGACAGAAATTTTTGTCAGTTAACTGAAATATTTCACTTGCACCTTCTTCCAAGAAAGGAAACTGTTTTTAAAAGAAACTTTAAACTAGGTCTTTTGCTCTAAAAGTTTACTCACTGAGTTGAATTACTATGTAACTAGTTTTCATGCATAAAAAATCAATTATATTTTCCTTCTATGCCACAAAACATTGTTCTTTAGCAAAGACATTGTTTTCAATTCAGCATCTGCTTCAGGCTGTAAAATTTTACAAACCATTCTACAGTGTGAGATAGGATAACCTGGAATGGCACATACCTTACATGAATGCCATACATAGACAAAACGGAGAAAATACCTGAAGTACATTTGTGTTGACAGTGCCAGTTTAAGTAATCAAATCTTGTTGATCCACCAAGAATGAAAAATATTGAGGGGGTTTTTTTGTTTGCTGTCAGATGTCTTGTTTCTAAATGCTGTGACAATGCTGAAATCTCCATTCTTTCAGAAGCTGGCAGCTCTGAGCATGCTACATACTGTAGTACTGAAGTGACTGAAGCAAAGCCAAACATCATACTTGTCATCACATTACTGCATTTCCATTTTTTCCCCTGGCCCATCATTGGAACAATTTGTCTTTGTCTTTTTCAGAAAATGCTCCCTTTCCAAATCACCCCTCAAACAGAAAAAGCTGCCAAGAAGACTGAAAGGCACATACAACATGGTCATGATAGGTTGTAATGAGTGCTGTGGGTGTTAGAAATTACAATGGGTGCATTTGGTGTTCCAACACAATGGTACTTTTCAAGATGATATTTTTACACATGGCTACTTGCAGTCTATACTGTACATCATAAATAACGACTTTCTGGGAGGTATACTAGGCATACTGACCAAGGAGGTGTAACATTGCTATATTAACAGGCCTCTGGTACCATTCATTTCTATATCATTTCACTACTGTTTCTTCCTGCACTACGTTCAGATGGCATTTATGGCAGAGATAACCTACTAATTTCTGTGGGTTACAAATATTTACCATATATAGCATGCTGCATCCCAAAAGGGCCATTCAGGTTTCTTTATGGCAATTTTAGAAGGTTTTATAAAGGATTTAATGTGCATATCTAGATTTAGCACTTTTGTGCTTCTAAGTAATGGATTTACCACTAATCAAGCATTAATTGATTGATTAACAAGCATTTTCAACACCCTAGTATCTTTCTAGTTTGAAGGGGACTTTTTGGTAAGCTACAGGCACACACAGACTGTGCTATAGTCATCTTAGGAATTGCAGAAGTGCTGCTTTCCACACTTCCCATGTCTAATAGAAAAACACCTTTCACCATTCTGATAGTATGAGACACTGTCACCTGTGGTTCCCCCCACTCAGGAGGAGCTGCTCTCTGGGAGCACCTCGGCTTGGCCAGAATCTGAGGCAGTAGCCCTTGAGATGTACCTCAAGAACAACCTGGTACATGGGTTCACCTTCCAGCCCCTGTGGGGTCTTCTGTACGGCATTTTTTCACAAAGAAGCATGTGAGTCTGCCTCTGCATGGATTACAGGAAACGGACAGGCATCAGAGTAAAGAACCAGCACTCCTTGCCTCTTATTCTGAACTGCTCTGAACATCTGCAGTGGGCTCCATTGCCCTCTACAGTGGATCTGTGAGGGGCCACCATGAGCATCCCATAATGCCATTCAGTCTCTGCAAAGCTCGGGCTGCCTTCCAGTATTCTGCAAATGCTGTTCTCGGGACTTTCTTCACAGCTATGCTATGGTATACCTGGATGACATCCTGGTGTTCTGCACCTCTGAAGAGGTATTTATTAACAGCACCCAGGACATTTTCAATGACTTGCAGCAGCACTGGCTGTGCTAACCAGAAGAAATGCTGCTTTGACCAATAGAGGGTGGAGTTTCTGGGGTAACTTGAGAAGACTGATGATATCACAAGCTGGCAGCCCCTTCTAGCACAGGTGCAATGGCTTTCAGGATTTACCACATTCTAAAGCTTGTTCTGGAGGGGGATTTCTGGTTTGTGGCTGCCAAAATGGCACTTGCACAAAAGAAGGCTCGACTTTTAAGGAGGCCTGAAGTACAATCAGCTTTTGAAAAACGGGTATTCACTATAGCTTTTATCCTATACCCACTCTTTTACTGTAGAACCAGAGGTTCTAACCTGTACCTGCTTCTCTGGGTAACTCACCCCACTGAGAGGAATTATGCCTGAGATAAAGAGCTCCTGTTAATCAAAGCTACTTTGAGGGCTGACAACACAGCTGTGAGGGGGCAGAAAGACTGAAAATAGTGGTGACCAGCCACCCCAGCCTGGAAGTGTATTGAGGGATGAAGTGTCTCTCTCTCTCTGCTTTGCCTGCTGGCTCTCTTTGTGCTTCCCTTTCACTTTCCTTTGGCATCTAGGAAACAGAATGTCAAGGCAGGTGCCTCGTCATAGAAGAGGGACCCAGATTTGAAGGCACACCTTATACACAGACCTTGTCTTCCCTTTTTCTGCTTCACTGCAGCTGTGGCAGAGGATGAGCTCACGGCCACAGTTCACCAGGTCACAGAAACAACCTGCTTCTGGCTCAGGGTTTTGATGGCCCGGCTTTGACCAGCCTGTAAGCAGGCAGGCAGGTATCCCATAGGGACCTCTGCAAACAGGGCTCTTCCACTGATACTGCAATTCATCTGAAGCTGGAAATGAGCTTCAGCACTTGTGTATCCAGTGCTGTGGGTAGTGCATGGTAGGGACAAGTGTGGTTGATTGTATTTGGGTCTGTAACATCTGTACTTGTACCAAAAGGCTTCTGCAAAGATCATTAGGTGCTGTACAGCCACAGTAAGAAACGGGGCTGGGGTGCCTCAGTGGTGCCTTTAGTTCACTCTCTCTGATCAAGCTAAAGATGTGAACACCTGTACTTTTTCCTATAGCTCAATGTAAAGCCCTGTATTTTTCCTATAGCTCTCATTGGAGCAAGTGGGTAGGAAAGACAGATAAACATTTCCATGTCTCTCTCTCCCCAGCTGAGATCATGGACACAAAGGAGAAGAAAAGACCCTTCATTTCCATGCTCCAGGTCCTGGATGAGAAAATGGAGGCCCTGCCATTTCACTGGCCCTTTGAGTAAATGGTGCTATAATGGGAAAAGACAGCTGCCATGAAGCTTTTTGATAGGTTTCCTTCAGCTGGGCAGGTCCCTGACCAGAGAGCTCCTTCTTACTTTTTTTACTGCTGTCTTAATTTTTGAAATTTTATTCTCTCTCATCACCATTTCAGTGCACATGAGGTAAGCAGAAAGGAAGAGTTATCAAAATGTCTGTTGCATAAGCACACACACTTTGATGGATAGTTTCTTTTTCCTTTGCATGTGAGATGTTCTATTCAAAACTAAATTTTAAACAGTCTTATATTTACATGATCAGTGTATCTCTACCAAATTATGACTTTTATATTACTTGGTATTAAATTTATCATTCCCTCTAACAATTAAATAAAGTGTTTTCCACAGGATCTTCTTCATTTTTTCTTGCTGTCATGACCTAATGTAAGAGAAAAATCCTGCAACACACAGTTTCTACCAAAACATCATAATTAGCAATACAAGTATCTTAAGTATCTTTATTCTTCATAATGAGCCTGTACCTTCTAACACTTTTCTTGGCTTGTTTACTCCATTCATTCTGCATTGCTCTTTCTGACTTAGTCAGGCTATTTTTCTAATTGGAAAAATGCAAGCTGTCTAGTGCATACTCCATTAATTACTAGTTTTAGTCCACAATTTTCAAAACGTCTTGGCAAAGTGTCAATACAGAAAAAAGTGTCCATTGTAAAAAAAAAAAAGTTTTCTGGAATTTTCTTTGGATCAGTCTGTGATATTTTGGAATTTTGCACATTGGAATATCTCTTAAGAAAACATGAACCATTTTGATTGGACAATAATTTCTCAGAAAAGGTCATATACACTTAAAATTTAAAATATCAAAATCTTCACAGTTGCACTCAGAAGGTGTAGAAACACAATGTGAAAGCAACGTTTTGTAAGAAATAAACTGGAAATGAATATGCAAAATAACGCAAATTTTAATAGCACCAGCTTTCTGTAATACAAAATGTGAGGTGCTATTAGCAAAGCAAGCAAAATAAAAAGAACACTAATTTTGTAAACACAGAGAAAAAGTAGGAGATGATGCAAACAGAGTATTAAGAAAAGAACATGGCTTCTTTTTTTTTTTTTTTTTGAAAGCTCATGTCATTCTTTTTCTAGGAATATTGGTACAGAGTACTGTGGTTGAGCCTAGTCAAGTGGAAATTTGATTACTGCAATGACCATTTATGATTTCTGCCTTGCCAGCCTGACAGTGTCAGCGGTTAAGCGTACAGGTCCCTATATACAGCACTGGGATTTTGACCACACAGCTTTGTTGTTGCTGTTCTTACACTGCTCAATGGCAACCTCCTGAGCTTTGGCTCTGAAGAATTTTGTACTGTTAACATTTCAGGCTGACATTTCTTGTACAGCACCTGATTCACTACTCCCTCAGACAGTACACCTGAGCTTCCTCCATGGGCAGAGTTTTCATGGTGCTGTTTCTCTCTCTCAGCCTGCTGTGGGTTAAGCCCAGCTGGAAAATAAACACCACACAACCGCTCTCTCAACTCCCCTCTCCCTTGCTGTTTTACCAATTCCTTCTCATTATGCCTTCTGACAGCTAGTAGGATGCTAGGGATACCAGTCACTGTCAGCTGAACCACCACCAGACCTTATTCCCAATTCATAGGATATCAGATGAAATTGGAGAAAAGCTTTATATTTCTCTGAATGCACAACAATAATTTCACTCTGTCCTTAAAAGGTCCTCACAGGCTTGGAAAAATTTGTAGCCCTCCATTTCCCACATGTATCCATCTAATATCAATATACATTCTGGCATGTCAGAATACTTTTCAACTTTTATACAAGTGGATTTATTAAACGTGCATAGGAAGAAAGGTACTTGGCATGCATCATCTGTGGTAATGTCGCATATAGGGCTCCCTTGGATCCTAACATATAAATACATACAGAGCATGTTACACAGCCCTGTTAGACTGAACAGAAAATATTTAGGTCTGGGAGTCAGGTTTAATATAGACTTTGAGCTCTAGGTCAGAGAGCTTGCTTTAAGTACCATCTGTACCTCAGCTATCTCCAGGCACAGCGTAGGACATTTTCCCTTGTTTCTCCAAGGATTGAATGACCTTCTGCATGACAGTCATTCAACTGATTCTTTTAACGTTTTAGTTAAATGCAAAACATTTCTCAGAGTTATTTCCCACTTGATACTATCCACAAGGCTACATCTGTTATTCGTTCCTAGTATTGCCCCCTGGTACATGAAGGACAGATGATAAATCTGGGCTAGATTGTGTCTGGCTTTGCATGGGCTTGCAGTGAATCAGACAAAAAGGGTACAAGGAACTCCTCCTGCTTCCTTGAGCATTCAGTCAAGGGGCAGACACAAGACACAATCTCATCCCTGATTTAGTAGGGCTCTGAATGTGTACAACTTGTGTAGTTAATATTTATAGAAACACTGGGTGCCAAAAAAGGATCTAAGGCCACGGTCTTCTGATCGGGTCAGCAGGGGTGTTAGTGACTTTTTTATGAATTGCAATCAGAAATACAAGCCAGACGAGGCTGAAAATACTAGGATAGGTAATTTGGATTTCCTGACGAGATTTACTCCATACTTCAAAACAAAAACTCCAAGTAAAACATTTCCCTACTCCCTCAAATAAAAATAATACAATGGCAATAAAATTAATTATTCCGTTTCAGTTGTCTCTGGGTCTTGATTTTTTTCCAATTTGACACGCAAATTAAAAAACAAAACCAAACAAAATAACCAAACAACTTTTTTACACAGTAGAGGCAAAGAGAAAGGCCAATGTTTATAAGGAATGCAAATTGTAGCCTTTAAAAAGAACAAAAGAATACAGCACAGTAAAGGTCCACCACACCCCTGAATATATCAATTTCATGCCTATCATACACCAATAGCACCAATCACACTATATATTAAAATACAATATACTGTCTTAGCTTAATTCTCTTACTAAGAGTCTAATCCAAAACCTACTTCCATTAATATTCAGAAACATTTTAATTTTAAGATCACAATTGTCCATGGCTACTACTATCATCCAATTTATCTTGCAGCAGTGTTGTGGATCTGCCCCTCGCTGTCTCAGCCTCCCAGGGAGGAGCCCTGCCGTGGGAGGACCTCGGGGTTTGAGTGCCTGGGCCCGCCCCTGGATCTAGAAGGGAAGGAGTGCCCAGGGCTCTGGATCCACCCACCTGTCCAGCACTTTCTGTTAAGCTTACCACATGATTGGTGGGCTTGAATTGTACCCTCCCCTCTTTTGTTATGATTGGTCTTTGTACACTCATCTCCTCCCCTCGTCTGCCTCCTGATTGGTTATCCCTTCCCCCATATAAGCGGCTGTCACGGGGGCAGGGGTGGGATTCTCCTTCCTCTCTCCGTCGCAGGCACCTGTACCTGAAACCCGCAATAAAGGAAAGCTTGGGGGAGACCCCCTCCAGCAACCCTTTACCTCGTCGTGCTTCCTTTTCCATCGGCACCTGCAGCAGGCCACCCGCTGGGAACAGCCTCACCTCGGGGTGAATGCTGAGGCTTGCGCCCCAGGCAGTGGCAGCCAGGAAAAGCCAGGCAGCTTCTTTTTATTAAATACAGCACAGCAGTATAGTCCTTAAAACAATTCATTCCCTTTGGTGTTTACTTTCTTGCCTGTGTCTGTTGTGCAATCATGTACCTTCAGAGTTGTTCTCTAGACAGGGCCAGAAAGCACAAAGGCTCTTGTATTTTGGGGGATGGGGGTTGGCTTGCTTTTGTTTGGTTTTGTTTTGATTTTGTTTGTTTCAAAAAAGAAAAAAATCAGTTAATTTTACAAAAGTGTTATAATCTGATTATTACAGTAACTCTTTCTTTACGTGTTCCACTTTGAAATAACCTTGATTGGTATGACTAACAGCATTCTAGATGAAATTCCCTTTGTGTCCTATGCAATGGCGTTATTGCTTATTTAATCCAAGGATGTGGTTCTTCTGGTGCTTCCAAGGGCAAGTGACATTCACCTTATCAACACAACTCATATGTGTTGGAAGGCCTGATGCAGAAGTGATGGAGTCAATAATAAAAAAAACTTAAGAACTGATTATACTCCTGAGGAGTTAGAGGAAAATATTAAAATAAGACTATTAACTTTGGGTTAAAGGAAAAATCAACACATAAAAGACAAATACTGTTGGTAAGGCTTTGGGTCAGATAATCTAAATTAAAATAATATTTGTTTAAGTCTTGGGAAAAGAAAACTAGCAAATTGGGAAATAAGAGTTATTACAGTTAGAAATGGATAAATATAAAGAAGGTTAGCTAAGTAATTTAAACCAAATAATCAAGGATGGAAACACTTCTGCGTTGTGTTTATGATGGTATAATTGAAGGCAGGAGTTGGACACTTTTGAATTCCTTCCTTAGTATCTTCCAATATGCTGGTGGACTGATTAGCCACCAGTATTTTTAATGAGGATATAGTGTCCACTACCCTGTTCAACTTCAGCTCTCATACAGAACAGTTTGAACACATAAAGCTTTCTGTCTGGACACTGAAACTTTGAGACATATTAGTATTCAGCATTACTCGTACTGAAACCAAAACCAAATTAATTTAATTTGAAGGCAACAGTTGTACTACTTTTAATGTCCTTAGGAACAGGGGTTTTTGGTTTTTTTTCACTTTTCCTTATTTAATTTTGTAATTGCATGGTCAATAGGCACATTGTCAAATCTAATGCCCCATAAAAGTTTCATTTCAGTTTGACTTCTGGAAATCCTCATTTTATTCTACAAGATGTGAGGCTTTACATCTTTTGCAGTTTCCCTATTTAATCTTAATGTCTCATTTGTATTGGTAATTTATCCAGTTTTGAGCTTTTCTGCAATGTCTTCTAGCTCTCTGCTTGGGATACATGTTCAAGAACATTTCTGGATGTGCAAGACAAAGGACTTCCAGGCCCCTTTCACATTCAAGTCAAATATTAATCTGAGTTCTGTTGCCTGTATGAGCAACTAATTATTTTTGTTTACCTTAGCTTGCCTCTTCAAAACTGATACCATTCATTACAGGTCTCTATTTACTATTCTACTTAAATGAAAGTCAACAGACTTATGATCATGCAATCCAAGTCTATTTTCTACAATTGACATTTTGCATAATATCCTCTCTACTTAAAAAAAAACAATTTTACAGGCAAATCAACTTTCTTACTTTATTGGTGGAAGGAACACAATTTCCGTGTTCTGAGAGAACTCCCTGTTTATGAGTAGCTTGTGGTCAGAAGCTCTAGCCAGGAAAACAAAATCTGCTACACGATTTTCCCAAGGTACACACTGACAAGATTTTGCATATTTAGTCTCAAGAGAGTGGGGGGCACAAAATTCTTTCAGGACAGGTAAGGTCCTTTTAGGCATCTCCTTCACAGACAAGGTTCCTGAGTACTCCGGGGCTCTGGAGCATCCTGGGATGCTCAGAGCAGTATTGGATGGGCTCTACCTACACTGCTTTCTCACAACCAGGTGCAGTTTCACTTGTATTATACTTTGCTTCTTTATTTTTTCCACACTGCAAAGCAAGAATGTTTTGCCAAAGCAGGAATAGTCTGCCCACTGCTTTTAACTTTTCTTTTTTTCATTTTTCTTTTTCTCTCTCAAACAATGAAAACAGTTATGCTTGAATAAACTATAAAATATAAGCCTGAGTTTTAAATAATAAAGACTATGGACCAAATCAACTAACATATATGCATTATCAGGTTTCTACTAGCCATTCTGTAACAAAGTAATTTCAAAGCTGTTTCCAATTTCCTCACATGTCAGATGAAGCTGGGTACTGAATAAAAGACAGGTGTCTGTGAGATGCAGGAGTGGCAGTAATACATTTGTCTTACTTATTTTCATATTAGGCTTACACAAAGGAGGTCCTCTAGAACTAATTTAACAAATGTTATGCTCTTTTGCATTGCTTTGTAATCTAAAAGGAAAATTTATATTCTGCTCTTTCTCTGAGGGTTTTTGTGGTTTCAGCTAAATAATTTTTTTTAGGAAACCATGACATTCTTTTCAAAACATTCAGTCAGACTCGGGGAAGATTCCATTGTTGTTCCATGGACTGTGTGGCTTCACATATTGGTCCTGAAAGAAAGACCCACTGCATTTCATCAGTATGAGTGCACACGAGCACTTTCTAGGACAACATTGGGAGGTCATACCGCAACCTTTGTAGGGGATACTAGCAGAATACCAGTAATGTTAAGAAGTATTCAAAATAGATTAAAACCTCATACCCAAAGACTACGTTTTGCTCAATGAATACTTCCCCTTTCACTTTCATGGATCCCTTCATCCTGACTGAAAAAAAAAAGCATTTAAGCACATTCTCAGTTTTCTGTCAATATGCATGTACCAGTCTGAAAGCAGGACACTGAATCACATTTCCTAGCATTAGTTAGAGGTGGCTGTTATTTGGGAGTGTTGCTTCACTGTAACTCCATTTCTTTTCACTTCTCATATCGGGTCCTGATTCAGATTTCTGCAATTCCAGTGTAGCACTCAGTCTTTCTAATGAGACTGCAGCCTAAGTAAAACCACTTACAAGCAGATTTTTATCTTCCTGTAAATTAACAATTCTGCAAGAATGTCAAATGGTTCTGCTAAACACCCAGAGCTGGCCATGCCTGAAAATTAACTTTCTAGTCATTGCTCCAGCCCACGTGGCACTTGACAAGTGCTACAATACTCAGAAAAACCCATGTTAATTATCACATGACTATTATTTATATCTCTATTTCTTGAAACACTATTCAGTCATTAAAGATAGTGAAAAATGACATTATCCAGAATGAATATGAAATGAATATTCATAACACAGCTAATTGTCACTGACATCTCAAATTTCATTATAATTTCTGTTTTGCTTAGCACTTTCTCACACTTGCAATAAGCCCATCACTACGCTATTCAATTACCGACTCTAACACAAGTCCAGACAAAATTACATATACACAGTAGGACTCTACATTTCATAATCAGCAATATAGTTAGGATCTTTAGAGAAATGCTTCTTATATAAGTATAGATGCATTTATGTAGCATACAAGATTTTAACTTGCTTAACAGAACCTCCTACTTTTTTTTAATAGGCATTGTGTGTTTTAATTCACAGCAAATCTAATAATTCAAGAATTTTTAAACTTGTTAGTGTAACTAAAATCAACTTTTCCCTTCTATTGGGACATTATAATAGGCTTTGTTTATTTACTCAGTGCATTTCATCACTCCTATGAATGTGCAAGAAAATGCAACTAAACAAAAAGGCTTACAAGTGAGCCATTCTAATGTTTATCGAGATCATTATTTTTCTTACAGGCTTGTTAAGCTCTTAAATATGCATTTGTATCAAGCTAATGTAGCCCATGCTTTTTGTGTAATATCACCTACTTCACATACACACAGACAATAAGGGAGCTTAATTTAAAAATGACTATGGTTATAATGCTGGCTATACAAAGCCAAAGGGAGATTATTCTAGCTTCAAAAATTGACTTGGGGAAAATTAACACAGTGAACAAGCATATTAAATACTAACTGCTTCAAACCATACTGATTCTTGCTGCTGCTAAAAAAAGGGCTATCTAATTTAAAATATTTCTCAGACTTTAATGAGTACTTCTCTTAGAAACACCTACCTTTACAATCACTATTATTTGAAGTGCATTAAAAAAGAGCTGTTTATTGCCAGCTGTTTAGAGCTGAGAGTTTTGAACTGGACACTGTGATGAAGAAGCCTGTCACAGGTGGGAAAGAAGTCATTTCGGGAGGAGAATTTTGGGTGGTTTGATCATGACATATTTACCAGAATTCCTGGGATTGTGGGTCAATAGATCCTCTCTTCCATAAAGGGGAAGAAGTCAACTCCTAACTAGAGGGCGGTCAAGCCACACGGAGCTGCAGACTCAGCTGCAGAATGCCCACTGACTCCTGCTTGCGATAAATGTCAGCCTGTGAAGCAGTTATTTACAAGCTCTGTCTGTGGTAGCCCTGAGATTCCCAATTCATGGTTGGCTGCAGCATTATGCATAAGTTCTTTCAATCAGAGCAACCAAGGCAACAGAGACTGAAGCTGACAGGTCACAACCCCATTACACTTTATGGTGACTGACATTCTTTTTCTTTAATGGATACCTTTAAAAAATTTAAACCATTTTAAGAAACATTTTCCTAAGAAAATGTTTGTGTATCTATAAAAAATAGCTTCTCTCAGCTTCTCTTGGGTGTGCTATCATTATTTCTTTTAGTTTTCTGCTGCAGAAGATTCACACAGGTATATAAACAGGAAGGACAAAAAGAGCTGTGTGTATGAGAAAGTTTTAGACCAACTATACTTCTTCATTCTCTAAAAAGGGTAGTAGGCAAAATTTAAAAAATGCTTTTATGGGAAAACTCAGTGCAGACAGTTTAAAACTGATGTTGTCTGTATGATTTTTACAGAAGCCATCCATGATTATTCTAACTTAGATAAATATTTAATAGAAAAAAATCTCCAACAAATATCTGTATGAGAAGCACATCATAAAAAGAATATTTCTTGAAAAAGAATTGTCAGGTCACACTCAGGCCTACGTAGCTGCCCCTCTCTGAGGAGGGAGTACCAGCTAATGACAGTCTGCCAAAGAAGCTCTGCTGGAGGTCGTATTCGATACTTGTGACATTTAAAACAGAAATATAGAAAAAAATGTGTTAATGCTGGGAAAAGAATCAATGAATACAAACTGCAGCACAACTAAGTTTTTAATCTTTATACTTATCTACAAACACCAGTATTTTCGTTATCCCATGATGCAGCTAGCTGTCTGATACCTCCTTATTCTGTTTAAACATGTTAAATATAAAGACATGTTTTAAGTGAATTGAAGAATATGATGGGAAGCATGTGTTTAAATGAAATTTTAGACAAGATTTTAAATACATGTTTCCTTGAACTCTATCTTTCTTCATTAGTTAATCAGCTGGGACAGATCAGCTACACTGTGGGAGTGCAGAAGTGTGTGAAACAGGGCATAAGATTCAACTCATGGCTAAAGTACTCCCAAAGATGCTGGAGTCACTGTTAATGGCCTGGATTGAAAGGCAAAAAATCCAGACAAGATACCTTGAAAATTCAACTGAACCATAGAAATTAGAAAATATTCTCAAGAGAGAACAATTGGGTTCTGTAGCACCACACATTCACTGAATTTTTTCCTAATCTTTGTGGTTTGGAGATAAATTTTCACAGGTGATCTAACAGCAAACTGGTGTTTTCTCCTTCAGTTTGAAGTCAGTACAGGAGGAATGTGAAGATATGTTATAGAGCTTTAAAGAAAAACAAAAATTTTAATCAGAATCCCTAAATGTCCCTTTGGTGCAGTGGATACAATTTTTCTGATTATAGCAAATGTTGAGTGAAGCTGCCATTAAGCTCTTTATGGCTCCAAACTGACAGTACAGAACTCACTATAGGAAAAAGAAATTGGTTGTCAGAAAAGAAATGGACAAATAAATAAATATACTGGTAGAAGTCAGAGAAAAATAATTTGCAATACTGCTATTGGAATTGCTGTAAAATGCATGGCTTTAATCTATTAGAGAAACCCATTCAATGTGAAGACATGATTTTGACAAGAGCAAAGGGGGAGCAATATGAGAGCAATTACATACCAGTTTATGACAGATTATACTATTAAACTGGCAGAGTAGTCATGTTTGACCTACAGAGAAGCTTTTCTACAAAATAAGCAAGCAAGAGAACAAAACATAGCACCTGTAATAATAACGCAAGGTAGAAAAACAGTATTTAATTTAAAACTTTGATCATGGAAAATAAGGCAACAAAAACTAAGCCAGTTGATAAACTCTTCTCTCCTAAACATACCTTGTTCTACTTAATACCTACTGGATATTTGAGTTCAGAAAGCAAAATATCACATCATCTGGAGATGAGATTCAGATTTAGACATTGAGGGGAATGAGATTTACCTCACATGCTTGAGATGCCAAATTTAGGTATCGGCATGTGACTTAGATATCCAAGACCTCGGTCTAGGCAGCAAAACAGTGTTTCAGTCGGCTGTCTAAACACAGCATTGCCTTTCCATTTAAAATGTCTTTCCATTTAAAATGCCTCTTTAGAGTATCTGAGGAAACCTCATGGGACTGGTAGATATCACAGAGGACTTCAGGGATGCTCTTCTGAAGAAGGGGAATACCTGAGACATCTTTCATGAATTAGACATCTGTGCACAAAGAACTGAAGAAAAGCCATTTGATCAATGGATACAAAGTGCTATTTAAACCCCTCCAAAATTAAAATCTTCAGCAAATGAACTGAGCTGATCCCTACCTATCCTTGCAGAGGACCAGGATAAAATCAGAATTATTAATTAAATGATGTGCATCTACTTTTTTCTATGCATACATATTAAGTGGTTGGTTAAACATTCTTCTGCAGTGCACATATTCTACGAATGAGCCAAGCCTTGGATTCATTATTAACCAAGTGAACTCCCACAGCACTAAATTCTACAATCCAGCAGGTAAATCACTGGAAAGAAAGAGGATTATTGTCTTGTCATATGAAACCACTTTATTTGGAATACTGCATTCAAATGATGGAACTGCATTCTTAGAAAGAGATTGACAAATGGGAAGGAGCTCTTCAGAGAACAAAAGAGATTAAGAATAAATGCTTCAACTTTTACTTATTAAATCACTAAAATATTCCAAAGAACTCAGCACCTGAACAACCATGAACAAGTGATGGAAAGGTGGAATAGTATCAGCTTGCAATAGTACAACTCCTAAGAAAAGAAGGGGATTATAGCACGCAGTACTCTAGGATGTACTTAGAAAACAAAGAAAAGAAATATAAACCTCCCAGTCAGTGACAGTTTTTTAGTTATTCAGTAACCTCTGAAATGTAGAAATTCCACTTCATGGGATACTGAAATCCAAGCTCAATTTAGTAATAGAAAATGTACTTTAGAAGAGTGTCCTATATCAACAGGGAGACAGATGGGATAATCTGAAAAGCTCATCCATTAGCAACAACTATGAATTTTTCCACACACTATTAGTTGTCAGATATTTCGTCAGAAAAGCAACTATCCTGATAAAGAAACAAGATTTGTCAAGAGAGTACCAAATAACTCTTACTCAGAATTCACACTGGTAGGCCCTTAGCAGTGCTGCCTTAAATCATATCTATCCACCAATATTTCTGTTTAGCAGATGCTCCTTGGCTAGTACTTATTTTGGACTGGCTTTAAAGTAAAAGATTAAGGGCATTGAGTATTGATAACTAAATTAAAAGGGCTGGCTGCCAATAGCTATAACAGTAAGTAAAGAATAAAGAGCATTGCCTGCTCTGTGTCCTCTTGACCACACAGAACAATCATTAAGAATTAAGTGCTGTGATTCAGTCCCCCTCCTCCCTTTTCCCCAGGAGGCAATGCCTCACACACCACCAAGTATGCAGTACTCTGGGAACAAAGCCAAAAGGAGCAACTCGTTCTCTGAATGAGAACAGCTCAAAAATAGGTCTTACCCAAGACAGAGGGGCAGGGGGAGAGGAATGGCAACGCTTCCTGCTATTGCTTATAATGCAATTTTTGTAAATGGAATGAAATTTGTATTAACCCATCTTTTACTGTCTTTCTTAAATGAAGTTCAGGATTTTAGCTGACAGGCTGCTATAGAAATCTGTAGTAAAAGGATGCTGTTTCTTTTACTCTTTTTCTTTCTCCTTCGCAATCATATATATATATATATATATATACATATATATATATACAGTAGCTAGACTTTTGTCTAGGCAGATCATGTAAGTTATGGCAATTGATAAGATATGAAGTTTAGAAGGAAATGCCTTCCACCATTCCATATCCTTCCTTCTCTTTTCCCCACCAATATCTTCTGGCACACATAAACAAAAAAACCCCAAACAGCTGCATGATACATATCGCAAATATGTCTGCTTTTTACACACACAGCAGGCTATATGTGTATATACCCAAATAAACTTGCATTAACCCTTGTAGTTAAACTGAAGAGCTAGTAATAATCACAGTAATGATTTGATAAAACTGTTTTACAAAAAACTAAAGTGCAACTAAAAATAATAGCTGAGAAACAGAGCCCCTTCTGTTGGCCTGAGCTTGCTGTCTTAGACTGGTTATACTAAACTCAGGGCACTGACTTCATTGTAATTGAAAGCAGGAACAAATTACAATAAAACTTATGTAATGCTTGGATCTCTAAGTTATTCAATTTATTCTTGGTAGAATGAAATACAACTGTTGATTGTCTCAGTTACATTTTCAAAGGGTTTCTCTCTCTTTTGCTTACAATCAACAGCTGAATCATTTCAAATACATGCTCTTTTCCATTTGGAAACCACATTATGATTTGGATTTTTTTCCTCTAAGCTTTTATTTCTAATAATGTTCAATATTACCATCACTTTCTTATTTACTCTGCTTGCAGATCAGCCTTGATTGTTGGCATAACACTGTTGCTGGATGTGCTTTTTAAAATTAGTTCTCTTTGGAGAACTAATTTCTCTAGAGACCAAAAAATGGGGACAGTATCTGAATCCTTCAAATATCCTCCCGAAGCACTTGTTTAGATGTTTGTAGATGTCCTGATGACTACAAGGTAATAGGCTAAGCACAAATGGTACTGAATTCAGTGGGACTATACTGATGATTCATTTAATCAGGCATGTTCAGCATAAAGAAAACATTAAATACTCTCCAGGCTGTGGCTGACACACGAGTGGCCAGATGACAGAAAAATCTACTCTTGCAGGTGAAAGCCACAGAAATACTGGGGAGGGCAGTCGAGGTTAGCAGAATTGAGCTGAGCAGCGACAAACAAGCTCTGAACCATTTCAAACTGTGGCTGAACTCCTCCTCCAGCATCCCCTCTCCAGAGGTCTGGCACCCTCTGAAAAGGCTTCAGTATGTGACAGATGAATCAAAGAGTATTCCTTGAGGGAATTCCACTGTTGCACGGCTCCTCTTTGTCTCTTGTTCCCCCTAGCGTAACACAGTGCTTGCAGTTGTCACGTTCATATATTCACACCCTGGGTTTACACACAGATACAGATGTTTGCATCTGCATAATGAATACACCTCCAGTTTTTAGGGTATGTTCACAATGACTCTAGCATTTAATGTCTAATTGAATTAGGGGGATGTGCATTGTGACTTTATATAAACTTCATGGAACAGTTCTCAGATCAGCAGTCTGTGAATTTTAACCATTAGATACCAATGTATTTCAGTTGTTCCAATGTTTTATTTTTATTCTTTCTTAATACCCTACATACTGGAATAGTGCATGTCTTAGATATCTTTTAGTATGACAAAAGTATTAAAGTAGATGTAAAATTGAATATTTGAATATTTTTTCTTGACTGAATAGTTTTCCTGATACCTGACTTTTAAATACCTCGGAATAAACTGGACACTAAGCTTGCATTGCAGTCACTGGAGGGAAAAAAATACCTCCTCCAGAGAGCAATCAATCTTATTTTCTGATAAGCATCTGAGATAGGTCAACACATTGCTAAGTGCTCATTTCTCTGTGTAAATTACAGGTAGAAGCTAGGGTGGATATCTGAGGCTTATATGTATATCTACATTTTTGATGTTTGTTGTCAGGGAAATCAGCAGAAACCCAAACCTAAATGACCAATGAAAGTTAAAACTGTACCTCTGTGTTTGTCCTCTTCCCTTTTTCCCTAGACTGCATCACAGAATCACAAAATCTCAGGATGTCATAGTGGTTGAGCTTGGTGTGGACATCTGGAAATCCTGTAGTTTAACACCTCTGCTCAGAACAGCCAAAGCAGATTGCCCAGAGCTGTGTTCACTTAGGTTGTGAATATCGCAAAGGGTAGAGACTCCACAATCCCACTGTGTTTGACTACTCTCAAAGTAAAAAAAAAATTTAAAAAAAATTCTCATGTATAAGTGAAATGTCCAGTATTTACATTTGTGTCTATTGTCTCTTCTCCTTCCACTGGGCACCACTGAGGAGAATCAGATTCTCTTCTTTATAATCCTCCCATCAAGCACTTGCAGAAATAAATAAGAGCCACCTGAGCTTTGTCATCTCCAGGCTAACTGGGACAGATGCTGCAAGCCCTTTGTGGTCCTCTGCTGGACTTGCCTGAGTAAGGCTATGTCTCTCATATTGGGATGACCAGCACTGGACATAGCACTCCTGATGCGTCTTTCCAGTGCTCACCAGAGATGCAGGCAGCTCCTTCTGACCTGCTGATGATGCTCTGTCTAATGCAGCCCAGGAGGCTGTTGGTCCTCATTGCAAGAGAGCTCAGCTGGCTCAGGCACAATTTGCTGTCCATCAAGACTTCCCTAATCTGCAAAGTTGTTTTCCAGCCAGTAAGACCTCACCACGTACTGATGTGCGGGACTATTTTTCTTTGGCTGCAAAACTCTGTATTTTCCTTTAAACTTCACAAGATTAATACTTCCAGTCATTATAGCCATCAAGAAGTCAATTAATCCAGTTCTTTAAGTCATATCAATGAACTGGAATGCAAGATCGCTTCAAAGGGCAATTCATCCATCTATTGCACCAAGTAATATCTGGGAGAAGGGGACACAGCTCTCTCCACATATGTGGCCAGTCACAGACTGGAGAGTATTAGAGGTTTTCTTTATGCTGAATATGTTTGCTTGCTTCACAAAATTTCACACTTAATGCCTTATGCCTTCTCATCTCAAGAAAATATGGATACAAATTTTCTACTAAGTAGCTGTAGGTTGTGATGGTGCTCAGCTCTTCTTTGATCCCTGGTATCAAAAATGCAAATGCTCCTCCAATAGCAACATTCCCCCACCTAAGTCATGTCTTTTATTTGCTGTCTTATTTTAGTCTTTAGTCACCCTATCTACTGTGTCAAATAGTTTTATTTTTAGTTGCAGTAATTTAAAGCTATTTCTGTAATATTTTATAAATCTTATGTGATAAATATTCACTACTCTTCCATCCAGTCAAAGTCAGTACCTTTAATATGTCTTGATTTTTTCACACGCACCACATATATTAGGCTTGATTTTAGAGTTTCTTTAATATGAACAACTTTTTCCATGATATTTTAATCAGTTTTAAGAGTTCATGTCATGGTAGCTTTCAGCAAAGAGAGAAAAGAACTGAAGTCAGTAAATTGAGATTTTTTTCTAAAGCAAATGAAGAAAAAAAGGTTGTTTTTATAATTTGCACTAGCCATTGAATAATGTTTGTATTGCCATCGGCAGTTTAAAGTCCAATGACAGTTCATACATTAAAATCATAACATGAAACTTACTTATAATTAAAGTATAGATTATTTTACAAAATTGTCTGGGGTATTTAAAAAATGAATTGAAGAATAGATAGGGCTATGCTAGTTAAAAGAACAACACAGCTAAGTTGAAATTTATATGCAAAGGAAAAAAGAAATAACTATTTCTTGTACCCCATAGGTTCTGTAAACACTTAATGGCTAAAGTGAGAAATCCTGCTACTCATGAAAAGAAGCTCTGTTTCAAAGAACAATTTTATGATGGAATCGTATCACGCTAGACTCCTTCTGGAGCTCTTTTTCCCAAAAATATTGTCTTAAGACTAATTGTCACACAAATCATTAAGCCAGCTTCTGAAATTCTCATTCATTTTTCCATCTATTCAGTGAGTGGCCTCCAATAACCCTTTCAAAAAATGACAGAGTTCCCCCTCTGGCATGCCCTCTCACGAGCTGCGACTCCTTTTGAAGAGAGGTCAGCTGGTGCAATATAGACACTAGAATGCCAAAAGCAGACTGTTGAGATAGACCCATCATTTGAAGTCATGCACTCCACCTTTTTGTCACCTTCTCTTCTTAATTTTTTGAGGCTGCTGGGAATCAAACTGGCCCCTGGCATAAGTAAGGCATTCTTAGCAGCCACTTTGCTGGGCTTAATTATTGCAATGATGCAGAAGGGATGTGCATTTGGTTTTGTATCTTTACTGTCCTTGATAGAATATTATTGAAGGACAAAGCAGAAAATGTAATATATGTCACAACATATTGTAGAATTTCTATGAGGCTATATATACTTTTTTGAAGCAACTTCAAAAAGAACTTTACACTTAAAAATGTAAATCTCTAAGAAAAAAAAAAAAATAGAGCTACCAAACCTAACTAGAAGAAAAGGACAGCATTTGGGGATCTTACTGGATATTCAACTTTATTCCTGCAAAACCATATTCTGCATTCTCATATTAAAAAAAAAAAAAAAAAAAAAAACAAAAAACAACTAAAAACCAAAACACTAACAAAAAACCCTATCTCAAAGAAAACAAACAAAGAAAAAAAAAACCCAAAACCAAAACCAAATAAAACCGAAACAAAGCCCAAATACCAAAACAAAAGCAAGCACAAAATGCCTGGTTAATATTCCAAGTTAAAAACCTTAGGCCTATAAGACCTTTTTTATAGAAGTGTTTCCGATAGCTCCTCAACTTCCTCCTTGATTTCAAGACACTGCAAGGTTTTTTTAAAAACTACCAACAATATTTTCACGAAATTACTTTCTCCTGTGATACATTCTTGCTTTCTTCGTTGGTGCGAAGTCTACGCTATTTTCCATACAAGTCTGTCATCAAGCAATCAGCATAAACACTTGCCTATCATTGTTTCCACCTGAGCAGGACTGATCACTTTAGTGTATTTTTTTGGCTTTTTATTTTTTTAAATCATAGGAACATAATTTGGCGCCACAGAAAAAGGCTGCTGACATCTACTATTGCTATGCTTCTTTGATGAGAGAGTACAGGACAGTACATTATTTTACTTGGCCCAAAAGGGCTTGGTTGGACAAATCTAGAGTCAGATTAGGGATTGCAATTCTCCTGCTGATCCCAAGTGCTCTGTGGCAGGATGAGCAGTTCCATGGTTGCATCCTGAGGCTGCTGCTCTGCCTGCAGCCACACACACAGCTGCTCAAATTGCCGTGGGCAGTGGATGATGTTGTTACTTTGAAATAACGATTCTTTTCTTAACACCTCTTTCTCTTTGAACCACGTATCGAAGCATCAATAACGAAACAGCTTTGACTTGTATCTGGAAACCTACAGCTTTCTATAAAGGCTGTCTTTTCTCCTGATTAATGCAGCTTTTCTTTAGCAGTGTACCTCTGAACCATTTGTCTGCTGTGTGTTTTCCTTCTCTAAACCAAAGCTGTCACTGAAAAGTGCAAAAATTGTTAGAATGTGAGCAGGAATGTTTGACTAACTTTCATTTCTAACCTTCAAATTTGTGTCTGCCATGATCATGTATAGAGTTTACCTCTATCGGCATGATTATAATGTAGGTTTCCATCAGATTTACTCTTAGAAAGTAATCATTTACAGGGATAATGCCAATGTAAAATCTATGCTTCTGTATGAACTCTGTTTAATTATTATTCTTGAAAAGAATATTTGAAATTATCATTTCAGAGATAGAAAAAAATAAATTGTTCTGTATCTTCAGTCTTTATTTTCTGCACAGAACAACCTTCTTTCACATCATCATTCTGTTCCCCCATTGCCTTCAGTTTAAATAAAAGCATGATTTAGTTAAGCCCATAAGAAATGACAATATAATAAGTCATAAGAAAGTCTACGTTAAAAAGTAGTGTTTTTTTCCTTGGCATTACTACAGTTAAGCTTAAACCAAATTCCTCTTTGTTACTCTAGCAGAAAAGCAGAAAGACTGCTTTATTGTCAGAACAGTTAATCATTAGTGAGGGCCAAAGAATCATGTCCTGTTTTAATCATGATGTCAAGAGAAATGTTTCCATTTATTTGAAAACATGTCATAAGTGAGAAATTGCAGGATGCTTTGTTTTTCATTAAAGTTATTGACATTTTATCTCTGATTGTTCACAAAGTAGGATCAGTTATTTTACCCTCGTGCTCATCAGCTTTAGAATTGTTGAAGACAGTGAAAAGCAGTTAAACTTTCTAAGACCTGGATATTGATCTATTTAAAAAAAACCAAAAAATAAAATCTTTCCAGGTTTATTTTCATTAGATTTCTTACTAAGAAATAATAAAAAAAAAAAGGTGCAGGAACTGCATAGCAGTCATGCTGTTCTCTACCAAGTCTGTCACTTCTGTGGACATGTCATTCAGGGTTTGCTGGCATTGCTTTGCCTATACAGACTCTGAATTATAGACTAAATATACCTGTGCTGCACCTCTTTTATGCTCCTTTTTCCATCTCAGATATTTTGGAAGGACTATGGGTGTCTTTCTACATTATGTATTTCATTGTATTTTGCCTAAAGTTAGACTTCACGTTATCTGTACTGTATTTCTATCCTCAGATAGTCACACTCAGACCCCCTCTGCAACCAAAAACCTATAGGAAACTATTTAATTTACTCATTTACACTAGATACTTTAAGGATGAGAGAAATCACTCACAAGTAGGGTTGGCTTCTCTCCATAGAATTTAAATGGGATTCTTGATATCTACACTTCAATGAGTCCAATTCCTTGTCTGTCTTTTTCATCCACAACTTGCCTAATGTGCAATTAAACTGTGCCTCTATCACTCTACAGGAGTCTAGTCAACAACTGAAAACTAAACCAGCTTATCATATTTAATTAGGCAATTTAACCATGCTGATTTCAGGATTGCACTTCTTCCTGATTCACATTTGAAAACAAAACCCAGACTGTTTAGAAAGAAACTGTCACGTTGAACGGCAGCTCAAGGAGCTCTCCAAATCATAGTATCACTTTTTCCTGATACATCAGCTCTTGAGGAGATTTCTCCATCACTCTACTAAGACAGGAACTGAGCAGATAAATTGTGATTTTGAAGTCCAGGAAAGTGTGGAACTTGAATTATGCTGTCAGCCAATAGAACGGAGTATTTAAAATAGAATTCTGTTGCCTTTTCCACTATAAAGGTCATTGGGCTTGGCTTAGGTTCAGCGCAAAGAGATTTTTTTTAAGAATCAGTAGTGAGACAGTATAATTTTGGTATATACATCCTATATATGAGGTGTGTTCAGTTTGCAGTTTACCAAATTGAAAGGAGATTAAAGTCAGTATGCATCCTTGCATTGCATGTGGATAACTGCATGGCTCGCCCATCTTACCAGAAGAAAAAAGCCTGAAATTCTATGACTGAACACTAGGCAATAATGTTCTCAAGAAATGTTTTCAAAATTAGAAGTACTGAAAATGTATGGCACCTTCCAATCTCTCAACTCTGTTCTGTTCAGGAAGAAGAACCAATGAAAAAGCAAAATTTCAGGGGAGCCAGGATAGATTTCTTAGAAGTAATTTACCTCAGTTTGTACCTCAGAGAAGATATTCCTAGGTAAATACTGATAAAGCAAGCCTAGATATAATTCTAGGCAATTTCAAATAGGAAATGTAGTTGATTATCTAACATCAAACCTCTTTCTCATGAGTCAATTGGTGAACTTGCAAAGCATTATTAATGGTATATAGCTAGATTTTAAAAAATAATACATGTTAGAAGAAATGTAGGAAGTTCAATTCTTTTTTCACCTTGCTTATGAAAGCCATATTTTGTACTTTTGGAGAGTAATCTCAGTAAATTCAGTCACCAAATGATTTTCTTTTGTTTAGAAGCTGTATGATTGACTGATTCTTAATAAGTGCAAAAAATAGCTGTAGGCAAACAACAATACTAAGCTTTCAGTGCACAGAAGTGAGCTGAAAAACAGATGCCAGCCCTCAGCTCTTCCTGTATAATTTGTACATGGTAACGTTAGTAAAGTGATTCCTTAAGCATATTTTCTAGCTTATTATTCACTACTATCTTATTTCATGTGGCACTTCAAAATGCTCTTTTATACCTAGGTTGCTAGAACAGGATATCAGCAGCTTTTTGCTAGTGCATATAATTGAAAGGCTGCTACTTAGAGGAGGCACCATTAAAAATCTGAATTTACCAGCAGTTAAAGCCCAATTCCATGCCTAGAATAGAAAAGCAATTATGGTATGCTGCTGTATTTGGACGTGTTGGCAAGTCTTGATCTTTTAAGGGTGTTCAGAATAAGAAGCACACAAACAGTGCAAGTAGGTAAGGGAGAATTAAACATTTTATCAGGAATTAAGCTTCAAATAATAAATTCCATTAAATTTCAAATGTAATTTCTATTTTTTAAAAATTTTGTTGGTTCTCTTGATTTCAGAAATTAGTCTGGAATCACATCTTTTTGTTTCTGTTTTGTGAAAGCAATCCCAGTGTTTGACATGAAGTACTTAATACCACTGTTCAGCTCTAAAATGAACACCACTAACAATTCCTGACTATACATTGCTCAAAGGGGATGAAAATCAAATGGCTTCGCATTCTAATTTTTTCCAGAACACAATCCTGCTGCCTCAGGTGAAATCAAAATAAATTTCCACTGCTGCAAAGAGTATATGTGTTCTACCATACAGATGTGTCCTAATGGCACTTCATACAGAGCAGCATGTTAAGCACATTTACTGCCCATCTTGTGCATTCGTTAAAATAGAAACATACCTTGCATTTCTGAGGTAGACTCAGAAGATTAGGAGGATAAAATTATTAAGTGCTGTGCCTTTTGTCACTGAAATAGGTCTAAAATGTGAAGGGACCAGTGAGCTGACTAGATTCCTGTATTGTTGCACATAAGCTGGATTTGTACTAACAATACAGTACTGATTATACCTTAAAGCAAGATTTACTTTCCTGTAGAAGATCATCCCTCTTTATTTACTGAGCTAAGCACTTCACAGGCATTGCCTTGTCTAGCATGAAATAAAAGAGCTTGTATTGAAAAAGGCTGATGATGAATGAAGAGTTATGCATGCTGTAATATATTTAAATTATTTACAATTTATGCATTTAAAATGATTATCAGAAATACATTTTTATGGAGAATTGATAGTAATGTTATCAATTACTATATATAGCCTTTGGGAATGTAGTGACAAAGTTCTCTACTCCTGTGTTATCCCAAATTGGAGCATGGATGCATGTCAGCTTGATCAGTCACATTCAAGTGAGATTTTCTTCCTAAAAGTTAAAATCTCTGGGTTTTTCTTGAGATTCAAAATACTCAAAATTTGTATTTTTATCTAAATAAAGAATGTAGTTCATAGAATAATGTAATCTTTTTCAATCCAAGGAATATGAAATATTCTTTAAAAGCCACAACAATTGCAAATGAAATGTAAAAATATTAACTTTATTTTGTTCACTAAAAATGAGAAAACTAACTTGTTGTTGTAACAGCAAGACATCTTCATATAATCCAGGGGGTTTAAAATATATTATTTTTTTATTGCTACAGCAGCCTCTCTGGTATGAAAACCCTGATCTATTACTCAAATGATGAGTTATTAAATCAAAATAATGGTATTTCTTTTACTTTGTCAATACTAGGTTTGCATTTGAAATGCAGTTAAGGAGAAATAGCTAAACTAAGACGGGACATTTTCAAGAATTCATGAAACATGTCTCCACATTAACCTGAACAGACCGTATTCTATCCCTTTTTAAATGTAACTTCTGTTCTAGGAATTTAAGATAATGTGGAGTCACAAAACTGGAACACAGAAATCCCACTAGCAGCACAGCTCTGGAGCTCACGTACCTGAAAAATGACACAAACCATAAGAAAGAAAATCTAAGCTCATTCATTTGATTTAGTAGATGAAACAAGGAACAGATTCCTAAGAGATGACTCCAATTTTATGTAGCCCTCATTCAGGCCAGTTCTCATGAGCACTAGAATGAATTAAAACAAGACAAGATCTTACATTTGGCTTAGCAGATTTGTTATTCTGTGTGCCAAGGTCTGAGTTTTCTGTCTCTTTGAAGACTATCAATCTTTCTACATGCTTTTGAATATCCATGTTTCTCTTCAGTACCAAATGTTTACAAATCTGTAGTAACATTCAAAACGTTACTCACTCTGAGAGGAGAAATCCAGTGTACTTTGTACTTAACTGGTGGCAGGAGTGGTTGTTATTTTGGATGTTTTGGGTCATGGAAGAGAATGACGAATTTCAGTTTAATGAGTGACCTTGTGTAAAAATCCCATAGAGCAGTTCTGTGCACATAAGCAGATAGAAATAAACAATAACAATGTTTGTGACTCTGACCTCCATTGGCATAAATCCAAAAGTCTACATAGACAGGCAGACTTTTCAAATGTCATAATTTGATGGCCAATGTTTTTAGTAAGGTAAGGGAAATATTTCTTCCTGTTCATTCCTCTTCATGAAAGTGAGACTGATCCTTGTGAAATGTTGAGCCCCACTGAGGTCTTTCAATTCCTTATATCTTAACTGCAAGTTGAATATTTCACACAGTCTTACTTTTGATTTGGTAGATTAACTTATATCTTTTATTGCCTTCCTCACAGTCATGGGTAGCCATCTAAAGTCCTATAATAAAATCAGGATGGACAGGCATAGGAATGCCAAGATTCCCTAAGCAGTCCTCAAGAATTTTGCACAGGTTTTTCCCTACTGCTACTGCAACACTTAGCATGTAGAAAATATCTCTTGTGGACTAATGCTCTAAGTTTTCTATTCCTTTCTACGAAAAAAAAACAGTGTGTGGTAAGTTGTAAAACTATGCTGAAGTCATGAGATTCTTCAACAGCAAAACTAAATTTTAACTACTTTTTCAATTTTAATGTAAAAATCTGTTCTTGATATTAAAAATAAGAAAATCTAAACTTTATACATATTAATAATACCTAAAAACCTCTTGGAGAAAATACTAAGAGTCTGCACCCAAGCATAATTGTTCTCTAACATTCTTAACTGCCAAAAGTCATACTATGATTTTAAATTTTACAAAGGATGAAGTTTTTCCTACTACCTTCCAAAAAACAGGAGATATTATATTTTTAATGTAACTGTGTTCCTAACTAGCTCACTGTTAAATCAGAAGATCATAAAGAAATATACACTGTACGTGAACATTTCTTTCATAGCATTTACATTTCTTCCATGCATGCAAAGGGATTCCCAATCCAATCAAAATGCTGATAACCTTCAGTTTGGAGATTGGGTTTATTTGAAAGACATCTAGATTTTAAAAAGTAATAAAGGTTAAAAAAAAAAAAAAAAAAAAGGAAACTTATTACAACTAGCTGGCTGGCTGCCTAAAATAATTGCAAATATAAATGGAGAAGTTTCATCAACTGTACTTCTAGAAACCTCTAACTTCTTTTCTCTTGCAAATAGGTCACTTCTTGACCCTGTGATTTTTAACCATATATGTAAGTAACTTGCAACACAAGCACATTCCATGTCACCTCTGGTAAAATATACAGTAACACAAAGAGTGCAGGCAGGTAAATGAGCAGGCCTGATCCCTGCTACGGAACAATTGTGACTGGTTGAGAAACTCGGAATAGGAAAAGCGGTATGGCCAAAATAAGATTATATTTACATGAATAAAGAATGAATGGCATTGATACAGGATCTTACACTAGATTCTGGGGTGGAAATGCTCTGCAAAGTGCTGTGGGACTGGCACTGGGCTGAATATAACTTTCCTGTAAGAGACTTATCTGAAATGCATATAAAGGGAGGATCTTCACTACTGAGTCAATAGAGCACTGCAGTCCAAGACACAGCTAATTTTGGAACAGTCTGTTCAGTTCTGCTAAAACTGTCATCTAGAAGATCTCTGATAAAATGGAGAGGTTTCGGAAGATATTACAGAAAATAATTAAAGGAATGAAAACAGACCTTCTGTGCAATTCAGAGAGTCCAACTTGCCTGATCAAAGCAAAAGATTAATGGGGAAGAGGGGACTTAGTCACAGCCTGTAAAGATCTATACAGGTTTTTATCTTGCTTTTTATTTTCCCATCCAGGAAACAAAGGTATAATAAGATCCCATGACTGGCAGTTGATGATAGACAAGTTTGCCTCAGGAGTGCAGTTAAATTTCCTAACCAAAGTCTTTTAGAAGCCTTTATGCAGTATTACTTTTGAGTCTCCCCACTTGATGATTTAAAATAATGCTTTTTACAGTATTGTCTAATAACATGATGGTCTTTTCCAAACTAATAACCTTCAGAACAACTTCAGTGATAATTAGTGCTTCTAATATTAGAGGGCAAATTAATTCAGTGAATGATTTAGAGAAAATCCAAGGCTAATTCAGCAACAACTTAAGTGAAAAAAATTATCATCATGAACCCCTATTTTATGAACAGATCTGTGATTTAAACACATTTTTGCAAAAACTCCTAAATGAAGATTCATTTCTCTTTGATCAAGAAGTATGTTTCTTTATTCATGAGTCCACAGTTCTTTAAAAACATAGCTTCCATTCTAATTTTATCATTTGGGAAGGTAATATGCTGAGTTAAAATCTTGTCTATTCAAGCTTTATTTCTCTAGGATGTGAACTACAGATAATTTGAACAGCAAAATCTCCTGTTTCTTGGGAAGCACTCATTTGCTTTTAAACTCCAGTGCACTCACTGCAATAATGCACTAAAGCACCATATTTAAAACCTGGAAAGCTGGGTATATTTAACAGGTTCAATTCTGTTTGCTGGTTAAAGATTAAGAGACCAAGATATGGCATCTATTAACAATACTCTATGAAGAAAGAGGAATCAGTGCAGACTGAAGTAAGTCCCACGGGGGGCCTAACAAGCACCTGCCATTTTCACGTGGTGAGAGATCAATCAACCTCTGTATGCAACAAGATGACCTGCCAAAAGCTGAACCCCAAGGGGGGGAGAAGAAAAATGATCAATTCCCCAAATTGTGTGCTCTGCAGTAATAAAACGCTGTTCTCTAAACACTTACACTGTCTTGGCAATTGTGATATCTTGGTCAAGATCAAAATCTGCAGTGAACCCTGGACTGATATATGGAAAAAAAAGGTATCCAAAATGTATTAGAAAATGAATTCTCTTTACTGCTAATGTGTAAATTCAGTCACATTATGAAAAAAATAAATTTGAAGTTTTCAAACTGACAATTGCGGAGTAGAAACACCCAGGGATTTTTTCTAATGTACAAAACTGCATTTCAAAATTTCCAGACTTCAGTTCATTGCTTATTTGATTTCTGGTTGCCATGGAGGACTGAGCTGACCAACAGACTATTAAACATTCCAATATGTATCAAAACCACAATAGTGACAACTGGAAATGAAAACAAGAGAATTGGAACCTGGTATTTGCTTTAAAGTGTGTACCAACATCCCTGCAAGTTCACTTATTATCAAGCAGAAGAATAGCCAAAAATATCACAAAATCTTCCAAATAATTCTAGGTCCTACCAAAAGTCCAGGTTATTACCAGCTTGGGTTGGTGCCAGGGCACATGGATACAATTACCTGTTAAGGTAAGGAAAGCCAACCTCAATTTGCAAAGATCAGAAACCATGAATGAAATCTCTAGACATTACCATTCTTCCCTAGGTAATCAAGTACGCAAACACATCTTAAAAACTGACATGATCAAACAAAATTATCTGGGATTCTAGGGGAAGCACTTAGATCATGCACTTCTTATGTGATTAGCCTGGATTTTTTAATATTTTCATGTTCTCTCTGAAGTGTTCTTAAAGCCACTCTCCCACAGTATGAAGTGTGATTTTTTTATTTCCTGTTATATAGAAGACAGCTGTGGAGCAGTAGTACAGTAGTAAATAATACAGAATGAGAATCTGTTTGGTATACAGAAAAAGAACAACAAAGAGGCTTATTAGAGGTACTTATTTGCATTTTTCCTTCACTACTGTTAAGAGGAATGGTTGTTATAATAAAAACCCTCAATTAGAAACATCCCAAGCTGTCTTTCAATGTAACAAAAGAAGTCCAAACTGGCAAAAATGAAAAATAAAGGGGACAACCAAAGAATTCAAAACAGTATATTATTCATCGTCAGTCGATTAGAAAAATACTTGTGTTTAAAACAAAACAATGCAAATAAATGATCTGAGAAAACTGTGTGCTTCTCATTCACTGGAGAAATTGTTCCAGAAGTGTTCATCCTTGCACAAATACTGCCTTTAAAATATTATTAAGGTCACGGTCTGCAGAGATTATCTGCTGAGCAAGTGACTGTAACGTTAGCTCAAGAGAGATCCAAAGATGGCTATAACTGTTACATCAAACTTGCAGAAGAAAAAACATTACTTTTTCATACACAGACATGCTTTCAAGTCGCTTCTTCAGTTCTGCCAGTTCCTGCTTTAGTCTATTCTCTGTGACTGTAATTAGGTTTCAGCAAATCCATCTCCCCGTTAGTTTTGCTCCTCAAACACCATTGTCAATACATTTAGTTTTAATACCACACCTTCAGTTGTCTCACAGAGACAAATACAGCATGACACTGGGCAAACTGTACTGCTCTTCAGTCTGAGGTAACATTCTGACTTCAATGAAGGGAACAGGAAGACTTCTACTGATTTCTGTGGTATCATGGTTTAACACACAGACTCTATAAATAAACATATCTCTAGGGTTTGCACCATAAATCCTGTTATCACTTCGTGCCCTGACCAAGTTCCATACATTAACACTCAGTAAATTAACTTGTACAGATAAAAAAAATAAAATCAACCCAAAACTTAATTGACTGACAGTTACATAGATAATCTTTAAGAAAACACTTTAAATAAGCTCTTGATAAAGGCTACAAAGATAGAAAATAAAAAAAACCCAACCCAAAACCAACAAAAAACCTTCTCCCACCCTCCAACAGAACTCCACATATGAGAAGGTAAACTGAAAATAATTCCTTTCACACAACACAGAATAGATTTCAAACTGTAATGTGTAGCATACTTTCCTGCTAAATAAGAAGAAAGATATTTTCTCTTTTTGGCTTTCAAATAAAAAAAATATATATTCTGCACTTCTGTGTGAGAGCTAAGTACAAAAATGCTGAAGAATGCTGCAGTCTTTAGTGATTGTTTCTTTTTCAAAAAACACTTCTAGGATGACATAAATTACTAGCATGTTCTGTGTATGATTTGTGTATCACTTAGGCTTACCGTGATACAATGCCTATGGAGAACGTTCAAAGGTATAGCTGTGCAATAATTTTCAGAATACAAATTGAAATACTTCTCTTTCTAGTAATGGTGGACTAGACTTAATGAAGCCTAAAATGAGATTTAGATATCTTACATCAAGACATCACCTAATATCCAGCTTTACCTAGTCCTGAAAGCACTTCATTCTCTTCCCAGTTCTCAGTTTGATATCAGCTTTCCCTGTGCTTTTATATTAAATATCAATGTGTGTACATTGACACTGACATACAGGGAAGTGTGTGCTCTGGGGAGAATCCTGTCTTCCCTCTGCCTAAGCTTCTCTATGATCTACTGTACCTAAACTAAATTCCACTTAACTCCCCAGAAAACTGCAAACATTTTTATGGTCAGTCACAATGTAAAAAGCAACAGAAAACACAGTGTTTAACTCCTAGGAAGCAACCTAATGGCTATCATCCATATTCCTTGCAATACAAGCTATAAAAATTTATATTCACAGCCTGGGCCATATTGAAAAGTTTCCAAGAGCTCAGCTTAGGAGTTTGAATAAAAAATTGTAAATATTATCTCTCAGGTATTTTTAAAGACTGTGAATGTATTTTTCCTGGATTATAAGCAAGCACACTGTTCAGTTTATGCTGAAAGGGACTTCTGTTATCATTAAAGAAGAAATATTTTAAAGTACTACTTTGTTAAACAAATTAGAAGGACTCCTCTGAGTATCTGTAATTTATATTTACAAACCATTTTAATTAAAACACATATCTCTGTTCTTAACTTAAAACCTGTATTTCAATCTAACTACCATATTATGATTTTTCAAGGTTCCTGTATCATACACACATGCATTTTGAAAAACAAATATAAATAAAATATGACAGAATAAACACTGATTAGAACATTTTGTAACATCATTAACATACCCAATTTACATGGCACAAATCTGCTAACATCTGCAGTGATATAGAATCCCTCAACATCTTTCACATCATGAAGATGAAAACAGCCTTTTTTTTTTTTTTTGCTTCATTTGGTACAATAAATAAAGCAGAGTATTTCTCCTATTTTGCATTTAACAAGAAGCCAATGAGTGTCATTACAGCATATTAACATAGAACATGAAAAGGGAGAAGATGGAAATATGATGCTGAGCAGTTCAAGTAATCTGTTAGCCGAGGATCTAGAACTCTATCAGACAGTAATTCATTGTTCTGGGAGGCTCCAAGATAAATAACCTAGACTACAGCATCACCTCCCTTGGCATTTTTCACATTTCTTCATTTCCATCATCCAAGCTCAACAGTGGAATTTTAAACAAGGAACAATCTATTAAAGCTGATGAAAAACATACCCTTATGTACACTAACATGCAGAAGGTTCTGAAACCATTGCTGTTGACTATTTGTGACAATATTAAGTCCCTTTTTATTCAGATGTACATTGTTGTTTGGTTAAATTTAACTGGTAAAATGTTTTCTTGACTCTTAACAAGAAACAAAAAATCTGCCAAAAATGAAAATGTGTCCTGAAGGTTGCCAACTGTTGATGCAAAATGCAATTATATTACAGTTATATCCATAGTGTGCTTGCACAAAGATGCAATAAGTATTATCCAATCAGACCTCACAAAAGAAAGCTCAGCTTAATACGCAACTGCCAGATTTTTGCTTTAGTTGAACTGTTTTATTCAATGTTCATCTGTATTAATAAATTAAATACTAAAGTCTTTATTCAGCCTGGAAAAACCAGCTATAGTCTTCCCCTACTGAGAGTGGAGTGTACAACTTACCTAATAGTAACAGATCTGTGTTTTGATATTATAGCCTGTCCATCTGAGTATTTTTAAAACAGGCAATTCAGACCCACTTCAGATCTGCAGAAGTTCACCCAACAAAATATTAAGTCCTTAGAAACAACCCTCCTCTGCAAAGTCCTACAGACAAATAACTGTTGACAACCTCTTCAATTTGCAGTTCTTTATTTACACAGAGCCATGTAGCAGCAACCTATCATCCACAAGGTTTCTTGCCTCTTTGCTCTTTTCCTTTGTCCACATCCTTTGCCCCAAGCATTCTTCTGCTTCACAAAAACTAACGAGATTCCTGCTTGTATTTCAGAAAACCTGAATGTAAAACATTATGCATTTGCAAGCTTCCAATTCCAACAAAGCCACTGTATCAAAAATGAGCACTGAGATTCAGAAATCTGAAAACAAATCACTGTGACTTTCAGGTCTTAACTTTTGCAAACTGGTTTTCTAACAAAAAAGATCAGAGACATATGGTACCAAACCACTTTCCCGTGGGCCACTGCAGTTGTCAGCATTGAAATGGCAGCCAGGGGACTGGGTGTTGAGCAGGTTGTTGAACAGATAATGATTTTATTACTTGTGGTGCTGTTTGCCTACCTTTCTCTTCCACTTAGCTGCAACCATCTCAGCATCATCTCTTCCTAGCCACCTCCATGTGCATTTTCCATGCCCTATCCCACACACTTCCCAGGTGAAACACTATTGCCATAGACATTACAAAGTTAATATCAAATCATAAGGTCACTCTGAAAAACAGTTTTTTACTGTTATGGATTTTTTGATCACTTATCCTTTGTAACTCAGGGCTTTTTCTTTTTAAAAATTATGTTTCAGACACATCACATACTTTTCCAAGAACAGAAATGAAATGTATGCCAAAAATAATTTTAATGTGAATGTGTCATTCTTCATATAAATTAACAGAAGACCTAGTCCTTGGCTCATAAAAGTCTTGCTTATTTGCTTTTATTACCATGCATTACCAATGACATATAAGATACATCCCTGTCACCTATTTTAACAAGCACTTTTACTAAGATGATTGCAATGATGGGTCCTTTATTAAGAATTATTTTGAAATTTTACTTCCAAAAATGTTATCAGCAGTAAAATCTCCATCACTAACAACAGAAAACTCTACACCACTAGGCGAGAGAAAGGTAGCTTTACTAGACCAAATAAAGTAACAAAAAAGCCTTTTTTTTCTGAAAGGAACTATTGCTGCTGGACTTCTCTTATAGCTGGACTTCTTATGTATTTCTTGTGCTTTCTGCATTCTTCATGTTCACCCTAATTTTAGAGGAAATGGATCCATAGGATTGTAAAAGACAAATCATTCCTCCTTGAAAGATCAAATTGCTCCTGTGATCAAGTCAAGTAATTCAGCTTGCTCTGGCTCTAGGGGAGGCAGAGAACTGAAAGAGCAGCAGCCTCTTAGACCACCAGGTCACTGGGTCACTGTCCTCCCTGTAGGAAGACCTAATTCAAATGACCCAAGTGACTAGCCACTTATATACATGAAAACTCTCTGATTAACCCTTATCAGGGGTGTGTTTTCTTCAGAGGACTCAGAACTGTTCATGAGGTTTCTAATATTTAAGATGCAGTGCATGATAAAGCTGCAATGGGATCTACAGCAAGAATTTAACTGAAGCACTACTGTCTGTCTGGGGAAATAAACATCTCACCTGAAACCTGCCTGAGAGCTGGCAGATGACACTGCAGGGATAACAGCAAAAGTAAGGCAATCTAAGATTTTGCAGGAAACTTTCAGAGACATTTTTCCAGAGATTTTTTTAGGAGTTTTAGGAGAGCATCGGCACATATGTACTTGTATTAATAATTTTTGTATTAATGTATTAATACTTTTTGCCCCTTTCCAGTTCACTTCCTACTCTTGTCACTTACACAATGGAGTCCCCTCTAGGGGTCAGATGCAGGAAAGTATATAATTTCATGGTGGCAATTCTAAGAGCTATGGGAAGATTTCTGGTTTTAAGAGGCACAGTTGGACCAAAATATTCTACGGAAACATGTACTATCAACGCTACAAACCCAGAAATGCATCCTATTTTACGGGGTTAATAATCTTTAGTGCAGTTATCTTATTCTTTCATCTTTTTATTGTCTCATAATGGAATACCATTTTTAAAGGATATTGTTCCAGATAGTATCAGAGATTGAAGAAATACAACCTATTAGTTTCTTTCTGCACTTACATTTGGCCCCTTAAGAATAACTCATTTGGAAATAACTTGTGAGAAATAGTATCTCTATCTTATGGGTTTTTACAGAACTCAGCTTTATTTTTATGGATGTTGTTCATTTGCTGAAAAGGTTAAAGATCTTTTAAAGTGTTTCATTATTCATCAGCAACAGAACTTTACACACATTCCATGAACAAAAAATTACCTCCATACCACCTGCAATTTAATTGTTTCTGCCACTATATACTAGCAGTGAAAACCCTAGATCTTTCTTACATTATACAGTAAGTTATAATAGAGTGCAGTATGATGAAATATACAAACCTAGTGCTGGTCAACAGAATATTACCAAATCCAACTCAATAAATTCTGATTTTCCATGTTTAGCAAGACTCAGAAAACACCACTACCATCAGCAAACAAGGTAAAAGAACGGGTTTTCAATCCTGCCATCATGGAAAAAGAAAAAGCAAATGGAAAAAAAAAATCAAACTGCTGATGAAAAGTCAGGCAAAGTACACAATCACTTCTGCTTCACTTTCTGGGTTCCCTGGAAGCACAGGTGACATTTATGGTCTTCTAGGCTGCATGACACTGTAGGCCAGAACCAGCTATGAGGAGTGGAGGCCAATCCTGAGCCTCGCAGGTGCCCTCACGAACACAGAAAATATATGGTTACAGACAAAGGTCTATGCTAGCCTGGAGAAAAGGAGGCTGAGGAAAGACCTTATCGCTCTCTGCAACTATCTGAAAGGAGATTGTATCCAGGTGGGGGTTGTTCCCTTTCATTTTCTCTTATCCTATGACTTGTTCAAGTCTTAGGATAAGAGGAAATGGCCTCAAGTTCCACTGAGGGGGCAGGGTGGGGGGTGATGTGTGTATGTTAGATTGAATATTAGGCAAAATTTCTTCACCAAAGGAGTTGTCAAGCACTGGAAGAGGCTGCCCAGGGAAGTGGTGGAGTCACCAGCCCTGGAAGCATTCAAAAGATGTGTAAATGTGACACTTAGGGACATGGTTTAGTGGTGAACTTGACAGTACAGGTTAATGGACTCAAAGATTTAAATGGTCTGTTCCAGCAAAAACAATTCTATGATTCTACGATGTTATCATTCTTGTCATAATGATTGTCTACCCCTGCATTTGTAAGTAGGCACAAAACTATCACTGAAAAGGAAATGAGAAGGTTTATTTGGAAACATTCTTCTCTCTGAATATGAATTAGTGGACTGTTCTTGAACTAATGGACAGAGAATTCAATGCAATTTTGTTAATACAGCATGCTGACAATTTAGAACGTATCAAGAATTCACACTTGATGCTGTAGTCAATATAGTGTCTTCAGTCTTGTTGATACTAGCAAAATTTTCACAACCTGTACATGATTTGTGAGTAGAGTTGTGCCTGAATCAAGGCCTCATTAAAAACAAAACAAAACAAGAAAAAAAAAAGGAAAACCGAAAAATAGAAGGAATTGCTGAATTATTTATAGAACTCTTGAGAACTCTATTATATCTTTCCAGAGCATCATTTTGCCAGCAAAGCTATAACAACCTCAGACTTTAAAAACATGTGATATGTACAAAATCAATCAATAAAAATCTGTCTGAAAACATCAACAATAACATGCTAACTTCATTACTTAGCACTCCTACCTTGGTTTTTGATCATGAGGTTTACTAGTCCCTTCTCAAACTAATAGCTTTTCAGTCTGTGGGCCACAGAATTAAAGAATGTTATTGGGCTGGAACGGACCCTAAATATCATCTAGTCTCAACTACCCCAGCCATGTGGAGGGATCCCTCCCATTAGACCATGTTGATCAAGGCCTTATCCAAGCTGGCCTTGAACGCTGCCAGGGTTGGGACATCCACAACCTCCCTGGGCAACCTGTTCCAGAGTCTAACAACCCTCACTGTAAAAAATTTCTTCCTAATATCTAATTGAAATCTCCTCTCTTTCAATTTGTACCTATTACTCCTCATCCTGTCACTACATTTCCTGATGAAGAGTCCTTTCTGGCTTCCTGGCAGGCCCCATTCTGATACTGGACAGATCCTATGAGGTGCCCACACAACCTTTTCTCCTCCAGGCTGAGCAGCCCCAGCTTTCTCAGCCTGTCTTTGCAAGGGAGGTGCTACAGTCCTCTGATCAGGTTTGTGGCTCTCCTCTGGACTTGCTCCAACAGTTCTTATCTTTGGGACACCAGAATTGCACACAGTATTTTGGGTGGAGTCTAACAAGAGCAGAGCAGAGGGGGAGAATCACCTCCTTTGACCTGCCGGCCATGCTCCTTTCAATGCAGAACCTGACCGTGTCCTACAGTGGGCTGAGGGTCTTCATTCTCCCAGTCCCTGCATTTGCCTTTCGCCACTTGGGCGGCATGGCTGGAGCACTTGCTGTTGAAGACTGAGGAATGGAAGTCATGGGGAGCCTCAGCAGCCTCTTTTTCCAGGGTAGGCGGGTCTCTCTTTTCCTTCTGGAGAGGGCCCACATTTATCCCCAGTCTTTCTCTTGCTTCCAACATATCTATGGAAGCCCTTCCTGTTATCTTTAATATGCCTGGCCTGCAAATAAGTGTGGCTCTGCGGTTTTTTGAATTTTTTCTGTTTTGTTCAGACTACGTGATTTTGGTTAAGCTGCATAATACTGTATGAAGATTTCCTTGAAAAGCCATATAAACCCTGCTGTGCAGATATTTCACTCTTTACAGCCTAGCTACAATACTCTTCTAAGCTATGGTGCCAATTTTTTATGTAATGCTCAGTTCCATGGCAGAAGTCTTTGCATGCATACAGACATTTATATGGCAGATGTTTTGTGCATGATGTTTTTTTGTTTTCCTTTCAAAATTGTGTTATGTCTATGCAAATTCCCTGCACTTCAATAATTTTGTTAAGAGCTGACAAACATGCTCAGATCTGTATCTTCCAATAGGAATAACACTCAAATACAGACTGCTTTGTCAGCAACATCTGCAACACTTTGGGAGATGCTCCAAAATTTGTTTCATTTTAAAGTTCATTAATTTGATGCATTTAAAATATAAATCTATTATAAAACCATGCATTTCTGGCTTTCACTAAAATGTTTATATTGCAGAGAATGTGATTTTGTCAGTTCCCCTTATTTCCTTGAAGTTCACCATTAAAAAGACAACTGTTATTTTATTAGTGTTAGAGTTTTATTTCATATGTTGAATCAAAAACAAATAAAAGCTTGGCACAAAGTACACAGTAAGAAGATGTTTTGACCCAGTTCAATTTTGATATTCCTAAATGAAGAATAAAATATTACTTCTAGGGATAGAATGGGAGTGGGTTTCTACATTACTAAGTACGCACACTGCTCTCATAATAGCTGGATGACAACCCATCAGAACAGTGTGACTATTTCAGCAATGCAGGTAGAGACATTTTCACACTTCCTTGAGCAGAACAGCTGCATAGTATGCTCCTAAAGAACTCTTGGTTTGATTTTAAACATCTGCCAATGGTCTTATATTTTTAACATTTATTAAAAAGGACAAAGAGATTACTGATGAAACAGACATTTGAGAAAGCATTCATATTGTAATTAGAGGACCTACTATCTAACATTATTATACAAACACATTTATTCATCATGTCATACCAGTGATTTCAGTAGAGTTAGTTACATCAAGAATGAGAAGAAGGAGAAAACAGCAGTTCACAAAGGAAAAACAAAGATGAAAGGTTTGATATTTAACATAACAAAGCCTACTGAAAACCAGATGATTAAGTACAAGTATGCACTTAATGAAATGGAGGTGAAAGCAATGCTGCTCTCCATGTCAAATTATCTTCTGGAATGAGATTAACAGGGGATGATTTGATTTAAAAATGAAGACATAAAATGTGACAGTAAAAATAAAGCCAGGTATCAAATGTTTGGCAGCTTTCTCCCTCAAATTCATTTCTCATTGCTCCCCCAGCCTCCACTGAACATGCTAACTGTAGCACTGTATGGTTAAATCTGATCCTCTGGATTGCCTGCAGTAGCCAAGATATCCATACCGTCTGTTCAGATTCCCTAATGGCTCTGAGTTCTTGTTTTTCCACAAATAGCAACTTATTATGAAAAAATTCCAAAAGTCAGTAAAAAATTCTGCAATGATCACCATGATCACTTAGCAAGTAACACAAAAGTAAGAGGCAAACCACCTAAAATCTTAGGTTAGGTGATAAACATCTAAACCTTCCAAATTCAATCTTTTAATTTGCATGTCTTTTAGAATTTATATTTATTAGATCTCTTTGAAGTTGGTATTAAATAAAAAAAAAAAATTATTGGCATCCTAAACTAAGGGCCCTCTACTATTCTCCAGATTTAGGCAGACAAGAACATGAAGTCTGGCTAATCCACCAGGATGAATCAGGAAAGACATGGCTGTACCTCAAGCAAGGACGATGACAACGGGGTCACCCTTCATTTGCATATCAGTCTAGTAGTTAGAGCAATCATCTAGGATGCATCTAGACCTATTTATGGCAAGGGTAATTGAATCTCCCATTCCTGCCTTCTAGGAAAATACCATGATCACCAGGGAAACATCTCAAACAAGAATATTTTTTCACTCCTTTTTCAAAAACTCAACAACTGTGCAGCAAGTCTTGAAGTTGCATGGAGAACTGACAGGATAGTTTGTCCAAGCTCAATAGCTGACACTCATCAGGGAACAGAACAGAGAATACAGACCTCTCTCCATGAAGCATAGATACATTTTTGTATTGACATTGGATAAAAAACAGTCTGAAAAGATTTAATTGTCTTCTGGATATACCCAATCTGACTGCAAAGCCACTGGAGACAGAAATTTCAATGTCCTGGTGGAGGTCTGGATAGGTACTCACTCTTTTGACTGGATAGTAAAGCTGGGCACATTTGCTCATGTCCTTGGCTCAGACATTTAAGGTGTGCCCAGCTGTGAATTCGAGTCAAAATTTGCAATGACTAGAAAGAAATTTCATCATATAATTTATGTCCTATTCAAGTCCAGGTGTGTCAAATCTCAGAGACTAGAGAAAATACAGTAATTGGCTTGTGCTTGGTCTTTCCCATGCTACCTCTACTATTCTAAGAACTAAGTATCAGTCTTTCCATAAGGCTGACAACTTTCTTTTACTGTTTATACATTTGACACTGCCACAGCACAAAATGTCTCATTCTTTTGTGGCTAGAACAATTCTAAGAATTGTTCTGTAAGGGAAAATACACTTTCAAAGGAGATTCTCAGGACTTCCAGGAGATAAAGGAAAAGAGGTAGGGACAAAAAAGGAAAAGAAAAAAAGAGAAATTAAATTTAAAAAAAAAAAAAAAAAGAAAAAAAAAAAAGAAGGGTTAAATGCATTAGAGAGTAGAGATTCTACCTTTAAAAGCCCTGGTCCAGAAAAGTATAACATCCTCTACAGTTTAGGACATGGACTTTCAAACATCTTATCCCCTTCATGTAAGGGTACACTGGTGTATTTCACAAAAGGGATGTATTTAATGCACTTTGTCTTTATTTCAGAGGCAAATTTCAGAACTCTTTGATAAGTGCAAATGGGGAAGAATAGAAGTGCTGGCTGAAAAAAGCTAACTAGGTATCCATCAGCAATTGTTGATGGTCCAAAGGCATTGGAACTATGAAATAAAGAGACCCCATAGGTTTCAGCCTAGAATAATTTAATCTGCAGTACTGCAATCAGAAGCAGATGTGGCTGAAATTTAACATGGCAAAAAGTGATGCCTATTTCACATCCCAGACATTTCCACAAGCACTTAGTGCCTGACTAAAGCAGACGTCAGGTATATACAGATAGAGTGAGATGGAAGAATAGGAATGGGGCACTCAGGATTTAGATTGGTTTAGACTACCATGAAGCTGCACTGACAGTTGAAAGAAAAGGTCTTATTCTATAGTTTACTGATTGATTTTACTGTCCCACCCTTGCCTGGTTTTATTTGTATCAAGGATCAGCCAGTTTAGTTCACTTTCAACCTCTTGTCTCATCCATGTAATGAGATTGCTAAGGTCTAATGAAAAACAGGCATATCTGAGTTTTGGACTATCACTGTCCCATGACACTGTAAACTGAATTCTTTCTGCATACCCCTGCATGCTCATATGCAAGTGAACATGAGGAGTAGCTGAAAACAAAACCTCCCAGGCATGATTTAACTAGATTGAAAAACTGGCGACTTTATCCTTTAGGTCTGCCCCCAAGGTAAAGAAACTTATGTGCAGACATAATGCCTACTGAGAATTTCTATTTCAAATGATTAATGAAAATACAGCAGGGGAACAGTGGAAACAGAAACGTCTGTTATGTGCGTACCTTTCACAGATTTTCAATAACACTTAAGGGTTTAACATCTTTTATGCTTTTGAAACCATGCTTAATAAAATAACATTAGACTTTTCACAAGTCTGTCACTTCCTGGACCACCTCGACCTAGATCAATACACTCCTGTTAAGTGTTATTATGCACTGTTCACAGGTCCTCCATCAGTATCTTGTTGAAATGACAGTTTTCAATATGACAGGCCTTTCTGAATTAATTTTCAAGTATGGTTTTAAGAAATAATGTGTCAAATGTTATTATAAAAATCCCTGAACTAAAACACCTTTTTCATTTTCTTTATTCACTACTTGTTTTTTTCAGTCCAAGAATTCTAGCTTGCTTTGCATGATTTAACAGAAATCTTTGGGGATATTCTTAAAAATGGAAATGTTCCAAAATGGATATACATGTGCAACAACTTCATCTTCTAACACTTGTGTCATGAACATTTTCATTGCACAAAATGGGTGTGTTATAATTTTAGTATTTTAAATTCTTGGTGTTGAACTGACATACCAGTTTTCAGCCTTCATAAGTTTACATTACATGCCCACAAAAACCATATTTTAAACTATATACCCAAGTTCTGTGTTAGTCTTTCCAGATTTCTTCCTTGTTTGCACTGTCAAATCTATTTTTCTTCCACAGATACAGTGTATTCTGTAGTCCCCTTCAGTTCAATTATATGACATTCAGCATCTATTGACTGACTTTTTACAAACAGTGTGTTGTGCTACCTACAGGAAGAAATTGCACAAGTAATCTTGAGGATTGTTTCCTCAGATAGTCTCTCTCTTTGCAGTCACTTAGTAAATGAAAATTGATTTTCTCATATTCATGCAAGAAATCAGAACCTTCAGACAATATCACTCTATCATGAAGCATATATGGTAGGAGGGGGCAGCCCTGTATCAAATTGTCTGACTTAGTAAATGAGGAATGAGCTTTAGTTGCTTAACACAGACAACTCGTGAACCAGCACCTTCTGCCTGACTTCCAGCTGTCACCCCACAGGGGCACTCACTGGTCTGTACAGTGTCATGTGTGCTCATGCTGAGCATACATGACACTGGTCTGTGTCATGTATGCTCACCCTGTGAAAGATGACCTCAATACCCTTAAGTATCTGAATACACTAAAATGATAAGTGGAGGGAATTAAATCACATTTAGAATGTGTAAGTGTTATGCTCAGAATTGTCAAAGCACAAAAAGATCCAGTATTAACATTACTAATACGGACTTGGTTTATCTGTTGCTTTTAGTCCATCTCAGTATTAATTCTTTCCATGCTTATTTCTTAGACCAGTTACCATGCTATTTCAGTATTTGGCAAGGTCTATCTAAATGTAAATGGTGACCAAGATGTTAAATAATAACAAAATCTTGTATCACGCTCTTCACATACACTCTTTGATGGGCCTGCAATTTTTCCAGGCAGATACCTGAACCATCCATTATAGGTGCAAATTTTCTATGCCCTGAGACTTCCATTTTTAAACTTAGGGTCTTTTCTTGATTTTGGGGAGACAGATGAGAATCCTAACCCCATATAAAGACAAAATTTTTACTGGTGACCTGGAAAATTATGCAATTTAGAAATAATTTCCAATGAAAGTAATTTCTGTTTATCAGGACCAACTGAGTAATTTAGGCACTCCTTAAAATTCTTTTAAAAGTTTTTGAACACTTGAACATTCTTAAATATTCACAATTTATTGTGTGGGTTCACACTATGACATAGTAGTCAATGAACTTGCCAAGTTACGGATGTGGTTTTATTTACATTTCAGAATTCTAGTTTCAAAGTATAGGAAAACAAAATGCACAGGTTTTGCTTGGTGTTTTTACTGAAAACATAATTTATTCCACAAAACCATGAAATAGATGATTGGAAATTATTATTATTGCCTGGGGTAGAATCAGCTTTTGTTTGCTTACTGACAGTGACAGTTCAACCTCAAATGGATCAAAATGTAGCTCATTTTACCGTGCAGTAACTGCTTTTAAATATAGATTAATCTGCATAACAAAGAAAAAACATAATTTGTAAGCATTAATCAGAAACCAGTTTTACCTCACTGAATCTAAAACTTGCCTGTCCCTAAGATAGCATAGTAAGATTGGACTGAATGCTAGAACTCCCAATATAAATATGAGTTAAGTAATAGGAATCCTGAAAGAAAATATATCTCTAGAAGTCTTATCTATCTAAAAATTCTGTTTATTTATTTCCACAGAAATTTCAATGTATTTGAAATAGCCCATGCAGAAGTGGGCATTCATATTTTCTGTAACTTTATAAAGAAAAAAGATATGAGTATATTATAATTCTTCATTACAATCTGAAAATACATGTTCTGAAAGTGAAGAACAAAACTTAAGTTTCCTTAATTTCTTCCAAGGTTTTATTTGCAATGTTAACAAATTATGATTTCACCTTAGCATGCCATTTTACTATGAGCTATTTTTGGAGTAAATTTTGGTCTCTTTTCAGGCAGAGTGAATCACTGAACATCAGTAGAACCAGTATTCAGCATTCAGGACAGAGGAAGGCAGCTAATATCTTTAAGGTGGTTCTTTAAGTATCTGACAGCTTCTTTCTACCTAAAGTCTACAAAAACCTTTGCTATCATTTTGCTTTAGGACTTGAAGATCAGTTATTTGACATGAGGAAGTGTATTTTGATAAGGATAATGGAAAATAGAATGTGCAGGTTTCAATACATTGGTATGACAAAGAAGTGCACAGCTTTGAAAAGATTGTACTACTTGAAGCACTGCTAATATGCAAGAGAACCTGTACATTTTGAAGGAATAGCACTGCCCCTTCACGAAGCTGCTTCTGCTTCCTGAGGATTTTTTTTTTCTATTTAGGTTTCTCTGTGCATGTAGTCCTTAAGACACGGGGCCACAAAGGCCATCCTACCACTCGGCTTATAAATTGTCTTAAGCTACTATTCTTCTTTAACACAAGAATTAGAAACATGATATTTAACCTTTCTGAGAATTAAGATGTCCAACTCCCATACTACCTTGCTTGGAAATTAACAGAAAGGAATTCAGTTCCAATGCTGTCAGTGATGACCTATTCATAAATTATAATATTTTTTGTAAAAAATGGGAGTAATGGAAACTGCTCAAAGCCTTAAAATATCATGTAAGCCATGGAAACAAACAATAGGTTAAACCTAGACCTTGGAGTACACATCTATAGAGTGGACATTGAAGCACATGGCTATAACATGTAAGGAACTGGTATTTTCTTTCATAACCTATGTTAGTAGTACTGAGAAGAACATCAAATTAATATAAAACCATTAGAAGTCTCAGTTGAAGCACTATACAATAGCTAGGACTGATCCTATATATATATGCAGTTACATTAGAATGAGATGTTATTTAAAAGTAACCTAGTTCTGGTAGCTCATATGAACAGTCACAGATCCAGATACCATGTCTTTTTGATCTCAACAATATCTGCCAAAGATATTCTGCAGAAGGTGTTCATGTTCTACCCTTTCTCAAGTTGATGTGTATATATGAAAGGTAGAGCACGTCAATGTTTTAATATATGAAAGGTATTTCAGGCTAGCTTCCAGTTATGTGGTATGGTCTTGGAAAACCTTATTCAAATATCAATTTCAGAAGCACACCGAGTTAGTTTTAAAGGACTTTGTGATGCACAATGCCTGGTGAAGCAATGGTCTCAGAGCTCACACAACTATGTCTGGTAGCAGGACTTAAGAATACAAATTATTATTGGTGATCATAAGGACAGGGATTTTCTTAAACAACATTTCTAGACAACCAACTAGAAATTAAGAGTGAGTATGTCTGAGGATGACCTGAAAGAGTTAATGAACTATTTCACCACAAAAGTGTATTTGTGAGAGCCCTTTCTGCTGCTCTTAAGATCTCTCACAAGGCAATGGCAGGCATGCCATCCTGAAGAGGGACACACAGAAAAAGGGAAGACAGAGAAGACATAAGGACTCACAATTGTGCAAGATCATGGACTTTGAAGCAAAGATAGTTCCATAGCTTAAATATAGCCACAGATCCTGATTCCCCAACAGCTGGCTGTGAACAATGAAAAATTCACTATCATAATTTCCTGCTTATTTTTAAAAGCTATTCCTTGGATTCCTTGGTGAGGGGACACACTAGCCTGCTGAGAAGTGTCCTCTGTAATCTTGGTTTGTACATAGTGTTCCTGTTACAATTAGGACAGTGAAGGAACTTAGTAGATGAACTGCTGACAGATCTATAGAGTGGACACTGAAGCACATGGCTATGACGTGAAAAGAATTGGTATTATTGTATCTGTTTCGTAAGTTGACCACATCTGACGAAAGGGAAGGGTGAAACTTAATTTGGCATGGCATGCATGTAACATTCCACTGCTCTAATCTGGTGCTGCCTGAAAGCTAGTTTTGGTAGGTATTGTATCCTGGAATGACACAGAACTAGAACTGGCAGGATGTCAAAATGCTTCCAAAACCAGCTTAACCAAATAAAATCAGCTGAGCTATGGAGATCTGAAATGCACACTTAGAAACATTTAGAGCTGGAAGGCAGGTGAGGCTAAATACAGGAATACCAGTGTTATGTGAATACCTAACAACAACATGAATATTACCAATAAGGACATTTATAAATAGCAGTATTTTTATTTCTAAGTTACACTGAAATCCTAAAGCTCTTAAAATGTTCATTCAGGACTCTGAAATTCACTGAAATATGGAGCTAAGAATTGTTAATCTCATTTTTACTGCTGGGGAAACTGAGGCAGAGAGGTTCAGTGACTTACCCAAGGCCACAGAGGGAGTCACTGTCAGAGCCGGGATTAGAGCTCAGGAGTTTTTGGCTCCCAGTTCCCAAGCTCAGACCAGTAGACCATGGCCTCAGGATATTTCCAGTTGATCTTCAGTCTAAAAAAAAGTAAATTCTCAAGTATGTTACAAATATGTAACATATATATATGTATATATATACATATATATATATGTTTTTTTCTGAATCTAATGGTATGAGCGAAAACACATTGCTCATAAATCATTGCAGAAAATCAAAACAGTATATTTTTTCTGATTAACCTCTATCATACATATATGTATGATAAACCTCTGCTGAAAAAATTTTGATTTAAATTGCAGCCAATACAAATGTGCATTGTATTTTTCAGGGTAAGGAACAAATTGCCTTTCCAACTCAGCCGGCATGTCATTTATATTAATGGTGAGGAATGATAAGTTGCTCTGTGTGTAAGTAAACTCTATTAAGAAAGTCAGGTCCCTTGGTGAAGCTAGATCCTTAGTAAATTTTACTAGCTAAGCACTGAGCTCCATGTCAGAGTAATTACACCTTTTATCCACTGTGAGCTCTCTCTTAGCTTCTCCATATTCCTTAATTTCCCACTTCAGCTAATTTAGCAGTAAAATCACACAGGTTTAAAAGGTTAGCTACCGAGGAACTGGCGCATGAATGTTCTGTTAAGCTCCATGCATTGAAATCACATTATGTAGAAGAAGGAATTAATTAAGTAACAATTAGGTAGTGATGGATCATTGACAATATATATACACTTGGGTGCTAAAAATTAATCTCCCCTGTAAAAACAATGCATTGCATATCTTCTCATCTATACACTAGCAAGTTTTACACTTGAAATATAAAATGGAAAGGCCATTCAGCAACTTCTTTAAAATGAAAAGGCATGTCTTCTGGAACTATGAAAACTACAAACTAACGTAAAAAATCATTAGGTTTAATTTTTAATAAGTAATTGAAAATGGAATGAGAATAGCAAAAGGAGAAGAATTTTAAAGGCAGGAGACTGTAAGGACATTTGTTATATGAAAGTACTTAGTATGTTAAAATTGCTAACAATTGTGTACTATTCTCTTGCTATCTTCTTTTACAAGAGGCTGTATTGTTTCCTTGTATTGACAGTCAGCCTCTTAATACATAGATTGGCAGTCAGCCCAGTCAGTCCTCAATTCTAAAAGCCTCTTAGCAGATGAAAAATCTTTGGTTCATTCACACCTTGTAGAAAGAACAACAGGGCAGAAGTGACATCCAGATCCATTTAGAGTATACTTTTAGTCTGATTTTCCTTTGCCTTGCATCTTGTGTAGTCATTTATAGCTGTGCAAAGTGAGCACAAAATGGATATAAAACACTACTACCCATGTGAGGAGAGAATTCTGATTTGGTTGCATTATTTCCAGAGGTGATCACAAAAAGTGCCAGCCAGTTGAAAAACCTGGCTCTGCATAGAAAGTGTAAACAATTTTGACACAAAGTATAAAGTAAAAAGCAGCAGACCTTTCCAAACATTTTACAGAAATTGCACTTTTGTTTTGCAGCAATGGATATTTTCGCTTGTCGTTTGCTTGGAATGTTCAAAGAAAAAATAATGAATGTTAAACTCATCTATAGAAAACAAATACTATTTCTCCCTTGCTTCTTTAGAATCATATTTAACTATGAGTCCTAAAGTATATTCTCATGTAAAAGGAAACTTATGTCAGCTATAAGATCTCTAAAAGTACTAACTTATCACATGCTGCTTCTAAGCCCAGTACTTAAAAAGTTGCAGTTCTACACAACCTCCTGGAATCAATGTGAAAAGCTGGTATTATCACAACAGCTGGTCTCAGTCCATCAGAGTTCAGCACTGTTCTGGCTTTAGTATGGGTGAAAAATTGTTGTCAGCATTTACCAAAAAGTGATATGTCTGCTATATGGTGTACTGTCACTAGGATAATGCAAGACCTACTGCCAAAAATATCTTTAAGATGCAAGCTATATCAACAGGAAAGGGCTGCTGATACTAGGTTAATGAATGTGTTTTAACAAAATTGATAGTTAAAAAATGAAGGACCTAATCTGGCTGTCGCTGGAGATGTGGTTAATAATTAATTCTACTTAAGAACCATGTGCAGTAACTAATTCAAAATATCTGGACAGCTAGTGGCCATTTTTCTGCCCCTTCCCAGCCAGAAATCCTTCCTAGTACACTTAAATACCATGACAGACATGATAGTGCCTGGCAACTCATGTATGTTGACTACGAGCAGGAATAGAAATTACTCAACTGCATTAGCAGCTGTTGATCTGAGAGTGTTGCTACAGTAAATAATGTCTCTTAGTGGTTTTGTTGGATTTCATTTTTCTTTTAATCACAGTCATGCATTTCATGGAGTTATCCTAACACATAGTTTTGAAACCTACTACCGTGCTCCAAAACTTACCCTTCAACGAAGTAGCTAAAGAACATTTTTTAAAATTCTTCACAAGTTATTAATACAGAATTATAGGCTAGAGTTTCTTGTGAGGTTTTGTATTTGTTTTTCTTGTCTTTTTTCTGTCTCCCCCTTCTGCATTCAGTACTTTTGTAAGCATTCTGAGTTGCTAGTCTGGCTTGACTGGAAAGTACTGTGTGTTTGTTGTGTGTCTGCATGTGTGATACCAACTGTTGAAGACTGCTTGATGTTAGATGAGGGCTTATGCTCAGAGTTGTTCTGCAGTTGTCTCTCTGGCAAAATCTTTCCTTACCAATGACAATGATGTATCCATGTGGGGAGAGTCTGTTTTACAATATTATACTTGCCATGGTCTTAATTTTACTGATGGGGCATGATTATGATTTCATTTACATTAATCAAATTCCTGAGTCATTCCATTCATGTCAATAGCATTAAAGAGCTATAGAGACAAGCAAGAGTTCAGAATCAGGCTTCTGGTGTTTAATCTGAAAGCATATCTGAATCACTTCATTAAATACAGAAACTGAAGGATAGATCCTCTGCTTACTTTGCATTACTCAGTCATGCCATTAGCATAAAACATCAAATAAAATACTAAAATGACAGCTGGCAATGTGTCACAGTACATGGGTTTTCCGTTTACCTCAGATACAGAAAATACCCCTGAATTGACAAAATTTAATACTATATTTCAAGTATGACAAAGTTATGGTATTAGATCTCCTTGCCCTTGAAAGCTGGCATTAATGTTTAAAAAACTTTTTCCTCCCCTTGTTTTTTATGTCATTCTTGCATAACTTGAATGCAGAAGATTTATATAACTTGAATGCAAAAGATCTAAAGGCAAACTATATGTAAGTAAGGCCTCAGGGACGAGTTAAGTTTTATAGTCCTGTCCATAATGAATATTATATCTGGTAAATACAGAAGCATCAAACCTCTGATCACAATTTATAAAATTTGGTTTGTAAGTATCTTACAAGGCATTATCAAATCTCCCTTCTTTTTAAAAAGTGAAAATCATGTTAATTTTCTAAATACAGGCATTCTAAAACAATGAAATCTTTTATGCTGCTGTCTGTCTCCTGTTCAGACTGAGAAATTGTACAGGGGATGATGGGCATTAATTTAGTCCTCACTGATAAGTACTTTTAAGACTAAATATTCTTGAAATTGCACTTATTTAAATTACACTCAAGCTCCCTGTAAATCTAAAAAAAGATTATAAGGAGGAGAAATAATTTCAAGAGGCCTAGCAAGCTATCAGAAAATTGCTCTATTATATCTCTTCAGGTTTTTTCCATTTTTTAAGTCAAAGAATTGCTGGCATTTGAGAACATTTTCTAGAAATCTGTTTGATACATTATAGGCCCTAGAAACTATAACTGTTGTATATAATTTCAGCTTTACTACAAGCACATGACCCAAGACACCTGATCAGAGAACTGAGGGATTTACCAAAAAAACAGGACCGAAAGGAAGCTGGAAGAAGGGATCTTTTGTTATGTTTTCTGTAGGTCTCGCTGAAAAGTAAAGATCTATCTGTGCTACTTGTTTTGCCAGTACAGATGGAATAGCAAAAATATTTTCTTCGGAACTCCCACTGAGAGCTTTGTTTTCACCCTGTTAGGCCACACTTTGAGTTTTACACCCTACACTACTGCAGCATAAGAAAATTTGTGTATGTTGAAACAATAAGAGTGTCTTTAGGCTGGATACAAATGTTAGTTAAGCGGCTTCTGCCTTTTAAGAAAACCTTTATATAATATCCACTTTTAGTAACCATGGGAACTACGCATTTTCCTTTGTTATCTTTTCTGACATTGCACTTTGTGCTAACATTGCTGTGTATTTCAGCATGCACACTTGGGCACACAGATTAATTATGAGGCAATAAACTTTATACAAAAGTGCTGAAAAACAATTAAAAATCTCACTCTTTGTTTTTCAATAAACTAAAGTGAATAAGAAATTGAACAAGTGTAGAACAGAGAAGTGACCTACCGTGGTTGTCTTTATCCGTCCTCCTGGTTGTGTACAGGTCCAGCCTGATTTATTGATTAGCAAATCACAGCCTTCTCCTTCTAAACATGGAAGCATTTCACACCACTGTTTTGTTTTGATAATTCGTGCTATGGAACAGAAAAGGAAGAAGAAAAAACAAAACCAAAAACAATTGGCAGGAGAATTCACATTTCACTTATCTCTAAACACTTTCTCATTTGAGTGGTCTATTTTCATTATCTGATAATTCAGTAACAGTTTATGATGTAGACAGCCCTAGGCAACGTACAAAATTACTTACAACACCTGCTGTGCCACCGATTTTAATTTGAAACTTATAAACCAACAGTAAAACAAAAGACAGCTTTATTATAAATGCAAAGAACATAGGAACTATTTATTTTTCTAATTTTGTGTTCCTTCCAATCAAAGAAATATTGTTGGAGGGGCTACCATTTGAAGACTTACTATCCTAACTAATCATTATGGTGATCTGCAACTGGGATCCATCGTGTTAGACTCTCTATAAACTTGAGCGGATGCTCCTTATCCTGAAGTGCTTACAGTGTAAATAGACATGAGACATGCAGTGGAAAGACAAAAGCTATAATAAACAGTTAGAGGGGTCAACATAATGACAGCTATTGTGAAACTCTGTGACACTTGCAATGGTAGGGGTATAGTTAGGGGCACAGACTTGGAACATAAGACAGACAATTGCTGAATGAAGCAAAGGTTGACAAATCATGGAGAAGGAGACAATAAGCAGAGGGACAAGACAGGAACAAACAGCCTGTTTACTACAAGGGAAAAGAAGTCTAGTTAGGAAGGTCCCTAACAGAAGGTTGGTGTGATATGTGTTTTGTGTCTCCTCTTAATGCTTGTGTCTCTGGCAAGCCACTTCTGCCAAACCTCCTCATGGTCATACACATCAAGCAGTCTTGGAACAATGGACCTCTGACTGCAATAAAGTAAAAGCACAGGAGCTGTAAGGAAAGATTTTCCTTCAAGGCAGGGAGAAAAGGGACTTTAATACCTAGAGACTTCTTTCTGGACTATATTACTTCTTTTGAGTTCACCTTTGTAGTATCCGGTTTCCTTCTCATAGAATACTAAACAGTATTACTAACATCTAGTATTCCATTATTCTTTCACTCTCCCCTGAAGACAATATTGTAGAGTGGAGTATTTAGGATATTTCTCATAAAACACATGTAGAGAAATACACTCACTTCCATGGTACCATATACACATGCTAAACAAGATAAGGTTCCCCCAAACTAACTTGCTCAGTGTAAGGCTTGCAGTCTGCAGAAAATGGTCCTCAGCTCCTTCAGAGATCATGTCCCCGGTCCTTGGCCAGACTATAAGAAAGCCCCACCACTTCAATTTGTACCTAAGTGTCCTAGGATTCAAGGCCAGAACTTGTTCCACATGCAGGGATATGAATTATGCCTTTCTCTGTGTTGATATGTGACACCAATGCTCACAGCACACATTCCATTTTCATAAGCCCTGCAAAAAGTGAACTACAGGAGCAATACCTAGCAGAATAAGAGTACAAGAAGCTTATGCTGTACCAAATTATTTTGGGGTCCAAGGAGACTAAAAGCAGGCATTTATCCCGGCAGCAGTTGCAGCTTTATGCTCACCTGAACGTGTGATTCAGCCTGACTTCTTCTGTCTGGGTCTACTTAAGAATACAATTCCCAATGCCACTGGATCATGGCAAGAAATAGAAGGGCAATTTAAAGTCTTTTAATAAAATCCTTTCCAATATTTTGACACAAAACACCTTGTGTCCTCGGTTCTGGTACAATTGCTGGTAAGCTCTAGCAATATAACAAAACCTGATTTCTTTCCATGCAAGCTCAATATGAAATTCATACTAAGATTTTAATTACAAAAAACCACTTTAGCTCCTAAATGTCCATATAGGAATTTGCACTGTTTATTAGGCAAGGTATAAATTAATGGTGGAATGATCCATAACTACAATTTTTTGCAGCAATTCTACTAGGTTTTTATAGCACATAATACACAGAAATCTGGATTGTGCTTGGGCACCAGAGGTACTGCTCTACTGATAACTGGATCATATCAATTTTTGAGACTAACACCTCTTCTGTAACAGATAATAGCCTCATCCTTTCTCAGTGAAGGCATGCATCTAGTTTTGTAGGCTTATCAGAAAAAGCTCAGTAAAACGTTAACACCAAATCTGGTCTATTTGCATGCATATCTTTCATAATTCACATACTGAAGTGGCTATCAATGTTTCAACAATATGAAGGATCATTGAAAGACTGAATAGTCAGCTAAACTCAGAAATACGTACTACATTGCCTTTACTATCTCAACTAGGAGGTTTTCCTGGAAACATAATTTGAAGTAATCTTACTGAAAAAATGGTATCTCTGAATTACTCTCAGTGTTTGCTTGGTTACTATATATATTATCACAAATCCATGGCATCCTTGCTCTGGGTATTGGCTATATCTGCACAAATTTAAAACACACCCAGAGAATTTTACAAAACTAAAGTCTAAAACATTTCTGTGCTGTGTATAGACCAGCTCATGCATTTAGGCCTTGAGAATCAGAACTTCTTTTGCAGGGTAAAGCTACTCAGCTTACATGATTTAAAGCTAATCAGTATCAAAACAGTGCCCCCTCAGCCCCCACACCCACTCCCCACTCTGCGACCCACAGGGATCTCTTTCCCATTACAGGTTTTCATGTGCCTTTAATTCTGCTTCTCCACCCACCCCTCGCTTTGCTTCAGGAGCCTCACCAACACACAGACCCTCACACAGTGCAACGAGGGAGGCCCTGCTCCTGTCTGCAAGACTACATCTATTTTTCCATTTTCGTTTTTTAGTTTGCACACTATATCAGAGGATGAGGGTGAAGCTCAATGTATAACATAGGAACAGAGCAAAATGTACAATTATTTTATCAGCATAATATCAAAGAATTTTCATCAGTAATTGCAACTGAGTTACACTAGTCAAAGCAAAGGAATATAGTGTATTTCCTGAGGCAGTGTAGTTGCCTTTTTACTGTGTACATTCACCAGGGGTGTAATTCAGCCCTTGGCAGACAAAAGAGCAAAAAGCCTATCAGCTTCTTCAAATCCACTCCGAGCTCCATTATAAAGAATTAAGTGACACTTAAATGATGCACAGGCTTTGTGCAGACCTTCTGAAAAGAACTGAATTTCAGCTTAAGAATCTGTGCTGCCACTACCTTGCATCTCCTAAGAAGGGCTGAGCCCCTTCGCTTAACCTGAAGTTAATAGGAACTGACGTTGCTCAGCACATGGTAGAATTGCTTTCCTGGGTAGTGCCATTTGAACTGGAGAACAAATAGACTCTATCCAAGGGTTTTTCATGCAAACAGTTTTGAGGCTTTCGATGCAAGCAGAGGTTGTATCAACATAATGACAAACTACCCACCAATGTGATCTTAAATGTTTTGTAAGACAGAGAAACTTGTAATCGATTTCCAGTTATTAAAAGAAAAAGTCTCCATTCATGATCAGTAAAATCTAACACTGCTCAACTGAGTAGTGTTTTAGAACACCACAATTTTTTTTCTGCTAAATAGTGCAACTAGATAAGCTTTGTCACTAAGCTTCTCACCTGATTTAACATTTTATACATATTTCCTATAGAAAATCAGGTTTATTTTCTATACTTTCTTTTCCCACATTCACTCTACACTCAGGGAATCATCAATCACTGCATCTCTAATCAATCTTTTAACTGAAAATCATCAAATTTTTGTGATAACAAAAAATTGACATAAGACTTGTTCAGGAGCAGTAAATGCAAAAACTTACAGCCATCTAAAATACGGTAGATTAAAACACTCAGATTGTTGCAGTTTGTTGTCTCTTCTTTTTTAACATTGTAGACTGAGTTAGGAAATAAAAGTAAAAATGTACTTTTCTTTCATTGAATAAGAACATTGATTGAAACATAATTTGGGTACTGAGATTTATGATTTCAGAATAGATTATGTTTCTATGTATAAAAGGTGGTGTGCAAAGTGAATATTTATAAAGTATAATCAAAACCATGGTGCATGAGCCTAAATAAAGTAAAAAAACCCAAACCAAAAATTAAAAAAAACCCACAAAAGACAGCTTAGTTGATGCTTAACTGTCTATTCTAGATGCCTGAAGTAGCAAATAGAAGATTCACTGTAGCAGGGAGTAGGCAAAATTTCTCCTAAGCAGAACATACCATTTTGAAACACACTTCTTAAATGTGATCTTAGCTCACCTGTGCCTCTTACAGAATGATGTTCTTCTTCACATTATTTTTTTTCAATGATAATTTGTAGTACTTAATGAAAGCTGTAACATATGCATTGGAGAATATATTTCCTCTTTGACTTTCATATATTATTTCACTGTTGTTTCCCTTGAACTCTGAAGGAAAGCTGATCAGCATAGCAGATTCCTAAGGTTCAGAAATGCCTTTGACTTCACACTTTAGAAGTACATAGACAAACACATTCATCCTAGTGTACTTCTCTTGCCCTATTAACACTGAATAAGACAGGACTAAATCTTTTATAATTATTAACCTCTAAATGATCCCAACTGGTTCCATCATCCCATTCATCTCCAAGCCTCTTCTTTCTTTTTATCCCATATTTTTCCTTTTTCCTTCTTCCGTTTTTTTCAGCTCTAGCTTTTTGCTCTGACCATTTCCCTCCTCTGCCTGATTCAGTATGTATACAGTATCTATCTGTGTTTATAATTGTCTATCTATCTACAGTATAGACCTCTCAGAGATCCCCAAACACTTTTCAAAACTTCCTATGTTTATCTAGTATTCCCTATGCCTGGTAAATGCTATTCATTATCCCCGTTTTGCATTATCATGAGGTTAATAATCTTGACCAAGGTCACACAAGAATTTGTTGCAGAGCTGGAAACAAAACCTCTGAATTCTTAGTGGTCACTAGGCTGGAGACCTTTCTGTGTCCCTTTTTTCTTCAGAGAGAGAGTGTACTTTGATATGAATATATAAAAAATTAAACAACAATAAAAATATGCAAAATAATATGCTTTTTAAAACGTATCAGTTAAATTGCAGCAGCAGGAAAGCGGCCATCAGAAAGAGAAACTGAATCACAGTACTCTAAGACACTGCAATCATGAACTGTCTTCAGAGCAGCAATTTGACTGTAATAGTGTAAAAGCCCCCAATGTCAATCTATTTTACAAGGAAACATCACAAAGCTTGGATACCTTTTACAGCAGTCATTCTGCTTCCCTTGAAAAAAATGGAAACACTGCTAATTCACAAACAGTTAGATTGTCTCAATTATTTATAGCACATCTAGACTGAAGACTATTTAGTTCTAAGAACAGCAATATAGCAATGTCTAGACACCCATTTTATCATTTAGCTCTTGCTGTCAAGATTGGGAGGGATGTTTGAGCTGAGGTTGAGAAATACATGGGAAAAAGTGATCTCCTGTGGGCTACAGAGAAGCTACAAATTGAGACCAGGTAACTAGATCATGAGTAAAAGATTGAATGACAGGGAAGAGGCTTTTCCTGCAGCTCATCCAATCATAACTCCACTGAGGAATAAATCTTATTGCAACCCATGGGTTGAGAAAAAGCCTTCAGTGTTCACCTGCACCCTGAAATAGAATGAAAATCTGACTTTATCAGAAATGGTGCAGATTGCACCATGTACAACATGTATTTAGGAGGAACAGGATAATACCTAGGAGGTGATCTCCAAATTATGCAGTCATCCATATTATCCCAAACAAGGGCTCCCTAAGGAGCACTACTGCCAGCTACATAAATGGACCCTAGGAATTTAGGTAAATTAGCTGGCATAAGAGGCTGTTGGATTAAAATGAGTGAATGCAGGAAGCTACTCAGTAAACCACCAAGGCAAAAACTACTTTAAAAAAAAAAAATTAAAAAGTAAAACCAAAATTAAACTTCTGCACTTAGCAAGGCATCCAGGTATTTGTTCAGTTTTATGATGTAGTTAATGTTTTGATGTATCTTCATAAGACTCTGTGAAACAAATAAATACTGACAGTTTAAATAATTACGCAAACAAAAGCTGAAGTGTAATCCAGATTCTAGGAGCACTCTCATGCAATTCAACAGTTCTTATCTTCTTTCCTGTTTGTGTCTCCAAATAGAAGAATTTCCTTGTTACGATGCCCCAAACAATAAATAAATAAATAATGAAAAGCATAGAAGAGTAAATGCACAGGAACATGATACCTGATTTTTCATACTGTACAAACAAGAATGTATTTTTCTGGCCTTTCTCTTTTCAGTTCTTTGAAAACCTTAATACTAGGTGACTCACTGATATAGTATAGCTACCTTAGATTAGTCTGCATCCAGATGTTCAAATATTTGTATGACAGAAGCATTATCCTAACATGGAAAGTATCCTACAAATCAGCTTCACAGTCAACTCATGTCTGTTTCCATTTTACTTTTCAAGGGACAGTTTTCTTCTGTTTATAATTGCTCTCATTTAAGATCATAATAAATCTCTGCATTTCTTCTCAACCCTTCAGCCTCTCACTGACAATTGCTACAATTGCTTATGCAGAAAAGTAATGCAGGAAATATAACACATATTTTCCAACTGGTTACAAAGCAGTCAAACAGAAACAGAAAAGATTCTAATTTAGTAAATTTCACAGGGTAACAACAAGCATCCTGACAGTTATAATAAATGATGAATACAGATAAAATTTGCATGTTGAATTTTATTTAGGGACAATACATGTGCTTCCAGTCTCTTCAAAACTGTTGTTTTCTAACTAAATATTAAAATGTCAATGATTTGAATAGGCAGCCTGGCCTACAACTTTGCCCAGGATTTCAGCACTTGTCTGAATATCCACAGATGTACATATTCAATGGCTTTAAACCTATGAATGGTCTATTGCTTCATTGTCAGTGTGTAGTTAGCATTTGCTGTCTAATAAGAGATGCTAATGGAACACCTACCCCTAGAGAAAGCCTTTGTCAGGACTCAGTGTCTTCTGTTTCTGTCCCCTGCTGTTCTGCTCTGCTGTATTCAATTAGTGTGCTGGAAGCAAAGCAAAAATTACTAAAAATCTGATCAGTGATCTGCCAGCAAAGAACCCTTCAGAGATCAGGTTTTCATCACATTTCACTTTGCTGCCAGCACATTGAGAACAGCAAATTTAACTGGACAGGGACAGCAATATGAAGACAACAGCAAAGAGTAGAGACAAGAATGGTTAAAATGGGAAGTAGTGGGAAAACAAATACTAGTAAAAAAATAAAAGCCAAGAAAGGAAGGGAAAAGAGGACAAATCCCAGCTATATGTAGAAGCTATTAAAGCTAATGGTCAAGGTCAAAAACTTGAGCAACTTGTTCAGTGGAGTCACTGAAATGATGTAGGTAAGTAAAGGCAAAAAAACCAGAACATACTGGGTTTTTTTCTCTTAAGTACATCAATTTTAGTCCACCTGATGATTTGAGCAGAAAACTGCAGCATAAAACCAGATTTACTGTGGTTAAATGTAGAATATGAAAGAACTGACCATATATTCACTGCCATCCCTATGTTATGCAGAGAAGACTGGGCAGCTGTGGAAGAGGGAGAAGGACCCTGATAAGTCTAGCTATGAAATGTGAACATATGAAGGCAACCACTGAATACACAATGAAGCAAGAATTTTAAGGAGGAAGCCACAGTAATAATTAAACTTGCTCTAGGTTACACGGCAGACAGTTTTCAGTGCCACGGAAAGAAGCTGGGAATAAACGATTATGAGGCTGAGTGAAGGAAGGGTGGCAGGAAGGTTATAAATCAACCTCACAAAAAGCATCTGAACACAGACTGAACCTCAGAGCATAAATACTCATGGATATAGGTGACAAGGAATAACTGGACACTTCACCCTGTCTGCAGCACAGTATCTGATTTGGTGCTCACAAAGCACACACTAAAATGATAGTCAGGGGTCAAGGTCTATCTTGAGACTCTAGCTGTGGAGAGATCATGGACCCAGTCTTACTGGGTACCTTTAATGAACTCTGCTCATGCTTACTAAGGAAACTATAAAAAGAAAAAAATAAAAAGAAAACAAGAAGCACCTCCATTTGACAACTGGTTTTGTATCAACAAAGCAATGAGAATCAGAACATGAGATTTCATGTGCTTGAGGACAGCAATCCATTAGTCTTTAATCTTTTGACCGCTATTTCTGCGAATTTTAGGATATGTTCTTCATGTGTATTCAAATTACAAACATTTAGCTGAGTGGTTCTGCTGTGGCCCTCATTGCTTTTAATACTTTCCAAGTCTGGTGTCAGCATGTGTATTGCTGCTGTGACACGGTGGTGACATTTTATTGTGCACTGAAAGAGATAATAATTCAGCTGTTCTCAAGTACAATGGGCTTCCTTTGTCAAAAACCAGAGCAATGGGAAAGTTTGCCCTCCTTTTGTCACGTATGTAAGAACAGAACATGCAAGCAAATTGAATTGAAGTGAGCTGGATGACTAGCATAGAAACAGACTAACAAGCTGCTGCTGTGAGAACAATTGAAAGTATTAGAAATGGGAACTCTGCAATGAAGCTGTACTTATCTCCTACCCAAAGTGATTTCTCCCTATTCCACATGACTAGGTGCTGTGTTACAGTGAGCTTCATGCTCTTTGGGCTAAGCCTGTGACTTTTCGCTTTCATCAAATATTAAAAATAAGCTACAGTTACACTGGGGATTTTGACACAAATCAATGCTTCAAGAATGAAGATTAAGAAAAAAAATAATAACATGAGTAAAACAGGTGGAAACAAGGGAAAAGGGAGCCATATTTATGGTGTCACTTTTCACAGCAAGAATACAGTTAACACAACCACTAGTGATTCTTTTGAAACTTGTGTCAGTGCCCCAGTACACTTGCCATAGGGAACTGCGATGTTGAGCTTCAGATAGCTTGAAAACTGGCCTTTCCTTATGAGTTCTGCTTTCATTAGCCAGTGTTTGACCAGCATAGGAACAAAAGTGTTAAAATACAGCAAAGATGTTAGTTTATACAACATAAATTGTATTGGTATACTGTCCATAGGGAAACCCTGTTACAGGTGGATGTGTTATATCTCCACCGCACAGACAATCACACATCTTGTCAGACATTAGTTTGACATCATGGCTCCGCAGAATATGATTTTTGACTGGACAGATTAGATCATGTGAATTTTTTTAAGGTAGCTTTTCATATAAACATAAATATTACTGTTCTTTACCCTAAAATTTTATGATCTGACATAATTTTCCTAATTTTGTACTTAATTTGGGCAATTTTTTGTCTCATTACTTAGTAAAGCATTCTCTGTAGGTACATCAGTATTTTGTAAAAATAAAAAAAAAAATGAGTGCCTTATATTGACATGTGGTTCCTATTTTTAATTTATTTTTATAATGGACAGAAAATTGAGAGACAGATACCTTTAAAAGACAATGCATCTCCAAAATTCAGCCCGTGCGTAGATATTTTTACCTTGTGTACATAATGCGATGAGAAATTGATTTTCAAAGATCCACTATATTCTACTTCATAAAAATTCCTAAGATATGTTATGCATTAAATACACTACAGTTTAGAAGGAGCTCTAAACCAGAAATAGTCACTGATTAGATGGAATAGTCTTTCTTGACCCAACAGGCAATATTTTATTTATTGGAACACATCCAGCAAATCTATGAACAGCCACATATCTTCTTGATACTGTTATCTTTTGCACCATCACAAAACCTAACTTGAAATTTGCAAAATTTTTTCTGTGAAATCAGACTAGAAGGATTGGCCGCAAGTTGAAAAAGCAGGAAATGCTGCCTCTCTCCCAGGGCAGGCAATGCATGTGCTCCCATGCCGCAGTCATTGTGTTTGCAGGCAGGACTCCTGTCCCCTGTCAGAAGCTGCACAGTGGGGGCTGGTTGGGCCAAAGGACACAGTAATAGCATGGACAATATACACTGGCTTATTTTTCTAAACAATGAATTCTTAAAATTAGCTGCTGTAAGCATTTGTGGTTCTGCAGCAGCTGCTCCAATTGCTAAAAATCAGACCACCAGGCACAAAGCAGTTGATCAGGTCAGGACATTAAGAGTTAAAACTACTTTTTTGCATTGTATTCCTTTACAGGAAGCATGACAGAGTCATATATTTTAGGGACAGAAACAATGAGTTTTATGAAGGCCATATAATTTAATCCAGCAATTTCTATAACAATTTCAACAATTTCTTGTTGAGATAAAACATAACTTTTAGAAAGACCTCCAGTACTGATTTTCAGAGAATGCTCACATTTCTAAAACCTCTTAAGGCAGCTTATACAATTCAATGGCAAAGGCAAAACTTCTCAGTTCTATAGATTTTACTATTATTCCTATAGTACTCATATAACTCTCATAGGTGTATACTCATCTTCTTCTACTAAACTCCAACTGATTGAGTGGTTTACTGTCTGCTATAATAAAGCCACATCTCTAACAAAACACTCTGTGTTCCTAAGTGTTAAATTTTAAATCTCCTGCTCTTGCTTTTTTTTTTTTTTTTTTGTACCATCAAAAGCATCTTAAAGAAAATAAAACAAATTAAACATCAACACTGGACACACACAAGAATTTAAAACCCCACAAACTTGACTGGAATGGAAGCAAGCTGGAATACTCCATCTGCAGGAATGTAATTGTTTTCTTTTAACAGTAACTGTCTGCAAGAGAGCTTTCTCAAGTGACTCTTACTTTGTAAGAGCAATGGGAAAACCTTATTGGAAATATCTACAGTGTGTAACAACACAAACAGTACAAGTTCACAGTCCTGACTCAGGCAAAACCTGCAATGGGTTTCTTGAGGGTTCTCTGAACAAAGCACCGCTTGACTGAGTCTGCAGCTTGGAAATAGCCCCTTGCAGATTAAGAAATAACAACTGCTAGTTCTCTATGCTTCTCTTAAGTACAATACTGAACTATTTAAGTGTTCATTTAAATTCAACATTTAAAAAAAAAAAAAAACTTAAAGAAATCTCCCCAGGGAAACTCCACAAATTTTGTATATTTTCACATAGCAAAATGGCCCTTTAAATTATCCCGGTATGCCTAATTATACTATTAAGCACGTATGTATGTATTTATGCATCTACAGTATTAGGAATAAAAGTTGCTGTCACTACTTCACTGCAGTGTTTTACTCTGATCAGCAGGATACCCTGTTTAACCACTGTAGTTATATTGGAAGAACAGAATAATTTGTTTTAAAGTGTAGAATAATGTGCACACTTTCTCTTGTTGGAGTAAAAAAACACTTTCATAATTCCATATGGGTAGTGCCTATTTACATATTTTTAAATTCATTTATGTTCAAGAATGGAAATATGTATATATTAGTAAACATAAAATTATTCAGATACCTCATGCCATTATCAGCATATTGTGTATACCAAAATAATCTTCAAATTCCTAAACTTTGGCTAGTCAAGTGAAAAGGCAGATTTTTTAGCTGCACATTGCAAAGATTTCTAAGCTCACTAACTTAGAAATATTCACCAAATATTCAAGATATGGGAGAAGAACTTTATGAAAACAGATACATAATCTGATAGTGTGGAGACTGGCAATTTCTACCATGGGCACTAGCAGGCACTGCAGTTTTCTGAAAAGTATTGCCTCAGGGCATATAGGATAGAGGCATGTATAACACACACAGATACAAATTTGTTAGCTAATTCTTCAGCAGTTTGCTGTAATATCAATGCTGCTTTCTTTTTTTTTTTTTTTTTTAACAAATGCGTAGTGGATGCTACAGCTTCAGCGCCCTGTTTATTACATGTATGGTCTTGACTACTTGAATCTGCATAACCCATTCAAAAACAGACTGCAAAATGCCAAAGACTTTCTTTCACTTCCAGTCCTGCTCAAGTTTTCTTTGAGGCAGTGCTCATCTGAATCATTGCCTGTTTCTTGCTTACAAAACATTCATATTCAAAGCACCATTAGCACAATAGCAATTAACAAAGAGCCTTTTATGCCAACGTGCTACAACTTCATCTCGCACACCCTTTACAGGAAAAAGGTCTTTTTTCTTCTTTCCAGTATCAGTGAAGCACTCATGCCATGCAAAAAGAAAGCTCCCTTTCAGTGCAGAGAGGACATGACTGTGCCTTATGTGAATCTACTCTACGTACAACTGAGGGGAGGACAAGGTGACCTAAAAGATCTTTCTCATTTCTAACCTCTATGAAAGTTCATCGTATCGGGAATTGCATATTAACAACCAGATGCAGGGTTTTGCATGAAAACGGCACAGTGCTTCCACAGGCTGGTTTTTCTTAATTTTTATCTGCTGTAAAGAATAGGGAAAGCACTTTTAAGTTTGTCACAAGTATAATCAACGAAAACAAGAAAGGACAGAGATTAGCCTTGAGTCATTCACAGCAGTCATTCCCAAAATACTGCTAACACTGAGCAGTGAATGGGAAGCAGGAAGAATCTGCAGCTATGTCACACTATAAATTGGTGGGGTTTGTTGCCAATACTACATTAAGTTGCCACATTGGCACTAAGACAAACGCTGACGTTTCTCATGAAGTAAGACTCTTTCTTTATGGTATGCTGTAGATGCAATGATCATATTAATTAGAGAAGAGCAAGAGAAACTGGAAATGTTTTATACTTCCTCATAATAATAATTATAATTTATAGGCAATTTCATAAGACAAAAAAGTGAGTAGCACAGGGCTGGACAGAAAAACTGAGATCACAAAAACATTTGCAATAATGGCATATAAGCAGTATCAAAGTGTTTTACAGTAATGTAAAGATAGATATGAGAATCTAACTGTTCCAAAACATCTTCAATATCAGACAGTCACATTATTTCTAATACCTGAAGTACACAAACCTGTGACATGTTAATAAACTCGATCATTCACTAACAGCTGTAACATTGCCTAGAATGTGTTACCCTGAGTTCCCACTAGCACAACACACACTCGTAAAACAAGAAACAAAAAAGAAACGACCCCTCAAAGGCTCTTGTGTGCCTTTATTTCACACTGAATAAGCAGGCACAGTACAGCCTGCTGCTAAGCTTTTCCTTACCAGTTGGTCAAAACATGGATAGACTCTTGGTTACAGCTCCTAATGTGTTGATCAACTGACCCAGAATAACAAAGGCTAAGGGTAAGCAACACAGAAATTACTATACTGGATCAGACCTGAATCAGTCTAGTCTAACATCCTGCCTCTACAAGTAGCCAGAGGCATGTGTAAGAACCCAGCACCAGTCAGCTGCCTCTATTTCTGTATGTTCTAGCAAGAACTGTTCTAAGAAGAAATAACTTAATATGCTCAGATTTGTTTCTCAGTTACTGCTTTGCAGGCTGTTGATTGAGGGGCAAAGGGTGGAAACTGTATATCTCAGAGGAACAATTAACTTTGTTCTTGATTCCCTGAGGTGTACCGTAAGCCATAATATCATAAATTAACCCATGGAGAATTTGCCATAATAGGTCTAAATCAATAACATTAAAAATGTTCATACATTTGTTTAAAAGTGGCTCTTTTTTTAAGGATTTTTCATTGTAAATTTGAGGGGAAAAAAAATTATATTTTTTTCCATTATAATACAGAAAGCATAGCATATGCATCACACATTAATCACAGAAAAATTAAGGACAGAGAAAAACAAATATGATAAATCACACATCCTTTTGCCTGAGATATAATAAAGCATCAGGCCTGTATACCTCATTAACTACTCTGTTTGCCATTAACACTTCACAAAAATGTGTGAACATATAGCTGCATCATGAAGCAGTTAAAAAAGAAAACTGTCTTTAATTTTCCCTGCTTCATCTTCCTCTATATATTAGATGAAAATCATCCATACTATATACATTTCCTGGCTAAAACCACAAAAATTTCCTTCATGATAGAATTTTCAAGGTATTCTATTCACTGTAATACCTACATCACATTATTTCTCCTCTGCCCTGACATGAAACCTTTCCTAAATAAGCTTGACTTACTAATACACTGTTCTGTTCCATTCAGCTTCTTGGCACTCAGCTGTGCTGGACCCAAGAGCCTCTTGGTAGGATATGAGCAATGTGGCTCTCATTTATCATGTGCACTCTCACTCCCCGGGACAAGAAGTATGTGTAGTAAATGTTTTGTCCAACATTTCATTGCTTCTGTTTTTCTTAATGTGTATATATATATATATATAAAAATATATATATATATATATATATAAGTAAGGGAAAGCAAGTCAGTGAAACAAATCCTGCACTTAGAGTAGAAAGTGCTGAGTCCTTAATGCTTATCCTTAGTTCTTCGAAAAATTTATTTCAGCTGAAGTTAGGACATTGACTGCTTTCCTTAGCACAACCATGTGCCAAATGAGGCTGCTGAATGCACTCTCATTCCTGCCCTCTCTTGTCAATAAATATATATTTAATTATATTAACTTCTAGACACTTCTTCAGACATCTATCCTCTCTTCCATAGCAGCTCTCAAAATAACTCTCAAGAAATCACATTCATTTCCTGAAATTCCTAAATATACCTCATGTTTCAGATATCTGACAAACTAGTCTATTAGATTCATTGCTTCAGGAGAAAGACCATTACCACTTTCACCAGCATCACCCTTAAAACTGGACAATTTTAAACACAAACCCACATTTATTATAAAATAAGGTGTTAACATTTGAAACAAGAAAAGCGAATATTAAAAAATTCTGAATGTTAGTATCCTGCTTTATACCGGATGTTACTCCAATATCTTACCCACTTGGAGTGTTAGTGGTCTATCTTATTATTTAATGGAGAGGAACTTGCTTAAGGAACTTTCTCTTTTTACTTTTTTCTGATTCTATAGACTAAAGTCTATAAAAAAGGGGAACTGTTTTCTCTTAGCAGAACCCCTGGTAATCACACTCATACCCTTTCATACCCCAAATAAGTTCTTTCACTCTTATTGCTGTAGTTTAATATATATTTTTTATGCAATTCATGCATAGATCATGACAAACATTCATGTATGAAAGTATATGAGCAGTATATTTATCCTAAAAAGTGTGTAGGCTCTACCTTGTCCCAACAGCTTCACAGGGACATTCCACTTTAAATTAATGACAAGATGGCAGTTCTGGCATTTAGAACATCACCTAAGCCTGCACTCCTTCATTCACCTTTCGTGAATAGGAAGAGCTCCTGCTTTCACAGCTGTTGGTGAAGCTGGAGTTTGGAACTAAGAACCTCCTCTGGTATTCTGACTATATTGGCTACATTGTTCAGTTTCTTTAAGTTATGGTGTAAAATGTAAATATGATTTAACATTTTCTGATGATGTAGGCACTAGCAAACAATTCAGCTTGTTTGTCTTGCAGTGATGTATGTTGCCGAAGATACATTTAATTGGAAGATTTTTTCAAATGCTTCAGGACTCATGCTTCAGTCAAAAATGGTAAACCTAGCTCTGGCCTTAACTCATGCAGTCAATTAAATAAGTAACCTGTCATTATAAAACTGACTCATTAAAACAATGGGCCAGGAGTAACCTTGACAAAGGATTTTGAAAGATTATTGTTAAAATAATGTAAAGAGAAATGCCTGAATATACCAGTGGATAAAAATAAACCCTGGTTATGAAAAATGTCGCATTTTTACCAACTCTGATTTAACACCAAAGGCTTAGCAGAAATTACTATCCTACAGTAAGACTCACCAAAATATAATTCCAAACTTTCCAACAAGAGTTTTCAAGATCTCTGCTTTTTATCCCTTGTTATTCTTTTAGCAAGTTACTAGATCATGATGCAACTTAAACAGCTATTATTACCAATATAAAGAGTATTTGTGTCTTTTTTCAAGTGGTATAAAGCTGAATAATTCTGCTAAACAAAAAAAATCATTTTACATTAACACTAAATCCAAAACCACCTGTGTTTATTAAGCATTGGGATTTTTCATCACTGAGATTTTATGTTTACATATACATGTGAGCATATCATACCACTAACAAAATTGTAGTTACTCTTGGAAATTAGAAAATTCAAAATCTGTTTTACTTGAGAGAAAATGCAAGCCTGTACTTCACATCTTATCTGCAACAGTTGTTCCTAATACAGGAACAACTGTCATTAAAATGTGAACTTAACTAGGTTAAGAAAGAAAAAAAATTTAAAATTATATCTTTGGAAATATAAAAGCAATTCAAGTTGAGTAAAAAGATCTGAAACTGGAAAACACAAGAGCTGTTAATTTATTTTATGGATGACAGACTGTAAGACCAGCAAGATTCATTGTAATTCTATATTCTGACCTCCTGTACAATGTTACCCAGAGGAATTCTTTGCATTCATCACTCTACTCACCACAGCTAGCAGTAACTGTCAGAGAACTAGAGGACTGTTTTGGAAAACAAACAGAAAATTCTGAGTTTAAAATTTTCAAACCACAACTTCAGTGACATATCCCAAAGGATGATGGCAATTGCTCATAGAAAAATCTTGTGCTTATTTTGCATTTTTTAAAGTCAAAGTTACAACATTGGTGCCTTGAACAGTACTCCAGAGTTAGGGATGGAAGAGGCCTCAGGAGATTTCTAGTTCTCTTAACTCTTAATCAATGTCTATATTAGCACAAACTTCACACAGTAAATCATGTAACTTTCATCATTACCAAGACTGCTCTCTGAACGCTTTTCAATTTTCCAATATCTTTCTTGAATTGTGTACATAAGAACTGGGCATACTAACATACTAAAATCTGTCCTATGTCTCAAATGTGTAACAGTGGGTTTTCCCATATTCACCCAAGCTTTTCCAGACTTTTGTCTGTAAGATATTCACCTTTATGAGCATTTTCCATCTTCCAAATCTTTTACTGGAGGTAATTTTCCTCATAGCAGCCGGCATGGTACTTTAGGCTTGTTTTGACAAAAATCTTGGTAACACACTAGTGATTTAGCTATTCCTGAGCAGTGCTGCGCAGGCTTCCTCTGCTTTTCATTCTGCCCTCCCACAGAGAGCAGGCTGGGGATGGGCAAGAGGTGGGAGGGGACATCTTTCTAACTCATCGTATTCTGTGATTCTGTGATTCTGTGAGAGCTGATCCAAACTGACCAAATGGATATTGCATGCCATATAATGTCACTCTCGTCAATAAAAAGCAGGGGGTAGTTTTTCCAATGTAGACATGCTGGCTGGGCATTGGTCTGCTCGGGATAGGTGGTGTACAACTGCATTTGCATTGCTCCCTCCCCATCTTTCTATCACTTCAACTGTCTTTATCTTGATTCTCAGTATTTTTTTATCTTTTTTCTTACTTTTGCTCTTCTCTCCCCTCTCCCGTTGCAGGGGCTGGTAGTGGGGTCAGTAAGCAAGCAGGCGGTGGGTGCTTAAGTTACTGGCTGTGATTAACCCAAAACACCCTATTAAAAACCTCCAGTTCACATGGTTATATACACTGCACCATCTGACAATGCCTCTGAAGCTTTTGAGGATAACTCCCACTCTTGGCCTTTGGAACATTTTGGGAAAAATTGATCTGGGTAATCTTTACAGCAATCTCTCCTGCATGCTTTCTGGATCACCCCATGGTCTGAAGAGACTTCCTAGAGCTGCTTGAGTTCATGGAGGAATAATCCTCCAGTGCAGTGCTGCAGATCCCACACAACTATTTTCCATATCATTCTCTTCCATCTCATTATGGCTTCACATATGGCTTATCTTTTCAGGGGCAGGATGTAGTAAAAATCTTACTTGTAAGAGCCAAACACTGCATGATACTGCACAGGAAAAGCACTACATGTGCAGCCACAATTAGAGGCACAGCTATAAGAAGTGCCCATGATGATCACTAAGAATAGAGCAGCCTCACACTTTCCAGCACTTAGGTTCTACAAATGCTTTGCTTAGCTTCTATAAATGCTAGTCTTGGGCTCTTGCCCTGACATTGTGGGTTGAGAGCTGAAATGGGGGTTTCCCAGGCAACTCAAATCTGTCTAGCAACCACCCATGTAAGCACGCATTACAAGGTCATCACAGTGTGTTTGCTATTTCCCATGGCATCATCTTGTTCCTTGGCAGCTACAGAAGACAGATGCACATGGTGCCTGCTCAACCTTGGTTCCTGGTGCCAGCAACCAGAAGCCAGCTGGACCTGCAATCCAGCTTTTGACAGCCAGCAGCACTGCCCAGAACTGATACAACACCCAGCAGAGAAAAGTGAACACAAAAGGTCCGTATTTGGGTCCATACATTAGATGCCCTACGGACCCAGCCTGGAGATGCCTAGTCTGACCCATCTGGTAAAAAATAGTGCAAATCAGGTACCCACAGAGGCATGGCGGTGAGAGCTTGATGCATCCAGGGGATCCAAGGGAGGTGAAAGTTCTAGAAAGACTGTGTTGAAATGGCAGCAAAGGCATTGTGGGATATCTGTCACTCTTAAAAGCTTTCCTTCGCAGAATGCAGTGACTGGGGTCACCTTAAGGGCTTGCAGTGGGAATGTAAATAGCTGCTTTAGCACACAGTGCCTCCACAGGGGTCACATAAAGTTATCTAACACAGCAGGATGGGTAAAGCCATTAGAACTACTGTAGCCATTGATGCTTTTTATACCTCCTTTTAGTTTGTGAATCATTCACAAACACCAAAAGTGACCTTACATTTGCTTCCAAGTTAAGAGCAAAGGATATTAGGCACTACAGATTAAAAGATCCACTAAAAATACAGCTGTTTGATGAGATTCTCCATTTCCATTTACTTACTAGGATCTGCTAATTAATCATTTTTCTCACTTATTATATGGCATGATTATTTTTAATTGTACATTGTTCTTGCTTGCCTCCAATTTTTGTGTCCATAGAGGAAATATATTATATTAACATTAGTACCATTATTACACAAAAATGTAATTGAATTTGGAAAAAAAATAAAAAGGGGAGCAGTATACTAGCTGAAAACCTGCAATTTAAACTTGCCCAAAAGATCCGCAAATTGAACTCACCTCATTATCTTATTTTTGATACACAGATTGATACAAATATGCTCCCCCACATCTTTACAGAATAATTTTCTTTTTTTTTCCCAGTGCAATGAGTATTTAATAACTTAAAAAAGATTAAAGGATTTCAGAAACACTGCATGAGAGCCCCTCAGAATAATGACTGACACAAATGGTCTTTTGGCATGTTAGAGATACAGGAATTTTTTCATGTGGGATTACCTATTCACCTATTGGAATTAAGTATCTAAATTTCTACTAGACATTCTAATATTTGTCCCAAGCTGCCACTAGATTATCAAGCAAAAGTAACCAAATTCAACCTCCACTTCCATTAATTCTTTCAACCTGTCCCTGGGCATTTTCCATACTTCCTAGACTTGCTAAACACCGTACTGATATTTAGAGAAGAGTCTTTACCTGAGTATTCTTTAATCTAAGAAAGAATGTATTTACTACTACTACTACTACTACTACTACTTCCAAATTAAACAACTTCATTGCTCCTGTAACAAAGTATTTCATTGTTATCATCTTCGTCTGATGTTTTCTTTTTACATAATTCTAGACATAAAAAGAAGTTTTTGAATGTAAAGGACTGCTATAACTATTAGATACACTGTGAGAGAGATACTGACTTTATTCAGTAGCCGAGAAAGCTTTTATGGTGAAAGTATAATTTGTTAAAGAAAAAAAAAAATAACAAAACCCAAAGTAAATATTGTTTGAACAGATTAAGTAGCCAAATACCATTGTTTACATACCCGCGAAGGAAACTATTTTATCTGTCATTCATTTCTTGATACATAGAAGCTTGATATATACAATGTAATTCAAAGCAACAAACACATAAAAATGCCTTCCATCTCACTTAGCAGGTGCCTTAAATAGCAAATTCTATAAACAATAGAAAACTTTGCCTTACATAGGCTCCAACAGATCAGTCTCTCCATTTTTTCGCAACAATCTCTGAAAAGATACCTTTGAGAAAATCACAGATTACCAAAAGGATTTGATTTTATCATTGTTCAGTATAATTTTACTTTCAAATTAGGCAACATATTCCTTTTTAAAACTAGTGAAGTAACAATTTAGCTCATCATCTGACATCAAAACAAAGCCCTGGGGACATTTTTAAGAAAAGATACATAATCTTTAGCATAGCAGGCTCATACCAGTTTCGAAAAAAAAACACTAGTAGGAAAACTCAGGTTTCTGTGTAGAAAAATCTACTTTTGATTAAATATTTTATTTATTTTGATTTAGAAAATGAATGGAAAATTTAAAATTGTGCTTATAATTTGGAATACATTAAAAAATTAAAATCATTGACCCACTATGTGGGACTGGAATACTGATGAAATATTGATACCGATTTAGACAAAAAGGAATGTGCTTCTGCATTTGAGGCAGCTATCAGGATCCTCTTCCCACTGACTGCTGAAGACTGTTTACCAGTTATGAATTAAACTGGCATTCCAGCCATTTTACTTCACTCACAGCTCCTTTAAGAGGACTGAACAGTAAAGTAATATTCTAGAATGCACTTCAGCATTTGTCTTTACTGTACTAGGGCTTCATATCCACATAGCCTCAACCACCTACACTCAAATCAATGCTTTGACTTTTGATCAATTTAGAAAGTAAATCAGAGCAGAAAAAGTGCCATTTGACTTGGGTAACAGTGTTGTACAGTCACAGTGTGACTCCAGGATTTCATGACCTGCACAGCTTCCACTTTGGTTTTAACATAAAGGGAGCTTTGATACAAAAAAGCTCAAATATGCTCTGTTCCACCTACTTGAAGTGATACCACAGCTAGTATCAACAGAGAGGCTTAACCTAAATTCCTCCCAGTTTAAAGAAATCTGACTGTCAATACATTCCTATTAATGGGAGCTTTCTGCTCTATGGGACCCAAATCAACCAGATCCTCAAAGTAGAATGACCTTCATTTCCCTTGTCTTCTTGAAGTGAAGCCATCAAATGATACTTTACTTTTATTCCCTAAAGGTATGTTTTACTAGAATAATAAAAAAAAACCAGAGAAAAAAATAACAAAACAAAACAGCCCACCTCCACCCCCCTAAAAACCCACAAAACCAACAAAAAACCTCGTAAAACACAAAAGTCTGAACTGCTGGGTGAAACTTGAGATGCTTGTAAATAAATCTATCCCTGTTTGCTGTTCTTAGACTGAAGTGACCTTTCTTCTAGCTCTCCTTTTCAGTGCAATAACTTTAGTGAGTTTTTACCTTGACAGGCTGGAGAGATAGGCTGACAGGAACCTCACAAAGCTTAACAAAAAGGAAGTGCAAAGCCCTGGATGTGGGGAGAAACAAACCCATCCCAAGGAAATGCTGGGGGATACCCAGATGGAGAACAGCTTGGTAGAAAAGAATCTGAAGGTCCTGGTAGATAACAATCTGACCACGAGCCAGCAATGTGTCCTTGCAGCCAAGAGGGCTAATGGTATCCTGGGCCACCCTAGGAGGAGTGTATATTCTGCCAACCATGTCTTAACCTAGCAGTGGAAACAGCAGATCCTTTTCTCTGCATATTTATGTGTCAGTAACACGGATAAAATCATTCCAAATTTCAGAGAATATAGAACTAGCATAATTATCATCGATTCATCGCCATAGTGCAAATTACACTACTACAATAAACCAATATGTACAGTATTTCAGTGCAGTATGAGCCAAAGGAAGCCTAATTTCCAACAGTGGGAGATACAGATTTAATATTTAGTCTTTTTCTCCCGAGGGAAATGTCAACTTTCCTGCCTTAATTCTCTTTGGCACGAAACATTCACTGGAAATACACCTGGTTCAACAGAGAATGTAACAATTAAATGCTGAATTCTGCTCTAAAATAAGCAGCTCACTTTAAATACTGAATGCCTCTTCGTATTTTTTGTATCATTTTTAATTATAATAATACATGCAATTACTAGTATGCAGTACTTTTCAGCTTCAGAATTCCATAGCCAAAATTAGATCATAATAAAATATTTCTTTGGAACTTTTTTTAATTTCAATAAAAGGTTCTCTTTCACTCCTTTCTAATGTGAATGTTCATTTTAAATGCATCCAATTTAAACACTATAGCACTTTGACAGTGCATTACAATAAAACATAAAACTGACAGAATTAATTAATGAACAGTAATTACTGTAATTTACAGTAATTCTGTCTGACAGCATCTAATTACCAACAGAGCATCCCTATGACTATAAAGGTAAGCATTTTATTGCTTCTCATTTTTTAATGGGGAAATTGAGGCAAAAATGTTAATTAAGCCCAGAATACTGAAAAATTAGGTGTCCAGAATTTAGTCTGGTATGTATCTGTGCTAGATTTAAAGTTTCTGGGTTTTTTCGGGAATGGCTCATTAGTCTCTAGATTCTCCTACTGCTTCAGCATATTTTTAGAGAGCATACAGTCTGATTGGGAGGCATAAGAGAATTTTGCAAATTATCTATTTTGCCAGGGTTTCAGTTTCTCACAAGGGGGCAAATGCCAAATACCTAAGTGAAAGTATTAGATTTTAGATTAGCTTGGATGGATTATCAGGAATTCAAGTATAGCAGGTTTTGGGCTTTTTTTGAGATTTTTCCTCCTCAAATAAAACAACCTAGAACTCATCCAAAATGCTTAACTGGATACAGAAAATGGCATACAGATCCCATGGCAAATAGAAGATCCCATTTCCCCAGACAACAGAGATGTTACCACTGTATTCGGGAACAAAATATGCAAATATGTGAGTGCGGGTGAGAACCAACATCAGGTAGTTTATGATGACATGCTCTTTGTCTGCCCATTTGTTATAACTTGTGGAGAAAAGCCCAGCACAACTGAATGAGACGTTCAGGCTGCTGTACTACTTGCGTAATCACCCCACTCCTCTGCTGCACCTCTTCATTAGAGTATTAGCTTATCCTTTCCTGTCCCAGCTTCATCTTCCTGTCCCAGAACCATTTTCCACTATAATGGGAGCATTTCCCATATAACACCATATTATACCATATTTCTATCAATACTAGTCTGCCGCTAATCTCTTAGTTATTGACAATACGAAGAACATTATATTGACAGAAAGGTGAATTGGTACATATCCATAAAGTTAAGTGTATGTTTTTGAACATGTGGCAAAATATGCCTCTCACAAATATATTCCTCAGACACAGACATGTCACAGAGAAGGAATTCTAAGGTTTGTACTTCCCCACCCAGGTACTTTTCCTGTCTGTGATGGTACACATTCCCACACCACAGGCCAAGGCTGCAACTGGGCTTCTCAGCTCTCTGTTTACATAAGAGCCATGCCTTTCTCAGTTCTTTAAAACTACCAGAATGCAATGTAGCAAAAAAAGCAAGTGCATTAAACAAACACGTTGGAAATACAGTAAAGACATAAATACTTCTGAAGTGGAAAATGAATGCTTCTCAAAGCAACACTATATTTCACCGTGTTATGCAAATTGAACCCGTCCCCTTGGAGTTTGCTGTTTCTTGGTTTCTGTTAACACATGAATCTGCTTACTTTAACCAACAGCTGGAAAAACCAATCACCTAGAACAAGGCCTGTGAGAGTGCCCTGAAGTTCTGCATATACCATTGCACAGTGCTTAATTCATACATGACATAAATAGCAAAACTGCCAGTATTTTTCTGAAAGGTATGGAACATTTGCACACATTGTTAGAATGTTCAAGAGTACAAATATTTCATCTAATGTTGCCAAATAGTAAAGCCTATAAAGTCACCTTGCTATTTTTCTTTTTTTCCCCCTTTTCCTCAGAAAAGGGTAGGAAGTCAATATAGAAAGCTCACTTTCTGTTTTCCAGTACATGGGTAGAGCACAAACACACAGCATCAGCCCCAAGATCTCTCTGACACTGAAGAGAGAAAACTGAGAGAGCACAAAGAAAAAGATAACAATTTCAATGGTCTCTAGGTTTGAGTATAAAAGATTTGCCAGGCTTTCTCACTGGCTTTGTAACACGTACAGTTATAATCAGAGGTAATTAATAGATTACTTCAAGTCTCTCCTGCATCTTCTTCCCCCTTTGGCTCACTAGCAGATGTATCACTCACACGTGTGATATTCCAACATGCCTGTAAGTCTGGTAAACTGCTGACATTCCTACCATTCATACTGCTTGCACTATGATAATGTAGCTGAACATGTAAACAAAACAATGACACAAAATTTGGCACAAATTTTGCCAGGACGAATTTCAGGATTTGGCATGAATTACCCACTCACCTCCATGCACCTTTAGTGCAATCTCTCTCTTAGTCAAGTGCAAATTCTGCAGGATCTCCTTTTCATTTGAAAAAGAAGCAACCATTCTGGGCCTCTTTTATAGCATCAGCCACCCAAACGTGAACAGAGTGTAAATGGATATTGCTGTGACTCTGTAATCCTCACAACAGCCAGCTCTGGTGCCTCTGCCTCTATTCCTACCTTCACCAAGCTGCAGAAGAATAAAACCTGACTTGAATTTTATCACATTTAATTGAAGGTGCTGTCAACATTGTGGACAATACAGTCACCTAAGGAAAGTGTGATAAAGCAGTCTGAAAACCATGATTAGGCTGCTTAAACACCACAGGTATAATATTTTGTGAAACAGATACTTGGCTGTCAGCAGCCTAACTACTTAACAGTGTTTGATGGGGAGCCCCATCAGACCCCATATAAATAAGACAGCAACAAAAGGAGATACCTTTGAAAAGTTTAACAGCTGTGGCAAATTACAGTGTTCTCTTGTATTACAAGATTATTCCCTATTTTAACTATACAGAAGGTCACTCCATTTCATGGGGGAATCTAATATTCCAAAATCTAATTTCAATCTGATTAGGAACAGCAAGAAAATTCAAATACTGAAATGCTCATTTAAAAGGAACACATTTATTGGACGTTAAAGCCCTGGAGCAGTTTGCATAGAAGTTCCAGGTTAAAAGGTCAGCTCCTGAAATGCTGCAGCCCCACAAAGCTCAGATTTCCATATTGACAATTTGCCAGTAAAATTTATTAGTGATATTTTGGCCAAATTGGACAATTCCTATGAAACATTCCTGTTTAACTATTCACAATATTCCAATGAAATGAACAGATTTTTCTTTTCTTTCGCATTTTTCTCTGCATTCCTGAGCTCTTCAGTTTCTCCAAAGTATGTTTCCACCACTCAGGAACCACTTCACTGCTTAAGGACAAAGCAGGCTGCCTGGAATGTCATGTAACACTTGAACAAAGAAAGCTTGGTAGTCAGAAGCAATATATTCTATTAGCCCTGATCAAACTTATCTAGACAAGCTAGCAGACTCAAAACCTTTTCTTTGCAACAATACAGGACCACAAAAAAATACTCATTTGAATTCAACTTGGATTTAGGGTAGAACTTCACTGTACCATTCTGCAAAGAGGTAGCAGCCCTGGAATGCAGCTCATGCAGACTTGCATTGGCTTCACACTGTGGCAGCTGTAAAAGAGCTCAAGTGCAAATAAAACTCAGGGTTTTCTTTTCCTCACATTTGCAAGGATCAATTTCAAATCAAGACTACCTGTGAAATCGAGAACTTGGAAGCAAAGCAGCAATGTACAGTGAATTCTAACGCCTTCAGAAATCAACACTTTTCATGTGCTTTTATAGGTTTTCTAGAATAACAAAGCATAAAGCTTTGAAGAATTTTGATAAAATGTATTTCACAGCTATACAAAAGAGCTGCATAACAGACTACAACACACTCATTTCTCAGAAATAAAAGACTTTTCTTCCGGTGAGGGGTAGATATAATGTGGGGTAGTCCATGAATTTCATCTGGTAGCTGTCAATTTAAGCAAAAACATAAGGAATAAAGGGGGAAAAAATATCTTGGTTTACAAGCAACTTGCTAAGGTGGAAGGCTTCAAACCTGTATTTGAGATGTCATTTCACTACCTTTTTTATACCCTGTTATGCATCAATATAATATGACACTTCAAAGCTAGACTCTAATATTTTAAATTAATATTTTAAAAAGATTGCAAGTGTTTTTGTTTGACTCCTTAGAAATGCTTTTTATTATAATGAATAGAAGACAGACCTCAAGATGCATGTTCATAATTTTATTGGTGCACTGCTGACATTGTTTTCTTGACTTAAGAAAACCAAGATACTACAGTTGCAGTTAGGAGTTTAATTCTCTTAACATGTACTGATTATAAATAAATTTCAGATATGGTTTCTCTGGATTAAAAACTACCCCTAGTCAATTCCCAATAGCAGTGCTCATAAGAATTCATTTTATTAAATTATAATTCAATTTGGAGCACTCTTAACAGTATTATCAACTTATGGGATAGAAAACATAAAGTACAACAGTGTTACAAAATAGGCCACAGAAATTTTACCATTTTCATATTTATTCTTGCTACATAAAATATTTTGAAATGAGGAAATATATATTTGTTAGGAAACAATGACTGCAGAGCATGAAAAATTCTTTATTCTGTGTTTTGTGGGAAGATTTGTACCCAGGTGAATTTTAACAAGACTAGAAGTTCAAACTCCCTGATAACAGAAGGAAGTATTTCAATACAACTAAGGCCACATCCTTGGGATCACATAGAGGGTGTGACTATATAAAAAAGCCAGAAAGACTCAAAGGATCAAGGTTGCAGAATAAGACAGTTCTGAGAACCCAGTGCTAAGCAAATATGGATTTGAGGGGTTTAACCTGGGCTAGATATATCCTGGCTCAACATTCATAAAAGTTGCACCAGATACCATCAGACAAAATATCTTCCAGCTGAATTTCATCCAAAAAGATTGAACTTGCAAGCTTTCACAGAGGTCTGCAATGTGATGTAAAACATGGTAAAAATGGGGATGACTGGGAGATTTGCTCTGAAAATGCTTTTATCCACTATGCATCTCATCTGTGATTTTTGGATGCAAATACCTGAAGACTATCTTGATCCTATAACCCTTGCCTCTATTCAGTGATAGGAGGAACAATCCATGGGAGGTGTGACTCTTCCAGACACACTGGAAGTCTTTAAAGTGCCTTTTCCTTCCAGTGGGTGAGAATTACAGACCTCACCCGTCCCCACCTTCTCCCCTCTGGCATTTTTGACAGCAAGGAAGCTGAGTCTCATAGGGTACTATTGGTACGTGTTTTTATTATACCTCAATGCCCTAGAAACAGGGGAATAGTGCCTTATCTTTTGACATTAATTCAAAAGTTATTGGGCTGAAAAAGGCTCTGAATCTGTCCTACTTAGATCAGTGCTGCAATCACTATTAGGTGAAAGGTGGGTGAGGACTGCCATGGCTTTATTTTGCAGTCCTGATACTTAGGGCTCATTCAGTATTGTGATGAGATTATTATGTATCTAGAGAATGTTATAGCTCTAAATCACCAGTCATGATTTATTTCTTTTCTACTGTTGGTTCATTAGTTGCAGACATATCTTTTCCCACTAAAAGTCCCCATAAATGGTTCCTAATTTGTTGGTGCAGTTTCACCACTAACTGTGAGGGAAAGAGGAAAGATTTTCACACCTCCAATTGAGTGCTGCATCAGCCTGTCTTAGCAAATGGCCAAAAATAAATCAATTGTAGTTTGTTCTACCTAAAGAGACAAATCATTCTAATCAAAGTGGTGATTTAACAGAGTACAAGCTACTGAGTTGCTTGGTTTGTTTTTTCCTTTCATTAAGCTAACTAAAGATTTTGCTCCTTTAATCTTTATTCATTATGTGACAGAATCCTATGTGGCACTAGAATAAATACCAACTTACTCCTTACTTGTTTAGTAAGTTCTTGTTCAACAAAAACTAGAATACTGCCCTACTGGTCTTACAAACCTTCTAATCAATGCAACAACTTAGTGTAAAAAAAACCCCAAACCTATCATGTTCTTTTCGTTTGAAATACAGAAAGATAGAATAGACAGGACCATGCTAAAGAAGTGACATTTTGTGATATTCCACAGTAGTTCTAAGAAATCCCCCAAACACATGCATTTGTTGTTCTATCAACAATGAAATAAAATAAATGGGTAGCAGACATTTTCTGATAAACAAAAGATTCTGTACTATTTTCATTCACCAGTCACAACATTTCAATGTTTATGTTACAATTTAAGTTAAATCAAAGCAGTGAGAAAATTTCACTACAAATTTATATGATAGGAAGGTCATTCTGAAGAAGGTAATGCTTTCCTATTGGAAATGAGTTTATGTATATGCTGACTATTGTATGGATTTCCATTGTTTGATTAAGATTTGATTATACTTGATTACACTACTTATAATGTTCTTACCAACAATTGCTTCTTTGCAATTTTTAAATGTGTTTGTTTGCATCTTAATTGTATTTCTAACAGCTTAAAGAATAACTAAGATTATACCATATCAAAAGTAAATAGATGATACAGCCTCAATAGTTTTCAAAGATAATTCACTTGAAAATTGGAAGAATGCCTCTGCACAAAGCTGAGGACCTTGGATAATTCATGATCTTTCGTGAAAACCAGGCACACTTTCATCTGAAAATTAAGGTATTCTAGTGTGGATAATAGATGAATCTACAAAGATATTTACTAATCACCTTTAGTCTTTTGTGATAGTTATTAATGATTAAAGTTCATAGTTAACAATTTTTTAATTAAAGAACAATGAAAGCATAACAAGATGCCAGTCTTACTATTAATGCTATAAAGATCCATCACAAACATATTTTTACTCTTCTTTCCTAGAATTTCTGAACATTTTCCAAAGCATCAAGCAAAAATATCCCTTTTTTTTTGTCTGTTTTTGATAACGAGACTAATCCTGTTCAAGACAACATCAAAATATCTGATTACTTAAAGGGGTAAAGGATTTTACCCAGACAGTAAATAACAAACAAATCCACATTGTCTTAAAATTTCACACTTAAAATGAGATTAGTTGCTGTCTCATCCCAGTCTTAAATATGAGAATATGCTATTGTTGTTAGATAAAACAAACTCGCAGTTTAAGCTATTGCCTGTGGCATCATTTGGAAAATGAATCCCTAAAAATAAAGACAAAAACTAAGTCATCTTCTGAACAACAAACATTAAAGGAAAGAAGTTCAACGAAACTGCAATAATGTGAAAACTTAATGGGCCACATTCCCTGGAAACACCACTCTACAGGAGCTTCTACAAAAATGAATTCAGCCCATTTCTTTGTGTTTCATGACTTCTATTGAAACATGATAAGAATGACAAGTAAAAAGATTTTATGCCTCTATTACCAGACAGACAACAGTAACAAGGAGATTTTAAACTGTATTTATATACAAGTAACAAAAGTTTTCACTTGAGCTTTTAGCCTACAAAAGCTTATGTTTGTCCACCTTGGTAGTTTCACTAGCACCAATGAAATCATAAATGTTTTCAAAACTAGAGACGGGAACCTTGTCTATTCTAGAAGACATTTTCCCTTATAAGTATAATTGTTTACTGAAAACAATAAATATTTTAATCAGTGTTCCTGTTATAGCAGGCTCTTACCCATCTAGCACCCAGTACAATCTAGAGGCTCCTCTGACTAGCATAAATTGTATCACTAAACACCAGATATGCTCATACAACTTTGTCTGCAGTGTCAGCTGAAAAATAGAAAGCATATCCCTAACTAACTCAATTATGCTGGAAAATCCCAAGTACACTTGGATTTATTTGTACTTCGTTAACATTACACAAATATTTGCAAATGACAATATATATTCCCAGAAGGGGGGGGGAAGAGAAAGAAAGGAAAAAGATTATTTTTGAATGCAAATTGAAAACTAGAGAATCAGCTGACTAATTCTGGCATCTCACTGTGTCTAACTATAATACTGAAGAAACTGCTAATAGTTCAAGAACAGACAACTGAGGTAGTAAAGAGCTAGCAGCAGGAGGTGTCTGCAATAGAGGAGCATTAGTTTCAGTGATAATCTAGACTTTCCAGTCTCACAATATATCCTAAGCCCCTTATCTGATTATAGAACTCAGAAAGATAAGAAAAATGAATTCTTCAAACAGCAAAGTAAAATTCCTCTGTATGCAATTGGTAATTCCAACCAGCACTGAACAGACATATATACATAGAATATATTTCAAATTTTCCTCTGTATTATGACTTTAAAAAGGTAAACAAATCTCAGCCTGTTCTAACCACCTCCCCAGGTTTTCTTCCCTCAATGTGGAATTTTGTCTGAGATGTTATCTGAGAATATCTGAGCCACCTGAGAATGAGAAATCATTCTGCCTGAACAACTAATTTCCTCTCCCTTCAAAAAAGTCCTACTTCTGTCCTTTTGGTTCTGGTGGTATCAATAAATGGATAGTGAAATTGGTCCAGAAAAACACACTCTGCAATTCAAAGCAAATTTAAATGTCTCAAATTACAATGATTCAATGTAAGACCTCTGGATATTTATGAAGCAGCCCATAATTTACTATATTGAAAAATATTTTATTGTAACAAATATTTGATTATAAAATATTCAGTATTACTGCTTAAGTGCCTAGGAAAGTTTTAAGTGATTGTTTCAAACATTTCTAAGAGTGAAATTAGGAAAATTAAAAAAAACAGTTTGTTCTGTGTTAAGAAAGAAAAGTGTCCTCAGTTTGTTTCTGGGCACTTTCTAATAGTTCTGTGCTCCTCAACAGGCTGATAATGGATTCAGGTCTTACAATTCTCTGAGATGTTCTGTAGGGAAAAAAAACAAATAAGCAAAAAAACAAACAAAAAACAACCTACAAAAAATATTTAGCACCTTAAAGGGTTTGACAGAAAAATTCTCTAAAGTCACCAAATAGACTTCCTTTCCTTCATGATCCCCCTACCTATTAATGATCTCTGAGTAGAGCTCTTTTGTAACACAGGATAGCATCTTCATTCCAAAGAAGAATTTTCCTTACGATTTTCTGTTCTTACTTTTGAAATCTAAAAGACAGAAAACTGGCACAAGGTAGGAGAATAAGTCAGCACAGAAAGGACTAAGATGGGCAACAGAGACCAGGAGGATATGTAACCACAGCAGGATATTGCCTCATAAAACTCAAGAATACTTCCACTGGCAGATAACCTGAAACAACTGAAAAATATGTCATGTATTTCTAAGGGCTGATACAAATAACCTAGACTGTCGCCAGTCACTTTGTAGGAAAGATTGATTAAATGATTTGCAACATCTAGGAAACTCATAGCACTAGCAGAAAAATCATTCAGTATCCTTTCTTAGTGCCTTTGCCTTGAGGGTGCTCTTCCCCCACCCTACCCACCTGGAAGCCCTTGCTTTTTATCAAATCCCTCCTAACAGAGAAAAACTGTAGCATAGCCCCTATGGGTTCTTCCGAAATTTTTAACTCATGTGAAGACCATGTTCTTTTTATAGACCATGCTTTTTATAGGGAGCAGGGAAGAGTTTGTGGGAAAGGTAATGTGTAGTGGCAGCCATCATCACTTATAGGATGTATTCATTACCTTTCCTGACATTAGAATATTTGATTCATAACCCTGGCATTTCATATCGTTTTAGGGTCTCTGTAAATAATTAATGAAAACAAGATCTGGGCATTTACAGTAGTTTGCCTTCATTCAAAATTGAAGGGCCTCAGTTAACTTCTATGATATGCATCCTGAAATGCATGATGGATTTGCGAACTCCACATAGTTGGTGTCAAAGTATAATGATTACGAAAATTATTTTAAAACTTTGCTTTTGGTCTCTGAAAGAATCTTAATCAAGTAAACATAATTAATAACTACTAAAAATACAGATTTTTTTCCCAAAAGATTATTATTATGCATATTAGTAATTAGAAATAATAAATCACCTATTGTTTTCCTGCAGCTTTTGTAAGTAATCTCAAATGTGACTTGTCTTAATTAAACTGATCCACCTGTGGCTTTCACTCAAAGTACAAATTAGAATCTACTTTTAGTGTAGTTTAAAATCACATGAATTCATCTAAGAATAAGACGTGTCTTTCGTCTCAATAGCAAAACATCAATTGTGGACAATGATGCTTAGAAATAATGGCAAGATTTGACTGAGTCTGTACACATGCCAGCGGACTCAGGCTGGCCTTTCTTAATACCTTGGGAAGTCACATCAACATCATTCCTCCAATGTGAACATCCCTTCACAATGAATTAGCAGCCACAAGAAGGCAGCAGCTCACCTCCAGGTACAGACAACTGCAAGGTTTCCTCTACAGCTGATGACCAAGTGGCTGTGGGCAGTGGAAGCCAGGAAATCACTGGTTATTACAGACCAACATGAGTAGGACTTGAAGGAAAATGAGCACAGTCTTCTCTTAGACAATTACAAAATAAGTGAAAATTTGATGAGACAGACATTTTCTCTTGCCATGCCCTTCAAAAATCAGAAAAGTGAAAAATTAAAAATAGGGGCAAACTTTGGATCAGGTGCAGAGGACTTGGGGAAAGTCATCAAAGAAGAAGGGGGAGAGAAGCAAGAAATTTGAAGGAAATAAAAGAGGAATAAGGGCTGTGGTTGCTGGGGAACGACCGAGTGCACATCCTTATCTTCAGATTTGTGTATGGATAACTCAAGGGAGGGAGAACAGCACTTCTCACTGCACCAGAAGTTCATGATATGAGAATACAGGGAAGAGAACAGAGGGCACCATATACTCTCTTTGTAAGACATCGCACCCTAATATTACAGATGTGGAAGTACCCTGGGAGCAATCAAAGAGGGAGTAAAGATCTGCCCTATTTAAGTTGTTCTAGAACTGTCCTATGTGAGTTGTAGTAAAACTAAGCTGCTTCTTTTGCATACAAAACTAAAGAGCAAGTCAGAAGTTTTACTCAGGTTAAGCAAATAATTTAAGTAAGAGAAAGACTATAATTCATAATCCTACCAAATTCTCTGTAGAAAAAGAAGTGGTTTGCTTTCAAAATTACTGCTTATTGGGTGAAGTCCCAGTCTTTGGCTAGATTATGAATATGCAAATGTACCTATTAAACAGGGTGGACTTTACTCATCAGAGTTCACATCCATTCACATTCAGGAAGAGAGAGTATTTTCATATCTACAAGTAAACATGGGGGGTTACTAACTTGGCCCTAGTTTTTGAATCTTAATACATATGAAATTTGATCCAGAATCATTGCAACTAACCAAAAGCTATGCTTAACTTTTTGCAGACTCCAATCAGGTGATTAATTCTTCCTTATGTTTATCTGAACTGGAAGGTTTTGTCCATCATCTCAGGTACATGAGGCATGTAAATGGATGAAATTAGATGATGTAGCTATTATGAACCATGACTACCACTATAAAATTTCAGAGGGATAGAAAACCACGGCATACACTGTGAACCCTAACAGTGTCACAATGTGGCAATGAGACAGCACAGTGAGACTGTTGCTGTGAATAAAGAAGGTAAGACTGTCCTCACACTGAGGTGACTATGGAGTCTTTTTCCAAGCTGTACTTTGCTTCATAATGAACACAAACCCTCTCATTCTATCTTGTTATCACCTCAGACCTTGACCAAAACCAGGCTGCAATTGCCATTAGTAACAGTAATCCTTACAGGTGTATAATCCTCATCAGTTGAAGAAGATGCAATTCACTCCAGTCAGACACGGGGAAATGAGAAATGCCCATTCTTTCACCAGGCTTGAGGCAACCATACAGCTCCCAGCCAAGCAACACTGCCATAAAGAATTTCTTTTTCTGATGACTAATTTCTCCACACCATTCTGCAAATGACTTCTTAGCTGATGAAGTTAATTCTGTTTTCAAACCATGTTAATTTTCCAATTCCTAGATTAAAATGGCCATTTACAGTCAGTATCACTTTGCCTGAAACCAGCTACAAGGATGGTGTACTGATTAGGTTGTGCTTTCCAGAAACAATTTAATGAAAAAGTAGATTTATTTAGATGGGTCTATTTTGAGTGTTTTGCCATAAAATACCATGTGCTAGTTAGGCTGCATTCAGAACTGAAATAATTATGTGTGATTTCAAACCAAAATGTTTTTAAACAATAAAAAAAAAGGAAATGCACTGTGTACAGCTTTAGATATAACTACTTAAAACTTTTTTGAAGGCAAATTGAATGATTTTATATACCCTGCTATAAATTGTTAGTATAAGAAATTAATCTCTACAATCTTCTTGCAAGAGATAAGAATGCTCTGTAATTCATGTACCATCTGATAGGAGTATGCAGAAATATGTACATAAGGTAGGGCAGCTTCTCAGGCAAGAGCTTTTTACTAAGGTTTTATGTATAGCAAAGTTTCTTTATGCTTCATGTTATAAAAAAAAATATTTCCAAGCTAGAGTTTATCAGCTTCTCATTACACTGATATGAGAGAAATTTTTACAGAATACTTGTCCAGATTAGAAATATTTTAAAATAAATCAGTCTCTAATTAATTTAAAGAGCTCATTAAACAGACACTTGAAATTCAATTTTTTGTTTTTATCAAACTGGTTACTTATTATTTCTTTCTAAATAAAGTCTATACAAATGTTGATCCTTCCCAGTTTTATTGCTATTTTATAGCACATTCTCAGGAAAAAAAAATCTTGAAGGATTTTCCCATTGGTTTTTCAATGTTTTTTTCCCAATGGATTTTCCCATTCTTTTACAAAAAGAATTGCATATACAAATGACTTATTTAGAATATGAACTGGTTGGTTGCACAAGAAAATTCTTACTTTCTCATTACAAATATATATCTTAGTCAGGAAAATCAGCCCAATAAACATACAAAGTTTTTATATTACACATTTTAAAACTGAGCCAAATTCTGAGCCAAAGAATGTTCCTGAACAAAAGGACGCAAATAGCATTGATGGTACAGACTCCAGTAGAGATGTATTTAAAAGATGTGTAGGTGTGGCACCGAGGGGTTTAGTGGTGGACTTGGCAGTGCTCAGTTAATGGTCAGACTTGCTAACCTTAAAGATCTTTTCCAACAACCTTGATTTTATGATTCTGATTCTATAAACTGTTCCTGTGTGAATTAGATTCTTTACCCAACAAAAGAGACAAGATTACTGACAAACTGCTTTATAACATTTACTAAGATATCTGAGCATTTATCTGAATGTAAGAGGGTAATTTGGTTTTCAATATAATCCCTTGCTAAAATCCTTTGCATATCTCTGTGCTAAAACTCTACAGCCAGCCTTTGCCTCTCTGCTGAAACAGCCAAAAAAGTTCAAATTTGCATTATCAGAAATGGTGTCTTATGACGATTTTAGTGTGGAATCCAGTGTCCCCAGTATCATCAGTGGAAATGTAATCAATACAGACAGATAGTTCAAGGCCGTTCAGCTGCCCCTAATGCAGACACATAACGCTGGGTAAAAATTTCTCCTTGCACTCCATTGACTAGAGTAGGGTTTCATTTCTCACACAAAAGCATCCTGCACTTCCTGAACCAGCACAGGGGATTCTGCCTATCCTCCCTCTGACCCTCTCAAAGGGCACAAGTCTTGCACATTTTATCTCACATCAGCCACACCAAGACCACTATTTTGAACACTCGGGTACTGTGGCAAGAAATGCCCATGGGTGGAAAACTAAGTCAGATGTTAGAGCTCCCTCAATGATAATTGGAAGTTAGACACCTGCTGACATGTAGGTACTTGAATTTAAACACTTTAGTACAGATATTTTTCAAGTGAGAGCTGGGACCTACCCTTGTTTTCTCTAGCCATTGAACTGACCTTTCATTCTTTCATATTAGTTCATGTGGATGCATTTTGAGATTTACACATGGTAACTTGGATTTGAACAGAAGCTGACAACTTACAAAAAGCTCCATGAGTGGTAATAATCTTTTAAAGTCAGAGACTTTAGGCATTATGTTGTTTTTTAAAACCATTGAAGGATCTTTTTCAAGAGCAATAAAATTATATAGAAAAGGATGGAATTGGCAACCATAAAAACACAAACCAAAACCAACCAGACAAAACACACAGAAGGACAATATCACTTCAAGTATTCTTAACCCATCAACAGAAATACAGTTCACTGTCATATGAAATAAAATTGAGGCTTATACTTACTGAAAACAAATTTGCTGGTCAAATGAAATGGTGATAACACAATTTCTAATAAGGAACAAAGTGAAAGCCATCTTCCTGAGAGGCTTTTCTAACTGAATGTTAGGGCTGTGACATAAGGAAAGGATAAAAAGAACCTCATGCATCGAAATAATGCAAAAAAGTTGGAGAGCGGGGTGTAGAAGGAGTATATTCATTACTAGTATTCCTACATGGTATTTGGGAAACTAGAATGCACTAGTATTTTCCCATTTTTTCTTTAAATCTTCAGCACTACATGCTGAAAGTGACCTACATCACTCTCCATACAGTGCATCAAATAACCCATTACTTAACAAATCAGTGAAGCACCTCTACTAAATGAAAGGAACCTATAGCTTTAATCCCACTTCGATTAACTTTGTTCTTCTCAGAAAGCAGACCTGAATTTATATCAATTTGCAGTAATCTTTACAAGAAAATTCTACTTCACTTACACATGCTGTTTGACAGCAAAATGAATTTCTCAGGCATGTGGATACCCTATGATGGTTCCAATACAAATTGCCCCTAGTAACAATGAAGAAGCTGAGCACTTTCTGTCTGCTTAAATGATTTCTTTGGTTAGACAGATGATGAGGTTTAATGATGTATGTTGTGAATTCTCTCCACTAAAAAATACAAGTAGCACTTTGATCAGTGGAAAGACCTCAAGGACATTTGGTACAGTCACTTCAAGTTTCCTGTACCTCTCTGTAAAGAGGCATTTTGTTACTGTATTGTTATACTATTATACATCTCTGTAAAATAAGTTAAATATTTCTAAAGGACATCAAAACAGCATGTTATTTTTACCAATGGGGAAATCAATAAAATGAATCTTTCAGGATAATGTTTTACAAGTGGGGAAAAGTAAAGGTAATAAGTTAATTGCAAAATTAGGCCCTATACTTATTTTAGGCTCCCCAAATTTTTGAGAACCCACACTTCTCAAGCAAATTGATTAGTTTTCAGAAGTCTTATGTCTGAATGCAATTTCTCAGGGTCTGCAAAGGTCTGCAAAGACAGTCACACATGTATCTCTTATGCATTTGCTTAAATATAACGGGATTTAGAAGCTGAAGCAGAAATAGAAGGTATTATTTGTGTGTGTGTCTACTTTTGCAGAGTTAAGTCTAAATCCATAATAAGAAGATGCCAATGGGATGCTCAGAAGTCCTGTTAAATTATTCCCTAATCCCTTAAAGATCTGAAGCCACAGAGAAGTCACATTTTTGCTGAATAACAAGCATGCAACAAAGTCTTGACATGCCAAAAATGTCTGGGGATCAGACGCCAGGAGATCAGCCAGTTCATTTCTTTTGCACCTCAAAAGTTATCACACTCAAGGAAGTATATGTAAAAAATAGATGCTGGAATAGTTCTGGTAGCAGGAACAGACTACCTGTGAACTTGTTTGTTAGCACATGCACAACAGCCAATGATTCCATAAGAGGAAGAGTCAAAAAAAGAAATAGGATGCCTGTTTTCAAGTTCATGTGCTAGCACGAAGCAGAGCCTGGATCTAGACTGTAAATGCCTTAGCATTCAAGCTGTAAGATACACATCATCTCTGTAGCCTTCTTTACACAAATTACTATTAAAAAACTTATTACTAAGTGGAACATCTGCAGCAGAAAGGACTGGAACAGCCTTCCTCTGAAACAAATGGTTTCTGAAAACTGAGAAATTCCCTGGAACCTGAGAGATAGAGGCTTGAAACATTGCTTCACCTCTGGCAGATCAGTATTACAAAACGTTTGTTTGGCCATCAGTGGGAGGCTCAAGTAAGCACAGGGCTTCAGTACATTATGCAGGTGAGGGAATGGTTCCTTATTTTCAAATTGCCAGGACTAATGACTGGACTGTCTTAAAAAACAGCAGAGATCAAGAATCCCAACTAGTATGAGCAGAACTAGACACCTCATAACCACCCATATTTAGGCAGAGTTAGAGTTAGAGTCCTGACTGAATTTTGGTATCTGAGCTCAGACTCCTATTCAGTAGGTCATGCACAGGTATCTAGAGCTTTCTGGAGTGCCCTTAGGTTCCCTGACCTCCAGCTGGGGATCCAAAAAGGCAAGTCTTCTGTCAAAACTGCAGGCCTCAGGTTGATGTTTTTGACACTGTAGAGCAACTCAGGTGTGTTAGGTGGCTATTGGGAGATAACCAAGCAGAACTTTTTTGTTCATGCTATACAAGGAGCCTAGGGAGTTATTCACCTGACCAAAGAAAGGCATTTATTTTATGTTAAATGGGTCTCTAGACTTTGTTGACTACAGACAAGGCATTAAGATACCAAAATTTAGATAGTTTATGAGAATATTGAATGTTGCAAGATTTAGGTTCTGCGGCAGATTTATCCATGATATTATCTGCCTCACCACAAAATGGTTGTCAGAAAAAAAAAATCAAATAAATGAAATTATTTCACAAAGATGGAAAATCTCACTTCTGGTTTGCAATTCTGTGGTTGACATAAATTTTTAGAGACATTGCCGAAATTAATAACAATGAAGTGTTTTCTGAATGATCTTTCTCACAAACTGTTAAGCAAAAGGTAGTCTCATAAAAATCAGCTTAGAATTTAGGATTTCTAACTAAAGAAAAAGATGCCAGTCCTGAAATTCTTTTTTTATATAATTTTAGATTATTTCCCACTGTGTCACACTGCGAGCACATGAATAATTAATGTGGCAGCAACAAATCCAAACATATGGATTTGTATGTTTTGTGCTGGTCTTTGTTAAAAGGATAACATTCTGTACAAACACAAACAAGCTCTGTTGCCCTTCATTCTTCCCTCCCTCTGGGGTTAACATTGTACCAAGAGTAAAGGCAGAGAGTTCACAAAGCTTTTTGCTGTTTAAATACATAGACATCTAAGTAAATGCTATAATTTTGCAGTAAAGTTTCATTTATACATAACCTTTTATTGATTCATGGTCAATTAATTAAGCAGTGGGTATCTGACCTAAGTTTGGATAAAACATTGCTAGCACAAATATGGATATTGATGTGTTTTTTTGGTTGGTTGTTTTGGTTTTTTAAATCCCTCTATTTCATATATAGTTCAAGAAGAGACGTCTCATTGAGTCTGCATCAGTTCAAGAAATGAAAATTCATTGCATTTCTAACTTGTTGTTTAAACAATTATTAGTTCAACATTGAGATAAATTTGTAAGGAAGATAGTAAGTATCATAATAGTCACACTGCTGTTTTATCAAGGCCATTAATGACAAAAATATAAATTGGCTTGGATGATACTCAAGATCCAGGAAGAAGTAATTTTGAAAAAGAAGAAAAAATGAACAGTAGCAAACAAACAAAAAGACAAGAAAGTAACAGTTTTTGGCAGCATAGTTTTCACGTGTGAAGTCCACTCTGGGGCTCAAATGTGTTGGTAGTTAAAGTAGAGATGCACCCAAGCAAATTATAGCTTTCCTGAGGACAAGAAGAGGGGGTGGAGGAAGTACCATGTGTTTAAAATTAGAAACTTTTCTCAAAGCTGATGATTACAGTTAAATATAAATGAGGGAATCCAGCCTATGACTGTCAAACAGAAACAGCTTCATAGCCCTAAGGGCCTTTCTAAAAACCATCTGAGTTCTAGCCTGCTACAAGAAAGGTGATCAGTCACGCATCCCACAATCGTACAGGAGAAAAAATACATAATAAGAGTCTTAAGATATTTGACCCAAAAGATTTGATCTAATATACTTTATATAATATAAAATTATCTTGCATGACTTCACCAGAAGTCCCTGAGGAGCTATTGCATAGTCACTGCTACTCTGTTTTGTTAACTGCCCACTTTTTCCTCAAATGAACCTTGATGAAGATGCCTACTCATTTCAGCTTTCAGAAGGTCATTCCTGATTTTGAAATCATGGATGAAATACAAAAAATACTGATATTCTTTGTCTGGCTTTTATGATTTACTCATTTCCCTGTTCACTATTTCTTTTTCTTCCCTTCACTCACCCTCTTTTCCCTTTTGGCTCATATTCATTTTGTGCATGGATGCCTGAAGTGAAAGAAACCCGAACTCATAGATGCTCTTTCTCTTTTAACAAGTTAATGAAGGAATAATAGTCCAAGATGAAGGTATATTGGAAACACAGAATCTTTTTCTTTATCTGACAGATACAATCAGCCTGTCTCCTAATCAACAGCAAGGTATCTAGCTAGAAGTCCTGCCAATGATATTTCTTTTATTCAATGGATTGTCATTCAATCAATATGAATTGCATCTCAGATGAGAAGGGAGCTAAAATTTATCAATCTTAGGTGATCTGAAAAAAACTGAGCAAACAATAGGAAAAAAATCAGGAAGCATATAGGCTTGTTTCTCTGCTTGTTTGTACTTTTTTCCTCTGGTAATATATTATCCAGTATAAATGAGTTCATGACCAATGCCTGAGATTCAAATTTATTTTTCTAAAAACCTACAGGAAATCACTCAAGTTATAGCTCTTGTAACAAAAACATCTGCACTGCCATGGATTTATTTCATATTACACTCTTAATTAGCTCATATGTGCATAAAATTTGAAGATGAAAAATGATACAAACAGGCATGGTTTTCAGTGTCTGAGATACCATTTCTTTTTCTCTCAGGTATGTTACAGCACATACAAAATCTGAGGGCTGCCTGAAAGACTATGTATACTAAAACCAAGTGTTTCCACGGGTAAGATTTAAAGTCATGAAATAATCATAAAATCTCTATTGTGCAATTATTTACCTACAAGAATTCATACTGGAAGTGAAAAACTAAACAATGGCTAAAAAATAGAATAGATATTATTTGTTTCTACTGACTCTGCCAGTCCATGATGTCTGGCATTTTTTTCTGTGTGGCTTTTTGTTTCATTTAGTTTCGGTTGGTTTGGTTGGGGTTTTTTTTGTTTTCCTAATGATTGGACCCCTAAGAAAGCAGAGATATATACCACCAGATTTCTGAAAGACAAGAAACTGAGTAGGGCTTTTTTTTCCGTCAGATCTTATGTAGTCACTATAATCTTAGTTGATCCGTAGGGACTTATTTTTCAGGCAGAAGTGTGTTTGTTTGGTTGGGGTTTTCTTTTTTTTTTAAGCTATCACTGACCCTTTAAAATTGCTAAAAGGTTTCCCCTTGTTTCCAGATTTTAATGGTTTTAAAAAATTCAGCCTCAGTTTAAACTGTCAGGGCTCATTCTCAGCCCAAAAGTAATTCAAACTAAACCCAGAAATGTCTTCTGACACTCACTAATTTGATATGACAGGAGACAACGACTGGGAGGGGTGAAAACACATAATTAGCAGAGCTTTACAATGAAGAAACCACAGCACATTATGTGCAAATTGCTCTATGCTATACAGCATCTCCCTCAAACCCTCAGTATCAGCCTGGCTCATAGGAGTCTCCTGGTTTAAAAACACATATACAATGCATCTACCCTATTTGCTTTCCAGAAAAAAAAAAAAAAAAAAAAAAGGAAAAGAAAAAGAAAAAGAAGAAAACGAACAAACACACACATTCCACCCCCCACCCCCCCAAACAACCTGATATAAACAAGAGACTTCAAGTTGATATTCTGCTTGGCTGACAGGGGAAGAACTTATTTCACCCATCAGCAGAGACTAGAATGCAGGAAATAAAAAATACAATGCAAAAAATAAAACAGACAGTGACCGAAATTTTATATCTGGACATGCTCAGTAATGATCTGCTAAGATTTTGGCAGAGCATAATGAAGAACCATCTTCTTTGTGACCTCACTGCACATTTTCTCTGCCCAGTTTGGCAGGCACATCTGCTCCTGAAACAATTTGCATGAGGCAAATTTTAATTGAGTCACTGAAACACAGAGCCATGGTCTGCAAAAACCAAATAGAACAACTCTGCTTTTGCATCAGACACAGGGAAAAATGCAACTCTGAGAAAATAATAATAATAATAATAATTGGTCTAGTAATGTTAAGGTATTTCAATGCTTTTTTGTTTTATGTACTTAATCTCTTCCCTTATTTCTAAAAGAATCCTTTTTTTTTCTTCTGCAACAATATTTTCATTACAGGGTACACAGATATGCATCTTGCCCTATTAATCTGCTCCAAAGGGGGACCTCATTGCAGTCTTCAGCCTCCTCATGAGGGGAAGCAGAAGGGTAAATACTGATCTTTTCACTCTTGTGACCAGTGAGAAGATTCAAGGAAACATCATGAAGATAAACCTTGGGGGTTGTTTAGGTTAGATAACAGGACAAAGTTTTTCATCCAGAGGGCAGTTCCAGAGCACTGGAACAGGCTGCCTAGAGAGGTTGCTGAGTCTCCTTCTCTGCAGATACTCAAAACCTGCCTGGACACAATCCTGTGCTACCAGCTCTAGGTGAACCTGCATTACCAGGGAGATCAGACTAGGTGATCTCCAGGAGTCCCTTCTAACCCCAACCACTCTGTCATTTTGTGATTCTGTGATGATTAAATTGTAAAATAAGCAAAATTATTTCTGTTCTCTCACATCTGGGAAAAAACCAAACAAATATAAAAAACAATTACATTAAAATAAATATTCAGCTAACATTTTCTTTAAATGCGGACATGAAGATTCCTACCCCAGTGGTCACACTTTAGATCCTACATCAAAGTGAAAGTTTTTGATCTTTAACTAAAGTCTGAATCCTGTAAGCTATTTTTAGGAGTATATACACATATGTTTGTGTGTATGCATACACACACAGATCACATTGCCCATTAGGTACATAATCACAAAGTTTTCACAGCACTCTCAGTGAGCAGCACTAGCTCAAGATGACAAACTGGTAGCCACACGCAGTTAATGAGCAATTCACATCTGGTTCCCATGCTGGGACTGCAGCATGAGGCCAGTCTGTTGACATGAAGATTTTGGGATAATCCAAATTCTCTGTCAGAGGAAGTGAAGCAGCCAGGTTGTGCGAGCAGCACTGTAGTCCACTCCAGAACTGAGCTGGACACCTAGCCCAGTCCTGTGCCACAACACAGCAAAAATCAGGAACATTTTAATAGCCCATGTGAGGGCTGCTTTCAGAGTAACCCCTCAAAGAAGCCCCACTGAGCACATAGCACTCAGTTCTGAATCTTGCCCACTTGGAGGTGTTGGAGATGTGGCTCATTCAGCCATGAAGGTTAGCCAGCCTAATCCACCCTGCAGCTGAACTGGCTGACATCAAACATTGGTCTGAACCTCAGGGAGATCCCTCATCAGCTCTGTCAATACATGTTGACCCATAAAAATGGCCTGAGCTCAGGAGATCTACAAATGTTCTGCATTTGTAGATCTCAAATGATCTACAAATTGGCAAAATAACACCTTTAATAATGAAAATATTTTTCACTGAATGTACACAGAGCTTGTTTACCCACAAGCAAAAATCAGAAATACATTGTAGAAAAGGGGCAGGAAAAAATCCCCATGATTGTGAAATGGGATTGTATTATTACTGCCAAAGCAGTTCTAATGTTTTGCTGTTTCTAATTCCATTCAAAGTTGTTCAGTTTTACCAGAGTGTTGAAGTGCTTAAAAATGTTTTCATGCTTTGTGTACTATATCCTTTCTAAGCATATCTATAAAGTTCTCCTTAAAATGTGCTTATACACCTAGAAAAGAAGACACCCATTTTTCATCCTGCTTTATTCAAGTATCCTGACAATTCACTGAAAATATTGCAATACAGTTCTCATGCAGTACTGGCTGCGGACCCACTAGAAATAGGAAATTGAGTCAAGAAAGCATGCAGGTAATACACAGTGTTTTCTAAATACAGAGATCAGGCCAAAAGCCAGCACAGTGTAAAATGGGAAAGCATCCAAAAGAGAGCTTTATGCTGTTCTCAGGCATAAATATTTATCAACCAGTGCAAGAGAATGTCACATTCCTCCTCAAGCAAAGAATTTGTTCAGAAAGCATTCCAGAAGAGACAGAAGGGAGAGAGAATGAAGAAGAAGGGGAAAAAAAACCCGTAAAAAAATGTTGCCTTTATGATGTCAAGCTGGGTTATAGCATAGAGCCCCAACTAAGAAGCTGAACTAATCACTGTTACTTTCATTGTCAGGGAGAAAGAAGCCTCTTCCAGAAACACCAGCCATCTCCATGAGTGGCCAACACTGAGTACAGCACACTCAAAATGGCAAAAAATCATTACACCATGCAAAAGCTGAAGATAATTTAGAGGTTGATCTATGTGCTAAATGAAGAAAAGCAGGCTGTGAGTATGCACCACACTCACCTCATTAAAGCATTACACACCTTTTCTAGCTTACATTTACTTTCCTCCCAGAGAAACACAATCAGCTTGCTTAATTTCCTAATGAGTATAATAGACAATCATGTAAAGTAGACTATCACTCGGTAAAAACGTAATGGAGAACTGCAGGCAGTCTATTAGATGTAAACTTGCTTAATTCTTTAATTATGTGTCTTTGATCAAGAGCAGCTCACTTGGAAAGATTTTTTAAAAAGTGAAGTAATGAGCACTCACCTTTCATGTACACTATTGACTGTTAGGCCAACCTGATATAACTGTGGTTTCACTGCTTGTGTGTCAAGCACACGACTAAAATTGAGATAATAAATGTTACTAACAGCTATTAAAGCTTTTCTCTTGGAGACACAGACCTGTAAGAGCTGTTCTGCACTTTTAGCTTTTCTTTCCATCTCTGTCAAGTATCTCAGAGAATTTTTAAAAGAGCTAATTGAGGCCATTTATCTTTATTTTTTTTCTTCTTTGTCCTCATCCCCTTTCCTTTCCTCATTAACCTCAAAATCTCTGTTGAAGATCTCTTTCCTATTACTTTCAACATCTTATACTGTTCCTTGGACTTCATCTTCTGACAGCCCTTAATCAAGACACAATCTCTTCAAGACTCTCCTACCTGCTACCTATTTATCACATATGGCTATTTCCTTCTCATCTTCTTCCTACCTGGTCCCTCAAATAATTTTATCTGTTCAGGTCTCGTGCTATTTTGTAAAGGCACAAAAGTGTTGCAAACCAAGTTATATTTATATGCTATTTAGTTTTCAAAATCACAGTAAATTGTCAGCCTGAAGGTGATGTGACAACAGGAAAAGTTTCAGAAACTGCTGCTCCAACATTTTGCCTATAAGTATAAATAAGTTTCTGTCATCTTTGTCTGGCCAATTCTCCAGCCCAAATTGTCAGAAACTGGGAATGAAATCAGTAGCCATATGACAAAAACAAATAATTGACCATCAAAAGGTTTTGAGCCCAGTCTGAAACATGTCATGGTAAGTAGGGTCTAGAATGGACTAAAACCAGCAGTGAAACTGGAAGTTAAATTGCCTGGATATTTTCGATATCGAATTGTAACTATTTATCAACATATCTTAGGTAAATATCCACAGGCATGGAACTGTTGTCATGAGAGAGTAAACATAGTAAATGTTCATTACTGTTTCTTCTGTATAGTGAAGTATTAGCAAATTTATGAGTGATGTGGAAGTCAAGGCTAATTCATGCTTCCTACTTCAATCTAACTTTATTGGAAAAAATAATAATAAAATCAGCTAAAAGACTGAAATTAGGCAGAAACTAAAGTAGAAGGACACATAGGAATGTTCTGAGCAGCATTCTTGCATCTTACTGGACATCAGGAAAAGCTACTGATGCTACTCCTCTCCTGCAAGTGTATCTTATATACAGAAACTTGTAAGGGTATTAAGCACAGCAGTTTGAATTCCTTCTAATTGATTACATGAATTGACTGTCAGTCTATTTTTTCTGTTCTATAAATGAATAAAAAAAAACTTTTGCTGTATTCAGTTTCCACCAAGGTGTAATTAAATACTCCTCCTTTTCTGTAAGAAAAAAAAGAACCTACACATTGAACAGAAAGTGCCTGATTTGTCTTCTCAATACAGATAGAGTTTGCACACATTACTGTTTCATAAAAATAAAAAATAAATGTTTAACACTACTGTAGGAGGGCTTACCAAACCCCAAAATGTCAAAAGAAGGGGGAAAAAAAAGATAAATACAATTCTGAAAAGTTGTTTTAACTGCATGTGATCACTTACTGAAACTACAATACAGAATCTACTTCAGCTCCTATAAAACAGCTTATATTCTTATACTGTTTCTGTTTGCTGTTTCTTCTCTATGTCAAACATAATGGCCTAATTCTCTGGTATCCTTGTTAGGACACATGCAAATCAATATCATGTTTCACCACACACTGCCTTAAAGTTTCCTTTTGGGGTAAACACATGCATACAATTACTAGATCATCGAGATTTACTTGGATTTTAGAGCAAGAAAATTTTTCTTAATTTGCACAAAATGTTGTTCCCTATTTTAAGATACATTTTTGGACTGTTTTCACCAACATTTCCAAGACATTAGTGGTTTCTGACTTTGATGACTGTACATTGTATTATTTGCATTAATGCTAAATTTAAAAAAAAAACCAAATGTTTTTTCATAAAACACCAGAATGTTTCAAATATTCTTCTAATTCGAATTCCACTTGTCTCTCAGGATCATAAATTATATCATTAAAAATCAGCCCAAGTGCAAATACTGATATTATGCTCAAGAATAAGATTGACAAGAGTAAGAATTGCAGTTATGACATGCACTTAGCAACTGTGTTTCAACACAAATGAAAAAACAATTAAATTTCTTATCACTGAAAATTGATAGTATTCAAAAAGTAAAACTTCCATTTAACAATTTCTAATTGCTTCTAACCAGGACCTCTAGGAAATCCTGTTTTGTCTGTTTTAAAGTCATAAAACTAGAATGGTTTTCCTGCCCTGTATCTTTTTAGTCTCTCTTCTGACTAAGCCAAATTTTATCATTTGACAGCTGTCTGTAGCAAAGGGAAGCAAAGAGTTTTGACTAAAGGAGCAAGCACATTCCATTGCAGCCTGTTCTGCTCTGACATACCTGTGGTGATTCAACCAATGACATACATGCATATTTACTTCAGGCAGCAGCAAGAGAAAAGAGTTATGAATATAAAGGTCTGGCTACAGCACCAAAGGGAAGGCATATTCTGTACTTTTTAACTTTTCTTAATTTTTATAAATAAGATGGAAAATACAGAATTTGTCTCCTGATATTCCATACTACATTTCAAGGGATAGTAGCTAAGAGAAAACAGTTGTAATGGTAATCTCAGCACTTTTGATTACACAGTCCTTGAAGAATTGTTTAAGTGTGGAGTAAAATATTATGCAGGAAATATCTTCTCAAGTATTCTAAAAACACTAATGTGATATTGCAGAGTTAATTCTCAGAACACTGGTAAACAACAGTGTTTCTGCGTTTTCTTTGAGTCACTAATGTAACCCAGAAATCTAATTTACCAGTGTCTTAGCAATTTTACAGAAAGAGTGCTACCCTATGATTTTTCTCACTTCGTGATTTACTCATCTGTTGATTTCTGCACATATTCCCGCTCATCTGCAATGCTGTTTTCGCTTCATCCTATGCATCAGAGTTAAAAAAGAAAACTTAAGAGCCTGATGTAATTCAGCTAGTCATTTCTTCCCACAAAGTTTACCTGCATATGTAGGAAAAACTATCCCTTTATCCATGTGTTCAAGAAATGCAGTGGTTCAGAGCAGGAAGGTGGTTCAGAGCATACCTGCTCTGGCACATCTGCTTCTGTTGTCAAAAGATCAGCTCAGGCTTAGCCTTCATTGCATGTACTATAAAGCTTTTCATACACATTTATTTGGTTCTCTCCACTAAATCCCTGCTGCAGCCTCCCTGATTTTACACATTTCACTCATAACCCTAAATGAGGAGCATGGTCGACACAAGTTTCCTTTCCTTTTCTCCTTAGAAAGCAACTCAGCACGACTGAGAACTTCTCTTTGGAGAATCACGTCTCTCCAATGATGATGAAAGATGTTTAAAGAAACTAAGATTTAACACTGGGGACTTTGAAAAACACCTAAAGTTAGGAGGGATCAACCTTGGCCCTAAGGACTGCTGACATAGGTAAAGGGTTGCATGAGGCCATGGCATGAATGGTCATCTCATGAAATTTCATACAAGAGTGTCCAAACAATCTGAAAGAGTTCACACTACAAGTACCTTAAGTCTTCCAGTTCTGAAAGACTGCCTGTTCAACCTATTAATTTGAGTAGGATTTGGAAGACAGGAAGGAAGGAAGGGAACAGGAGAGAACAAGACACAGTGACATGCATCTATTTTAAGGATTTGAAATTTTCCCCTCAGCCTCTTCTTTTTCTGTTGACTTCTTCCTTAGCCATTTGAATAGGGATGGGAATATAGATTACTAAATATAAACCTTCCCTTAATGAAGGGATGAGAAGAATATGAGAAACCATTGTTTACCTAAGCCAAGATGACAAAGAAAAAGGGTTGAGCTTCCTCTCTTTGAACAAAAGTCATCATCTAGTGATCAAAATGGAACACTAAGACTGTGAGATTTGTTCCATTTCTTGCTCCAAATAAGCTGTCTGAACTTATTTACTTTTATTTTCCCTGTGCTACTGTTTCCATGTCTGTATAGTAATAACAGTTCCTCACAAGGTTACTGGAAAGTTTAATTCATTAATGTGTGTAAAGTACTGAGCAATTCTTAGAATGTTTGTGGACACGTGAAATACTATTATTCTGTCAGATATTTTCCTATAAAATGAGACCCTTTTGTCTAACTAAAAAATAATTGGTATGACAACAAGATTGAAAACTTTTAAGTATAACATAAAAGCTTGCTTGTAATGATGAGGTGTCAACTGACATGACGTCCTGCAGAAATTGTGGTTCAAAGATTGTAGCATGACAGTGAAGAATTATTTTAGCTAGCAGAGTTCACATTTTTACGTATTCCAGTATTATTATTACACACACACACAAAAAGAAAGTACAAGGGACAAAGAAACAAATGCACCTCTGAGAAATCTCTGCCAGCCTGACAGTTAAAAAGATACTGCTCCTCTGCTAGAGTTTTTGATGGATATTACAGGAATCAAATTTTGGAGTTCTTTAACAGACATTCAAAACTATTAAAGCATGAGTTTCAAGGAACTGCACCCAGAGAGATGCACTATCAGAATTAAAGAAGAATATTAAAGAGCTATTTGATACCTGTAAAAGAAGGCTAAGGTTTTATCTCATGGGAATTCTGGCAAGCAGTGTGTCTATGTGTTATAATAAGGACTGACTCTCAGAAAAGCAGCATGCTGGGAATACGCAGAAAGTCGACAGAGATGATGAAGGGCAGATTTTGACAAGGACTTTTTCAGCCAGGCTGAGTTTCTTATAACAGAAAGTGTGTTTGAAGAAGGCAGGTTATGAGCCAAAGAGTGGTAACATTAATGAATAAACCAGACAGGCAGGAAAGGTACCATGTGTTCTTTTCACCACCTTACTTTAGACAGGAGCCATGACAGAAACTCAGTCTGCCTCCTATCTTTCTAATCCTTATATGTGATAACAGAAGCTTGGTAACACCACTTCTTCCCTAGCAGTGAATCACACTGTGTACTGAGGTTCAAGCTAGCATGTGAATGAGTATTTAAAATTCCCTTCACCACTTCTCTTACCTTCAAGGGGGCAAGGACCAGATGTTACCTTTAACACAGATGTATTGCCATAGAGCCTCAGCCACTGTTTGGCTCTGCAGCTCCCATAGCAACTGCTATTAAGTGCTAATAATATGATTAGGAGAAAAGAAAGAACTGCTTGACTGACTGAAAAGTAACAGAAACATTTTACTCCAACCCTGCATATCTTTACACCTGATACTCTAGGAAATGCAACTGAAAACACTGTTGATGACCATGAAAATAAAAGGAATGAAGTACATCCAATAGTGCATGGTATAATAATACTTCTATCACATATTTTCCAGGAGGTAGCAGTGTGTAAGAAAGCAGAATGAGAAGTGTACCTTAAAAAGTATAAATCGACTGATGATAAGAGAACTGACTCACTTGCAAAGCAAGTGATCCTATCTACAAGCAAAAAAAAAAAAAAAAAAAAAAAAGAGTCCTTGCATAAAATGTCCAAACTGGGATATTATATGATTGAATAAAAAGGAAGAAACAGGGACAGGACAAAGAAAATAATACATGGTTGCAAAACAAAATTCAAGACTGTAATTCAGCTGAGGTCTGCTGACCCCAAAAAGCACAAAAGCCCAACTCAAACAGCTCCTGAATGACAATGAATGACTGAATTCTAGCTCCAGTATTTCAGCTAAAATCAGGATGCAACATAAAGCAGCAGAACAAGACTCTTAAATCTATTTCTTACAGTCTGCAGGTGAAAAATGTCAAAAAGCCAAAATGGCAGCAGCTACCATTTGTGCATTTTAAACAGATAATTAAACTAAAGAAAGGCTCCTGTACACAGACGGGAGATTTAAAAGGTTAATGAAGGTATAATAAAGATAGAGATCTGACTATGAATGCAATAGTGACTTGGAAAAACAAATGTGAAAAACAGGCAGAAAAGAAAGCTGATTAAAATACTTTCTGTTGGATGCTTGCCTTCCCACTTGCCATCTACTTTTCTGGTCATTTACTGTACATAGGTATATACATAAAATACATATGATCCCACTTGTGGGATCTCAAACTCTGACCGTCTCCCATGACCCATTCTGAATCAGTAAGGCCACTGTGAGAGCATATGCATATTTACAAAAAAACTCCTAACAAATCGCTTTTATTTCAGCCATTCTACTTCAGCTTGCCAAGGGTCCATAGCAAGTTGGGTGTTTATGTAGCTTTCAGTAGCTATTTAAATCTTGTCAGTATTTTGAAACTATCTAAACTTATAGATGGCAGAAATTATTATTATGATGTTTTACTTTTCCAGCCAGGAAACTTGGGAGGTAATACTGGAGGTAAATACAAACTTCCTCTTGCTGACTTTCAGCTTGCTCAGGGTGGATGGTTATTTGTTTCTTCATAGTAAGATCTACAAAAGGTCTGACACAGTGTTAGGGTTAACATGACAGGTCTTAGAAGTAGTATCTTCGGGCAAACACCATCTTAAGCAATACTTCTTGCTTTTCAGAGCCCTTGAATAAATAAATAAATGCAACATGTTTTGACAGTGTCAGGTTATCCCTGAGTTTCTCATTTTCCATAGAAGTATTTTTGTGATAATGCATGCCCTGTCTCCTATCAATGGAATACCTCAAAAGATCAAAAAACAAGCTAAACTTTTCTCCAAATCCTTGAAATCTCATATTGGACTTAATGCCTGTAAGAAATTATTTAAAACAATTTAAACTGTGATTTGGATTAATTGCAAACATGTAAAATGAGGGCATAAATGCATATATATATATATATATATATATATATATATATATATATATTTGATTGCATAGAATCTGTTTACAGCATTACGGTTCTCCCTCAGGCCATATCTTACAAAGTGAGCTTTGAAAGAATCAAAGCTCTTCTGAATCTAAGTACTACAGTGTCTTCGTGTAGACACTAATGTAACAAATATTTATCCTGAATTCTGTATACAGCTGGAATACTCTTCTTAACCAATGTAGATAGCTTTATAGTTATTAAACAACTTAACAGTTGCTTAAATCCACCTTATTTCAGTCCTGGAAAAGTAAAGAGAAGCAAGGAGCTTTACAAACTATTTTTAATGACAGAATAACCAAAGCAGAGATTTTACCTGAAATAGCCCCTAGCTCCAAATTCAAGTGTCACTATGTCAGAATACCTGAAAGTGTTAAAATATATGTTTAATTTTATAAAGCTTTTCATCAACTCAAAAAGACATAATTCAGCAAAACCTGTCTGGGATTAATGCATTGGGCCCAGAAGCTGAAATGTGCGTACTCACAGAAAGGTGAATTTAAATCTTTTTTGCATATCTATCTCCTTCCTAAGAGTATTTGTTTATTGAGTTGGACTTCAGAATAGGTTAGAAAGGACTGAAGGTGTTAAAATTTACGTCTCCTTGCCAAAGTGTCAGACTGACTAAAACCACGATCAGCAATGGCTCATTTTCCTAACCATGCCCCTTTATCAGAGAACAGGAAAGCAGTAATGCAGAAACCGTACAAGTGGTCCTAATCCTTTGAATATTTTCTGTGTAGGAGGAATTTGGGATAGTGGTAGGTTAGCATATATTGCAGGAAGAGTGCAGAGCGTCCTCAATAAATTTCAGCTTTGGCAAGCATATTCTCACTGATTTCATAATTGCTGACAGTTGTCAGTTGGCTGGGGCCAAGCTACAAGATGATTGGAGTCGAGAGTAAGCAAAGCAGAGAAACTGCTTAAAAAGGGAAAAGAAAGGAGTGCTCTGGCATCAAACATGAAATGAATCAGTAAAACAGCAGGATCCTAATGCTTGGAAATAATAGTGCAATAACCTGTAATACACTACTTTGCAATGGTATAGAGGAATAGGGGCAGCCCCCAATGCAGCATTCAAGTCAGTCAAACAACATACAGAGTGCATACATTATCCATACACAAACCTGTGGGTTAACAAAAGTCAAACTGGATGTTTAAATGAGTTGCAGAAGTGAAATATATGTTCTCTGTCAAGTTAAGAAAAGAAAATCCTTTCTTTTTCTCCAGCCCCATACTTATTTGTGTTCGTGTGTGTGTGCATAAATAGGTAGATAAACCAATACACAGGAAGACAGATGTAAAACAATCAATACATATTTGTTGAAATACTTTTTGTTCAGCTTGAACTTTAAAGAGAGTAGGATGCACTTCTTTGGGAAGGGGCAAAAGCTTCACACTGCAGCTGTCACTGAATGTACCACATTTACACATAAAGCTTCTTTTTGCCAGACAGATAAAAGATTAATTTGTATTTCACTGAGGTTTCATTTATTGGTGATTTTTTTTGTTGTTTTGTTTGAGAGAGGTTGTTTGTTGGGGTTTTCTTTTACTAATCATTGCTTACTAATGTAGACAGAAAGGGCATGAGCAATTTGAATAGATTTACAGCCATGCCTCTTCCTAGATTTTGACACTGTTTTCAAATATGTCACTGAAAACAAGACTAATTTAATAGTGATCATAGATTACTAATGAATCCAAATGCTTTGAGATGAACACAAGCTTTCATCTCAGGGGTGGTTTATCAATAGTACAACCCTGTCAGGAGAATATCCAGGGAAATTTACTGATATCAGCATACTAAAATAATTAGGCCATTATTACTTACTTCCTGCGTCTGCACTCTTATCTCTGGTTTTGCCTATTTGATTACACAGAAATAGACCTGGAATGCCCAATAACACCATTCAGTTAAGAACTATTTTTGTATTCATAGAATGTAGCTTTTATATGAAACTCAGGTGAGTAAATGCCCATAGTCAGACACACTGAATGTTACCCTGCCTAATATGAAAGAAATCAGAGGATTCAATCCACTGAAACAACTTTCTTCAGAGCATGTATTATCCCAGCGGCTACTCAGTGGGCAAAGCTGTGACACTTGGGTCTCCACTTGGAGATCTCTGAGGCTGGACTCCGAAAACTAATTGTTGACTCTGCTTCAAATGCCTGTGAGACTTGTCCTTTGAGTACGTCATTATTTATATATTACAGCCTTTTCATGGAAATTTATATTACACTGTACAAACAATTAAAGGAGATAAAGAAAATTAAATGGCACACTTGTAGACATGTCGAAGCAATCATGATGGGGTTTTTTTTCGTTTTAATAGTATTAATTTCAGATGTGTTTCATATTTAAAATAACAAAAAAATATTTTATAAACATTCAACCTTACATTGAAAACCTAAAATGTTTTTACGGTAATTATGATGGAATAAAATAGAGGCTGTGGACACTAAAATGTATGTACTTCAAACCTAGATTTTCAGTTTTGAAGATGCCAACAGATGAAAGTCTAAGCATGGAACAGCATTTGCGGGGGAGGGAGTAACCATATCTGTCTGTCATGAGGCCACTGCTGCTACAGTCAACATTAAATCCTAGTGCTGGATGCTTCACGGTGCACTAAGCAATAAAGCACAAAAGAAAAGATTGCTTGTTATCCTTATTGGCCAGAATTGCAGATGGCATAAATCGGTACATCTTCACTAACCTTAGCATAGCTATGCTGAGATACATAACCCATTTCTTTAGAGATATCATTCATGATGTCTTTCTATTCTGGAATACATGATCAAGTATACACGTAGTTCCTAAAGATGCACAGTCTATAAAAATACACAAACATACATGTATCAGAACTATCCTATCTCTGGTATGCAATTCCTAAAGCTAAAGTGTAGAGATAGACAAGATGATTGCATTCAGACTATATAATTTCAAATCAAAATTCTGCCTGTGAAATTGGTTTGATCTGCAGACAAATGTCAGCTCTGTGCCCTATTAAACTTGCAATTGTTTTAAAAGGACATATCAGTGAGCCCTGAAATGTTGAATAAATGTTAATTGGAAGTCAAAGAAAATATCATGGGTGAAATAAAATATGCAAAGAAAAAGCATTTTCAATCTACAACACAGTCACAAGTGGATCTAAGAAAAAAAAACATTACCAAACAGTCAGGCTCCATCTTAACAGAAGACAAGAAAAATACTGAAATCTAGTTTAATTTTAATGACCATAATCCTGATGATTATTATTTTTTAAAGTTGCTACCATGAAAGTATATTAATATTAAAGATTAAATTGTATGATTACACTGATTGTTCAGCTGCCTATTAGTAATCCTACATATGTTTGCTAGGGTAAAAATGCCTGGGATTTATGATTGCCTTACCATAATATACTCATGTAAAGCATTGAGGATTTGTATAATCTATTAATCTAATTAGAATGAGGAAATAACAATTTGTAATGTTCTACCTTTTTTATTATTCATCCAAGACTAAGTATTATGAATGATTTTTTTAAAGTATTTCAATCATTTTTCTCTGGTACATTTGTACAGTTTGACAGCAGCAATTTAAAAACGAAGACAGAAGAGGGATTTGATTTTTATTTTTAATTATGGAAATGCAATCTTCTTCACATCTACTTTCAAAATGATGACTAGAGGCTATTTGCTTAAGTGAACAGTGAACAGTATGAGAAGTGAATAATCACACTTACTGCAGGAACTGTATAACTTATGAAATTATGCTAAAAGGCTGCTAGATATAATACTAAAGGGAAATACCATCAGAACACTGTATCGTATATCCTCTTAGAGTAAAAATAGCATTTTTCTGGAATAAAGTAATCACATCCTGATGTGGGATAGCAGTAAAGAATTTTATGGGGGTACTCTTTCCTAAATCCCACTGAGAATTGTATAACTTGGAAAAAAATTAAAATATTTTAACCCTAATAATGACAGAAAACCTGATTATTTAAATGCATGTAGTATGACCAATGTCACCAATGCAAACTTAAAAAAGCTCAAATACACTAATTATTACAATGTAGCTGGATAGAAAAAAAACCAAACAAAAAACTACCAGTCTTCGTTCAAATGATACCTAGTTCAAAGCAAATTCTGGTAGAATATGACAACAAATGAAATAAACTGACATTGCTTAATCTCTGAGAAAACAAGATATAAAAGCTTGGTTTCATATGATTCAGTGAGAAATTTCCAATTGGCAAAGGATGAACAACTATTTGATTTTAGGCTTTATGCTTTTTTGTTTTTGTTGTTAACAAGAGTATTCCCATTTCCGTTTCTGCTAATCTGACACTTTGATTGCATGTTACTGCATTTTCTCCCACTTACACTCTTAGTGAAGAAAAGGTCTGATAAACCACTTTCTGAATTTACTACCAGCAATAAAAAAATATCATCTTACTATTCATTTATCTTCAAGTGCATCTGGAGAAACATCCACGGAAAATAATATTTCTATTAAATTTTAATCCTTGGCTCACTATTTATACAGACCTAATTCACATACTCTCCAGAGAAGCTTCAGTTTTAGTCTTGAAATATAACCAGCCAACAACAATGGAGTCAGTCAATCAATGTCATGAAGACAGTTTTAGCAACCTTAACGAAGTACTCCCTTTATTTTTCAATTGTAGAGAAACAAAAAAAAAGGAGAAAACAATTCCACCTTTTTTTATTCTTTCCATTCCTCTCACTTTGTTAGGCCTTACCTGAGTGATGAAAAGTTTTGCTGCTCTACAGTTTTACTACAGCATAAGCTTTTTGATCTGGTTTAAGTACATATTGATAACAGCAATAAGCTTATACATATTGCACAGAGTATATGCATATGAAAATATCCTTAATTTAAAATAATCCTCATTTGATGAGATGGTCCTCTCTTGTGTTAGTTTCTAGCTGTCCCATCCTGCTATGCTTCATGAAGTGCATCAGCACTTCAGATCAATCTCATAGTCTACAGTCATGTATTACTCATCCCATTTCTGTATGTTCCCTCTTGTTTGACTCATTGTCCACACTGCTGCACATTTATGGGGACAGATAAATCAGAATCTTTGGGGTTGATGGACTATCCAGTTTCATCACCTTTTACTATTATTTATCCCTCCTTTTATGTTGGTATGGCAGTTACAGAACAGCACCATTTTCTTCATTTCCCAGAAGGGCAATGCAACAAAGGGAATGGAATATATCCTGTGCAACTCCAGATATTTATCTCATCTAAAAGTGTCTGTCTAAAGCAATTCAGATGAATCAAGTCTGGTAGTGCTTATTTCTCTCCAATGAGTAGAGGGAGTTTAGGATGGTTAGCTGAGATGTAGTCATCTGAAGCTAAGGGAGATGAGTCCAAGTCCACCTGTCCAAGGTCATCAAAGTAGTCTGAAAAGACATTTCAACTACATCTCAGGTTTACATTTTGTATTCTGGAATATCTGAGAAGAGCAGTGATGGGATAGACTTGTCAGACTATTGAAGAAGAGTTAATGTTGTACTGGTGTTCTTATGAACCGAAAGAAAATTTTTAGTTTATAGATGTCTACAGAGTCCCATTTGATATAAAATATTGTAACCCCCTGAAAAATTTTAGAAACCTTAGTTATGGTTTATGTTGTTAATTCAAAATTTTTAAAATAACCAGTTCCTTAAAAAAGAAATGCTGTTAAATAAAAAAAGTACACAGGTTTTTAAATTAAATACAGAGATTTGAGATCCCCCTGCATTTAGGGTAATTTATTACTTAACACATAAACAAAATGAAGAGTCAAATGATGAATATGAGAATACTTGTATTTAGAGTTGTACAAAAAGAAGGGATCTAAAAACTTTTAATTCAGTCATTGAAGGCTGACTTGTATAGTGACAAAGAATGTCTCTATAGCACTGAATATTTCCTGTTGATTGAGATAATGATATTTTATGCAAAAAAGTGTATTAGTGGATCCATATAAAAACCTGATACTAGGTTTACTTGTACTTTTTTGCCTTTGGTACATTCCATGATCTAGACCTTTGAAAATGAGTTGAACAGTGCATATGAAAGCACCAAACAACAGATAAAATAAAGATAAGGCTGGAAGTAAATAAAGTATTCATTCACTTTGATCTCCAGCTCTCAAACTATTATTTATAGTACATACTGTCCTTCTCAGTTGAAAATGTGACTCCTATTATCATAAGGTTGGATTAATGGCCAACACAGGAAGACTTGAAGTTCCAGTTCTTACTAGGTAACTACAATAACAGCATAAAAAATTAACTCCTTTTTAAAAAATTGTTTGGGTTTTTTTCTCAAATTAGCTACTTTCTTATCCTGACAGAACACTGTAACAGAATAACTGACTGAAAATGAAAGCCCCTGTGTTGTTCATATCTACTTTTAAGGTCAGAAATTATTTACCAGGTTTTTGAACAGTGTATTGTTTGCTTTGTTACATCTTCTTGATGGCTTTAATGTCCTTTACCTGTTTCCTAAAGAAGACAAAGGGCTGCATTTTACTTGCAAACATAAACAAATTTTAAGCATCTCTTTCCTGCACAGCTGCTTTCTGTGCAGCTTTCATTGCAGGGGTGCAACTTTTACAGTTCGCATTCCTACATTTTGCAAACAAGAAGCAAAAGCTGAGCAAGGAAAATTGTGACAAATCCAGTCTTGATTTGCACAAAGTCAGGACCCCTACAAATATCAAATGCCTGGTGTCTGTCATCTAGTCCTTTAAACAGTGTTTTCCCTTTAACGATAAACAGCATGTTATGACAATCCTAATAGGGACTGATAAATATGGAGTTACACTGGTTGTTCTAGCATCAGGTTTTCCAGAATTTCTTAATGGCCACTGCATGACCAAAAGTTCCTCTCACCAGAGCTTGGTACATATGGAGGAAGCAAAGATATGACCTCACATTTTTTTCCTGACACTTCTCAAATGGTTTTTATTTAAAATATTACCCAAAAGGACCAGGAAGACTGCAAGTGTGTACTCTAATAGGACTAAAAAGGATGAAAACTTTAAAAAAAATCTTACACAGGAACAATTTATTTTTTAGAAAGCAACATAAAGAGGTTGCTCCTACCATCTTCCTTATTTCTCATGAAGCCCACCTGTACTACAAGATGAGAATAGATTTCTGAACCCATTAAATACCTGTCTTCTCTAAACTATACTTAACACAAGAATGCCTGCCCACAATAGGTAATAGAACTAAAAGCTGTAGGTGTATTCACTCTCAGAAAATCTCCAATTTCCTCAAAAAGAGAAAAATATGCAGTATTTCTGTACACTAAAACAGTAACTGTTCTGGAATGAATAACATTTCCAGTCCTCATGATTATTTCTAGCAACTCAAAACTGCGTGTTCTGCTTGTATAACGAGTATTTAATTTAGACTCATGCACACTCATTTCTATACAAGCTGAACTCCATCATAAGCATCCTCTTCATTTCACTTACCTTGATTTACCCTCAGAATCACTTTGAAGACTGCAATATACAGACATTTAAGGGATTAAAAGCACAGAAGGGGCCAGATCAAGGAACAAATATATAAACAGAAAATAGTACCACCAGGATTTTCTTAAAAAATACTTTTCTTCCTGAATCAACATACGACAATATAGCATGCCATACGATGTGATGGATGGACTATAATTTGCTAGATGGCCCATAATTTGAGACTATTTTTACCTTGTTCTTTTGACAAAAAAAATACACTCCCACCACCAATCAAACTGTCCCCAAAACTCTAATACTTCAAAATATTAAAATTGTTCTCAAGCATAACTTTTGGTATTACAGGATGATTGGTAATCGAAAAGGTTCATAAACGTTAGGCTATAATTTCTCTTTTGTCAACTGGATTTCTTTTGCTCTCTTTTTCTTAGGTTACAATTCCCAAGCCTTATTTTCCCCCAAAATAGAAAAATCAAACGGGGGGGGGGGGGGGGGGGGGGAGGAGAGAGTGAGGGAGACAACAAACATCATCCAATACTTGCAATTCAGGTAGGACAATACCAAATTTCCCTGTGTTTATCAGTTCCAATTGCAATTGAAGTTACTCCTAGAATCATAGCACATGCTGACAAACACACAAATTTTTCTAAGCATGCCTTTGTCTTATACTTTCTTGCCTCTATGTTTTTTCTCATGTATGTCCTTGCAATGCAACGATCAGTTTGGGAATATACTATCAAACAGGAAAATCTGTATTATGGTAAAATGCACGCTCAAAGGCAAATATAATAACAGACATTAAAATTATTCTTAACTTCATAGAATGGCATACCATGTTGAAGAGAAGCAGTAGAATAATTTTACTTTCCTGCCCACAGCTGTGATTTGAACCAGGTTTTTTTCAGTGCTAAAGGAAGAAGCAGTTTGTTACCTCTGCCATTCTTTGAAGGTATGTTTGGGAGGACTGAAGGAAGTGTTCAGTAGTTCTAGCTACTTTTATTCTGAATTTCTCACTTCCAAATAAGGAAAATTTCCTATTAATTTTCCTATTAAAAAATAGGATGGTTATGTTTTCAAACACACACAAGAGTTTTATACTTCCTTTACTGCTGTACCATTGACTTCTACTTCAAACTTCTTTCCAATGTAAAGTAAAATGCAATACATTTTTACAAGTCCTGACTGATTGGACGGAGGTCTTGACTTTTTGCTGGTTTTGCTAATCCCTTCTAATACAACGGTGAGTAGATTAACTGAAGCTGCCAATAGTCTCCAGGGAAGTGCAAGTACATTAAGATGACTTAGCAATGCGTCACTCCTGCTCACAATGTAATTAAGTTACAGTTTTCTGTATATAATTTCATTAATATGGATTAGTCAAAATATCAATGCACAAATAAATGCAGACTTGCAAAATGTATATGTCGATAAAATAAACATAGCTCTCTAGTAATAAGGTAGGAGTGTAACTTCCACAAAAAGCCTATTCAATACTGCTACTCAATTGTCATTCACATGAGCAACTGAGGTTATCTGAACTGTGCATTTATGGACACCTCCTTTTGACAATTCCTCACTATTCTAATATGCTGTTAGAAATACTTTTTTTTTTTTTTTCCCAGCTCTCTGAAGGTGGACTCTGTTTACTTGAATCAGTTCTCTAGGATAACATTCTATGAAAGCAAAGGTGAAAAGGAGCTCGGCAGGATGAATCAAGTGAAGTAAGGCAGCTCATAAGAAAGCCACCAGCCCATCACAAGAGACCACAGAGTCAGTAAAGAATCTGCCACATTTATAGTCAAGAGGAAAATGAGATTTGAAGAAAATGTAAAAGAAATCTTGTCTGTACACCTGGTGAGAAATTATGTATCCAAAACTAATACAGTTTTCATACAGTATTAGCTTGGTTCCCTTCCCCTCTTTCCTTTCCTCCATCCTACTTTGCTTTCCCTTTAAAAATTGATTGCACTTACAGGACTGTATGGTTCCATTTGTAACTAGACCATAGTCAGTGTTATAGAATATTATTCAAAAATAAAAACTGTATACAAATTGATGTTTCAACTCTCACCATACTGGCAAAGCCTTTGAGAGGACAGAATTATCACTAAATAATCAAGAATAGGTAAATACTTTTCTTAATTGACCTTTAGGTTATTATTACATTTAATGTCATGATAATAAATTAAAAAGCAAAACCATAAATGGCATACAATATAAAATGCTTTTAGATCCCTCAGAGAAATAGAAAATAAAAAAAGAAAATATATGACCTCCTATTTAAGTATTTTTATAATAAAATATTAATATATATATCTTTTTCAGTCCGAGTTTATACAGAGGAGTGACAAATAACATCTCCTGGCTCAGTTATGTTTGCAGATTAGTACTGTTTGAGTCAGGGAGAATTAAGCTCTTTCACCTCCCACAGCAAAGGTAAAGGTGATGAGTTTGTATTAGTACAGCTAATAAAATCCTACACTGCAGCAAACTATCACAAATAAATCATACATTTCCAGCACCAGGAATTAAGATGCTGTACATTAAAAATAAGACTGATGCAAGGAAAAGAAACTCAAACTGAAGTATAAAGACATAGAGATTTACAGTGATGTTCTACAGAGAGCAAAATGGCTTACAATTCTGTACATCTGTTTAAGAAAAATAAACACATGAAAAGGACACAAGCCAACTGCTATTTTCTGAAACGATAGGAGGGTAACACAGTCTTCAAGCATAAAATAAATTAATAATTATGATAATTCATTCATTTGAGCTTGTTTTCGAGCAAGTTCCCTGTTGGTTTCTTAATGAGGATAATGATGTATAATCTTTACAACTGACAGTCTCAGAGGAAAGTTTACACTTCAGAAAAAAAAAAAAAAGGAATAAGACAAAGTGCCTTAAGAGTAACCTAAAGCCTCACTGGGATAGATCCAAACAAGTGATTCTGTAAGCCTTAGGAGAAGCTTCTACCCAAGTTGTGCAGCCCTGTGCAGTCATGGAATAACAGCATCAACACTCTAGAGCTCCTGATTCCCTAAAGCATCTCTTTTTAGATACCAAAACCACATTAGGATCAAAGACTAGGCAGTACACCACAGTAGTCTGCCTCATATGAAAGCTATGAAAGAAATGGTCTTTCAACCTATCCTATCCCCTAGGAAACTATGCAAGATTTTATAACAAAAATATGTATCTTCCTAGTGCTGCCTGACAATGAGCTTGTGTTTCAGGAGAGGATCTGACAGGCAGTGAAAGGTAGCCAACTGCCTGCAGAAAAGCAAAACCAGACATTCAAAAGTGCAATCACAGATAGAATCATAGAAACATAGAATCATCAAATCATTTAGGTTGGAAAAACCTTTAAGATCATGAAGTCCAACATTAACCAAGTCCACCACTAAACCATGTCCCTAAATGTTACAACTAGGAGTCTTTTAAACACCTCCAGGGATGCTGACTACATCACTTCCCTGTTCCATTGTTTGACAACCCTTTTCATGAAGAAATTTTTCCTAATATCAAATCTAAACCTCCCTGGTGTAACTTGAGGACATTTTCTCCTGTCCTATCACTTGTCACTTGGGAGAAGAGGCTGACCCCCACTGGACTACAATCTCCTTTCAGGTAGTTGCAGAGAACAACAAGGTCTCACTTGAACCTCCTTTTCTCCAGGCTAAACCACCTCCTCAGCCGCTCCTCATCAGAGAAAAGATATATAAAACAAAAGACAAGAACGTTGATGTTAGAACTAACATAAAAATACAACCTAACAAGCCTGAAGCACTTTTTCTTCTTCATATCTGGAATTTTAATTAAAATTTTAAACAAAAATAAGCATGACATCGGAATTGTAGCTATTACAGTAGGGCAAAGGAGAGTGATGCTTATTTGATATGGTATTAGTAAGTTAATAATGTGATAAATCTACTTATTACTTAACATTAATCCCAGAAACTATTGAGAAGCACTTGATAAAATCTGCCCTTAGAGAAATGACTTTCTCCTTGTTTGAGGAACACATCTAATTGAGTTTGAAAATGGCATCTGATCCGCTAATCTGACAATTTTGAATGAATTGGTCTCTCAGGTTTTCTATACTGATAAATCTACAACTGCTGGGCTTTTGGTAGCATTCTCATTTTTAACTGTTTTTGAGATGAATCAATGCACATTTGGACAGATCACTCTCTCTCTCTCTCATCTTGATTAATCCATTAAAGTTAATGCTTTAGACCTCGTCTGCAGCAGAATCTCCTTGAAAACCTGGGAAAGCAAGTTAATAATGCAAACAAGGTGATGCCACATCACAGTCCTTAATATGCCCATTCTGATAACCTGACTAGTAGATCTAAAATATTAGGGAATTTATTTTTAAGAGACAAGGATCTGACTATCCATTTTAAACTTTGTATTACTGACTGCATGAATTAGATTACTTTTGTCATCTATGTGAGAATATAAAAAGAATACGACTAAATGACTAATAGACTTCAGTGCAGTGTACAAGCAGTGGAGAACATTTCTATTCAAGTGATGTTTGTAATATAAATGTACATCAGTGACATAGAGTAAGTATAAAAATTGAGAGTAGCATCAATGTTGAAGACAGTGATACACAATAAACACATGAAAATTAAGAGTGCAGTTACAGGACTATACCAGTTCTTTTCTTTGCCCTCACACATAAGCAACCTACTTTTGCTTTTTCTGAACACATTCAACTAAAAAGTTGCCAGTGCTGCACAATAGTAGGAGTTATTGAATATATGATAAAATGACTGATAAAGTACTGATAAAATGTGATTGATAATTAACCTGTTTATAATACAGGAGTCCCCTGCAAAAGATTAACCCCAGATATCAAAGAAGCCCAGAACAACCACCTTCTGCATCCAGTAGTGTTTTAAAATGTAGGACACTTCAAAGTACATTCTAAGTCTCCAGAAAATATTTCGTTAAAAAATGCTCACTGAAACTACATTTTTATAATGAGTTATTCAGGCTCAGGGAAGATGCCGCCCATCTCTATTAAATCAATAATGTACTCAGGTGGATATTGCCTTATGTGAAATTTTTATTTCTTCAAGTACTCCCTGTAGGTGAAATCAGTGTTTTAGATAAAGGATAAGTACATATAAACACATGTAGCTTGCTAACAAGTTGCAATTAGAACGCAAAATAATATAGGAAAGATCTCTCACATTCTCATTCAGCAGTTATTTTAAACAACTTTATATCTTACCAGTAGCTGGAACAGATGAAAGACATGTCACATTCAAAGGGATTCCAGAAGTTTTAATTATAAATTTGCCTGGTATTCTTAACATTGCTTTGTTTTCCTATTAATCATAGAACATTCTTAATATGCTCTTAAAAGGGTGGACTGCCACTTCAGTAATAGGTGAACAGATGAATTCCACTATTTTGAGAAGTTTTGATGGATGAAGAAATGAAAACCATCATATGCCACAAAAATGTGAAGAGTTAAATTCTAGTCATTAAAAAAATACAAAATGTTAAGTCATTTCAGTTCGACAAAGATAGCCTCAAATTTAGAAATTTTCAGAGCCATGTTTTTTCCTTTAAAGAAAAAAGAGGGGAAAAAAGCTACAGAAATTCTCATTTGCTTCACTAGAATTGGATTGGGTTTTTAAGTCATCTGAACAGTGGTTGGCCTCTAAGGCATTTTGTTTACAGCATTTTAAAGCTGAGCAGTACAGAAGTTGCTGAAGTTTTTCAGTGGAAAGAGGCACACTGCGATGAGCACCTGAGTCAAAACTATAATAAACAATTAGGAGATGCACTGAGAAGCCTGGTAAAGAGAAAGGACAAATTGTTAAGAAAAGCCTTCCTCTGAACAGAAATCAGCAGGAGGGAAGAACTCTCAGAAACCTGCAATAATTTCTAAGTGCAGATTGTTGGTATTTACCATTTTGTAATGCTTCTTTCGGAGTTCACCACCTTTTCCACTGATTAAGACAATTCATGCCAGACAATCTCTGACATAGGGTAAAGCTCAGTGAAGTTGGGCTGACATACTGAGAAGTAATACAACCATTGATTTTAGGTTCCTTGAGAAAATGAGGAATTCCTAAATGAATGATTTGTGAAAAGTCTAGGAACATTTGTCTACAATGGTTAAGGAATTTGTGGCACTGGTAGTAATGAAATTCAGTTTCTCAGAGTATAATTCAAGAAACAAACTATTCTGCAGATCTTCTTTAATTCAGCATTGAGGGTTTAACAACCCAGCAACTGAGCTCTGACAACACTACCTGTTTTGACGACATGATAGTGTCTGCTCATTAAAGTATAGTTCTGCCCACCCAACTGCACAGACAGCCCTATCTCAATTTTCCATCTCAACTTTGCCACCTTAATAATATTCTTCTAACACCTTTTGCTTTCAATATGACTCCCTAAAGACATGATAGTGCACAATAATGCTAACTGAGCATCCCTGCTGTTAACATTTGAACTCAAATGTTATTTCTCTGATTTCAAACAAGGTTGGAAAATACCAACAAACAAATTCTGGGTAAACAGACACCTGGGTGGTCGAAAGAAATGCTCTGTGACCCGACAGAGGGAAAGGAGGCAGACTGAAACCATCATGAGATATAACTTGAATAGAAACCATGCTCCTCACATCCATGTCTTGCTTAGTAATTTTACTTTTTTGGGGGGCAGTAGGAAAGCTAGCAGGTAGAAAAATGATAAATCCCACTATATTACTTCAATAACAATACGAACACAGAAGAATGATAAGCAGATTTTGCATCTTTATCACAAAGATGCCTGCCTTTTGAATTAACAGTGCCAGTAAAGTGCATTGTCTATATCAGCATTGATATAAAACAGGTGCAGGGTACATTTCTTAGTTCTGAACTTGGATGACATCCTTTTAAATCTTCTCTGAGCCCCATTAAGCAGCCACAGGGTTGGTTCCTGGTTCTGGTTTTTCTGGTTTGAAGTGTCTGAAATAATAGCAGGTTGGACTGCAGACACTAATGGTGGTACTTTTTATAGTATGTAACTACTTCTGTGCCATCCCCTAGGACAACACACCACAGCACATGGGAGTATTTGTTGGTGAAAACGTGTTGAAATAGTGATGGAAAAACTCTGGAGGGAGCCAAACTTTATTTTATCTTGTTCACACTGCTTCTTCAGGAATGATGTCTGGCATTTACTCCCTCAGGCACTGTCTCAAAGGGCACTGGCTGGCCCAGACCACTGCTGTGTCAGGGACCATGCTGATAAGGGGGCTGGGTGAGTGCAGGTCGGTACTCAAGCTGGTGCTCCAGCCTCATTTTGCTTATTAGAAAGATCCCTGCTATAGAACCAGCAGGACACGATGAGTTGGATGTAGACAAGAAATTGTCCATAGGGTTTTACTGATGTTTACTAACAAAGAAAGAACAGTAAAGTCTGGAAATCATATGTTTATATGGGATCATCCTTCTACCTGTTTTCTCCAAATTAAGCCCGTATCAGAGAATCACAGAATCACAGAATATGCTGAGTTGGAAGGGACTCACAAGGATCATCAAGTCCAACTGACATTCAACAACGTCTAACTGTCTCCAATTGACATAATTCCAAATTGTTTTATTAATTTCTAGCTCTTCACTGTAGCCCCTTTCTGCTTAGTTCCCATCTTCTCTCAATTGGCTTCTACTAGTTTCTTCCCTTTCCTACCCATTCCCGGGCTCATGCTCAACAAAGAAGAATGGATTATTTCCGTAGTCTCTTTCTTGGAAAGAGATGAACCATATTTAGCCTCAAGCAAGCAGCTGTAATGAAAAATTTCAATCCAAAACCAGGAAGTTTAATAAAGTTAGAAACAATAAAAAATAAAGACTCATCCTTGTGGTACACAACTAAAAGATATGTGTGTAACACACATAGTCTATTGTATACTCAGAATAGATAAACAAATCCCCCAAAATCCAACCATGCCTGACATGCATTTGGCAGTGTAGTCTTGTTGGAAAGATTTATACTTTTGAGACTAAAATTAGCTCAGAAACACAGTTGCAAACACAGCAATGTTGCACATATTTTGAACACTTAGCAAAAAGAAAACAGAAAAAAGAAAAAAGGAAAAAAGAAAAAAGCAAAAAGAAAAAAGAAAAAAATAGAATGAGATGACCTAATCAAAATGAAAAACCCTAAACGTTTCCTGCCACACAGGTCACCTAATACTCTGAACCCTGCCCTGTAATTCTTCTCAAGCCAAGGGACCTTTGGACACTGGAAAATAAATAACCTCATTTCCTCTCCAGCATGTTGCTGGATGTGCCACTAAATAGGAGAGATGTGGCAGCTTTGACATAAAAATTGAGATTACTTACTTTAAATTTAAAAAAAAAAAAAAAAAGAGAAAAAAAACCTCATCAGAAACAAAGCACAATGTTTCTTTCCTTTTTTACACAATTATACAAACTATGAACAATAGAATTATAATTTTTCCAACCATGTGTTTCGAAACTAAAATAATGTCAAATGAGCTGGTACAATCACATGCTAAGTTCAGTCTCATATAGCAGCAAAACAAAAATCTGGTGGCAGACTTTTAAAAGGACTGGAAAACCTTTAAAAAAATCAGGTTTTATGACTATGCAACATAAGACAATAGTTTAAGCTCCTATTAAAGAATGAAAAATGATTATTACAGAAGTAAGGATTTACAGTCATCACTGATTTGCACAAAGTAATGATCTAAGTTTTCGTGCACAAACTTTTGGTTTTAATCCTTTAAATTATGAGTTTTGTGTCAATAGGTAAGGTAAAAACTACAGCAGTGAGCAGTAGCCTGATTACAAACAATAACTACTCCAGTTGATGTACATGAAAAAAACTTAAAAAGTCAAGAACAAAAGTGTCAAAATTAAATAGTTCATATATAAAGCTATCAAATTAATGGAGCATCTGAAAGCTAAAGCCCTCCAGTGACTGTGTCAAATTTGTGTTAGTGTGAATGCTATTTTGGATATCTAAGGTTCAACCAAAAGAACTTTGTAGCTGCCTTAGTGAGCACATACAGGTAACAGAAATGAGAAGATTTTCAGGATATGCAATTTCATTGGATGTTATGAGACAGAGGTTATAATTTTATTGTGAAAACTTTAACTGTGATATATATTAAAAAGAAGTATCTCTTACTTTTCAGTGTGCCAATGAGACATAGGAGGGAAATTGTCTACATGCTCCATATTAATTTTCTTTTAGGCAATCTGCATTTTCATGAATGTGCCAAGACTACCTCATAAACCTGATTGCACAAAGAAATTGTTTAAGGTTGACAAAATGATAAGATGGACTATTTGTAGTACTCAATAAATGTAATGCAGCATTAGATAAATTCTGTTGCATAAATGGTAGTAGTTGGGCAATTGCAAACACTTTATCTCAAAATATTGCCTATTGTAATTGTGGAAGGATTTGAAGGTACATCAAGAAGTTCAAGGATAAGTAGAGGCCTTTATAAATAATACTATCATATCTAAGTTGTACTCTTGTACTTCTCAATATGAGAACATATTTTAAAAGTAAAATAAACACAACCGTTCCCCTTTAAATACGATAATATACAATATAATATAATATAATATAATATAATATAATATAATATAATATAATATAATATAATATAATATAATATAATATAATATAATATAATATATAATAAAACTTTCAAAATATAAACCAAGTATGTTTCCTGTAACCTGAGTTTGAAAATAAAGTGAAACCATTTGTTATGAGAGGGTGTAACTACCCCATTCCCCTCTGTATGGAAGACATGAGAAAAAAGCAAACATATACTAGAAATGTCCACTAATTAGTGTGAATAAAAACTGTAAGGCTACATGAGGACTTCTTGGAACTACACACAAACCCGTAACAGACAGGAAAGAATAAAACAGAAAAAACAAAAGGTCAAAGAAAAAAGTCCCCTCCATAAAGGGGAAGCATTTGAGAAGGTGATTTTTTTTCATTTGTACATTGCTTCAGGTGAGTCTTGCTTATATTGTTATAAGTGGAGTTGCTATTAATTAATGATTTGCATACCATTTAAAATAGCTGAATGTTAATTAATGTTTAGAAAACTCATTGTTTTAAATACACTCCTATAATGCCCTGTCCTGATCTACAATTGCTTCAGATGTTGTTGACAACCTCATTAAGAGTATGAAGACAAAGACCAGAAAGTTCCATTTCACACAGTAAACTGATGGGAATTTTGCCTAATTTTTTCCTTACTGTAACGGTGATTATTGCTATTTATTAATTATTGCTACAATCTATTTAAAGTAAGCTCAAGGCAAGAACTAAAAAGTTCAAATAAGAAACTCAAAAAATAGTGAATGGGGCTCCAGAAGAATCTCAGAAATATATTTGAGATTTCAAAAAGATAAATGAGTTCATGTCTTCCTTCTTTGCCTCCAAAATGTGGAGAGAGAAGCTATTATAGTAAAGAAATTAAATTTTGAGAGAAACTGTTTTACTGAAAGAGAACCTAATTTGAAAATATTTTGTTAGGTCTGTTGCAGAGCAGGGATTTTCAGTCATAAAACATCCAAATGTTGCTAAAGAGCATTTGAAAGAATCTGTGCTATTTTTTCCCATTGTGACCTTAAGGTAATTTATAAAAGCCGGCGCTTTATATGCTGACTGACTGAAAACAAAAACTAAAACCTTCAGATGCATCTGCTCATGGCAGAAATGGTCAGATATGAAACAGTATTTGTGAACTCAGATCTGACTTCTCTGTATGTAAACCAGATTCATCTTTCACACTTACAACTTTATAAACACAGGGGATGAAGGAGTTAGTAGCTTTGATAGATAAATTCTAAAACAGAAGAACACTTTGAATTATTTTGAATACATATTCTATATATATGATAAATCCAAACCTAAATAATACCACCAAAAAGCTCTGAGAATATTTCTAAAATTTAAACTTAAATTTATTTAAATCCTTCATAAAATAGAAAAAACTTGACAATTTTTCTTTTTCTATGACAGACTTTGATATAAAAATGCAGTCGAAATACAGAGAACTAAGTAAAACAGATCAAGCTTGCTGCATCTCAACATCCTTTAAAAAGAACTCTCACATTTAAATTTGTTCCTCTCTCTCTCTCTGCTTTGAAAGCTTATTTGTTGCAAAGATTGGGAGAAAAAAAATATTTGAACAGGAAAACTGACTGGAAAAGACATTATCAGTAATCATGTTCTGTTAGCAAATATTTCGTTTGTGCCCTAGATGCTCAAGCCATTTTACAAACATTTCCTGTTAAAACATTTTTATCAGCTGTACAGATTTACATGCCAACATGTACCAACACATGTGGTTATCACTAGCCAACAGTACACATGTATTTCGTGATTACATCAGCTTTATAGAACTATGTAAGGATAATTGTCAACTCTCCCCCATGCTGGCAATTTTGGATTATTTTTTTCTTGCTGTTCACAGTTCAGGACCCAATCCTGTAAATATGAGAAGTTTAATTTTTTTTAAAAGGTTTTAAAATTAGAAAACCAAAACCAAAACCAAACATGCCCTGTTAGCAGAACTAGGAAAATGGATATGAAATTGTTTCACTTCTAAGAGCAGACTATGATCAGCCCTGGTAAATAACCTGAGCATTAAGAAACAGGATTGTTTCTGATCCTCCTAATTAATGAAGACCCAAAACAAAAGTGAAACAAACGAAATCCAAGGTGTGCACCAGATCTGTCAAGGGCAAGACAGTCACGTGTGTGAGTCAGATCCAAAATAAGTCTTGAAAATATTAAGCATGGATGAAAACAAATTTGCACATCTATGCAGTACTCATCTGTTTCAAAGCACTTTTGGTCAAAACAATTAAAAAAAAAATATAAAGGAAAACCAGCAAATTTGAACAGATGAGTTTTCTTAGTAGGAGAACATGTCAAAGTATCAGAATCTGATTAACTGAAAATGTGCCCTTTGCAATTACCTAATGTGATATACAAATAGTTAACTACTAACTTGGTATTTTGTTAAAATACTAAAAGGGACTATAACATCTTTTGAAACTAAAACACTTTGAAAGTTAAGTCCTAGACTCTATGAAGGAAAATCTTTCTTCATACTCATTCCAGGTTAAACAGCATAGATGAGCATGGTGCACTTTAACGGAAAGATGAGTTTGAACACATACTGCAATTCATCTAAGGACTTCGGCCAGGTGTATTCCTTATCATGTGGGGGGAAAATATTAAAATGAAATAAATTCCTTGGTTTAGAACTCATGTGCTTTTAGATAATGATTTTTTTTAAGATATAGACTTACAACTCCTGTGTATTTTGCAATACCTGAATCAGTGTTACCAGGATAGTGCAAGGCAGAATTATGTAGATGCAAAAATAAAATGTCATAATTTCAGCATGTGAACCTTGCTCTGGTCAACTGTCAGATCTTTAACTTCCGGCACGGGTCATACAGTTTAGACAGTTAATATTCAAGATATTTTGGAAGTTAACTTTCTTCAGAGTTCCTCAAACTGGACATACAAAATCACAAGCAACTATTGAACAAGAGGAATTATTCAGAAGGCCATGCTGTGGGATGCTATGTTCCATTCCACCTGTGCAGGGTATTTACAGGCAATGCTAAGAACAAAGATCCTGATGTGGGCAATTTGAATACATTAAACCCACATTGACACAGCTGATTCCAATGTTGACAGCTACTCTGTGTCTCAGAAAGAGTAAAGGTCACACAGTTAGATACAGGTGTGATTTCTAGATGATCATCATACTTATTAGTTAAGTATGAAAGAGAGGACACCCACACTGACTCCTTGTTTTTGTGGGTGCAACAAAAGTGGCAAAATTAAAGCCAATGCCGACCTTATGAAGAAATATAATGGGGAGAAACATGAAACTCTTCTCCCACAACTCTGCACTCGACTGGACACAATTTATATATTACGTTGGGATAATATAAACCCTGAATTTATACAACATCTATAGCTACAGTTCAAAATGTTATTGCTAAATGCATTTCATAAAATATCCTGTTTCTGGCACACAGTATGTTGTACCTATCTGATAGGTCTAAAGTTGGCAGGCAGATGTTGCAGGTAATCCATATTATGGCCCATCTCTCTAGAGCCTGTGTGTGCAACAGCCAGCCATCTGTTTTCTGGACTCTCTGATCTCCTCATTCTTTTAAGGCCAGCCCTATGGAGAATGGTGGCAGCAGTGGCTTGTCATCCAGTGAACAAATATCACACCAGTTCCTTTACTTTTTTATACTCCCCGCATAATATTGGATGGTTTATTTTAATTGTAAGCCACCTCGTTAATTGCATTCTGTTTGTTGAGTTAAATCCATTTAACCTGGAAGTTCTCTAAAGAGACCAAATAAATTTGGATTCCATAAGTATTTAGCAGTTTTCCAATTACGGATAACATCTGACAGGGAAAAGAAAATGAAGGCAAAAAAAATTCATAAGTCATGCTTATGTCTAATCATCTTGGTAGCAAGTTTTCTTCAAGTTAGGTAGAAAAATAATTAGTATATTATTAAATGCAGTACTTAACAATAATTGTGCTAGAAATGCTTTTAGACACTTAAAATATGTCACCCATAGAACTCTATCTTGGTCAGTATACACCTGCTCTGACAATTCTAGGTTATGGGGACAGCTGTCTCAGGTAAAATCTGCCCCACCAATAAGACCCTTGCTTTGATTTATTTTTCATTTATTTATTCTACCTTACTTCTAAACTTTGGAATAGGCCATGAAAATAGAAATCTTATAAGGATTTCATCAATTATACATACTATTCTAAGATTTAAATGTGACATTTTAAAAGAGAAAAGCTGTTTGGGATTTACACAGAAACATATTCTTGCACCCAAATGATTTTTCTAATGCTTTTATGGACTTCAGTGTTTTCTTTCATCTCTTCTTAACTACAGCATGTAGAGTGGTGATTTGATCAAAATTTCTTACAACTAAATCTCTTATAAAGACAGATGAAGGCAGTGTCTTTTAGCAAGACAGAGGGAAGACAAATTGAAGATGGAAAGCAAACAGGACAGTCAACTGCTTTACTAAGAAAACCCTCTCTTTTGAGATATGCTTAAGATTTTTATGTTCTTTTTGTGGATAATCTGTACATTTACTTCCTTACTAAAAACAATTAAAACAAGAAATCTCACACGGGTTTCAAATAAACCTTGTTGCTTTATGATCTTAAATCTTAAGCAGAAAGCGATCAGACAGGAGCTTATCAATTTACTTTCAATGAAGGTAAAAAATCTATGAATATTGGACACAGAATCTTTGATTTATCCATATTCTATTCTGCATATAAAAAAGGATAAGCTTTTTCAGTACACTTAATATCACAATTCCACAGGTGTCCAGAAAGCACCATGAAGTAAATCAGTTTGTCTGCTGGCTGGGATTTAGACTGTCTTGCCAAAAGCCTGCCAGTTTAACTGAATAATTCATGATGCTTTATGATGTGGACTACTGTCCACAAAAGAGACAAACAGACTCATTTTTCTTATGTCCTGAAATTGGACTCAAAATGTGAGGTTAAGAAGAGAGGAAAATAAGGTTTTACTCCTGCATTTAAATAAGCTTCTCACCTCATGAGAAATGCACTGTATGGCTACTAGTGAAAGACCATGTCCTGTGGTATAATTACTCTGATAAAGATGTTGAAGAACTTGCAAGAATGAGAGTTTTCTGAGGGACATTTTGTTAAAACCCAGGAGGTAAACTGTAAAGAAAAATAATGATAGAAAACAGAGCAACTTTGGCCCACTATATTTGGAACTGCTATCCTACCTAATTCCTATAATGGCATGGTTATAATGGTTTTGTATTACTTGTGTTCCTAAAACCTTTCTGCAGGATATAGCAAGGATATTTCTAGGGTAACAACCTGATTCTCAGTAATTGTTATTTTTAAATTCTATAGCAATTTGTTCTAACAAATGACACTTTTTTTTTCCCTTTTTTTTTTTTTTTTTTTTCCTCAGGCCTCTGTAACCTTTTACACGGACTACATTCAACATGACATTCTTTTTAGAAGAGAATGTTAGTATAATGTCAGCATCATCAATGTTTTCATCTCTGAAGTGTTCCCATCAGAGCTGTGGGGTGACTGGTATAATCTCATTACTAACAAATAATTTCAAAGATGTCTATAGCCCTAATCCACTGAAATCACAGCAAATTTCACTGAATTAAATGACCAAAAATTCAAATATGGAATTGCATGTAGGTGGAAAAGCAAGATGAGAAGTAACATTTCTATTTCTAAATATCTTATTTATTATACTTATTACTTTTAAAAAATAGCTTACTTACTACATACGATATATTTGTATGTAATTCAATGTCTCTGAACTTTAATGACTTATCTATATATGCACATAGGATGTTTTCCTCAGATCTATAGGCTATTTAGTAGGGAAATAAAAAATAATAATCACAAAAACTGAAAAATATGTTTCTTATATACTCTCAAAATAAAAATATTCATATTATTCCTTTCATTTTCTGAACTCCGGGGTTCAGTTTTAAAAGCAAAAGAAGATTTTTCACTTAGCTATGTGATAATCAGAGTTTAAAAATCTGTTTTCATGCTTCTGCATTACAAATACTTTAAGGTGTATTAACAGAAAAAGAAAGAAAATATCTTAAAATGCTCTAACTAGATTACCCCAGACTTTTACTTTCCCTTTCCTCATAATCTAAAATGATATAGAACAGAAAAAAGCTTATTCAGAATGTAACTAGAAGTTTTTAATACAACATTAGTTTTTAGCACTATTCAGACTGGTGGAAGTTAGTTTTTTCATTCAGGTAAAAAGCAACAGGATAAGAGGAAATGTTCTCAAGTTGCACCAGAGCATATGTAGATTGGATATTAGATAAAGTTTCTTCACCAAAAGGTTTGCCAGGCATTGAAAGAGGCTGCCCAGGGAAATGGTTGAGTTGCCATCCCTGGAGGTATTTAAAAGACATAGATGGAAGAAGTTAGAAGATAGAAAAGACATAGTTAAGGAAGTGCTTTAGTGGTGAATTTGGTAGTGTTAAATTAATGGTGGTACTCAATGATCTTATAGGTCTTTTCCAACCTAAATGATTCCATGATTCTATCACTGATCCTCTCAATTTGGTGGCATCTGCAAACTTGACTGTGCGCCATAGGCTCCTCCAGATAATTAATAAAGGTGTTAACAAGACTGCCCACAGACATCTGCATTTTGTGACCACACCTGGTACTCTGGTTCCTGCTGCCTGTTTACCAGATCGCATGTGTTTCTGTACATATACCTGAGGCAGGTATCCATTTGCTATTTTTTGTCATTTCTGAGGTCCCTCTTCTTCACATAACTCAGAAACATTTGCTTTCTACGCTCAATCACCACTTCCTCACTTGTCTCCCAGATTCCTGGTTTGGAAGAATCTTGTCACCATGTTGACCAGACTGTTGACAAGGATGTTGACAAGGAGGTTGACTGTTGACAAGGATGCTCTTGCCCCACTTTCTCAGGTGGATCCTGTCTCTACACCAGAGTCCTCAGTGCTCAGAGTGAATCTCATGGCCATAAAAGCCAAATCCCTGCTGTTGACACAAGCTGTTGAACTAGGTGTTATCCAGGAAGATTCACCTGCCCCCACCTAAATTTTTCCCTTTTACCAGCAGGATTGAAGAGAGAACATCTGGAGCCCTAGGTCATTCAGTCCTAGAGCTCTGTAGTGCTTCTCGGTGTGCTACAGCCCCTCCCTGGCAGGGAAATTTAGCCAATTAAATTTAGAAAGCTTCCATTTCTATTTTCACATAGCAGATACCGCAGAAAAGCTTTTAATAGGAAGTGATTTCTGAGACTTTCATTAGCAAGCGGATTTACTATGTGAATTTTTTGCCTTGTCTTGTCCGTTTTTTTTTCTAGCTTTACTTCTTTGAAATTACTCAAGCTGATCATAAATTATTAGGCTGTTCAGGAAATACTGTTTCGACATACAGAAATTCATAAAACAAAAAGCTGATTAAGGTTTAGCCTGGTTCAGCCTGATTTGCTGAAGCTTACAATACTTAAATGCATACTTTCACCTCAGTCTGAGTTTATCACCCAGCTATGAGGATATTACAATTATTTAATCCAATACTGAATTTCTGTCCGCATCATGGAATGTGATTCCATGGAGAACATATTAATACAATTATGCAAAGGGGCTATTTCATTCCTTTTTGGAAGTATAAAATTCAAGCTAAATTAAAGTAATAAAACCTGTCTCTTTGCAACTTGTCTGTAATAATCTGGTTAAGAAACCTGTGGTGTTATGGTATATGTAGTTGCTTCACTGGACAATATGTGAAAAAAACATAATAATATTGAGATATATTTTAAAAAACTCATTTGTTTTCTCATAAGCACAGTGAATGAAAATTACCTTACACTTACAGTACATTGGACATGGAAGGAAATATTTTTTGATTCTTATAACAGCAATTCCTACTTTAACTGAATTTTGCATCTGATGATGCCTCTGAATAGCCATTATATTATCAGTAACATATTATGTTAGAAAATTGTTCAGATATTTTAGTTTTCAATCACAAAATGCAGATGTTAGGCATAAGCATTACACTAAATAGAATCAATATTAAAATGAGTAAAGATAGCACTGCACAAGTCCAATGAAATGGCTGTTTTCTCCTGCAATCTATAGTAATCCTACTCTCATTTAGAAGCACCGCAATTTTACATTCATCCCTTGTAGCTAATGCCACCAGTGGTGTGTAAAAATAATAACATTACTGTAGACTTCTGAAATATATGGTTTAAATAGGATTCTGCCATTCTTTTTATTCTTCCCAAATTCTGTTCTGTTTATGGGGCACCTCTAGCAAAGGTCAGATGAGATGTGTTTGATTAAAGGGTTTCAGCTGCCTTGCTGCCTTTGCTGGTGTTATGGCCTGCAGCAGAAGGAGCAGCAGGGTGCACCCTACTGTGCTCAAGGAGGGTGAGAGGAGAGTTGTGTGCTGGTCTGGACAGTGCCAGGTGGGGCAGCAGCATCTTGTAGCAGGGGACCTTCCTGCCTTTACTGCAACTTCACTTGCCCCTTCCCCAAACTCCCTTGATTTATTCTTGACCCAAGAAACATGTCTGAAAATCAGTGAAGTCTCAGAGTGCCATTTCAATCTACCCAATGACTCAGCTGACTAACAGAACTCTTCCTATGCCACCGAACAAAATACAGTATTAAATCTGAGATATTTTTCATCACTCATGACTAGCTGTGACAATAAAAAATCCTTGCCCCTGCTGCCATTTGTTTTCTAGCATACACTAAGTGTTGATACTCCATATAGGCATTAAGGACCTGAAAGAGCACGGCAGGACATGAAACACACCTACTATTTTTGGGGAACAAACCCAAATAGTGCAGGCAGAGCACATGCTATGGCAATGTTGAGCACCAGTGCTGCATACATTACTAACTGCAAGTAGGTGTTCTTGTTCTTCTACACTGACACTGAGATTTGCTAGACATAGTTTATATTCCGTCACTACTGTTTAAGTAACTCTTTAGAGAAATGAAAACGGAATATGTGACTCCTGCCAAGTGTTTTGAGTTGCTGTTCATTCCACCTTCTGCTCCGGAAGTGAGGTATCTGCTGCTGTCAATTTTTTTTTTTTCCAGCATTGTAACACCAGTACTGGTAACCCCAGCAGAACAATGTTATCTACAAGACACCCACATTTATCTCAGCTACTGTCATCTCCACTGTTGTAAGTAATTAACAGCAAAAGAAATTATTATGTCCTGTACTCTCATGTCCTATAAACTGTCAAATCCTAAAATCTTGAACACTAAAACATAATGTGGCAGCATGAGTAAAGGCTGTAAGTGCTGCAAATGTGCAGATATAATTTGTACGTGAAGGATTCAAGCACGAAGTTGGCAAATATAGCTACTGTACCCACAGAAACAAATATTAGATGTGATTGTCCTCTATTAGGGTGTTAAGCTTAGTTGTCTCCAGTTACACTCCAGTATGCACTGTGGAGCAAATAATAATTACTTTGTTACCAAAACAATCACAAATGTTAAATCTGTAAAAGAGAGAAAAAATATGAAAAACATTAAAGTAAATGTAGCTTTTAAAATTAAGCTAGTATTTAAAAAAAAAATTTAAAAATTATCCACTAAGAGCTCTCGTTCATTTTGACTGATTAATTCTCATAACTCACTAAGAGATTGTTATGATCTCACAAACAATCAAACATGGTAATGGGAGCACAGTAATCAATATTATTGGCAAATCACAATCTCAGACAGTTACTCTGAGTTGGGATTCAAGGGAAAATGGTAACATTCCTGCAGCTGACAGCCATGCAGATCTTAACATTTTTCAAAGAACACACCATTCATCTTCATATAAAAAAATTACAGCTGCCTCTTCAGTCAGGAAAGTCCTACAAACTGAGCAAAACTTAGAGAAGCATCAAATCTTTAAATGCTATATTTTTGCATTATTTAGAATTCCTAATAGCATTTTAGCCTAGTTTATAATAAAACGGACATAAGTGATCTTGTAGAATACAGTTAGCAGTAACCAATCTGATATTTGAACCTCAGCCCAAAAAATTTCAGGAATTACTTTTAAAATTGGTGACCAGAAAATAAGTCCCCATTATTTCTACATATGTGTTAGATTTCACAGGTTTAAGAAAAGATTTATGTATCCTACTGCACAGGAAATGGGATTTGCATATAAGAGATCTCTTAATTACATACATCTCTAGAAAGGAAGCTTTGCTGGAGTGTAGGACCTCTCTTGCCTTTGAAATTTTTGGTGATAAAGTTACAGTCCATAAGGAAAGCTTATCATATACTTAGGGAGACGCTGCACAGTAATTTCATAATTCATTATTTTCAAAGATCAAAGATTATTATCTTATAGTAAAAGACTCATATTTCCAAGCCAGCATACCAGCTGTAAGTCTTTTTGAAGTGACAGAACTGATAGAAGCATTACTGAAAACAATGTTTTAATTTAATGAATTAATGTCATGAGCTTCCTCGGACAAAGGTTTCCTGTAACAAAAATTATGGCAGAACTGGACTTCTACTGATGAAGACATTTGTTATCCAATCTTCTGATTCTCATAAAGTTACAAGATCTTTTAAGGAAATTAAACTAGTGAAATCTTTAAAATCTATTTATGAATTTTCAAATATAGTGTGAAGACAGGACTTCAGTTTTCTTCTCTGAACTGTAAGTATATTTTAAATAAAGATTCTCCCTGCTTCACTACAAAACTTAAAAGTATTGATCTAGTTTGAGGACATTTTCCAGGCCATAAATTATGTGAAAAATAAAGAACTAATTGGGAGGAAACTCTGCTGTACCACTGCCTGAAGTGTTGACTGTCGATCTTCAGGTGAGATTGTACCAAAGGCAGACAAGAATGTGTCGTGAAAACATAATGCATTACAACATAGAAGAAACTGCAGTGTTTTTGGTCATAATCTAGAGAACTGCAAGGTAGTTCTGACTGACCTCCAATGATAGACACACAGGAGTTCACACTGTGGTCGATGGGATTATCTGAACACTCAGAGGAGACCATGCCGGACACGGGTCTTGTCTCAGGCATGCCACCAACTCCCTGAAGGAGAATAACTACCCAGAGGACTTGTATGTAGCAAAGTTGGTCTCTGGAAAATTTACATAAAGTCTAGTTGCAGAATAAGAAGTACTAAAAGTTATTACACTATGAAATACGGAAGGAAAACTTGAAAAATAACTTCAGTACCAGTCCTTTTGGTCATGCCTTTAAATCCATATGTTTTGCAGTTCACAGAAACAAAATACTGGTGAAAACCTTATACTTTTAGCCCTAATACATCATTAGTCCATTTCTTATTTGCATACTCACTGAGTTCATATGCATCTGAGGAATGCTAACACAAATACTCTAGAAAGAACAAGCTTGGTGTGTATATGTGACTTAGCGCATGCTTTTTGAACACCATCATTTATCTACTGCCTTTTGTAAAAGTTACTTTCTCCACCTTTACTGCTTTTCTTCTACCTCCCTCAACAGACATTCATCATCTATTCATACTCTTGTAAAGAAGACCTGGAAATACCACTAGTCACTTAAAAAGACAGAAGAAATACATCCACTAAAGAAAAATTTATTTGAAATCTAGACTAATGTTCAGGCAGAAACTTAACTGTATCCTGTACAAAGCATCCTCACTGTTGGAAAAAGGGGACTGCGAAGGGATTTCTACCAGGACACAATAGCTGGAAGAGAATTCTTAGGACTAATATTTCTTATCTGCTATAAAACGTAAGGTATTCTAGTAATGCCTTAAGAGACTCATATTTTCTAACTTCATATGCAAAATTAAGATAAGCTTATAGGGGTATGTGATTATGTTACTTTGTTAATATGGATAGCAAACGTAAAGCTAACTGTTGAGAAATTAATTCCCTTGGAAATACTTCATAGATCTACTTCTGTAAATTTCTTTCAAGCATAGCTTAAATGGAACCAAAAGAAAGTATTTGCATGTGCTGATTGACATAGGGATGGTCCTGGAGGAGTTTGTACTTGAGCATACAAATGTGAAATAAAATCAAATTAGCATGCTAAGGAAATTAACACTAATATAAATACATTCCTGAATAGTCCCAGATAGCTAATCCCTGGGAAGAATAACTTAAATTCTGTTTTTATTTATGAAAATGGATTCTAATAGAGTTCCACTTGCTAAAAATGTTCAGAGCCTCAGGCTATGCCTAAAGGCAGAGACACTACATGTGCTGCAAATCCCAACTATTTCAAGTATTTCTTCTTAAAGCTACCCTAAATGTGGCAAAATTTTAATACCATATAATGAGCTTGACATTCAATTCCATTAACTGCATACATATGAACTAATTTCCTGTTTGAATTATTTGATAGATCTAATTAAATTACAATTTAAAATACTATTAATCTTTGTTAATCAGCAGCAGTGAATGAAGATACCTCAAAGGTAATAGGTTTTATACTCTTTCAAATCTTCAAACAAAACTAAACTAAGTTGTTCCAGCACTAATTCAGTAATGAACATGAAAGCATTCAGCACCTAAGCATCTGGAAAAGGAGTACAAAAATCCAATAAGAATGAAGAATTAAACACCTATACATCTATAAAACTTGCATTTTACTCTAATAAAATTAAAAGAATATTCTTCTACAATACAGATACGGAAAAAGTATAATGTAGATTGAAATAATACAAAAAATAGTTAACAATAAACCAAAAAACATTTTAGGATGCCAAGAAAGGACAATTTTTTAAGAATATGAATTCCCAAACTTAATCTTTCTTCTATCTCTTAGCCCAGAATATATTTTAATGCCTGACTAATCCAAAAACTTTGCTTATTTTCTATACAGATGATGTCCAGAGAGTTGCTTTAACATGTCACACACAGAACCCAAAGAAAGTAAGCTGACAAAATAACTATTCTCTTCAGCATGTATCACACTTGACAACATGCCATATTAGAGATATGAGGTCAGAAGTCTTTTTGGTTAGAAGCTCAGATTTACAGTCAATTATTTTACAAAGGCATTTAATAGATTGTGAGATTATTTATAGTTTTGTTGATGGTGAAATATCCTACTGTTTTAGTGTATTTTGACTTAAGAGAAAAGAAACAATCTTGACTCCTAAGCATTTGAACTAAGACTCATGTTGCAAATAAATTGCCAGGCATAGTATTTTTATTAAGGGTAAAGGATTCTTGTAAATAGGCAGTGAACATTTTTTGTGTGAATTTGCATGAACTAATACTAGATGGAAAAGGAAGCCTCAACTACATTTCCAAGCACTCAGTAGTCATAACAAGTTTTCAGCCTGCAATAAATTAAAGCTTTCATTACAGAAAAAAATTACAAGGGAAAAAAAAAATTATAATGTAGAAAGCAATCAGGTTAAGTGCAGGTCAGCAAAGTCAACTGATTATTCTAAAATAAAAAGAAATTTTCCCAAAGCAATAGACTACTGACATCAGACTGGAAAAAAGACCCAATATACTGGCAACAATTCCCAACCCAACAGAAATTTCCTTTTTCAAACAACAGGGGGTGATGTTATTTCTTTATATTACATGAATTAACTTATCACAGGCATGTTCTCTCTGCTTTTTGCATCCCTACAAAGGGACATGGAGATCAGAAAGAGTAAATTTTAAAAAAAGCCAAGGACAACCTGAACTTCAATAGTCTTTCTTACGTGGAGAAAACTGCAAAACTGTAAAACTTGTTTAGTGTTAAGATTGATAATAAACAACACAAAATACAGATGAACAGGAATCAGAATGTCCAAACGTAAGAAATGTGATGCTGCAGCTTTTACTGAGTGGGAACTGTGAGGTGTATATGCTGATGTCAATACATTATTCTGAGTAGTAGAAAGAAAATTGTGAAAGCTGCAAAAAGATCTTATACTGCTGTGAAATCAGATGATAAATTGGCAGCTGAAATCCAATGTCAATAAAAATAAAGTAATGCACACGGGAAAAAATAGCTCTAGCTATAGTTATAATGGAATGTAGTCTAAATTAGCTATTATCATCTTGGAGCGATCTCTGGAAATCAAACCAGAAGTGTTTCAAAGAAAACATCAAGCCAGCACTCAGTAACTGTCAGAATTGGAAGCAGAATGATACAAGTTACTAAGAAAAGATGAGAGAACAAAACAAGGAAAAAAAAAAAAAGCCCACCATTGCAAAGCTGCATAAGCCACAGTACCTACCTAGGCAGCTATGAAACTGAAAAGATGCAGTTGAAATAGAAGTATTCAGAGAAAGGAACAAATAAGGTCAAATTACTGGAACACCTGATGAGGACATGCATATATCTGTGCGCATACATAATTATGAGCACCACAGGAAAAGTGAGCCATTGCTTACAATAACACACAATAAAAGAGCTAAGGAATTCATACAAAATTTACTGACACAACAAACTTTAAAGATTTTGAAGACACAACAACTTTTGAAGAGACTGAAGAGACAACAATTGGCTAAAGGCCCAGTGGAGGACGGCACATGCAGCGTCTTTACCAGTAAGTTAAATTCTTACTGCCCCCTTTAACTTCGTTCTGTCCAGCACAACAGGATAATGGACTATGGAGAGCTGCCATCTTCAAACTTTGCCTTGTAAGCCAACATAATATGACCATTACGGGACACCTTTCAATCGTCACCAATAAGACTTTTGTGAATTTAGCTGTAAACTCCTGACAAGATCATTAGTCAATGTTATGACAGGGGCAGAAGGATGAAGAATAACGCATTTTGGCATTTGATTAACTATTCTGGAGTTATCAGCAAGCAAAATCTTACTCTGAAGCAGATGTGAGATGTTACTCCTCTCTCACTATGGAAAAACTGCAAATAATTTTCTATTAAATTACCTGTCTCTCCATACAAGATATATAACAACTTCTATTTTTCCCATCCTGACACTGAGCATACTTCAGTCTTCTCCTCTCTAAACACTCCATCCACTCACCGTCTTTCATGAAGCTCAGGAGATATGCATGTTTTTTAAACAAAAATAAAAATACATATATATAAAGCATACACAGGATAAAAATGGATCAAGAAAATGTATGTCTATGAAAACATTTATACTGTCCTTGTCCTACGACACAAGCAATGAGGAACAGATTTATTAATAATTTAATTCCCATTATATTTAGAAATATGATTAACTACTTTGTAACAAAAGAAGAAAGGCACTCCGGTCTGAACCGTCTACCCAAGAGAAATGGGAGAGAAAAGTAGCTGAAGAAACCTCTGCACAGCAATTACTTGCAGGAGAAAAGGTTTCCTCACCAAAATGTTGAAGATTCTTTATCACTGAACACAAGATGAAAAGAAATGCAATTAAAAGTCCTACACTAATCTGGATGTCAAGGAACTCTGTATAGCAGGCATATTTATCTTGTGTTTTAAATGATGGGTGGTATTTCAAGTTCTTTTCAAAAGAGGACAAATAATCGATGAATATCTGTTAATGGGTTTGCGAGAAAAGTGCTGAAGATTGAGGAAGTGACTTCTACAAAAAATGGTGAGAAATGATGAAACTGGAGCTGTGGCAACATGACTAACTCAACTAGTTCACTAATGTCTTCCTTTAGGAGATTAATGAATCCATCTGATTAAACCATTCATTATTGGCAAAAAACAAACACTATTTTTCTTATACTAAAAAATTAAAAAGCAGCTCAGGGGAAGGCAAAAGTAAGGATATATTCAGAGATATATAGCAATATTAACTTCTCTTGTTTCACCTTCCTGGTTCAGGTTCTATCATCCCTCACAAATATGAGAACAAAATGGGCTTCTGTTTCTATCTTCAGGTGAATCTATACCTGTTCTTTTTACTTCAGCTAAATTCAGAGCTAATTACAGCTTTTACTCACTTGGAAAGGCATGCTATTACCACTGCAATTATTCAGTTCCTGTATATTGCCTTTTGATTCACCTCATTAGCCAACCTCTAATTTTACTTAACCAGGCCACAGTGTTTAGCTTCTTGTCCTTGACTCCACCCTCTCCTCATCCTCTATGTCCCTCTATTTCTTCTTTCTTCTACATTCCTGCTTCTTTTTATAAAAGTCCAGTAGTCCAGCATCCAGTAACACGACTAAAATAACAAAACAATAAGAAAAAAAATCCCAACCAGCCAACCAAAACAAAACAAAAAAATGCCATAAAATCCAAAAAGTAAACATCATGAAATAAACCACAGTCTAGGATAATATCCTAAAACTAACATAGGTGCGTATATAAACAGCAAAAGAAAATATTTTTGGATGCTCAAAAAGGTTGTTAAAATGCTGACAGGACTTCCTCTACTCTGTGTTGACTTGCTCTGTCCCTTTACTCTTCCTTCTCTCACACATGCTTGTCTGCATACCCACGCTTCTCAGGGGCTTTTCTGTGGTTTTATCCCTTCACACCTTTTCCTTTCAGAATCTCTTTCCATCATAAATTTTTGTCATCTGGCTCTATCAGCTCTCAGCACAACTTAATTCCTCTACAGTCTACAGAAATTAACAAAATGGAACAAGCATGGAACAAGATTATTTGGTCTCATATTTTTTCTAGTAAGTTTTGGCCCTTTTCCCATCTTACTTCGATTTAATTTTTCAGAAAGCGGATTAACTATTATTTTGAGTTTCTACAGGGTTCAGAATAATAAAGGACAACGATTGTCTTTGCACACTACCATGGCAGCCATGAGAAACAATAACAGGAATCTTGCCAATCAGCTTTTGCAGATGTATCAATTTTTTTTTCTAATCTTACTTATTTTGACTCACCTAAGAAATCAAAGCCTTTGACCTGAGCCTGGTCTCATTTTGCTATACAGGATGTGATATACTTTTGGTGATGAAGGAACACAACAATGATAAACTAAATTATGAACACATCATTATTCTTCCTAAAATGCCTTTATGAAAACCAATGTAAATAGGCTATTGAACAATCTCACAGACCAATTTTTTTTTCCCCAGTGAGGGTATGGAAAGTGCTATTTTCTTTTTATGTTGATGAATCCAGCCACAACAGTCCATTTTCAGAAAAGATCTTTATTCACGGTTACATCTGCAACTCTGCTATTAGATGTCTACCAGAAAATGGTAACTATGAAATCTATACCTGAAAAAGATATCAGTACTGCTCTACTGAAATCAATGATTAAATACTTAGGTAGATAAAGAATCCTTATAAAATATATAAAAAACCCCACAAAAATTTGGTATCAGTAGCTACTGATAATCCTACAGAAAACAGGAAAGGCCTTCAGAGGTAGTTATGCCTTATTTTTCTCCAAATGTCTATGACTGTTTTTAATGCAACTCTTATAAGCTACTGGTTATCTCTCCTTACTCAGCTGCTGTGCCTCTGCAGCATAATGAAATTCTGGTATGATGATAGTACATCCTATTAATGAAAGTATTATGGACACAGATGGCTATCAAGGCTGCAGATTGCTGAACACCAAGACTGTAGCTGATTTTCTAGCTGATATCATACAGTATTTAGAGTCAACAAATCTGGGACACAACTTTGTAGAAAGCACACTAGTATTCAGTGGAAGTTTTTTCTGTTCAAATCAGGGCATGCAAGGAATAGAAAAAAGAGAGGGATAATAAAAGGAGAGGCAAAGGAGTGCCTAACCCATTTCCATTCTAATAATAATTTATTTTTTTTTTAATTGGCAAAATCTTTTTTAAAACCATCCAAGTGGATTCAGCTATACATCATAAGGTTACAATTTAGGAAGGGAAAAAATAAATGTCTCAATCCTAATTAAAAAAAGTCGTCTAATAACAATGCACTTTTTTACATATTTGAGCATTCTTACTAACATTCTCATAAATATTAATGTTTTCTTAAACCTCACATTTTCTTAAACCTCACTTTCACAGGTTTCACAAGCAATTTATACTGCTTTAATTTCAATCCTTACCTCTTCATTTTTCTTTATGCTTATCATGTCTATATATATATGTACTCTATATGTGTTTTCATAACTGATATCCTGTGCATATTGTACTATCATACACAACTTTTCTGTAATTTTTCATTTACATTAAAATACCCCATTCAACTGTTTTTCAGTACAGAAAATCTTGACATTTTATGTTATGGGAAAATAAAAAGCAACACGTTCTACATGGAAAATACTACATGTAGGCACAGTACTCTTAGTAATTGAAAACTTGAATCTTAAATATTGTGCAAATTAACATTTAAGTGAAGTTCCATAATTAGGTTAAATATTGAAGCTAGCAGGAGCACTCTAACAGGATGTCACACCTCTAAATCTGATCATATTATGATACACATTCAAAGATCAAAAGCCCAGGAATGCTATTTTTCTTTATTTTAATAGGTAAACTCAATGAAAAAAAAAAAAACCCACAAAAACAACCAAACCAAACCAACCTGTTGCATTCATTCACAGGCTGTGGTGTTAATGAGTGATGCAGAGACCCCAGGCAGGTGCAAAGGAGAGTCGTTTATTGCAAAAAACCCGGTGGTTTTAAGCCGTTAGTTGGTTATGAGTTTACATAGTTTTAAGGCACAGCAAGCCCAAATCAACCAACCATCAAACACCACGAGGTGGACACGCGCATGTCACGCAGCAGTTTCTCAGGTTCTCACGCAGCAGTCTCTCAGGTTCTCATGTCCCTCTATTCTAGCTGAATCATTCTCCCATAGATCCTTTCTGCTTAGCCTAAGTAACAGAGCAGAGCCATGTTACAAGGGCTTTTCCTTTACAAAGCCTTACCTATTGGTAGCACCAACCAACCAACCAACCAACCAAACAAACAAAAAAACCCCACAAACAAAAACACCCCCCAACATTTTATGTTGAGTCCACAAAAAAAAATTTTAAAAAATCAGAGTACAGAAAAAATCCAAATAACTGAGAAGCAGTTATTTTTCATACAAAATATTCTTCTTCTAATAAAAAATTCTCTATTCCAAAAATTTCATTCTCTATTCCAAATAAAAGCCTGCAGTAGATTATTAGTAGATTACAGTACAAAGTACACTATTTAAAGCAATTGTTATATAAAAACTTAGAAAAAAGGGAACCATTAACACAAAGAACTTCAGAATTCAAATTATTCTTACATGAATCTGAACATCTTCTTCAAATTTCTTTCTTACGGGAAGCTTGTCACTGCACTGATCCCATTATTTTTTTTATTATATCTAACTATCCAAAAAAGTACTGATCCGGTAAATTCAAATTCAAGGAAACAGGTTCATTAGCTTCAATAGCATTCTTAATTTGACTAAGAGGTTAAAGTATGTGAACCTTACATTATAAGAATTTCAAGATAAGAATCATGTCTCTCTGTCTGGGTAGGCTTTTTTATTAATTCTATAATAGGATCTAGACTCATGCTCATGATCCTGATATAGTCATCAACATCTGAAAGAGAAGCAAAAACTACTTCAAATACAGAAACCTTTCCATAATCTTTGTTTTGCACACTGAACACAATGTCATTTTAGAATTTCTTACACAAAGAACTGGCACCACTTAATTCATAATAAATTAGTTTAGCCATTGTAATAGATGGATGGCCTCTTACACTGGTTTAAACCTGACTTGAGTCCTCTGGCTTGTCCCGGAAACTACTCCCAGGAGTGCAATTAACAGCTTAGGACAATTACAATTGCTAGGTTACTTTGTACAGCAGTGAGGCTTTTTTACTTGCAAAGACATCCTTGACCAGGAAACTAATTTTGGAGCAGAAGCACTAAATGTTGGGGAAGAGTTTTGTGTTTCAGTCTTTCAGCTCCTAATTTATTCACTCCAATGTCACATCATAATAGAAATATAAAGGGATTTTATATTTACTATATATTCATACATGAAATATAAAAGAATATATGTATATAAAACGGTAAGACAGAGATAAATATGAAAAACACCATACAATTACCAGAAAATAAAATCTCATGCTATGCACAGTACCTACAGAACTGAAGGCAGCATGATACTCAGCATATATATTTTGTATCCAGCTACATTAACCAAAGGGTTCTAAACGGTGCAAAAAGGTTCAAAATTAGCTTTAATCCAGGTTACCTTAATGAACAGGAGGCAGGTAAAGCTCTGTGGAAAGCAGGACATGCCCTGCTCCACATGGCATCCCTGGAGCATGTCCAGCCCAGAATGACTGTCAGCCACTGGCACACTGGAGGTCCCACCTGGAGGGGAGTGCCCCAGGGCACCAAAGCAGGTAAAAGCAGTTGCACAAAGACACATGTGAGCATGGCCCAGCACTGGGATTTTATAGTAGCTATAATTTCACTGGAATTCAAGTGGTGATTTCTTTCTCTGTCACTCCCACCCGGCTCTCTCTTCTAATTTCCTCCTCTCAAAATCTGAGTAACTTAAAGTCGCATAGGTCAGAGTTTGCTAAGTCAGTGCCATGTGAAATGATTTATTTAGATTGAAAATTTGCTTTAAAATTTGTGAAGTATCCTTATTTTCTAAAGTTTGACAGTAAAAGTTTGTTGTTTAACCTCCTGAGAATGTCATGTTTCTCCTGTGCCCCTGCCTCAGGGTATAAAAAAACCTAAGACCTTTTAGGAAACTCATCGAGCAAGTCTGGGGCTTTACACCAACAAATGCAGATAATGCAGTTCCTATCACTGGTAAAGGAAGACAACACTAACTCAGCACTTTTTAGTGTAGGATGGTGAAATCACAAAAATTAAACTGTGATGTGAATTCAAATGAACAGAGGTCAGGCACTTAAAATATTCATACAGACCAAGACTTCCACTTCTGACGTGTGACAAATGCAAAATTGCAAAACCCAGTTCATTTGCATAAAGAGTCTAAGAATTGCTTGTCAGGAAATATGGTACTAAAAACGCAGCAGTATTTTCTAAGTGAAGACCTACCCAGCTATCTTAAACCCAAATGTCCTCCTGCCCCTAGACTGTGAGGCAGATTTTCTGCCTGCTGCCCACCACTTCAACAAGGACTTCTAACATACAGATTAAAGTTACTAACCACGTTGCCTGCAGTTGAAAATAAAAATTGAGATGGAATTTATACCAAAATACAGATTACAAGAGACAGACATCTGTAGGAGTTTCTGAACTTCTCTGAGACGAAATGCACAGAGAAAAACCTCGATATTATTAGCTAAAACATGATACATTTCTGATCCGGTGTCACAGACAGATCACAATAAAAATGGGTTCCAGCCACTTTGTGGATGGCATGATTAGTCTTCTAAAGGAAGATTAAGGAAGATTAAACTCCAGCTGGGAACAAATTGCTGATGCTCTTGAGGCAGGCAACAGGCCTTTCTAGAGGGATCCTATCAGGTATTGCCCCACACATAGTAAAACAGAATCTGGTTTATTTTGGGCAGAGCTATGCTGGGACCTACACTCAGTGCTGCAGCCTTCCTTTCCATGTTCCATAGCTGACATTTCCCTTGGCTTTATAGTTGTATATAATGATTATACTTCCAAAACTTACATCAAAATTCTGACTTAAGGCTGTTAAAGCAAGAACGTCAATACTGAGTCTAGGCTAACTACTTACTTTTAAAAAGCTGCTCAGAATTCGTCAATATTCTTAGCAAACCCTCAATGTTTTATGCTTAACAAAATTAAAAATTTGGTAATGCATGCAAAGCTGAAGCCTGAAATTTAAAATATGCTTCCTGCTTTGTGCAGAAGATATCTATCCTACCAAAGAAAGCCTCTTCTTAAATTATTTTAATCTGCATTGTATATACTCCAGGCAGTAAGCTTTAAAAATATATTTTAAAAAACAAGATTATTATTCTCAAGGTCAGGAGGACTGAGTCTTTCAATTTTGTAGACTGTTGTATGATATAATTGGAGAGAAAACAGGTGGTTATTTCCATTGGCTGTTGTTATTGTAATGCTGCTGATAGTCAGTGCATCAAAACATCCTACTACAACTGAAAAAACCCTAATTCATAGACCTTTCCTTCTTCTTGAAATTTGAAATTTCAAATCAGTTCTATTCTTTACCTGAACTATTAAAAAAAAAAATCTATCCTAAATAAGAATTTATTTCTCCTTTGTGATGCACAGTCTAGAGTAATCCATCTTCCTTCATATTCAAGTGGGGCTGAACCTTGCCCTCTCAAAAGGGATGAGTATGGGTGGAGGTTCTCTGTGTATGCCCTTCTAGGAAGGATGCTAGAGGAACCGCAAAAACACTCAAAAGACATACTTTGAAACAAGTGGATGGAAATTCCACTTTTCCACTTCCACATCATCTGAGAGTACAAAGAACCTTGGAGAGCTTTCCACCTTATCCTACTCCCCAGGATCTGGATAATTAACAAAAAGAAGCAACTACGTATCTCTATGTCCTTGTATCCTGTACAACCAATGACTCAGTTTCTCATTAGACTGCAAGAGCTTTTAGTACAGGACTGTGTGAAACTGGCATGTAAAGTGCCTTGCAAGCTTATGATACTGTAAAAGTAACACAGCAGCAAAATATAAGAAAAAACAAGTTATAGAAATAAAAAATAAAGACATATTAAAGTTTATTTATGATATGAAAATGCCAGGTTTTATGGCACAAGTATTTTTTTCTTCCTGCAATATGACATCATCCCATAACTGCAGAAGAAGCACAACTCCTTTGTACCGCCATAAATAGGTGGCTTTTTAAGGTTCTGTCTTCAGAAAAGATATTTTCCCTGAATCAGCACAGTGCAGACTATTCTGAAAGAGACATACAAAAATGGCTAGCACTAACTACTCTGTTTCAGGTGTTGGGTATAGTAGTGCTATTAATGTTGTCACTAATTTAGTAATCAATATTAACGTTTTCTAGGACTGTTCTGACACATCATCCATCATCACAGATATTAAACCAATGGTAAGTTAAAAATAAAGTGGTGCATCTCTTTAAAATGCCATTTCTAACAATGTTATAGTCTTTCTTCATTCACTTTTATGAAACACATTTTTTTTTGTTTATTGTTCTCTGGGCTTAATGGGATTACCAGTGGGGGGAAATATTCTTTGACCATGCTGCTTTCACATAGTGCCCAAAATGCCATTTAACTATAGCTATATCTCACCCATTGATGGCAGGAGTATTTTCAAAGGCTCATCTCTCTACATTCTCTTACACTCAGTGAAGACAAACATGTTGCCCTGACAGAAGACCACCTTCACACATGAATAGTTTTGAAAGTTTCTCTTTTCCCACTCTTCTGGGGATAACTGGAAGGTAGGATGACAACCAGAGGGGGTAATATAAACATGTTACATTTTTTCTTTAAACTGCCTCTAATCAGTGAAGACAGTGGCTTTTCCAGAAGGCAATCTGAGCGGCTGATGGCCTGAAATGTTTACACACATTACATTCAAGCAGAAAACCTATCTGGTAGTCATCCTATGTTCTCTTTAATGCCATAAAAGAAAAAGAGACAAGCTTTCAGAAGTGATTCCAATATTGACACTAAGTGATCTCTGACATTCCCATTTCATCCCTGTCTGGAGAGCGAGATGCAGAGGGAGCTTACAGTGACCAAACTCCTGAATTTAGGAATGTCATGTTGACCTATTGCCTGAAGTTAGGTAATGAATCAGACTGCAATCACACTCCTGTGGTTGTTGATAGTGCCCTGCCGCAAGATATCAAGCACAGAAAACTCTACCCAGTGATTCAGCGCATGCTTATGCTAATGTATAATATGTTCCCTAGTTATTTTGTCCAGTTCAATTTAAAATGTCTGTAGTAATTAGCCTTCTAGTCACTTCCTCAAAAAATTGTTCCACAATCTAATGTCACATAACCTCTAACCATTTTTCTGTGCTGAAACTGCCATCAGAGCACGTAGATGAAAGAGGATTAGACTACATGGGTGACTGCATAGGAACATCAAGGAAGTAAAGGAAACAAAGCTGTTAGCATTGATGAACAAATGCATCTAATCAAACACCAGGAGGCTGAAGGTGTTGTCTTTCAGATGAAATGTAAAAGAAAGGCACTAAACATTACAGGCAATTAAAGTTCTCTCAGCACTCTTTGCAAACTATGAGTGCTAACCCCTGGTTCCTGGCCACCTTCCAAATCACATAAATAATTCTGCTTTCCTAAATATTTCCCTGCCCTATCATTTAGAAAGACAGCCATCTCTTAACTTGAAATAGTGTATTGATGCCAGCTTTAACCTCGAAGTAGGATGCTAAGAAGTGAAAAGTATTTCCAGTTCTTTGTTATTGCTACAAGGCTTAGAGAAGTACTTTATTTTCAATTACGTTTTATTCACTCTTATCCTGGCATTATTTGCCTTATATATCTAAAGTATTTCCTCTTAATCTGTGGTGCATAATCCTTCAGAAGCTTGTAGAAAAGAATCTGCCTCATTGTGCCATAATTATTTAAACCTAATTCTGCTACATCCCTGATTTGTTACTCAATAAACATTCTTAGATCATGGAAGGTGATCTATTGATCGACAAGCCATTAGGAAGAAAAAAAATTAAGACCTCAAAAAATCAAGATCTCAAAAAAAAGGTGCTAACTAACAACCCACAAACCTATACTGTGCCTGACTTTTAAGCTGTGATCAGTACTCACTCCCTGCTACTTGACTGCTGAACAATGAATTGTTCTGTGGAAAAGACTATTATTATGCAAAATCCTGATCTGCATCTTTATACCAGACCCAGCCATAGAATCATAGAATCATTGAATATCTCAGGTTGGAAGGGACCTGTAAGGATCATTAAGTCTAACTCTCTGCTCCCCTCAGGACTAAGAGAAAACCACATGACCAAGAGTGTCATCCAGATGCTCCTTGAGTTCTGACCAGCTTGGTGCTGTGACCATTTCCCAGAGAAACCTGTTTCATGGCCTGACAATGCCCTCAGTGAAGAACCTTTTCTAAATGTGCAATCTGACCTTCTTTTGATGGTATTTTCATTCCATTTCCTTGGGTCCTAACACTAGTCAGCAAGGAGAAGGGAGATCGGGATCTCCCATTCTGCTGCCCATCTTGATGAAGTTGTAGACTGAGATGAGGTCATCCCTCAGAGTTCTCCAAGTTGAATAAAGTAACCTCAGCTTCTTCCCATAAGTCTTGTCCTCAATACATTTCATCATCTTGGTCACTCTCCTCTGGACATACTGTAGCAGTTTATATATCTCTTATACTGAGGCGCCCAAAACTGCGACAGTACTCAAGGTGGGGACTCAGTTGTTTGAGTTTAGGTAACAAATACTTCATAACATAGTGAAGGCCTTACCTACCCTACTTCATTAAAGTATTCCTATTGAGTAGTTACCAATCTGTGTGCTATCTTCCTAAGCAGGGTTTTGGTTTTCTTTTTCATTGGTTGCTTGCTCTTTATGTCATGTGTTTGGTTATTCCTGTTGTGGATTCTCAGTCAAGAGAGGAAACCTAGCTTATCTCCCTGTATTTCTTATAGACACATCCATGTTGTCATTGCAGCTACTGATATGTTCCATTTTATACTGCTCAATTTCTGTCTTAGGTCTGAACAGCAGCATTTCTTCCCCAGCAACACTTCAATCTCTAACGGACTCTTGACATTCATGATCAAAAAGAACAAATGTATTCAATGTGAACATGTTCACATGATTTTACTGAGCTTGTGATATTATTTAGATAAGAAATTTCACTAAACATCTTTTGGAATGTCACATATTGTCCTTAGTTTGGAGCAGAAGGCAAAACAACTGGAATGAAACTATGCATTTCTAAATGAAAAGTGACCCACAAGGTGAAAGTTGTCAGAGTTTGCCTGTACCATGCACAGCAAAGGGAAGCTCATGAGTAACAGAAACAATTTTACTTCCCTATTAGTAACTAGGAAAATTTGCAGTTCTGATGGAATTATCTAGAGGTAGTGGAAAGAAAAGAAAGCCTGGTACATGCTCCGGTGCATCTGTAAGTACAGATGCACTTGTGACTGAATATGTGGGAGTTAGGATGAGGAAAGGAAGAAAAGAATTATTCTTTCTTCAAGTCATGTTGGAAACTAAGTTTAATATCCATACTAACTTTCTTTTTGGTTTTACTTGTTTTAAAGTGGCATCTCTTAATTGCAACGAAATAAAATGTATCATAATTACAGTGAAGGAAGATTTGATAGATCTGCAATAAAATAATGATAAAATAATATAAATATTACAATAAAAACATGTTAAATATTCTAAATATAAAAGCAAAAACCCCAATTTCTGAAAATCATTATAGTTCTTATAGTTCTTTTTTTTTTCTTTCTGTTTGCAATACGTATAAGATTCTTTAGAATGATGAAGCTCTCCAGTTATTAAGCAGTTTTGTTTCAAGTGCATGACCTAGGATACTATTAATGATCAGTTCTGACCCCTACACTTCCCTATAGACTCCTAGAGATAATGAGAAGAGCAAGGAATTATTGATTGAAACTAATGTGGCTTCCTTGTGGATCCCAAGTTTCCGTGTTAAACAAAATCAATCAATGCCAACTGAAAAGCATGTTAATCATAATGTATGAACAACCTATATCCACTAACGTCCTATACAAAACAATTGCTACAATGTTTGCAAAAGCAATTAAATATTGCAAAAACTTTAAAAACAAAAAAAAAAAAAAAATTCCCAAACAGTCAAATCACACTTTGATTTGTAACAGAAGTTGTTTGAACACTTTGAATACAATTACCTGAGCTAAACCTAGTCCAAATTTAAGATTTTTGGATTGATTTGGATTGATCTCCTGAGATTTCTCATAGCACTCAGTGGTCGTAAAAGTAACTGATACTCAAATCCAGAGCATTAGAATCTCCTAATCACAGAATTCAGGTAAACAAATTAATGGTTGCCAGCCTAATTTTCTCAAGCAAATAAACTAATTCTTTCATACCACTTTTCCTCTCATCTACTGTTTGTACTTTCTGAAGAAAATTGCAGTTTATTCTTTACCTATAAATATGTATTTGACAGAAGTACTGGAATTACTGAACATTTAAAAGTTCATCACACACTTCATACAAGGATACTATACTAGTATTCTAAGAAAGGCTTTAGCATCACAGATCTTATTTTCAGATATATACTATTCGTGTCAAAGAACACAAACCATTGGTGCATTTGTACAAACTTTTATCAAAGAGTTTTCATCACTCGCTTTAAAACAAATTTAAATTAGCAAAAGTACTGTACAAAACCAAAGAATAATTGCTATCTTCCAATCTCTCACTGGTTCCAGCTTAAAAACTGATGAAGCTTAACCGACACACAGGGAAATTACTCTAGTGATAAACCAGATGCTCTTCTGAAATAAAATATCTTATCAAACTAATGCAACTGAGGTCATTGCTATGGAATTTGATCTCAAAAATCAGACTAGGGAACACTAGTTGCAAATAAAAATAATATAATGAAAAGTGCAGGCAAACCACTGTCATAATATCATAAAGACTATATTCATGAATAAAAATTACATCATAACCAAACATACCAAATATACATTATGACTCTGTGGATGTAGAAATGAAGCAATCAACACTAAATCAAGCTTTAAATCAGGGTGAATATCAATGCCATTTTTTTCAGAATACATTAGCAATCTGCCATAGTTAAAGGCTTCTAGAAAAAAATACAAAGTAAATCAACCCTCTCCATCACATGGATATATTTCGAGAAAATCTCTGTTCTTCATGTTCTACCCAGACCAAGTCCTAAACACTGTATTTCCATTTCTCAGAATTCCAGTTTTATCTCTCTGACATTTAGTGTCTTTCCTTTCTTAGGAAAAGACCTTTGGTGATGCAGAAGTGGAAAGCAGAGTGGATTTTGATAATCGACTCAGGACTTACTCTAAGAGCTCTGTTGACAAGTGCAATCTCAGTCAATGTTTGTGAGGTTTAAGAGCCCTTAAATTACTTACTCCTTTTGCTGCAAGAATTGACACTTGCATTTCAAAGCTCCAGGAAATATACTACACAACTGAATATATTCTAAGGTACTTCTCTCCACTGAACATTGTACAAGTGGCAGACAGGTACAACATGATGAATTTTAAGGTTGTGAAAATTACCAGCTTTGATACTGAATTCTCAAACCACCCTCTTGCTAGAAACTGTAATACAATTGTTAGGTAATATTTGCTCGTTAGTTGGTTAGCAGGTCACACTTACTATTCCTGCTTCCTTCACAAATGACTTTGCATTAATTATTAAAGGTCTAAGGTCTACCTCCACTTTGGAAATAATCTCATTAAAATCAAGACTATATAGAGAATAAACCAAATTTTTGAGGGTTTTTCCCTTTCTGATAGCAGAAATGAAATGTCAAATAGCAGTTTTATTCTTAGCATCAACTATTATATAAATAAAGAAAAATTTTCAAGAGTAAATTCTACTACATCCTATTTGAGATAGCTCAGAGCAGGATTTATTTGCTTGTTTGAAAAATGGGATTCTTTATTGTAAAAAAAACCAAACCCAGCAATTACACTTGGTTGTTACATTCCCAAACCAGCAGTGTTTGACTTAATATCAGAGACAAAACCAGCTTTTCTCCTACATAATTTTATGTGGCATTCATGTCATGTTCAGAATAAAGCATTAAGTAGTTGTGTTTGAAAGAGTTTATTCTAGAAATGTGTATAAAACTATGGGAGAATTCAGTGTATATTCTTTAAACTATGAACCTGGTAAATTCACAAATGGATACTTGTCAGTTGGTGGCCAATTTATCTGCCAGCTTTACTTGCAAGATTAGAGATAAGATAAAGCGCTTGTTTTTCTTTCCTGTAAAATTGTGTTGATGGTATGTAAAACTATTTTTTTAACTTCATTCATGACAAAAAATCTACAGATCAAACGCTTGACTTTTGCCTTCTTTTTAGTCTGGAAACTTGATATACAGTTCTAGGTATTATTAACCTTTTTGAGCTCTGACTACAAAACACCCCTAACAGTGTTCAGGAAAATAGAGTAGCATGTCCTACATATCTTGTAGTTATCATTCGTAGCAAAGGGCTCAACATCCTAATTAGAAACCTTTCACAAAATAATGAAGAATCTTGTTACTCAACCTTACTAGAACTATGTCACAGAAGAAAGAATACCAGGTTGGAAGGGGACCTCAAGGATAATCTGGTCCAATCTTTCAAGGCAAAATCACAGTCTAGACAAAATGGCCCAGCACCCTGTCCAGCAATCTCAAGTGTACAATACTGGGGAATCCACCGGTTTCCTGGAGTATTTCAATGGCTGATTTTTCTCATTTTGAAAAATTATCATTTTGTGCCTAATTGGAGTGCCCTCAGGAGTAACTTGTACCCCTTACACCTCATCTTTTTCATGTGACTACTTGACGACTTAAAAAAAAATAATTACAGTATTTAGAGACAAATGTTAAAGGGAAGCTCTATTTTTCAACTGATGAACTTCCCACTTATTTTTCAAACGTGAAGTACTACATAAATAACCTTCTCTGAGTACATGATCTCTAACCATGGATCCTCACATCTAGTTCTCTCTTTTCATAAAATGATGATCAACTGACTGAAAACACAAGCAGAATTTGAAACAGACTTTCTTTGTGAGTTTCCCCCAAGGAATAAGTAAAGAAAGAAAAAAATATTTTCAAATATCGAATTACATCAAAGCTTCCACATTTGGAAAACAAGCTAATGCAGTAATTGAAGGATGAGGTGCAGTCATGTCTTCTTAGTGACATGTACATTCCTCCTATGGAAGTTTCATCTTAAGACACTCACAGGCAAGGCAGAGAAACAGTGCGTAACAGAGAGTGATACATCTGACTTATCTTAGGCACTTAGGATGAGATAAGTTACTTTGAAAAGATGCCTTTTGCTCTCTATTGGGTATAAAGGAAAACTGGAGTTACTAACAACTACCTTTGGATACCCAAGTTACAGCAAATCAATCTAACCATAGGCCAAAGCCGACTGAGGAAAAATCATATTTTTTTCCCATAATCTGGTGTAGAATCCTTTTTTTCCTTCCTTAGATCTTTGTCGTTTTAAAATGAGAAACATATGTTGAATTTTTTAATTGGTAGTAAGCATTTTTCTAAAGTTACAACTATAAATGACACAATAAAATCATTCCTTTCTTAAGCAAATTAATCTTATGATCTTCCAATAAAACAGGAAAGGAGAATTACTGGATATAGTATTATATTATGAAAGAGACAGCTAAGAAACTGTCTTACAGAGTACTAAAAACAGTGAAAGAAAAATGCAAAAATAGAACGTGCATGATGTTCTATATTTAGCTTTGTGGGTTGGCTCTGAAATCTCCTTTGAGCTGTCTTTTTTGATAATCACTGGTACGACCAAATTCTGAGGCAACAGTAGGGTGTTCACCACAATATTTTTGTCTGAGGACTCAAACCACCAGCATTCAAAGCCAATTCATGAATTTATTACAGTTCTATACATAAGCATCTTCTTCTTTTTTTTTTTTTACTTTTGTTGAGACTAGATCAAAACATACAGTTTCACATCATTATTTTCAACGTGCCTCCAATTTCATTTTTAATATGAATGCTTGCTAAAAGCAGACTTCCCTTGAAGACTTGTCCCAATGTTAAGAGAGAATTTAATTTGTCTCAAAAAATTATTCCAAAGTGAAACATTTTCATACCTCCCTGCATGTGTGCAGTTTTCCAGCTGCATGCTATCAGTACATCTCCAGTGAATCATACAGAATATCATTTTAAAGGGAGAAGAAATACTTGACATGTGAGGTACATTCAGATACTGTATTCCAATTATAGCATCAGTGTTTTCTTCAACATCATTAAATATCACACAGGAGCAGTCACATTAGCCTCCCAGTGGCATAAGACCTTTGAGGCTTGTTTGCTGCATTATTTTAATGTTTTAAGGAAAAAAAGTAGGGGCAAAAAAGAATGCCATTTCACTGCTGATTCTATCATCACATGCGGAAAATAACAGTACCGTGCCCTTAACATTCAGCTGCATATCAAGCTAAAACAAAAGTGAAATTTTCAATTTAAAAAATGTAATTGAAATATCTGTACTATTAGTCACTATTACCCTTTGGGTGAATTTCAATGGTACTGCCATTGGTAGTTGAGACAGCATGAAAATTTCTTCTATAGAGTGTTTTTTGCTTTGGTTTTTTTTTTGTTTGTTTGTTTGGGGTTTTTTTGTTGTTTTTTTTTTTTTTTTTTTGTTGTTGTTGTTGTTGTTTTTTTTTTTAAATGAGACACCACTCTTTTATTGGCAGAAACTGATTGAATAGATTTTTGCTTCTTACCATCAACACACGCTGGCCTTGCTCTTGTTGTACCGGCAATCTGTCCTTTTTTACATGCACAGCGAGCTGTTTGTCGGGCTATAGTCCTTCGGGGCTGACTGCTATCTCTGTCCAAAGTAACAATCTCACATGTACCTGCAGCCAGTTGACCTGGAAAAAAAACCAGCAACAGGTACCAGAGTCACTGAATGCACTACAGGCAATCTATTACAGCCGAATAGAGTCACGGCCCCAAGTCACAGCAGACACTCCACAACAAATGGGCAGCCAACTGATGGATATAATAAAAATGAGATGACATACAATTTTTCTTTGTGGTGGACATATGAAAACCCTGCAAACTGGTTCTGTCAGAAAATGATTATTGTTCCATAAAAGCCAGAGAGTTGAGGTTACACAGGTTATTTTTACTTATGTTGGCTAAGTAAAGGAACAATCTTTTACGGCAATGAAATTTAAATTTTATGCCCTTTACATACTCTCAGAAAATATAAAGTGTATGGCAAATAAAAATTCCCCCAAATTTCCATTAATACAATGAAGTCTTAACAGCTTTGGGTGTTGGGTTTTGAAGGAAAAAGTCTTTCAAAGCATGCCCATGTTTGCCAAACTGCCAGTCCTTTGGGTCTTGCTTCATCAAAACTGAAAGGTAATTAATTCTCTTCCTGACTCATATTTGATGTAACTGTTATTTTCTTTTTTTTCTTTTTAATAAATTCACTGTGTAACTATCAAATGGCTTAAATGATACCACGCCTTTAGCTCAGTAATTACTTACTTTTATTGACTTCTCTAATATAGGTAGCTTTTCCTAAATACTAAGGAAATCCACACCACCCAATTCTGTATTTGGCCCATGGTATGAGAGGCAAACCAAAAAGCTCAAAAAAAATATTTTATGAAGAAAATTAGTCTGAAGTTAATGTCATACTTTCAAAGCAATGCACTTCCTCTGGTACAACCAAGAGTAGGCTAGTAGTACACCAAAATACTACCTTTGACAGCCAGGAAAGACACATTATTGAAATTCAATGTTTAGAAAGAGCGAAAAATATTCCCAAATATCACTTTGCATTAGATACAATTTCTGGGGTTTATAGTTCAGTAGTAAACGTGCAACACTCTATCTGCAAATCACAAACTTACTATGTTTTAGATTAAAACAAAAAAAAATTAAAAAATATTGCTTTAAGAAAAGCATATGCAGCTTAAATAATATTCACAGTAAATTGTTTTTATGCTGTTGAAATATTGAAAAAAAAAGAGAGAAAAAGAAAAAATCCTATATTTATATTAACATAAAAGCTAAAAACCAAAACAAACTCAGATACATATGAATGACCTTTAAGTCAAAAATATAATGCTGTTTCTCTAAGGCGCTTTTTCTCTTTTTCATTCAGAATACAAGTTTATCCACTGTATTCTTCTCAGAAGCAGTTAAGATGCTTATTGTGTGGAAGAGCAAAATATTGTAGACTGCCACCAGCATTGTGTCTGGTTCACTGCTAAGGCACTGAAATTTTCAGTTTCTGAGGCTCTTACACTACAGTGAATTACAACATGGCAAAACCAAAGATCTCAAGCTTGGGTATGGAACAAAATGAATACCCTCAAATTCATGCAAATATAAGACATATGTAAGTAATACACATTAGGCACTTCTAAATACATATATGATATTCACAACAGTGAGTAATACCATGTTTAATGGCTGCTGGCAACTAGACTTATGAGCTATGGTCAACCCTATGTTTCTACTCTTTTCCACCCAGACTGTTAATACAAACATCTTAGGATAAGCATTGATTAGAGGACTTGTACTCTATTAAATGCTGCTTTCTTCCTTGTTTACTCAAAAATATTGTATTGGAATGCAAAGGTTTAGCAAGAAAAATGGTGGCACATAATTTTGAAAAAGACAAGGGAGATCCAGCTACACTCAAACATGTTGAACTGAAAAAAGGAAAAAAAAACATTCTTTTTTTGCCCCGGCACTAATATGTTTCATTCTGTGTTGTAGGAGATATATTGCTCCTAAGGAATATAGCTGTCCTGGTAGATCATGTGAAAAAAAGATAATCAGAGGCGTATTTAGATCCTGATGCCTTCGGCCACAAAAAAGTGGAAGCATAAGTATGACACATGTATGGGTTGCCATACTCTCCGCTATCCATGAGTCTTTATAGAGTCATTTCTTTCATTGAAAGATATGATAAATCATATAATCTAGGTGAATAATTACATAAACTCTCATTTCAGAGGAAAGGAACCAGATTTACAGCACTGTGAACACAAATAATGACTATACTCAGAGGAAAAAAACCAATGAAGCTCCATGTCAAGATAATTTGTGAAGGCAAAGAGCTCTCCAGAGACTGCAAGCAGTGAGTATCAATAGGAAAACCTAATGGTATTTTCTGCTTTTGGACCTGTACAATTCTATTTCTGCATTGGGTCATTTGAATCCAGCTGGGCTATTTCGTTTTTTCTCATAATTATGGTTTTCAGAAATGATAATTCTTTCTAGGCATAGGGACTTTACTTTCTTTATGAATTTTGAAATCTAGGATACCTACACAAGAGTAATTACTATACACAGATATTTTGTCAGTTGCCTTTCTTTCTTCTATAGCAGAAGAAAATTGTAAGTTATCATAGAGCTACAGCAGCTCTTCTCAGATATATGACATAGATATTCTCTCATGGTTGTGTCACACAGTGCAAAGACTGTGACCATATTGAGCACTGTAGTATCATGGACATCCACTGTTACTTGGCTTTAGATGGCTGTAAAGCATGAAAAGTATTAGTTCAGGTTATGGAAGGCATTCTCCAGAGAGAGACTCATCCTGGTGTAAAGCATGTCCTCTCTGCCTTTCATTAAGTCAAAGGTAGGTCTGCTGGAGTACCTCACTTAGATGACATGTGTGCTGCTCTGGCTTTTTAACAGTTTAATCTAGAAACATAAGGTACAAAGTAATGGAACAAAATGAATATGCTTCTTGCAAGTACTGAATTGCAAAAATTATGATACCTTTCATTTTCAAGGAAGTTAACACAGTGACCTCTTTTAAAGATACTAATGAAAAAAGGCTGTTCATGGGTGAACCTCTGAACACGCTCCACTTCACTCCTAAACCCAGAGAAGAAATCTCCAGGCAGCAATGGGTGGAGTTTCACTGGAGCTTTTCCAGTCGAGAGATTAAGAACCACAGTCCCTGAACAGTCATAAAGGTTCCATATTTTCATTACATGTTCTTTATGTACTTGCAGCACACAAAGCAATTCACCACCCTCCAACCTGAATAAAATTATCTTGGTGGAAAAAAAAGACAAGCATCATTAAAGAACAGAGTCATTCTAACCTTGTCTAAATTTTTTTTTTTCCCAAGAAAATGTTGGGTTTTACTATTTTATGAACCGAGCATGAAGATTATTTCAGAATTACCACAATCCAGTTTTCCAAGTTAATTGGTGGATATTTCTTTGTTATTGCTGTTGTTATTATATACAAAAATATTTTTAATATTTATTTTACATATTTAATCCACTAATTAAGACCTCACTGGCAATTTATTTGATTTTGTGTTGTCACCATCTGATTACTAAACAGAGAAAAGTTTCAGGTTCTTTAATGCTCTTCTACAACTGGTCACTGTATTCTTAAAATGCCAGTTGATTGCTCCCCTCCCTCTCCCACCACAAACACAGATGCTTTTATATGGAATTATTTCAGAAAAAGGGAAAAAACACAGGATTCTGAATTAAAAATACAAGTCAAAGTAAATGAAAATTTAAAAAATGCACAACTGCTAATATTTTAAATAAAACAAGATTGGGCTTTTGCCTTCTATCTTGGAATCATTTACAGTTACTGCTGTATACAGCACTTCTTTTGCTTTTTTCTAAATGAACTCCAGTTGTGATCAGTCCTCAAAACACTCTTTGAAAGGCTTTCATGGAAGTGTGTAGGAATAAGTGAGTGAAGGTACATACATTAAACAAATGTGCAGGAAATATCTCAAGGTAAAATGATCACATTTTTAAAATATCTTTAGTACTTGCATTCTTGAAATAAAAGGATTTGTTATTGAAAAGGTTAAAAGCAAATGGTGTTTTTCATGTTTATTACTAAGACTGCCCTGTCAACTATATGTCATTGCTGAAAGGACAAAGACTGAAAGACCTATATTTTCTGCAATAGGTAGAACTCTTAAATAGTAAATATATTTGTATTACATGGAGGGCATTTGGGATAATATTTTAATTTTTTGTGGATAAAATTTCTGTTCTCCAATATGAAACGACAATCTATGTAATCCATATTGACTACAGCAACCAAGTTACAGATTTTTTTTTAAATTTATGCTTATTGAAAAGCTGAAGACTTTCCCTGAAATTCATTTAAAGAAATAAAATCAAATTATGAACTAATGGAATCTGTGGGTACAATGAAAATAAGGCTTGATATAAATACACAGATCTTTCCAGGGGTTTAGATTTCATGCTCATCCAGAGAACCTACTTCTGATTTGTACATGCAGGCTTGTACTATAGTTTCAGTGAACAATTTTTCCATGCATCACCAATTTGATGCCTAGCAACACAAGCTCTTTTAGTTCAAAATGCATTAAGTTAGACAGTATTAAAATTCTTGGCTAGATTCAGATATGCTTTTGTCAGTGAACACAATGCAGGAGTTGTTTCAAAATCAGATCATAGGAATACATTCAGTAGTTTTCTGTTACAATATTGAAGTCTTTCTGACAACAGAGCCATGCCAACTCCTGAGCAGAGCTGAGGATCAACAATTCCTACTGAAATAAGGGGGAACTGAAGTACTTCGTGTCACTCATTATCTGCAGTTTGACGTTAACTTGAGTAATAAATACGTAAACATAATTCAAAGTATAAAAAGCACATGTTTAAGTGGAATTTCAATTTTTTTGTTATATATCCTTCCGCAAAGAGAATGTCCTGAAAGAAGATCTCTTACACTAAGCCTGATCCAATTTCAGACAGCCCAATTACCTTTTCTTTTTCAAATTTAGTTCATAATGAGAGAGATTACATCAAGGAATTGATTTGCCTCAAAGAACCACAGTCACATTTAAGCTTCAACAGCAAAATTTAATGCTAGTGGAAATCCAACTAGCATTAAATAAGAAAGAAAACTCCCACAAAGCTTCTGAAAAAAAAGCGTATTTAATATAAAGTAACAGAACACAATTGGTTCAGCCAGTATGGGGGAAAGTTGCTCAAATTAATCAGCAAAATTTCAGTGTAACTATGAAATAAGAACATTGTTTCAATTGTTAACTTGGGTGATACATGGGCATTTCAACTGTTCAATAGAATATGTTCACTGAAATACACTATTTCCCTTTCCTCTTTTCAAAGCCAATGGCATTAAAAGCATTGGATACCAAGACATTTCATATATCATTCAGGACCTTAAATATTTTTATTGAAAGAAATGTTGTGGCTGTTTAAGTAACAAGACTATGCAAAACAATTCTTCATGCTAGTAGGGTTAGACAACCTGTTTAAAATAGTCTTAACCAGTTTTTCCTGAGGGTGTGATTATGCTGTCAGTAGAAGAAAGGATCAATGTCACTGAAACAAAAGTTAACTAATTTGGATAATCCTAATGTATCGGTGTAACCTACAAGTGCCCAGCAGAGTAAAAAGCAGTACATTTTTTTCAGAACTTTCCTTGCATTTACTTCATTACAAGTTCAGAGATATATTTGATGAGAGCCAACATTACAATGTGACCTTTGTAGCTTCTCGATTTTAAAAGGAGTGATTTTGAATTTGAGTGGTATTAAAGAAGAGTGTTTGTCTTAAAAGGTGTGGCTTGAGTGCCCATTTTATGAAGGAAAAGTCACTGTAGAGTCCAATTGGGTAAAATTTATAAAAATGAGAACAATATGATTAATGCCTCCTCCTTTGAAGACTTAGTTTAAATATTTTTCAGAGTTCCACTGCAATGAAACAGTACATAATGTCCCCCTAGTAATTACTAATCTTATTGCAATTTTCAGACTACCACTTAGCCATCTCAAGCACATAAACAGCACAGACATTAGGAGGATAGGAAAATAGTTTTCAGCTCTTCCATTCTGAAATAAGCAGTAAATTTTAATTAAGATAGATCCTACTCTTCTAAGTAGTTGTACAGGAAAGCAAATCAAGTCTGTGCAGATTTAAGATACATTCAGGGCCCATTTTGAGATTTCATTTTTTCCCAGATAAGAGTAATGCCCTAACTTATTGCACCTGATACTGCTATTGCATGTAATTGCTTAATATTTTGTTGTATAATTAAGAATAATTTCCCCTATATCTGACTATAAAAAACCACAGGAGAAAGAAAAATAAATGTAAAATCAAATTGCTGTAAAAACAAGCTTCAAGATTTCAGTTTCCAAATGCAATTCTCAGTCAGAATTGGTACAAAGGGGAATTCCAGACCAGAAAAAACTCAAAAAGTCAAGTATGTATAAATACATGTGGAGGCAAATAATTCATACATAGGAACCTAGTTTTAACTAGTTTTTCCTCCTTTATTACTTTAAAAAGTAATTCATACTGAGTATGTAGAAATGAAAAGGTGCTCGAGTCCTTTTTCTTTAAGTAAATTCCTTCTCTGTGTAAGTCAGTGTGAACTGCAAATCTCAGCTCCACAGAGCTCCTCCAAGGAGGACCTGCAGCTCCAAGGGCCTCCTGTTCGCTCCTCTTCATGCAGGGTTAGTTAATTGCTTCTGGAGTCCTCAGTTGGTTATAGAAAGGAAGTAAATGCAAGAATCCAGGATTGAACAAAGCTTTGTTAATTTGCATAAGTCAGGAAGTGGCTGTCATTCTATTACTTTCCTGAAAATATTTAAAGATATTAATTAAAAAAAAAAAAAAAAAAAAAAAAAAAAAAAAAAGGAAAAGGAAAAAGAAAATAAAAATTAAAAATAGAAAAAGAAAAAAAAGTAAGGAAAAAAATTTCTTTCTATGTCTTTACCAGCCTCGACATGTAAAATAAACCTAGTCTGTTTATAAAACAAACAGAATAGCCATAGGGGAAAAAATGTTATTGGAGGGATGCTGATATTCCTCTTGAGAAAGACAGGAATAAAAAGCACAGGTTTGTCTAAAAAGCTACTGACATTTGTTGGAGCCAGAAGCTGTATGTCGGGAAGGAACAAGTCTGTTGTGTTAGCAAAATATGTCACTGCAGGGAGCATGAAATCAGTTTGAAAGAACATGCAGATAAAGTCATATATCAGAAGTAGATATAATGTAGCAGCTCAGGTAAACAGTGTTTTTAGTTTCTCAGGCTTTCCTTTGTATTACCAAACCATTATCCTAGGATTACCTGATTGCTGTTCTAGAAGGACTTGCAAACTACTTAAAAATGTAACACAGCCTTTAAAAAGTCATCATACAGGTGTCCATCCTGCTGGTATCAAGATATGCACTACAAGATTCTGAACTCAACAGCAGATTTTGGACAAAATTTAGTCCAGTAAGTGTCATGCAGGAAAGGAGAACTAACATACTGAAATTTTGTTTTGTTGAACCCTGTTGATATGTCTCAGTCCTTAAACTGCAGAAATAATAATCTCAAAGTCTAATTACCATCCACCAGGAACTGCTATATCCTATGCAACAAGAATTGTGTCATTACTCCGTGCCTGTAGCAGGTTCTAAAACCTGGAGGCCGAAGTAGGCAGCTAAAGACAACAGCTACCTAACACTATCCAGCCTTGTTAACATGCCATATGCTAAGTCATACCTATGTATGAATAAAAAGTTCAAATTACAAACATTTTCTGTCATTTTTGTAGGACTAATGTGATCACAGTAAATAACCCACTGTCCTGTTAGCAGATCTAAATAATTTCTTTAAAATAAGGCTGTTTATTCTCACTACTGCCTATAACACTACTTTTCCCTTTTTGCAAAAGGCTATGGCAAAAGAAAAACCAAAACCCTAAAACATTTTCTTTCTAGTAATGGCACTGTAATGCAGTTGTTTTTTCAGTAATCTAGATGGCAGGTTTACCCTGAAGTCACTAGATAACAGAGAAAATGATCTAGTAGCTAGAGCAATTATTTTGCCATCTTTTTTGTTTATGGAAAAAGTCCATAAACATTCTCCATTTAAAATAAGGTCTCTCAAGATTTTGTTATGCTGCACTTGCTGTGAACATATAGGTACAACAGCTCACACATAACCACAGGGAAATATAAACTTATCTTAGTAACACAGCAAAAGTAAACACTGAAAAAAATAGGAAGCTCTGAAGTAGAACATATCCAAGAAGGAAACAAATTTCACCAATTTTGAATGTCTTACTATACCTGAGAAGAAACATTCCCACTGAAAAATATATTATATTAATTAGAAGTATTATGGATGGATCCAAATCAGTCTCATGCTGAGAGTCTTGAGCAGACAAAGGATCCTCAGGCCCAGAGCTTCAACAGGCAGAATTTGCATCTCTTGTAGTGTGTCTGCAGTGATCATAAAGGAAGTTTATGGTGCATATGTTCAACTACTCTGGATTCTAGCATGACTCCTCAAATCAAGCACATCATCAGGACCAGTACAAAATATCTAGTACCTGCTGTGTCTGCTCTTTCTTCTTGCTTTGCTCCCACTTTCATCATTGATCCCACAAGAGCAGTTCCTCCACATTTAACACAGAGTGAAATGAAGCGCCAAATTCAGGTGCTGTGCTGAACACATCACTACGCTCAGCACACCAGCCCCACCACTGCAGGTACAGCACCAAGGTAAAAGGTAAAAAATGCTGATATAGTATGCAAAAGAAATATACCCTTTCTGTTAGAGTAATACCAACTTCAGCACCAGAAGAAGTGAATTTGACAGGCTCTGTAACTGATGAATTTGAGTGATGGCATTCGTTTTAAAGGTTTGTCTGGGAACAGGGTTTTACACAAGTATGACAGAGAAGCATGAGTATGCTGGCTATTATTCTCAGACGTTCTGCAGACTTGGAGAAGTGATTTTCTATCTGGGCCAGCTTCACTGCTGCATTTTCCATTTTTATCTGTTTTGCTCAAAATGACTTATGAAACAGGTGCATGCTGAAATGAAAAGTTTTCATGGATAAAATCCATGATTTTTATATCCTTATTTCTAGTCCTCCAAGAAGATAACCATTTATGGGATAAGATTCTCTTCTGCACAACTCAGAGGAGGGTGTCAGAAAAAGAGTTTTTAAGTTGCTCATGTATCCAAGGCTACCCAAAGACAGAGCAGTGAACGAGGATGACAGTCATCCCACCCACCCTTACCAATCAGTAAAGGGCTGGAGATTAGAGACATACACAATATCGCCTTCTGTGCCCCATTAATTGGGAACAATGCCTTCCATTTACACAACTAAGTGTTCAATGATTGCATACTCACAACTCCATTATTTCAACTCTACAATATGTAGACTCTACAATATTTAGAGTTGCTTATGCTTAAAGGAAGTACGTCATGAATGTTCACATTCAACGTAGAATTAATTTCATGATACTGAAAGCCTGAAAACATTTTAAGTGTACAAACACATTTTCTGCTGGACTTAGTAGCTGCAAAATAAACACAAACAAATCTATCAACAGAAGCAAAAATTCAAGGTATGTGTTCATACCATAGAAAGCAATGTCAAAATGACTCTACACTGATGACCTTTTAAAAAACTTTAAATTAATCTTTTTTATTATTATTATTATTCCCTCTATAACAAGGTCCATCTTTTTATGTACTGCTTATCAGTTTTACTAGCTAATAAAAAGTTAAATTATGCCATCAATTTCCCAATGAATGCCTAATAAATAATACTTCCTTAGTTCAAGGTCCTTAATAAAAAGGAATGAAAATAAGGCCTGACATCATTTTGCTCAGCATTTTGATGAACTAAATTTGCTATTACTCATGGTGTACCAGCATGAAATGTTTCCTAAGACGTAGAATAGACTGCAGTTTAGTTTTCTAAACACAAAAATATGTGTACTTGGATAAACACACACACATATACACATACAGATATTCTTCGCAGAAGGATGTGTTGAAGATTATACAGAATGCATTAGTTCTCATATTGACCACAAGATATAAACAATTTGCCAAGGTCCCTCACACATTACTCTTATACTGATAACATAGAATGAATCACTAAGTCTGCTCTTTTATCATAGCACAATCAACAGATGCAATACCTTTACAGTATACAACTTTTAGTCCAACCCAGAGGAAAATTTTAAAGCAGAAACTACCTGTGTAAGAAGAATTCCCACTTATTTCTAAGGGAATGCCATATGAAAAAAAAAAAAAAGAAAAAAAAAGTCAGGTCTGACTCTGGTATTTGTTATACTTTGCATTGTTTGTTCTCACCTACCTTCTAGAACTTTAATAGTGTTCTGACAGTGTCTGGTGGGTGACACTAAATTTTCTCTTAAATTTGGGATTAAGTGATCAGCTCCATGGGTCAGACTGAAGTAGCACTGACCAGACTTTTCTGATGCAGAGGACAAGAAAAAAGCTGTCAAGATAAAGAGCACTGAGTGGAATTAAATGCTGCTCCTCAAACAGAGGAAAAGCTGAAGGGAAACTGTTAACATTATGAAGAAGCATTAGCATTTCCTGCCTTCCTGTTGGTGAATATATTTCAGTTGTTTAGCTCAGTGATACTGATCTTGTGTTTCTGTGGTAATTGTATGTAAGCAGGAGAAAATATAAAACTCACAGAAAGGAGAATGATCCCACAGGGATGAGTAAGACAGCAGCAAAGCGAGATTTATTGAATGAATGTTTGCACTCACCAGATGTAATAAAACTTGAATGATATCAAGCAACTAATGTACATATATGAGATATATATGGTCTTGTTGACCACATGGTCTGCCCTTCTTATGTTAATTTTCCCAATAGCAATATAGAGGCCTGAATGAAAACTGAGGATAAGCTGATAGGAATCAGAACAGAAAAGCTAGCAATAAATATTTCATTAAAAAAGGGTTTCTGAAAGGCCATATAACCTTTTGTCTAAATGCCTCAAATCCAAAATGTATTAGGTTCAAACAAAATAAAGTTATTTTAATTAGGTATAGGTAATCAGAATTTATATAGCAACAGCTAAAGGGAGAGTGATTATGACACTAAGACAAATCAAATCATTCAAATCAAACATTGGGTAGGGTATCTCTACAGAAAATAGGCCAACACAAGTATGTATTACCTAAGGGGCAACTAAGCGTAGTGAACTGAATGATTAATCACAGCTGTAACTACGCATCACATTATTTGTGTGTATGTGGATGCATACACATGTATATTTTGGTCTGATGCTGGGGATGATAAAAGCAGAGGGACACAGCAATTTTGTAATAAAGAGAACATCACAACCCCATTGCAAGAGAAACATGAGCCTAGCTATATACAGAAAGCAGTGACTGTGTTATTATCACTGAAATTAAGGAATGTATTAAATAATGATAACATAGTCTTGATTCTAAACAGATATGGCAATCAAAAGACTGGGATTCAGTTTCTGATGTTGTCATGTATCTTCGGTACCAGCTAACCACTTTGCTTTTGTTAACAGGAGGATGGAACACTGCAGTGAAACTACACCATCATCAAACTCACAGTAGCCCAGAACTGAAGTCATAAGGACATGGTATTAATCAAAATTCAGTTCTTCTAATCTGCTGAAACCTAATGAATTAAAGAACTACAATCCTTCCCAAGTCTTAAGTGAAAACAGTAGTACATTTTCTGTACAACATGAATTTTCACAATGACTAATCCTGTTCCCAATAAAATCAATGGAAGTCTTACCACTAACTTCACAGACAAAAAAAAAAAATCAACGACATGAAAGTCTCCACACTCCCAGCACCAGTCCCTTAGCAAATTTGTGTTGCATCTTAAATAACTGTCATTCTAACCAAGGACATATGTCAAATGAATTCTTAAGCCAAATGAAAGCTCTATTTTAAGAACTATTCACTTTGTATGACTTTGTGTGTACCACAAGCCATGGCAGCAGCTCAGAAAAAAGGTGCCCTGAGATCAGGAGGCAGAGGTACATGTAAAACAAGAGGCACACTCCTTCAGTGTTGCACTTGGCTATGCACTGTATGACAAATCAATGGTCTCTTATCTTTTTTTGACTAGATAACCTCCAGGCACCCATTCCAACCTAAATCATTCCATGATTAAATTATTCAAATAATGTTCCAGAATACATTAGTGTACACAGTGGGTATAAAATACACACAGAGTCTATATTCTTGTATGCATAGCTGCTTCCTTATGGCTGTTGACATTTTAACCTTTGAAACGTGAGACGCACCACATCTATTCTAGCAATTTCAAGTAGGCAGTTTCTATTTTCTACTGCTTCCCAATTTCAGATATTAGTATTAATTTTCTGTAACAGAACTTCTCTGTTGATATGAGATAAGCTTATTCCAAAGTCATTACATTTAATACTTGATTTCTGGTACCTTCAATCAAATGAAGCTGGTCACTGCTGGAGAAGCAAACAGTAATAGATCCAAAGACATAATAAGAGTAAGGTGTACAAATAAACTATTTCTGACAATACAAAACTCCTTAAGAGAACATAGAACTACATGTATTAATGATACAAATATAGTATATATGTAGTATCTGTATGTATAACGCAGAATATAAGTTGTGAATACCTAGAAATTGCAGGGGCATATTCCATACTCAAAAAATTTAGAGATGTACAGATCCAGATTTAGTCTGCCCAGATCCCTCTGCAGAACCTTCCTACCCACCAGCAAATAGGTACTTCCACCCAGCCTGTTGTCATCTGTGAATTTGCACTCGATCCCATCATCCAGATCATCAATAAAGATATTGAATGGGACTGGGCCCAACATCGATCCCCAGGAGGCACGATGAGTGACCAGATGCCAACTGGATGCAACACCATTTACCACTGCTCTCTGACACTGGCCATCCAGACAGTTCTTAACCCAGTAAAGGGTCCACCTGCCCAAGCTGTGGGCTGCCAGCATTTCCAGAATGTCATGGAAAATGGTATTTAATGGTTCCCTTTTCCACTTTCATCTGACAATCCTTCCTACTAATTATCTTTTTCACCAAGCCTAGGAGTAAAGACAAGAATAAAAGTCTAGACCGGATTGGTTGCTTAACCCTTCACATAAACTTATGCATTATCAGGCAAATAGAGACTCTTTCTCCTCTCTTTTAAACATTACATAACTGATATCTTGTAGCCTCTCCTGCACAGAGAGAGTTTCATAGTGGTTACTGAGATTGCATATGCATTTTTACACACATAAATGCATGGCTATACACACAAATACAGATGCATATCACACCCTGTCCTGTCCTGGGATAAGAAAAGTCTCAAGTTTTTTGCCTTCCTCTTATTAGAAAATCCACTGATTATAGTTATTGCATGATCAGTATGCAACTGGGAAAAAAAAAAGAAAAGAAACTGTAAAAAAGAGAAAAACCTCAAGCTGTCTAGGCAACCAATCCTTTCCACATTGCAACAACTCTCAAGTAAAGAGATTTTCTTGGAGTTGGTGAAAAATTAGAATCTTTGCCAAAGTCCCTTGGTGACAAAGGAAACAGATTTTGATATTTAAGCCCTAAACACAAAGTAGAACCAGCAAAACATAAAAGAAAACAAATCTATTTAATAATCTGATTAATTTTTACCTTCCATTTTTCCAGTAATGGGGCTGTATCCAGTGACAGTGTAAACATTTTACTTTGCACAATATAAGAACCACAATAGAAGAGTGTAATTAGTGCTGGAAAGACATTCTTGAGGAAGTACTTTGATTTCAAAAGACTGTTGGAGTGATTGTCACCCCTGCTGTGCTTGGATTCTCTCTTGATGTGCATAAAGTGTGAATGCAGAACGCATTATTATGAAACTCACTCGTCCTTGCATTTGTGTGCTCATTGCTTTGCCATCTTGTGGTAACCAAAAATAGAAACCTACAGAGCAGCATATAATTCACACTAGAATAATGCTGCTGTATTTTTTAATGAATTCTTCAGTGTACTTGCTGGAGATCTACAACTCGAACCATATTCTGCATTTTGTCATTTATTTAACAAATGTGCAGTCATTTTCCTTTTAAGATTGAGATCACTGAAAAAGACAAACTCTAGTCTAAACATTAAAAATAAGCACAAACATTAAATGATTTAATGCTGCATGAATGACTTCGAAAGAATTTTATCAAAATACTCTGAGATCTTTTATTTGAAGGAAGTAAAGTGATTCTATTCTCTCAGCACATATAAAAGCAATACCTGTACAAAAATTGCCTAACTACAGGACAGTTTAATGTGTTATAAAGGAAACTGGAGTCAGACTTCATAAACTAGTTAATAATTATTTATGGAACAAAGTCATTTGCTGGCTTTAGTTTGTGGTTTCTCCTTTAAATTATCATGGAAAGCAATGAATATAAAGCATAAACCCCTTCTAACTTTAACTTTTAAAAGAAGTAGCACATTTTTGAGTTAGTGGTCCCAAGAGAGAGAAGATGAGGCCTTCTGTTGCTAAGCAAGAGTTTGCCAGTTATTTCAAGCTTTAGCTGAGTACAAGCAATAATCACTACTGCCTGAAATATATTGGAATGAAAGTACATGGGACCATTCATGACACTTCATCAGCATGCAGGAGGCAAACAGAGTGACTGCAGTGATTGAATACAGGCTCAGAACTACTGGCTTTAATCTCCATCTCATTCATTCAGCCTTTACTTTTGGCACAGCTGTATGATAAACACTCTGACATTTCTTCCTCACCCACCTTCCCTTGGAATCCCATGATTGCTGTGTGTATGTTTGTTATGTATTTAAGATCATCAGGTTTGTTTTTTCTTTGTGGTTTTGGTTCCACCCTCCTCCCCCTCCCCCCACTTCCCCCCCCCTTAAAAAAAAAAACAAAAAAAGGCAATAAATGTCTGGGTATGGGTAATCTCCAGGCTTACAATTGTTACTATCAAGACACCATTATTTTCTTAAAGGGAAACTAAGTCATGTTCACTTTGCCTCTGTGGACATATTAAACTAAAAAAAAAGCTAAATTCTTAATTCACAAATAATACTAATTCTTCCAATTACCTTCTGTATAAAAATCACATTTATACAGTGAATGTATATGTTTATAACAAAGTATAATTGGCTTATAATGGCATTATAGAGAATTTTAACATTACTGGTGCTACTGGGGCTTTGGTTTCTTTTCTGCATATTTGGGTCAGGGTTTGTTTTGGTTTTGTTTTTTGGTTTGGTTTTCTTTTGTTGGGCATTTTTGGGGGGAGGTTTTGTTGGGGTTGTTTGTCTGTGCACGTGTGTGTGTGGGGGGGTAGTATTTTTTTTTTCTTTTTTCTTTTTTTTTGTTGTACATCACTTACCTTGCTCATATGCAGTTCCATATCACCATTTCCTTTAATCTGCCTTGGCTTTGCAGCCACTGGGTTCTATTTGATACCTTAAACATCCTATGGTAAAGTTAATGCAGGTATACGTAAAGCCAGTAAGTACAAGCAACTTCTGAAACTGGACAGCAACTATTAGACTGGAGTGAAACTGGTGTCAAAAAAACAATTTCTATTTTATATTACTTCTTCCTCATATTAAAGTACCTAAGAGTTTGGGGAAAATCTGCCTAGTCTGCTTCCAGAAGCTGGGCTGACTTCTGCTCAGTATGCCAGACTCCTTGAATTCACAAATCTGCTGCACCAAACTGTCACAGCTTTTCACTCATTTTGTACTGAAATTGATGCTGTATGATCACTACAGCAGTTGTGATTTAACCAAAAAGGTACTGTTATGACAAATAAGACACTCTAAAGAACCTATTAAATACTCTCCCCTCCAAGATGGGAAAGTATTTGCAGTTTCACTGGCTGAAGGCACGTGGCCATCCCTTAATGTCCAGAGGTAGATGGAACAGAGCTCGGCAGAGGACTGGCTCCTGGGTGCCTGTTACTGATATGATGATGCCATTTCTCTTACACTAAGTTTTTCTTCTGATGAAGAGTTACTGAGCAAACAACATAACAAAAATGAAGGAAGAGAGAAAAAAACTCAACATCTACACCCTTTTCATGCAACATTCAACACCATTTCCCTCCACTAAGTAAAGAGAAATTGATAGGTTGCTTTGAAATTTGGAGACAGCAAACAGATCACTGAGTGAAGGAAATAGAAAAGATGAACTTTGCAGGTTCCCAGGGAGATGCAGAAATATCCTTGGGATAGCTAAAATAAATCTTTTAAAGAGGAAAAATACTTATTAACCACAATGCCATCTAGAGAAAGGGACCAAAAATCTGTCTCCAGAAAACAAGGCAAATTCTGCGTTGCACTTAAGTAACAGCAAATGATCCAGCACCTTCCACTCCTAAGCACTTTTACCATACTATGCACTTTTCATAGGTTTCATTAGTTATTCACTTCAATTAGAAAGGGACCATACCCTTGAATATATTAAAAAAAAAATTGTCCATCAATTGTGACAGATGAAAATCTTCTAAGCAGCAACAATGGAGGAACACAATACAAACAGACTAATCTTACTCCCTGTATGTCATTATGGAAAAAGGAGTTAGGATGACTATATTGACACTGTAGTGAAAATACATTGAATTGCCAGCCAAAGACTGATACCAATATATATATTCAGCGCTTTCCTGCTGTGACTGTTCTATCTCTCCTGAAAACAACCATTCACTAGAAGCAATTGGCCAGCAATATTGAATGATTTGACTATACCAGCTCACATTATGATTTTTTTATTATTTATTTTAAAACAGAGAATGTCACTCCTACGAAAATAACACAAGTTCCAAACTCCACTTCAAAATGTCCATACTTTCTGCTTAATTCAAATAATTTCTTCTTAATTACAACCAACAGGTTTCCTGCCAAGAAGTTTAATGTACTACCAAAAAAACCAAACAAATAAAAAGCAAACAAAAACAATAAAAAAGAAACCACAATTGTCCAACAGGGTGCCCAATCTTTGCAGTTTATTTACAATAGCTATGAAAAAAAAAAAACCCATTCTGTTTGTGAGACATATATCTCCTAAAGTAACCATTCTATCAACTTATTTATAATGTAGAAGTTACTCAGGATATATTTTAACTGGTGGGCTAAGAGACTAAACAGGCCATAGAAAAGGCAAGCTGACAAGTGATTGTAGGCAACACAGCAGCTAACTGGAAATATAAATTATGAATATCACAGGAGACATCATCAGTGCATTGTGACCTGCTTAAAAAAAGAAAAAGTCTTATTTTTTTGATTCCAGCAAAGTTAGATCTTACTTTAAGCACCACCAAGTAAAACCTCATTAAATGTAGGGCAAGAGCAACCTTGCTTCCCAATGTCAGGATTTATGAATTCCCATTCAGAGTGTCCAAAGATTTGCAAGACAACCATCCTGACCTTGGTTAAAAAGGAAATCACTCTGAATGAGTTTAATGAGGATTTGAAGAAATGTCCTTGGAGGTGTAGCTTGAATGAAAATGTAATAATGTCTACATTTTGCCTTGTACCTAATGAGGAGGCATGAAACAAATTTTATTCAGCATTTTGCACTTGCTACGCTCAATCTCACTGAATCTGCTTAAACAAAGCTAATAGAAATTGGCCCAATGAGGCATTATTCTTTTCATCTGCAGTATTTAATTCCACCTTTTTATGTTGACTTCAGAAATCATGTATTAAGACAACAGAACAGTAAGTCAGTATCACTGTGTGTAAACTTATCAGACTTTAGAAGCAGCTGAAGATTGTTGGCATCTGAAATGTTTCTTTTGATTTTAACTAGGAAGTTTTTTTTACTGCTCTTCTGTTGATTTTTTTAAATGTTTTAGGAAGACTGTGTGTTTTTTTCTAAAACATGCATCCCTGCTCCATCCCTGGAAGTTAAACAGCTATTCTGCTTTTAAAATAAACTAACTCATCACCAAAAAGTAGCAAGTGTACTGTAGAAAATTTTTTTCCCCCCTTTAAACACGCCTCAGGCATGTGGTCTTATTTGTCATGTCCTCTTTTTGGATGGGTTACAAATGACATCAGTCTGAATTCCAACTGGTATTGCACAGATGCGTCAATGACGTGAGAGATATTTGTGAATAAACTTGCGTAGCTAACTCTTAGTTAGCTACACAAAGCTAAGTAACCAATTTGTGTAAGCCACAGCGCTACAAAGCCACATGCTTCTCAGAGGACAGTCACATCAGATGACATATAACGGATTTGGCAAGTAAGAATTCAGAGACCAGAACGCTCCACAGTATTGCTGAGAAACACGGAAGGGTTTTTCCACCGACTTCAGTAAGAACTTCAGTAAGAACTTCAGTAAGACCCTCTATGGTACTATTGTCTGCTCATAAAGACTACACCAAATTCAGTCTTGAGAGATTCATAACGCCAACAGAAATGATTTAATTTAATTTTTAACACATCCTTTTTTGGTACTAATTTACATGTCCCCATAATCAGAGTTTGAAAAGTCACCAAATGGTGGAATTTGAATGTGATTTTGTTCTGCAACTGTTTGGACTGCCCTCAAATGCTTCAGTGCCTGACCAGAAGAGTGAAAATAAAACTTCTAGCCCTGTGCAATAAACTGGAATGTAAAAATCTGTATCAGTTGAATGCTAACTTATATTCTGCAGGTATAAGTTTGAAAACCACATGCTAGGAGAAAAAACTTTTAAGCAGAAACCGCTGCCAACCTTAGCTGGATTAACCTGTGTTCTTTAGACTTCACAGCTTGTCTCTTGAAAGTTCTCTGGCAACATGTGCTTTTTCACATTTCTCAGCTAAATCACAGATCCAAATGCAAGATATAACATTAAGGAACAGTAAGTGCATTCGCGACACTCCGAGGAGAAATCAGGCATGCATAGGGCAATGACTATATAACACGGAAATATAAGCATCCCCTAATGTAACTTTGTTACACTAATTTAATTCAGGAAGATTAGTTGTCCTTCCTAACATCAGTGCATACAACTGATACTCTGCTTTTCAGACAACTTTGCTATCCCTAGGTACCAATGAAACAAGATACATGGTAACTTGGCACTGTGGTTCAAATCACATACTGTTACCCTAATTATTCACAATGCTGTACAACTACAGACAAAGAAGTACAAAAAATGACTCCTCAAATTGTGTCTTCCACTGATTGTGAAATGCAAAGCAAGCAACATACCTACCTTTCATCTGTAACACTGAAACAGCTCTACTGAAGAACTTAAACCAGAAATTTCCAGGATGATTGGACTAATACCTCACTGCGCTTTGAAAAAATCTCTGCAAACACCCAGTACAGCTGCAGAGAGGTAAATGGTAAATTTTACTGTAGTGTAGTCGCATATACCTGCTGCAGATTGTGGACCACTGACAGCAGGGAGATGAAATTTGGCTTATTTGGCCTACCACAAAAAGTTTATTTAGAATATAGATCAGGTTTTGTGGAATTTGCCATAAAATCAGGCAATATCTTTGCCATGAAATGATAATATGACACATTATGTTGCTGAGTCATTAAATCTGGTGTTCAGTTTCAGAAATTAGCTGAGGTTGAGAAAATTTCTTAAGCAAAGGACTGCTGATGTCGCAACATTTATACATGCCTTATGTAGAAAAAATATGCAAAATTCATGGCATGATGCCTTACACAACCAATTTCTCATCACAGTGAGATAACCCATATGAGTTTTCTCACTTTCTAAATGGTGCCCAGGATCACTGTATCATAGCAAACAAAACTACTTCTTAGAAAAAAAAAAAGTGCTGTGGAATGACAGCCTTTAAAGCTGTCAATATCATCAATGAACAGTATTTCATCAACCAAAACTATCCCAAATACTTTTCAGGAACAACAAGCACTAAAATGAAATAAAATTTTATAAAATGCTTGAAGGGTATTGCAGTTGCAAATATAGCTACATGCTTGCCATAAAACCACAGAGTGCAAGTATGGATCTCACTAAGTACTGCTATCCAAATTTATTCAAAAGTCACATAGGGAGTACAAATCTTGTAAATACCTTACTGTTTTATGAAGCATAAGGCATGTAAAATTTTGCATCAGTCAACTTTTATTTTGTCCTTTTTTTTTCTTTTCCCCAACAGCAATTTAATAACATATATACATTAGGCATTCTTACATAAAGTTTTATATTTCCAATCTATACTAAATGGGGCTAATCCCATCCCTACTACCCTTTAAAGATTTTATAGAATGAGCTTTAAATCAAGGACTTTGGAAGAAATCTTGATCTTTTATTTATTATGCTATGATAAATTCAGTTATTATTACAATGCGGAGAAATCTACAGTTTTCAAGAAAGCACTAAGTGAATATATTTTATGCATTCCCTGAACACAGAAAATAAGAAGATTCTCTATAATAAGATCATTTAGCAGCAGGTACACCAATAACCCTAGTCTTGTCTAACGGGCAACACACTAGACAAGAATATTTTGAAAACTTTATCTTTCTCCATGTTCCTTAAAGATTTGCAGCAGATTTTGACGATTAATACAGGAAATTGTGATAGAGTGCATCAGGTATTAGTGTCATTCCAGTATAATAAAATAAATTACAAAACTAAATATCCGATCCTTTGAGGGAAAGCTTTAAGTCATCTGAAAATATATGTGTGTGCTCCAGTATTAATCCTATCTTTGTAAAGATATAATTTATACTTTCTTGACCTTATTTAATACTTGTTGAATTTATATGTCAATCACATTTGACTAGCAAAAACAGCACTTTAAAAACTCTGCTGAAATGAAAATAAATGTCTCCAACAGCACTGAATGGTTATTTTGGTTTATAATTCTGTTTTAAAAATGCATAATTACAATCTTTGGATAGAATGTAACTATCACATTTGGAAATTTTTTTTCTTACTTGTTATTTACTTTTTTCTGGCAAATCAAGCATCTGGATTCTGAAGGTCTCCAGTGCATTTATTTTGAGTTCCTACTCCCTAATTTGTCTTGAACAAATTTCCTTTTCTTAGTTTTCTATCACAAAAATACTTTCCCTACAATGATTATGCTGAGATTCAATCTGTAGGTTTTTTGTCCATGTCATTCATCTTGAACATTTTCAAATAATGGAATAATATTTTCTAAAAAATGTATCATTTAATTGCATTTTAAAGATTATTTTGGAGTTTAACTATTATAATGCACAGCCTAAGCAAAGAAAACAGTGAAATGAAACATTCTGACCATGGAATTATGCATTACCTAAACACAGGTTTGAGAAGGAAGACAACCTGCACATCTCTACAGTTATGTATATAGGTTTGTACAGCAAATAACTGAGGCAATGCTCAGGCAAAGGTCTTGTGAACAATAAACAGATAAAGAGACACTGATTTATATATAAGTGCCTGCATTTTAAAAGCTTTGTTTAAGATTTTTGAAATTTAAGGCTATTGCTGAACATGAGCTTATTTCAGTAGGAAACGTGCCTTTGGGTAGTAAGTGTTCTGAGGACTACCATTTGAATCTGTCTATCTTATTCAAGCTAAAAATAAAGGGGAGAAAAGCCCCAACCCAACAACAAGAAAAGTAGCCTTCAGTCTAAAAATGTTATGAATTTCAGACTCCTCCTCCAGCTGCATCAGATAATAAAAAGATACTACACTTTCATAACTCAATTAAGACCTAAGCTAAAATATCTTTTATATAATTCTGGAGATTGTTTGTGAATTGTACAAGAGAAACTGCTATGGTGAAAAACAAACTTTTCTTTGTCAGACTAAAGATTAAATTATTGAATCTACACACAATGGTTCACAAATGTTCGTAAATATGGATGTTAAATGTATACCCCTGGTATGGTAAGTTACTTTAAGTAAAGATCAAATGTATTCTGCTTGCTCTTTAATACAAAATTCAATACATGCTTTATATGCTACGGGAGCAATTAAAGGGATTTATGTGGAAGAGAACAATCTTGCCCTTGTCACTTGCCTTTAAATAATCTATTTTGAAAGAAATTAATTACTTAAGACACAACATTAAATTGTGAACCAAAGTATAATTAATCTGTATCCTGGCTCTGCTTAGTTGTAGGAAGGAATAAGGATTATTTAAACACATATTCTAAACTGACTCAGCTTACATGGTCTATTGAGAAACAGAGAGAGTGCATCTTTGAGATATCAAAGTACTTTATAACAGCATTATAAGAGCTCTAGTGACAACCACGATTAGCTGGAGCATATGCTGACCTCTTTCAGTTAACATCATTCCATTCTGCTAGTACACAAGAGATGAGACACAATAAAACAGCCCAGAGGACCACTTATAACTTTGGAGGAATGTATACATTCCCTCAATTTCTCATTCATAATCCTGCAGCAAAGCAAAATAAAGGTAAGTCACTCTGTAATTCCTGCTTCAAAATATTTTTTTTTCTATATGTGTATTCACAGGGTAGAGTCCATGTTGCTTCAGGAGTACACATCCCAACCTCTCCACAGTACTGGTTATGAATCAGAACTGTACCACAGTCTTAGGTTTGAAACATTCAAGCAGAAGGAGGAAAAGTTGTGAATTTGAAGTCAGATAAATTCCTGAGGACGGACTGCTAGAGACAAGTGATCCTTCTTTCTCTCATGCTGCTCTTACTCTGAGCAGCAGTCCCCATAAAACACCACACATTTGAAAAAATCTTAGGATCCAAAGTTGAATAAGGACCGTAAAAGGTCTCCTACAAAAGCAGCGCCACACCAGGCAGGTGCATTTGTTGCAAGGTTGGTGGATTTCAGAATGAAGCTCTAGGTGGCAACTAGATGTGCAGACTCCATATGCCAGGGATGGAGGCATCTGAAGAAAATAAGACAGCTATGTTAATCTAAGGTGGCTCCAGTTCAGCAGACAAACTGCTTCCCACATGCTTAGCTATCCAGTAAGACAATCTGTTGAAACAGCTGATTTCTAGCTCACTTTGTTGTCATACGGACAAACAAGGATTCTTCCTGAAAGGCCTCATCCTGGCAATATAAAAAGAGACAGCTTGCCTGGGAAAAGTGTAAGAAGAACTAGCACATACACTGGGGCAAAGATAGGAAGCCTTGGCTTAAATAAAATCCAGTGCCTTAAAAAATAAAGGGTGTTTTCTGAGGATAACATATCACAGGAAAATGAAGAGGAGGAGGCTGTAAATATGTATATACACCATATTGGATTATAAAGAATCAACCACAGGGATCCAGATTTTTCCCCCTTTCTTGGTTTGAAAGGAATATCCTTAAGGAAAGATGACAGAGGCTAAAGTTGTTTGAAGACTCAAGGGACTGAACCCACCATTAATCTAACAATAGCTTAAGGTATGGACTATGTATACTGGAGGAACTAATAGTTTCTCTGATTGAAGATTCATGAATATGTTTTGCAGGACATACTGAAGCTGGTCTGGCTCTTTGCACTTTTGGTACTCCAGTCAAAACCACTGACTTCAAGATATGCCTCCTCCTTCTTCACCTTTCCTTTACATTCGTGTTTGTGGTAGGTCACAGAGTTTACAGTTACTTAACTGCATTTACAAACTCCTGATTAAATTATTTGGTGACTGAAATTTGACTGCAGTTTGTAGTGAGCCACACCACAAAAAAGAAGTTCATGTTCTTTTTCTTTCTGTAGGGCAAGTTGCAAAATATGCATTTGGTCTACATTATTTGTAGCTGAACTCCTTTCCACACAGGGACAGAAAGCCTGACACATCTCATTAGCATGAGCTTCAAGACAGTGACATATATACTGAACTTCAAGGTCAACTGCAGGCTCTGATCTCTGAGATCACTGAAGTGAAATACCCATCCAAGGAAGGCAGAATTAATCACTATTAACTTGAAAAAAAGTAAGTGGAACTGATCCTTATATCCACTGTGTGCCATAGGGAAATCTTGCAGAGTTCTTCACTACCCCATCTGTACTGGGAACCTGTGGGGAGCAGGATGCCTGCCCACCCATTTGAACAGTGATTTGGGGAGCATTTTCCCCTATTAGTGTGTTCTTGGAGATACTACTTGCCTAAAGGCTTCTTGTAAGATCCAGGAACTGAAGCAGAACTTCACTAATTACTAAATTTCATCACAGTTGTTTCCATGTTTTCTCAGCAGATATTCTTGGTATCTGCACTGCCCAAAATTGAAATCCAACCTAAATGGTGGGATTGGATTGAATCACACCGCTCTCTAAGGCAGAATAAGCAATTACAGTGAGTACAGTAATTTGAGGAACAGTGCAAGAAGTAGTAGATTAAGTCGGTATTATTAGTACTTTACACTCTGCACAATCTTAATGAGGTAGTTGAAAAGAACTGAGGATGTGGTATGCACATTCATTTCCAGTAATAGGTACAAAACTCTGGTGTCTAGGACTTAAAATGTAGGCTCTCTGGGTATTCCTGAGGGAAAAGAAACCCTTCTATGCTCACTAAAAAAAAAAACCAAAAAACTTTTAAGCCATGTTTTCCACAAGTTTTCCACTGGAAACTGCTTATAGCATGTGTAACCAAGTCTCATTGTCGTCAAGCAACAATTTATTACTAATAAATACATTTTTTCAACATTTTATGTCTATAGATCATCCTAACAACCCCTGCTGTTAAACAAATAACCCAAAACACTTTCACGGTTACACTTCTGTTCAATTCTTGTCACCACAGATTGATGTCTTCTCACTGATAATTCCAAAAATGTCACTGAAACTGGCTTTTCTACAGCAATATGAAATGACATTTTTGTTTAAATTTCCTGTCACCATAATAATTTTTCAATTATGATTCATTGAAAATGCAGGACATTTTCTGGCCAGGAATTAGTTGCATTAAAGATTGGCAAACTATGTACACTGATGGTAGCAGCATAGACTTTGAGCCATACTGCTATTTGCCATGGGATAAAAACCTATGAAATAAAATTATAAAAAATATGCCCATCTTATCTTAAAAAAATATTTGAAAAATAACGTGTTTACTATATCTGTGCACCTTTGTTATATGTCAAGTACAGAATTGGATATAATGGTCATTGCAATGATGTAAAATGAGAACAACAAACTCCAAGGTTGGAAGTATGAAGATCTACAGTAACACAGAAAAATATTAATAATTATATGATGTTTTAAGTACAGTATGATGCTATAAAAATAGTGCAATGCCATAAAGATTCTTTGTTTAAGATCACTAATAAAGTTTATGCTATAATTTCATGACACAGGCAGTGGAGGCATCTTCCCTGGGGAGATTTAAAGGAGAAAATACGTAGTGGGAAGCGAACTGAAAAATCTAGTAACTTTCATCTTTAATTTCTGCAGGGTATGATCTACTTTCAGTTACCCTGGTGTAAATGCCAAAAAAAGAAACCAGAATTGCAAATTCAGATCTTTCTTCAGTTCTTCAGTATACCTCTCATAATAATAAGGACAAGTCAAATGATGAAAGGCTGGATATTCCTAATTTGGGACACCTTGTGTCCTGCTAGCCACTCTGCAGAAAGCAGATCTTTTAAAGATCAGTAAATATACTTACCACACTGTAAGCGAAGCAGTGTAAAGAACTATGAGTCAAACAGGAACAGATTTCTAAACTGTGGATTCAGTGATGGCAAATTATGTTCAAATTTAATTTTCCTGTACTGTCTTCAATCTGAGGAGCATCATTCTCTAAAAGTGATCTCAAAGCCCATGAAATGGGTTCATAAAAATAACTAGTTACTAAAAAATATTTTGGAAGTGAGTAGGAGGCTGGAAACCTCTTCTAACCCAACAGAAAAGCCAAGATGTAAGGGAACATACACACAGAGGTTTGGAGGAGTTTACATTTCACAGCTGGGGAAAAAGAAATCTACACTAGATTCTAAAAAAACCTCAACAAAATGCACAATTTTATAAAAAAAAAGTAAATAGATTGTGAAAACACATTCAGAATATATAAGTCCTACAGATTCTCTTCCACTCCACTGTTTCCATACACACCTCTTCAGCCACAATAATATCTATCAGATGTGCACATGATGGCACTGTTCACAACATTTCATATCTTGTCCAGTCTGATGTCATCACTGGTGAGAGAAGAACTGCTCCATCACTCCCATCTTTTCCTATGCTAAGAAAAGCTGTATTTAAAGAACCTTGGGTGGCCTGAAAAACCTCCGCAGCAGAGCTCTAGAAGCACAACAGTGAGTCTGACTGTCACTGTCAGATTCTGTCTTTAAAATGCTGGGACTGAAACTCCTTACACTCTGAGTGGTACTGCATAATCACAGAAAATGTAGTGATTCCATCCTGCAATCAAGATGAGCAGTAGGACCAACCGGTAAAGACAAAAAAATATAAAACTGACAGATAGGGTAACTTGTGAACATTTGCTTCGGCCCTTCATGTACTTTTAAGTACCAGCGTTTCAGCACTCCTCTCAAGAGGTTGTGTGTGTCTGTGCATGTAATTATGGAATAAAACTGATAATATCAAGACCAGATAGAATTAATAACCTTTACTAATTTTACAGTACAAATAGCAATGTAAATATAATTCAGCTTCAAAATTTATGTCTGATGGTGTCCTGCAAGCCCATCCATTAATTCAAGGAGTGAGTTTATTAATTTTTCTAATAGCTTGGAAAGCACAGGCATGTGTGCTAAGGCTGGCAGATCAATCCAATTCACTTTGCATTACTTTCCCTTCAACATGGCACAACATTGTTGTATCTCTGAAACATAAAACTATTTGAAATTAGGCGCTGAACTTAAATGATGGAGAAATGAAGCCCTGATATTAAAACCCTCACAGTGAAACTGAGACTCAAAATAGTTTTACAATGTGTACTGAAGCATCACTAAGATCAACCTACACAGTGTCCTGCTCAGGTCACTCCCTCTGGATGCTCACGGACTGCAGACATGAGGCATCTCCTCAATCACACACACTTCGCAACAGACTAACTCAATCTGGAATTTCCCAAGTGATCGCTAATACAATACCATCACCTGCCATTTAAATATTCTCATGCACTTAATAAAGACTCCTTCAATTAATCTTTCAGGTGGTTAAATACTCTTAACTTACATTGCAGACTTTAGGTGGAAGTATTGAAAAAAATCCAATGATGGCCACCTGAAATATACATCTAACCACAAAAGGAGAGTTGAAAAGGGACTGCAGGATTTCTGCACTAATTCTCTCAATTATTTCTGCATCATGTGCTTGCATATTGCAGTAAGATGTGTGCGTGCCATACATAGTAACCAAGCCAGTTCCCTAAGTTTAAAGGCATGTCCCTCCCATTTGACCCACTAAATAAATTTTGCGGATACTCAGTGATCCTACTCCACTAAAACAGAATTTAATATTTTGCACGGGTGTAAATTACTGAGTTTAGTTCTACTGACAGAGCTATTGACTCTTTCCAAACATTTGCTTTTAAGAAAAGAACAACAACAACAACAAAAAACACAAACAAAAAAACCCCATCATTGAAACCAGATGTGATGTAGATGAAAAGTGAGCATCTCCTGAATGTTATATCATGAATATGCCATGAAATAACAACACTCTACAAACTTGAAATTCTACCATGTTGCAATGAAGTTCCTTGATGTTGATGATAATTCAACAAATGCAGCAAAAATAAAATACTCCTTATGATTTTACATTACTAAACCAAGGAATTATTTGCTCTACTATCTCAACCACCTGCTTTAAAATTTCATCTGGTTAACAATGAACTGAGACCAATAATTTGTTCTTGGCAAGAGTCAAATAATTTCCTGAGAGTTATTTAGTTCTAATTTGACAACCTCATGTGATGGAAAAATCACTTGTTTCTCTTGGCAATTTGTCCCAGCAGTTAATCACCTCCCAACTGAAAGTGTTTGCCACATATTTAATTTGAATTTTGGCTTCAGCTTCTACTAACTTGCTTTGCTAAATTAAAAAGCCTTTTATTACTAAGTGTTTTAGACACAGTTAGAAAACCACCTCTCAATCATATCTGTGATAAGCTAAACGTATTTGGATGCATCTGAAACTATATATCATTTTCTCCTACCAAAAGCTCAGTTTTAGGGTTCTTTTCTTCACTCTTAATTTTCAGTAAGAAAATGAACAACCACAGCCAGGTATTAGTTCTGCCACTGCTTTATGCTGAGTTAAAATAACTCCGAAATAATTATTTATTACTTTGCTCTACTTATTCAGATAGCTCAATTACTCTGTTGTCACTGTTGATGTTCATTTAACTAATTTGAAATTCCAAAGAAGTAGACTAATTTAAGGACTTGCCATTGACAACTTTTCTTTGTTTCAAATTTCCCTCCCCAAAACATTTAGTGCCTCATTGAGTAATTGATTCTGCATTTTAAAATCTATATATGATCAGCAATTGGATTTGGACTGGCATGAAATTAACATTTTACAAAGGCTAATCTATGCTACATTTGCATTGCCATATATCAACAAAAGTTGTCATCTCATCAAGAAAACACAATTAACTGGTGAAATGTTAACTGCCTTGAAAAGTCTGCTACTCTTTCTTTACATCTTTTCCCCTTAACTGTCTATTTATTTCAGTTTTTTGTTACAAAGTTATTTTGCCCACAACTGATACCAACTGAATCAATCATGAAACTACTTCTCACTTGAAATATTTAGAAATGTTGAGTCCTCTGTCTTCTGGTGCCTTGGGATCTATCAAGCAAGACAGTCATGAGGCTGGAGATACCCTTACCCAAATAATTGAAGAAGCACGGGCTAGTAATTATCAATAAATTTTAAGGTATGCATTCCTCAGATACATCATCCTCAAGGCAAGAAGACAGTAACATAGATAGGGCAAGTATTTCTATCAAATATAGTATAGTGTCAAATATAATACAGCCGTGTTTAATGTGTAAAAAGCCCTATATATGATTAGTTTTGTTTATTATTTTTTACTTTAAATACTTTTAAAAGTATCTCCAGTGAAAGATTAAGTTATTTTCTTTTAAACTGAAATGGAGGAGGAACTATTCAGACAAACATTAACTAAATGAACACTTCCATTTAAAATCTGAAGAAGGATTATTCAGACCACATGGTAGCTTTTTTCATGTCACAGAAATGCTTTATGATTATAGCATTTCCTGGATGCAAAATTACACCATAAAATAACTTCACCTTTCTATAAACTATGCAATATTATGTACAGGAAACATGCAAAGAAAGAAAAGAAAAGAAAAGAAAATGTTTCTGTAATGTTTATAATTATGTGCCAGAAGTCATTAATCTGGCTGCTTGACCACTGTAGCTATGGTCACCTTCATATGGAAACTGATGGAAATCATACAATATGATATCTGGGTCCAGCAACAATTTTTGATTGTTCACTCCTCTCATTCATAGACACTCCCTATAAAAAGAAAAAAATAGTTTCCCCTTACAAATCTAGTTTTGTCAGAGCTAAAAAAAAAAATCAGGCATAGGTGAAATTAATTTTCCATGGAAGGAAAAAAAGTAGTTTTGTTTCCTTGAACAACAATTTCTCCAAAAGGGCAGGCTACTAATAATTCTATGTTATTGATTCTGGTTTGTTGATTTACTTATAATGATTTATAGATGATTTAGTAGTTGGTTATTAAGCATGGCACGGTGATGAAAAATGTACCCATGCTAGAAGTTTTATATTTTTATTAAACAACCACTAGAAAGATTCAGTGCTGCGCATGGAGCCGTGCAGAAGTAGTTGTAGTAATGGTTTAAGTACCTAAATTGTACCTAGAAACACAGGTTGAGAAGAGAATTGTCTATATAATACTATAATGTCTTAACAGTAACCAGTCCTTACTGACTGTATTGGTTATTTTTGAAAGACCTGTATTTCTCATAAGATTCATAGTCTATGAACCAACTTGACAGAAAAATGCAAGAGATTCTCAATAAATTGTGCCACAATTAATAAGTGTATTTTTCTCCCAAGAGCTACTGCTCCGTAGCTTTACAAAAAGCAACTTTTCATACAAGCATTATCTACATTGCTGAATAAATTTAATAGCATTACCTTTAATAGTGTTACCTCCCACACTCCATTCCAACAGGATATAAGAATGTCATCTTAAAACACCTATTAGCAGAACAGGGTTTGTTGTCTAAAGCCCACCTCATGACACTAACATAAAACTGCACATATGTGTCCATATGAAACACACTATTAAAATATGCAAATATAATGCAAATACAAAACTACTGATAGATGCCTTCCACATATTCTTAAAAAAGTGTTCCACAAATTATACAATAACAAAAAAGGTGGCATTTAAATTGCGTTCATTGCAATTCTTCATCACCTTCCCTGGGACAGGCTCAACATGAGACAGGATGCATGACAGGGAGGATTCCCTGTCCTCTCTCCACCTGCCTGAACACAGACTCGGGGATAGGGGCAGTGGTGGCAATTCCTACCTGGTGCAGGAGGTGCATCTCCACCATGACTACTCTGCTGTCCTGGCATAAGAGGCACAAGGGGGAACTGAGCACTAATGAGGATGATGGGTCACTTAGCTTGAAGCTGCCACCAAGGTTAACATAGCCTATGCCTGCATCAAACCTACGTCCATGAAGAAAAAGGATGGGTCATTGTCATAGGAGACACCCTTACAAAGGGAACAGAAGGCTCAATATGAAGCCTAGACCCACTTCTTAGGGGGATCTGCTGTGTTTCTGAGGTCTAGTTTTAAGACGTGAAGTGAAAGTTTCCTATCCTCGTACAGCTCCTGGATTGTTAACTATTACTTTTCAGGTAGGAAGCAATAAAGTTGCAGGAAGAAGGCTGCCCAGGGAAGTGGTGGAGTGCCCATCCCTGGAGGTGTTTAAAAGATGTGTATGTGTGGCACTTAGGGACATGGTTTGGTGGTAGGTTTGGCAGTTCTGGGTTAACAGTGGGACTCAATGAACTTAAAAGTATTTTCCAAGAGAAATTATTCTATGGTTCTATGAAAATAAGCCAGTAGTAATTAAACTATCAATCAACAACTTGAAAAGTTGCTATTTTTTCTTCTTAAAATGATGTTATGCTTTTCAGAAGAAAAGCACAACTACCCTACTTCTCAAAAGAAAAAGAAGAAAATACAAGACCATGAACCCAAGTCTCAGTAAAAATGTAAAGGGAGTATTTACAAGGGACAGTCACATATACATACAAAAATACAAATATCCTCACTCCACTGAGTTGCAGAACAGACATTTTCTTAACTAGATTTTCTTCAGTATGAGCAATGAATGCTCAGCAGTTTAAAAATTAGGTCATTCAGAATCAACTGTTTAAAGAGATTATCATAATATTGGTACAGTAAAAAATATGAGAAAAAAAATAACAGTGAATAAACCACATAAACACAGGACAACTGACAGACACAAGACTGCAATAGCATTAATGTCATGATACATGCTATTTTTGGAAATTCCTGTTTCTTTCTGTGATGAGTGGTTCGTTTGGATTCTGGGGCTCTTTTATTCATTCATATAGATAGAACATGTCTACATGAAGAAAAGGCCAGCCTTTCAAGTACTGAATCAGGACAGCTACTCATGGGATTTGAAGAAGATAGAAGATGAAAAGCCCACTTTTTTCTCCATGGTACAGATAAGCAGGGTTTTTACACCTTCCCTTAGTTATTCAAACAATATGAGTAGAAATCAGGTCTCTCCTTCAAAATGCATGCTCATATTTTGGCTCTCTCTTCAAGGTGAGGTCATACAGCATTTTGAAGGGTACCACTCCAACAAGAGCACAGGAAAATGCATTTTAAGGAACTATTTGTCTGGGAGCTATGAAAATTGAAGTGCCAGGGTAACTACTACTGCATTCTTTCTTTTTCAAATGCTACTACTCCTTTTGCTTCACATGACTCCGCTTTTGCTGCTGGTTTAGACAGATACAACGTGGATTGAATAGTCCTATCACAGAACTTGGTGCTGTCTGTGCCTCCTGTGGAGAGTCCTTGTGTTGAAGCAGTGATGGGAAATGTATCATTCCAGGTCTTCACAGGGAAGAATTGATAGAAACAGAGGAAGAAGAGCTTTACATAATCCTTCATAAGCTTCCTTGGGGATAGGAGAAGTCAGCTCTTCTGACTTCCATGAAAACAGTGAGGACATTTACCATAAAAACTGACAAGAAATCAAACCTTTTTTATTCCTACAAAGTCAGGTAACTGCTGACTGAGGTTGTCCAACGCAAACTAGAGAATGCTATAACCATAATATACAACCAGGATAAAAAGCTACTATATTAAAAAAATAGAAATTTGTTATGGGGAAAATATTTTCTAAGAACTCAGTACCTAAATGTCACAATACATTCTTTAAAAAAAAAATTAAATTACATATTATATGTCAATACAGAATCATATATATATATATATATATATATATATATATATATATATATATATATATATATATATATATAAAAAATCATTGTTTCTACAGATTAGGAAAGCTACTTTGAATTTTTGAATTCTTCCAGATCTGATTATTTATGTTTATGACATAATGACAGTAATAATGTGCAGTCATATCACAATGCATTTCTGAAAGAGAGGATAGATGGGCTTGATGGGTCTCTCAAAATGTTACTGCATACTTCAACATAAGAAAGACTGTACTGATTACCAGTAAAAGGGAAAAAAAACAAATGAACAAACAAACAAAAAAGGTAAGAGCATTTTGGGTTCTTTTGCTGATAACTCTTGAAGTGGACTGGAGAAAATCATCTGCTTTTTTTACTGAAAATAAACTCAAATCAGAAAATATGAAAGGTTATAGGAAAGTCTAACTAAAACAAAACCCAAAAAAAAACCAACCAATAAAAACCCCTCAAAAAAACAGGTGGAAAAAACCAACACCTTTTGCTTTTTTCATAATATCTGTACTAAACAGAACTACATACATCAAACTGCATGAAATACCAGGGAAAATCTTTTTTATGAGAATTATCTATTCTCAAAAATCTAAATTGAAGGAAATAATATGCTTTCTTCTGAAGCCATAGAACACAACTCACAGAATAATAAATTAGCTACTGATCATTTGTCTGCATCTAAAGGAATAAAGTCTGCCCATCAAGTTTTAAAATACATCAAGTTTTAAAGTCCAAGAAGAAGCCACTCAAATATCACAGTGCCAAATTCGATTATGTGTCCTGAAATCACTTCACCAATTGAAATTCACTTGTTCTGTATTTAACACTGGAATATTATAAAACTGTGTGAAGCAAAGGCCTCAACAGATCTATGCAAAAAGAACTAGAGGGCAATAACACCAAATACTTTGATGATTGTGGCCATTCCTATGCTCTAGTATATTAAGCTGTTAACACTTTATAATGGGAGCACATAAGGGAGATTATGGTATAAATCGGTGACAATAAACACAACACTATTACATTGTTTCTCATTTGTTGCAACAGACTTTTTATGTGCAATTATGTAATTATGCTTCCTAAGAAAATTGAGATCTCCATTCTTTTGCTGTTGAGAGGTTTAAGTCTTACATAATCCAAAAAGCCAATAATCATAAATTTGTTGCTTCTAGTCCATTATATTCTACAGATATGATGTGATCGAAATTTCATACAAAATCAGATTTCAAAAATACATTACTTTGAAGATACCTCTGAAATAGCTACTAGATGACACACTATAAATTTAAGATGTTATTGCTGATATATTTTGAAGTACCTCACCACTAAAAGGTAGATTCATACATTTGGTAAGGAAAAATGAAACCAATTTGATAGCTAGACACCATCAAATATCTCAAAACATTACTGCGGGACGATTTACCTTTGAAATATTTACAAATACAATGAAAAAAAAAGTATGAGATATTTTCCCCGATTTAATTTTTCTTTTAAAAAATGCTGACCAAATGAAGCTTCTATTAAGATGGATAGCAGTTATTTCCTGAAAAGATGCACTGTTACTTGCAACAAATTGAAAATTGCTGTTTGAGTCCAACTTTTAATAAAAAAAAATAAGCTATTATTTTTGTTTGCTTTTAAATTTTGATTATAAGTGAAACAGGCACAAGTAACCTCTTCCACAGTGAACTCTTTGCTCTATTTCCTTCATAAATTTTCAGTATTGGAATTAATAGCCCTAGAAAATTGGAGAAGCAGAAAAAATGAAGCCCTCATATGATCATATAATTTTGCTTGCTAATATGGCAGCATTTACAAAAGGGTATTAAAAAGAAAATATGGACACTTTTATTGTTCTCCTTGAGGCAGAAAATACTGCAGTGAAGAGATTCATTACTAAATATTTTACCACTGTCCAGCTGCCTTACAGTCAATTATGTTTAGTTAATGTGCATCTTAATGAAGATCTTGACATACAGTTATAATCAAAAACTGTCCACTCCAATGTCAGTCTTCAGTTCATGATTGGTACTTTGTTGGCATAATACAACAAACACTTCTAATTATGTTTCAGTTCATTAAAATTAAAACAGAATTCAATAAAAGCAACTTGCAACATGCTATTTATTCTAGCAAAGACATAATCCTATTCTGGATATGAAGATTCAAGAAGTAATAAAAACATGAAAAATGCACAGACTAAAACTATTAATATTGTGTCTGGTCAGTACTGAGGTTAACTTTCATTTGGCTATTAAAGTTATTATGCAAATATATCCCATAGTAAATCAACACATATCATCATATTTTTTTTTTGGAAGAGAAGATATATGAAAAAAAGAACAGCCCAAAACACAAAGGTACTTCTGCAGCAGATTTCCCTTTGATGCAACCATGGAGGTTGCTATGCCTGAAAAACAGATAATCACAGACCTATGAAGATGATTCAGGAAATGAGAATACTGTTAAATGTCAGAAAACAATACATGTGGCAAAACATGCTATATTGTTTCAAATGAAGATTTTCAGTCTGAATATTTCCTCTAAGTTACCACTCATGATCCCCTGAGAACATCCATGTGGCAGGTTGTGGGTATTTACTAATACCAACATATCCCTGTGTGAGCCACCAGGGATGAAGGGGACATTGCCTTGTGCCACAGGAAGGGAAACACTTCTCAGGAAGTATGAGTTGACTGCTACAGCTTGAATACAGATTGTGCACCATGCAATTGACTTGGTTTTGCCCCTTTTTAGATGAAGCTCATCCCATTAACTCACACTGGCAGAAAATAAAAGAATGTATTTTTTAAGACATTAGGAAAAATAGGTAAGCTTTGGGGAGAGAAATGAGACAAGAGGCTGATCCTCAGCTTTACTGCTTTATGAAGGTACAACGGAGACTTCAGCAAATTGCTACTTCACAATGTTACTGAGAGGAGAAAAAAAAAACCCGCCTGTAATCAAGAAATTACTGTGGTATAAGGAAATCATATTTCAAAATATCCTCCCAATGAAAGATATGTCTAGTTACTACACTAGGAATAAGAATATTGTTGCTCTGAGAATATGTGAATTTTACATGAGCATTTTTACAGCAGAAAATTGGTATTTATCACATGCATTATGCAGTTCTCTAATTTTATCTATTACCATGGACCTCTTGTGTTAAATCTTTCCTAGTTTCCTCATAAATATGTTCTAATACTGTAGACTGTAATTTTACAGAAGTGTAGGGAATAATACTTCAACAGTTCCAATATTCATAAAACATTATCAGAGTGCCAGAATTAAAAGATAACCTATCTAATTTTAACTGTTTAATATGGGCAGGGGAGAGTAATTAAGAAAATCTTAATTCTCTCAAACTCCTCATTAAAACAATGATATTTTTCCCACCTCATCCTCACCTGACCCTAAGTGATGAGATGCATTAAGATTTTGCTTACACTCTTTGCAGCCTGGATATATGTATGACAATTGTATTCCCACCATAGACTTCCAGTCAGTTAAGACTTATCTGAGCAGTCAAAACACAAAAATGCAGAAGAATTCAGGCACTGTCGAATTTAGAAAAGCTGGGTCTTGCGTACTTAGCACCTTTCCTCTTTGAAGAAAAAAGGGAAGCAAGATGTGATTACAGACTTGTAAACCCATTCTCCATTTAGTGTGACTCAGGTTGTGAAAGAGTTAAAGCTTAATAATTTGAAATACAAGGAAAGCTTCAACAGGGTTTTTTGTTTTGTTTTTTTTAATCTACACAAAAGATTGCAAATGTGTGCTCTGATAGCATTTTCTATTTGTTATTGTACTCATTGAAAAAAAAGGTTGGTTTACATGTGTACCCAAAAAAAATCAGTCTTTCTTTAGACATATCTCCTGAATGCCTCTAAGTGCTGCAAAGGTCTTAAATCAACAGGAAATTGATTTTTTCTTTAACCTTTGTATTACCTCTGTGTTAATTTTCTCCTTCTCTTCCTTCTGTAAGAAGAAATGGATAAATTTCCTTTGCCTAATGACAGAAACATTAAAACAGGTTTGATTCACCTTCCAATTCCAAGTCTTGTCATGGTAAATGAAACTGAAGAAAGGAGATTTCTCCCTTCTGATGATACTTCGGTTTATACTGTGTTTCCCAAATTGGGCCTACTCAGGCAAGCAGTAGATGCCACTTCCCCTTATCACTACATGGGGAATAGTTATTTTTGTTTTCTCACAAGTTCAGAATGTAGCCAGTGCTGTAGAATGAAACAAGTCTCAAACACATGCTAAGACTTAAATGATTCAACATTTTGTAAACTTCATTCTTCTATTGTTCTGCAAGAAGGATTAGTAAAAATGAGCTAGTTCTTTCATCCAGAAACTAAAATTGTTCATACAAAGGTTTCCTGGCATAATCAGAATACTGAGAGAAAAATACTGATGGTGTTTAGGCCTTGTCTGCAAAATAAAGCTGTTTTCACAGTGAAATATCTCAATGGGAAGCTCTCCCAGGGATCAGCACAGAAAAACTGAAAGCTATGAGGTATGTGAGTAGTTGCGTTGACTTCAGCTAAGAAGAGAGCAACAATTATGCCTGCTCTGCTCAACTACATAATTTCCAAATTGAGATAAGAAATTTATGAAGAAAAAACTGATTTCAGTGGGAAGCTACAGCCTAAAGTATTGTAAGTATTTACCAAGAATCCCCAGGAGTGACTCTTAACTGCTTGAAACACTTTTTTAAATCCAGCAAAGCCATATCCAATTTCAGTTTGTAATAGATATCAAACATTTTGCTCCTCTTTTTAGCACACAAACCTGCAGGCACACACACATGCAGACATAAGCAAACACTTTCTTTCATTAGGAAAGAAAATAAAAAAATATTTTTAAACAATTCAAGAATAAACCATAGGTTCAGTCAGAAAACCTCATGAAGAGAAGAAAGATCAACTAATATTTTCAATAATAAAGTGAAACATTTTAAAAGGTTACAAGCTCGTGAAAACAGTAAGGGCACCTTCTTTAAAAGGTACTACATAAAACCAATGAGATAACAAAAAATGACATAAAATATTGGCCACTATAAGCTATCTTCATGTACTGCACATCTAGGCTGTGTGCTTGAAGTCTGCAGCAGAACTGACCTAAGGAACATTCTGCAAAACAAGGCTCAGCAGGGCTGGGAAGTCATTCAGCGAATCTACTGAATAATCAAAGCCATGATTACAGAACTTGTTCATCCCGCAGTGAACAACAGTGATGTAGCATTTTTGGTCCACAATTATGAAAAACACCAAAACCCATGGAAAATGTGTCAGTAAACAGCTAAATTGAAGAAAATCCACACCCATGCAGAGAAATAATTTGTTTTCCAGCCATGCGATGAACACAAAAGACCTGAGGAGAGCCAACCTTTATCAGTGTTCTTCTGGTCTTCCACATAGTACCACGCAGTGAACAATTCCTCCTTATTCCCAGCTTTTCTGGCCAAATACATTTAGAATTGTAGCACTACTGTACAGGGGCCAACCTACGCAGAATTTAGTGAGTGACCCTAATCTATCCCGTGCTGAAAGACTTACCAGCAGAGAAATAGTGAAAATCAATTTGACTATGAAAACTTTCTTTATAGTAGAAAAGAAAGTGTAAATTTTACAAACATTTGACTGGCATATTTTAAAACGGAAACTTGAATCATATAAAAAGTTCTTGTGCAGCAACTTTCATGCTTAGCTATATTTCTAGATTACCTCTTAAAGAAGCATTTAATGTGTAATGTAACTCCATAGCATCACTTTATCAACCTGCGTCAAAACATACCTCAACTCATATCTTAATAATTCCATGATTTTAGAATTTATCTCCTGATTTAAACAGAGGTGTTCCAATTTAAAAAATCCTTTTTTTTTTTTTTTTTTACTATTAATGTGCATATTTCAAAAATATGTCAGGCATCTTTGTCTTTGCTTTACGGTAACCAGTTGTGTTACTAGAAGGGGGCATCCAGAACACCATATCTAAAAACCTGTCACGAAGAAGGCAATTCTAGGCTTCTCAGGATACTTAAGAAAGAAGCTTATTCAAAACTAAATGCAATGTGGTTTTCAACTGCTTCAGTTTACTAAGCAAGAGACAAAAACAAACCTCTGTCACCTAAGTCAATAAACAACCAAAATAAAATTATTTTTGATCACACTTGATCTAAACAGCATTCTTTCAGAAAGCCTGTCATGAAATATGTCTATTTTCTTTGTAAGTCTAAGATAATAAAATGTCTTTTTATTTTATTTTCTTTTCAAACAAAACAAGCAGTTAGGGAACACAGGTATTTGAGGACTACCCTAATTCTGTCAACCAAATGCTTGTAAAGTTTTTGAGTGATTTTAATTCCAAGTTGCTGTTTTCTGAGCCCAAAAACATAACTTCCTCTGGAAAACTACTGCCACTGAAAGCAGACTGTGAACCTGTCCTCTAAATAAAATTCTGATAGGGCACTACTAACTATTTGTTAGCTATTGAATATTGGAGGCATTCTGCACAATTTAATAAGTGCAATAAACTTAGAAGCACAAACAGGCAATTAACCTAATTTTCTTTGCAAACAATGTCCAGAGAACACTCTTTGTGCTATCATTTGCTATATAAAACACCAGGCAAGTGCTGGTGAGTTTTTCAGATACAAACAGGTTTATCTGTCAGCAGCATCACTTTGAAATACCACATTCTGCTCTACAAGCTGGAGAAGTGGGCCCATGTGAAGCTCATGAAGTTCAAGGCCAAGTGCAAGGTGCTGCACCTGGGTTGGGGCAGCCTCTGGCATCAGTACAGGCTGGAGGGAGGAGGAATTGAGAGCAGCCCTGCTGAGAAGGACTTGGTACTGCTGGTGGATGAAAGGCTGGACATGACCTGGCAATGTGCACTTGCAGCCCAGAGAGCCAAACTTACCCTGGGTTGCATCAAAAGAAATGTGGCCAACAGGTGGAGGGAGGTGATCCTGCCCCTCCACTGTGTTCTCACAACAGCCTGCCTGGAGTGCTGCATCCAGCTCTGGAGACCTCAGTACAAGAAAAACATGGACTTGCTGGAGTCCACAGGAGGGTCACAAAAATTACTTCAGCATCCCTCCTGTGAAGACAGGCTGAGAGAGCTGGGGATGTTCAGCCTTGAGAAGAGAAGGCTCTGGGGAGATCTTATTGTGAATTTTCAACACTTAAAGGAGGCTTATAAGAAAGATGGGGATAGACTTTTTGTAAGGCCTGTTGTCAACAGGACAAGGGTTAATGATTTCAAACTAGAATTTTTTTTTTATGATGAGGATAGTGAAAGACTGAAACAGATTGCCCAAAGAGGTTGTACATGCGCCATCCCTGGAAAAATTCAAGGCCAGTTTGGATGGGGCTCTGAAAACCTGATGAAGTTGAAGTTGTCCCTGCTCAATGCATGGGGACTGGATTAGATGGCCTTTAAAAGTGTCTTCCAACCCAAACTATTCTACAGTTCCTTGACAGATATAGACAAATCCTAGGCAAATGTCTTTTACTAGGCATAAATAATTCCATACAATATTACAGATGAAGGGCTGATTATCTAGAAAGCAACTTCGTATACGAAAATGCAGGGTCCTGCTGGACAACAAAATGAACATGAGTCAGCAGTGCACCCTGGGAGCAAAGAAGGCCAACAGCTTCCTGAGCCGTATTAGTATAACCAACAGATATAAAGAAATGATCCTTCCATCCTATTTACCATTTGTGAGACTCCATCTGGTGTGCTGAGCCCAGTTTGGAGTCTCCAGTACAACAAAGAAATAGATGTGCTGGAATGAATCCACTGGGAGTCACCAAGCTGGTCATGGAGATGGAACACAGGAGCACACAGGAGAGGCCAAGAGTTGCATCTGTTCAGCCTGGCAGAGAGGAGGCTTGGGAGTCCACAACCACCACATTGGAGGATGCAGAAAAGAAAGTGTGCAGAGCAAGAGTCAATGGACTTGAGAAGCTCCAATTAGATACAAGGAGGAGAAAGTTATCCTGGAAAAGGTCAAATGATGGAACATGACCCAGAGACACTGCAGGATCTCCATCCTGAGAGATATTCAAATTCTGGACATGGCCCTGAGTAACTGCATCTAATTGCATTGGCTTTGCACAAGTAGCTGGAGTAGATGGCATATGGAGTTTCCTTCCAGCCTACACAATTGTGTGATTCTAAGACCGTTTTTTGTTTTATAGTTCTCAACATTGCCTCTCAGTAGTCAGGCACAAGTTTATTTTCAGTATATTAACTAAACAACCAATTTTATATGGCTTTTCTTTATAAATCCAATCCCAGATGGTAAGATCATTCCAAAAAAACACACGATGCTTTAAAAAAACCCTAAGTATCTCTCATGACACAGTAATGAAATAGCTTAATTGTATCAATATTAAGCAAGAGTAGATTATTTTAATGCATAAAGTTAGCACTATAAGAAGTTATCCAAAATATAATAGTGCTTATAAGATAAGTGCTTTTATCTCAAAAAACTATAAAGGCAATGTATAATGAATTTGCAAGGTCTATAAAGAAGGAAAGTTGCCTAGTGTCCAAGTAAATGTTATATTTGCAGATGTCAAAACTGCTTTATGGACTCCCAGATACTACTGCTGATTCATAGCAGAGTTATGCAACTATATAAACTCTTTCTTAACAATTTTTTTTTCTCTCTTGTTGCTAACTGTGTTTTTAAAAATATCCTTTTTTTCCTGTTAACGTGTCTGCATAGTTTAACAGATTGGTTGCAGTAAGCTCAAGAGAACAAAGCCTTTGTCTTTCATATATAATATAGAAGAAGTGAAAACTTTGTTACAGAAAGCTCACACTGACTCAGAGGAGAGCTTAAGGAACAATCAGAGGATCTTTCTTTTCCTTTATTTGCAATATCTGGCCCTTCTGATAAAAACTTGGAAGAAAAGCAAGAATTAGTAACAAAGTCCAGAACTTCTAGAAGCCTGTCTAAATTCAATAATCCTGAGTGACTAAGGAAGGCTTTCCAATGATTTTGGCAGAACTAACTAGTGATTAAGGAAAGCTTTGCTACGCATTTATATATATATATATATATATATTTATTTTTTTTTATTATTATTTTTTTTTTTTTAAGGTTTGATAAAGTCAGGAATTTGGTGCCCAAATGTACATGTAAAAAGGCTCTACCTACATGCCTCAGCATCACTATTTTCTATGTAATGCTTTTTGTGCTCATGGGGTATTTTCCTCCATCATTATCTCATAACCTATGGACACCTAGAGTTTTCTCCCTTTTTTCTACTGCTGCTTCAGTCAGAATGTTTCTATCCTTAAATTAATTCCTCCAGAGACTACACCTAAGCTGTCTCTGCTAGAACAGGAATTGGAGCCAGACCTCCCACAGCCCGGGTGAAAACCTTAATCAGCAGACACTGACTCATGATGCTTCTCACCCCTCTTTGCTCCACAAATTGGCAGTTCTTGGCTGTGCAGAGGAACAACAGCCTTCTCAGAGCTGCACAGGTGCTGGGACTGCCCACCACAGCACACATGACACCCAGGTGCCAGCCTCCATCCCCAGAGCCGCAACTGAGCCCCCTCAAGGTGAGAAAAAAGATCATATGGAAAAGTCATAATCTCCAAGACAGAAAATGTAGGTACCACTCACCATCTCACATTAGCATACATACATATCTCCTCTTCTTCCAGTTAAGAGCAACAATAAGAATTGATCAGGGCTGCAGAAGTACTGTTGTACCTATCAGGTTGCAGATGGCAAATGGAGGAAGGTGCCATCCTGAACATACTGTGATAATCTGAAAAAGGAGTTTGATCTCCAGAGAGAATAGGAGTTTCAGACAAACCAGCTGTGTTTATAATTTCCTACAGGCTTCTTGCAGATCATACCAGGCAGGCTAGACAGGTAGTTATCAGTTTCCTTTAGACCTCATTCCAAGGGACCTATTTTTCCCCAAAAACATACAAGAAGTCAAGAAATTGTAATGTAGGATTCTTATTTAGCTAATAGAATCTTTTCCTGTACCTTGACACTGGTATCCACTAATAGACAACTGTGAATTCTACATTATTTTTTTTTTTTAGTTGACCTGGCAACTGTCATGTCCAAAATCTGTCACAAGATCTACATGACCTAGCTACAGATTTCACAAGTGTATTTTGTTTCCTTAAGTCTACATCATCTGCTCAGTCCTGAACTGACACAAAATAGGACTGTTACCCAGTTTTCCAAAAGGAAATGTGCAAGTGACTTCTTTTACTCCAAATGGTAATAAAGATTCTAGAAAAAAAAGGAAGTTCTTTGTCTATGTCAAACAATGAAAATATACAACATGTATTACTAAAAGCACAAAACAATAGTGGGACAGTAATTTGTTTTTTAGAAGCTGCAACTTATTCTCTCAGTAGATGTCTCAGTAGGACACTATAAAATCATAACAACAGATATCCCATAATAATCTTTAACAACACAGTGCAAATGTAGAAAACATCACCACATAATTCCACAAGATGAGGCTTTTAGTGGGAAGAACTGGCTATACAAGCAGGAGTCAGATGACCCAGATTCAACCCAGCTCCTCTACTGGCTCTGGGCTTATCTACCCAGGGAAAACAACCTATAATAGCTTCTCCTACAGACACTCTTATTCCATTAGTCCTAAGATTTCTATGTTCAGGTAATTCAGTTCACTTTGGAGTTTAACTGATGACAGCATGGAATACTCACCATGTTTAAATTTCATATGCCAGCCTGTTTTGCAACAGGTTCAGTGTGTAGACAAGACTTGATTATAAGGCTCAAAATAATCAGTATATCACTTGGTGCTTTGATTTATTCAAAGCATGGATGACAATAATTTATGTTACATAAATCAGAATAATATTTTGAATCTGTAAATATTCAAGAACTATGTCTAGATCTTCAAATAATGTCATACATATCTAACACAGACATGTAATTGGCAATTTTTTTTCTAAATTGTTTAATAATTATGTAAAACACTATTTTCTGACTTCTACTCCTCCATAACTCAAAGAAACATTAGCTAGTTCCAGATACTGAAAAATTTAAAGATATATTTCTTGAAAAAGAAGGCAGAAAGTTGGCTTCTTTATGCGAACCTATGCACAATTTTTTTTGTTAAATTGCATGTTAGGATGAAGTCAATAAATACACTGGATTTAGAAATTATTTTAATTCAAAGTGCATTTTTCTATTTTTATGAAGCATCTTTGAACTGTAATTTAAATTTAGAACACTTCACAGTGAATATAAAAAGTTTTGTGCTATGCCTGTATAATGGGGGAAACCAAAATAGGCAATTATGTCTTATTCTTGATCAAAATGTAATTTTAACTTATAAAGGTGCTTGGTTTCCGTCTGAATTAAATGTCTTAAAGCTACAGGTATTCTTACTACTTATTTATGTTTGTTATGGAACTGACATACAATAACTATGTTTCCTTGCATCCCTGGTATTTCAGTAATCAAAATGCATTTTTGCTTCTTTGTGCATACTAAAGATAAGACTACTTAGAGTGAAGAGTTTGTTTTCAATAGAAATTTCACCACAAAAAATATGGTAGCATTGTCTGATGGAATAAAAAAAAAAAAAATACAACCAACTACAACCAAATATCACAAACAAAATAGCACTAGCAGAATTATTAAAGACACATACTTCTGTTAAAGAGTATTCCTGCACAGAAGTTTTAATCTGTAAATTTTAGAGATTAAATAAAAGCTATACTGTCTTTGACTGGGTCACTTAAATATCTTCATAGTAGCTGGTACAAAGTTATGTTTTAGATTTGTGATGAGCAGTGCTGATAACACTGGGATGATTTAGTTATTGCTGTCCAGGGCATACACAGTACCAAGGCCTTTTCTGCTTCTCAGACTGCCCTGCCAGCAACGAGGCTGGGGGTGCACAAGGAGCTGGGAGGGGACACAGTCAGTACAGCTGACCCCAGCTGACCAAAGGGATGTTCCAGTCCATATGGCATCAATAAAAATTGGGGGTAAAAGGAGGAAGGAAAGGATATTTGGAGTTGTGGCACTTGTCTTCTTGAGTAATCCCTAATGTGTGATGTGGCCCTGCTTCTTTGTCAGATAGCTCTGAGAAACATGACATGATTAAGCACTGGAATTTGTTAGTTACACTATTTTAAAAATTCTTCATATAATGTAAGAGTGAGATCTTCTCTCACTTTTTTCTCTTTTTGATAAAAGTTATTTTTTACGTTAAACAGTAAGTCTAGGTCTGTCTCCCAGAATGGTAAATTAGTTTTGCCTTTACATCACACAGAGTTTCAATGTGTGTGACTAGAAGGAAGAGGAATAAGGACACTTAGAAACTGACTCTTGCAAGGATTTCAAATGTTTGACAACTAATACCCACCCAATTTCCATTCTATCTAAAAGGCATTTAAAATGTGGTCTTGCAAGTGAGTGAACAACCTATTAAGATTTGTGGACAGCTTCCAGGAAGCTACCTTCTCCTCTCCCTTAACACTATCTTACAGATGTTTTAAAAATCAAGTTGCCGTAACAGTCTGTCCCTTCCCCACCAAAATTAGACTGATTGCTGTTACCACTTACTGAGAAAAAACCCTCATCTGATTTAGCAACATTCACATGTTCGAGGGGAATAAAATTTGTGGCCACTCTCACATACCCAGTTTGGGGTTTTTTTTAATCCTAAACATATATGCAGATTCAATGTCTGTTTATTGCTAGGGTAAAGCTAATAGCATTGATATGTTTTTTCCTAACCACAGTCAGTTCTTCCTTCAGAAGAGGAGGAGGAGGAGATGCAGGAGGCAGAAGGAGCTGCAATTTTGTAGCAGTTTAATTCTCTTGCTTCTAACATTATTTCACTTGTTTTCATGCTACCAGATCTTTTCATTCACTATTTTACTGGCACTATCATTGGACCAGGCTATCAAGGCTTTAGATGGTCCCTTCAAATAGTGATGAATGTTCCTGGTATTCCATATGCTTTGTGACATTTGAGACTCCCAAATACTACATTTAATCAGTGCAATATGCTTCAATGGTTCTCATCGTCACACAATCTCTAAGTCAAAATAACAAAACAACCACCCCCCAAATCCTTTCAAATGTGATACTTTATCACAGTTGCCAGCATAAATTTTCCGTTAGTGACAGCTCAGTTTTTCTTCCAAATCCACACATGTACCACTTTAAAATATTCATTCTATTTATGGAACACATAGAATTATGCAGTGAGCTATAGTATGTGAACACTCATAGCCAGATTGGAAATATGTCAATGAATTTCATTGAGACATGTAGAACACTCCTAAGAAACTTTTTTTTTTTTTTTTTTTTTTAAATCTAAAGACAGCATAATTTGAGTAGTGTAATTAAATGTCATTGAATTAGTTGACCAGAATAAATACTTGAGTCTTACTGACTTATTATATTTTTACTATTCAGGTCAAAAGTCTACCTGTTTAACTCACTCCATTAGAATTCCAATAAATTTCAACTCCAAATATAAAATACTTAGGTCCATTTCTTCCAAATCACTTATTGGAACTTGAGGACGTGGTGAACATCGTGGTGGTGTTGGGTTGATTGTTGCACTTGATGATCCTAAAGGTCTTTTCCAACCTTAATAATTCTATGATTCTATGATTGCTGATTATTCATTAAATCTTCAATAATGTAGAATGTCCTATCTTATTTCTATTCTTTATATATAGATATTATATGAAAATATAAGAAAATAGTAGTTCTGCTAACATAAAGTCTTATTGACTTCAATCAGTATGTAAGATAAAAGTTAGGTCTTGCTCTTCAGAAAATATTTAATGTTGAGCTTTTTTAACTTTCAAAAGATCAATATAAAATCCCAACACCTTTCAGAAGTTATCAAAAAAATAATAATACTTCCACATTTTTACAATTTTACAAAAAAACTGGGGACCCACATGGATCCTAAAGTACTGTATGATATAAAACCCACCTCCCTACATATAGTTACATTTGGAATTCTCAATCCAATAAATCAGGCATTTTCCTATACTCAAGGCAAGAATAGGACCTTAGGAAGTTGAAAAAACATGCAGTCCCTTTGTATTGTAATTAGTGATTTTCATTAACTCTGCATCTGTAAAAAAGTAAAAGAAGAAAAAAAGAAAAAGGAAAAAGACAAGACAACATGAAATTTCTAATCTGTCTTAGTGTCTATGCACGTCACAGAGGCACTCTACAGACTGCTAAAATGAAAATAAGATAAAATAAGGATCCCTTCATTCTTAGCATAAAAATGTAGTTCCACTGGACATACAAGTAGAAGCACAAGAGAAATAAAATAATCTAGAGTAAACATGAAATAAAGAGAAATGATTGCACAAAAAATAAACATTAATATCAAATCTTCATCAATTTTCTCTCCAAATGCAGCACTGCACCATGGCATGTTCTCCATATTCTAAAGAGAGATGCAATTACTTTGCTTCCTTTTTCTAACTGGAAATGTCCATTAATCTTTTGTGTGAGCCTTTTTCCAGCAAAGAATAATGGTCCAATAGAAGCAAAATTTTTTAAAAAAATCCATTTTCTATTCTAAAGTCTAAGGCCAGTACCAGGACTATTTCCACCAGTATTGCTGGCAGCTGGTCTGTCTGTCCAGTGTTTCCTTTTTCCGCACAAGGCTGCCAAAAGTACTGATATGGAGCAGAGCTCCTAAGGTTTCTGGCTCAGTAAGGAAGAAGGGCAGCCAGACCTCCAACAAGACGGTTTGCCTTCTCAGCAAACACATGCTGAACTAAGACACAGCTGACTCTGTTCCTGAACTACCTACCTGCATATTTAGCCAGTTCTTCCTTCAGTCAACCAGTCCTTGGCTAACAACATGGACACTTACACCACCTCTCCCAAGCACCAAGGCTCCTAGAATACCTGGGAAGAAGCTCTGGCAACCATTCAGACTGACAAAAAGATTTGTCTTTTCTGTTTCTACCATAATCTGAGATGGTAGAAAAGAAGAAGTTAAAGGGCTAACATGGGCATGAAACGACATCCAATAGTCCAGCAATGTTCAATAAAATAATTTATTAAAATAAAATTACCAAAACCACCCATGATAAAAAAACAAACAAAACAAAATGAAGCACAACCAAACAACAACCAGAAAAAACAACACACAAACAAAACCCAAAAATCCACAGATAAAATCGATTATAGAAACCAGAAATGAAGAGATAGAAAATTATGTATCATAATCAAACTGTATAAATTTTTGTGCACTTTGTTCCTTCAAGGCAATCCAACTTCAACCTATTCAGGCAGAAACAATTCTACTGCTTCAGAAAGCACAGAGGAAACCACATGCTGTCTGTCTCAGAGAAAACTATCCCCTAAATATCCCATTAAAGCCCTTTTAAACATTCCAGAGTGCTTACTGTAACTCTTCACATACTATTTTGCAAATATCAGGAACCTCAAAATGAAGGTAAGACCAAGTTTTCAAATTAAAATAGGAACTCTGGCTGTGTTACATGCCTTCAACAAGCCCAAAGATTCAAACATACACCTTGCTGACTCTCACAACAACTGGCAGGAATTTTCCTTCCAAAACTTCATTATGAAACTTGAAACATAGGCTTAAAACTTTCTTGCTAGAATGCCCTCTCTTCCTTTTGCTAATGTAAAATGGTGCTCAAGAGAAATACCTGCTGTCGCTCCTCAAATCATCTGATGAATTAGTCAACTCCAGAGCAAATTATTTCAGCTTGTATTTAGAGTCTGTTTTAGACCTGCCATGCATGTAAAATTCTGGAGGATTTTTCCAAGTGTATCAGTTAATCTTGTAGGAGATACTTCTTTCAGCCAAGTATCCAACAAGATTGGGAAGGATGCCAATGTGCGGTAACACCATCCTGCCTCCTCCAACTCTTCTCTCCTCTGCTCAGACTCTTAGACTGTCAGCTCTTTGGGGCAGTTCTTTCTTTTTGTCCTGTTCTTGCACAGCACAAAGAAATACGAGTCCAAGACTGTGAACTATGAATATGGCACTACAAACATTCAGGAATATAATTTAATGTGCATTTGAGCTGAAGTATGATTTTATAGAAATACGTATGTATTAATATGCATAGATGTCCTACTATGGATTAAAGAATTTTACTGTTCAGTAGAAAACATACAGTACATGATTACATTTATTAGATTAGATTTACTCTGATTTATTAGATTATCATTGTATTATCTATGTAATAAATGTGCACATAGCAACAGTCTATACTTAGCAGACTTGAAAAGACTAACCATTTGCCTTTAAATATGACTTTTTAAGAACTTTTTCCAGAAAAAATATACTATATGAATGATTAAAAAAACAAAAAAAACCAAACCCAAGACAAAACCAAAAAACACTATGATAATTTTTGGATGATACTGTCAAAATTATTGAAGAAAATTGTATTAAGCAGTAAACAAACCTGGGCAACATAAGGATATAAAAACCAGAAAAGTAAAATTGAATACAGCTGTAAGTCTGATTTACAAGTGATTTTTGTCTTACAAAGTAACTCCAATACTGCAAAAAAAAAGCGTAGAGATACTAGAAAACAGTAAGTGCAATATAGCTGTATAACAGAACACAGCAATCAAAGAGCTAACCACCCCTAAGGCTATCCCATGACTGAGTTTTGTGTAAAGGTCAGGAGAGTTAAAAGGCATAGAAGGCAATGTGGCATCCCTGAAAAAGGACTAAACTAACACAGTAGCTTCACCGGTAATTCAGTCTGTAACCTCAGGCATATTTCCCTCCTCCTCCTTAGCCTTCCTTTTCTTTCACTGTTTTTGGCAATTTGAATATCTGCACAGATGTGGACAGACACTGAACTCATTCTGACTGCACTGCACAACAGCTGAATGGGAATCATCTCCAACCAGAATGAGATTTAATGACACTGTGCTGGGGTGTTCAAGCCAACAATGCATGCTGACATCTCTCTATATTTACTGTCTCTCTGTCCCAACTGGATCATAATGTTTGGTTTTGTAATGTAAATAAAAATACTTCAGACATCAACAAAATGACAGCAAAAAAATGTATCAAAATACCCACATGTACTGATCTTTATCTGTGTACATAGAGGGAGTGTAGCCAAAGACGTATAATGTGACAGGGTTATAGTATCAAAAGGTATCTTTGGGACAGGCCTAAAACACAGCCTCAGTTTACAGTTTAGAAAATGATCCATTGGGGAGTATATTTTCAGATTAGTACTGTCTGTGTCTTCATTTATTTTGGATTCTCCAGCATCTAGCTATAACAGTCTCTGAGACATTACAGCTCCTGTAGACAGAAACAGGCAGTGCTGATACTACCAAACTAAAAAACATAGTGTGACAGCCAAAGCAAAGTAGAGTTCAGGCTTCAAAGCTTTAGGTTCAGATAAATATTTCTGTGCCAGGCAAAAGCCAAGGTGCCTGCTGCTGTGCTTATACTTTTATCAGTACTCATACCAGCTGTATGAGTACTCAAAACTAGTTTGAGCATAAGATTTGAGAGGCCTCAGTACCTCATGTGTATCATGATCTGGACAAGGGAATCAAGTGCCCCTCAGTCAATTTACAGATAACACCACAATGGGCAGGAACATCGATGTGTTGTAGGGTAGGAAGGCACTGCAGAAGGATCTGGACAGCTGGGATCAATGTGCCAAGAAAATTGTATGAGGTTCAACAAGGCCGAGTGCCAGATCCTGCACTTGGGTAACGACAACCCCATGGAATGCTACAGGCAATGCATCTGGAAAGCTGCCTGGCAGTAAAGGACCTGAGGGCACTGGTTGACACCAGCTGAACATGAGCCAGTGTGTGCCCAGGTGGTCAAATAGGCCAATGGAATCCTGGCCTGGATCAGCAATAGAGTAGCCAGCAGGACCAGGGATGATTGTCCACTCTGACACTGGTGAGGCCACACCTTGAGTGCTGGATTCAGTTCTGAGCCCCTCAGTACAAGAAAGACATTGAGGTGCTGGAGCATGTGCAGAGAAGAGCAACAAAGCTGGTGAAGGGTCTGGAGCACAAGGGTTATAAGGAGCAGCTGAGGAAGCTGGGGGTGTTCAGCCTGGACCAAAGGAGGCTCAGGGGAGACCTTATCACTCTTTAAAACTACCTGAAAAGAGGCTGTAGCCAGGGGTTGGTCTCTTTTCCCGAGTCAGAAGAAATACTAGGAAATGGCCTCCAGTTTGCTGGAAATGAGGGTATGAAGATAGGATATTGGGAAAAATTTATTCACTGAATGAGTTGTCAAGCACTGGAACAGGCTGCATAGGAAAGTGGTTGAGTCAGCATCCCCAGAGGTATTTAAAAGACCTGCTGATGCCGGGCTTAAGGACATGGTTTAGTGCTGGACTTGACAGTGTTATGTTCATGGTTAAACTCAATGATCTTAAAGTTTATTTCCAGCCTAAATGTTTCTACAATTTTATGATTCTAAGATGATTATCTTTCCAGTTGTCTCTTTCTGTATCTCTGAAATCAATTTGTTATCTTTCACTAATAACTGCTTTCACTCATGTACTCATATTACAGAAAATTCAAGGAGTTTGTTTCTTTTCATAAGCTGGAGAGCCTCTGGCCTTATTTCTGCAAATATAGGTTTTGAAATGCAGCGCTTATCTAAGAAATCTTGTAGAAATTGTTCCTTTGCTAATTAACACAAGTCAAGACTGATAGGAAAATACTAATAGACTGCATGCAAAGCCTTTGCACTATGACAATTATGCTAATGCTCTATGATGCTTTTTCTTACTTCCTTTTTAATTGTAGAGACACAGAATATAATCCTGTGAACATCCAAAATTGATGGCACTTATTATCAAACTGAACACTAGGCAATCTCCTTTCTGAGTCCTTACATTTTATGCTGCCAGTATTTTTTGTTTTGTTTTCCTTTTTAAACAGCTGTCTCTAAAGACTCACAGGCATGAGCAGCTCTAGAAAAGATCCTCTCTTCCAATACTTGGCTCTGTAATTCAAAAGATGCAGCCAGCATCCTCTCCCTACAGACATTCACTAAGGCAAAAGGGAAGGCTCCTGTGAGTCATGGTACGACACAGGCTAAGTCAGCCATTCTTCCTGCTCTTCTTTCATAAATTTCACAATCAGGAATGTAACTGCCATATGCACAGCATGTGAATTACGCACAGATTTGTATCCTGTATACCTACGACGGGCAAAAACACAAACTCACCCCAACTGTGTGTGTATGAAATTTGCAAGGTTTTTCAATGTTTGTGCACAATACTACATATAAATACAATGCCTAAAAATCAGTTCTCAGAAATGGAAACTCATGGAAGAGTCATGATCACATAACTGCAGAATAAACTTCCACTGAAACTGTTAATTGGTAAGAAATGTAGCCCTATTTTCACTCTGTGTTAGCATTCCAGGGCTCTGTTCCCCTCTCTCCATTTGTGTGCTTTCAAATCTGTACTTCTTTGGGTTCATTTCCTTTGCAGAGGTACACCTGGCTGCTGCTCAGCTGCATTGCCAGTGTTGTTTGTACTCATCCAACTGTACCGGGGACAAATATAGTAAAATACCTGCTCTCAGCAGGTCATTCTGGGGTATACGCAGACCTCCTCTGATGTTTGATTAACATTAGGAAATTTTTCTCTGTTGTTCCCTGCCCATGCCCTAAAAGGATGTCTAATTCCAACAAGATTACTGGGAGTATGAACTAGTGGTTACAATACCCAAAATTCAACAGCCTGACATAAATGCAGAAGTGGCGTGGATGCCATACTAAAGTTTGTCTTTAAAATGTACTTAGCATGACATTTAAATTGCATGTGGTAGTGCAGACAGCTAACTGCCTCACTTGCCCTTAAACCAGTTTTTACAGTTTTCACATTAAAATACTCAGAAATGGGCCAGTACAGGATTGCATCCAGCCTGCTCTCCCAGCAGGTACACTGGCCACAGAAACGCAGAATGTGTGTGGGCACGCCCACCCTTCCAGACCACAACATGCCTTACTGCAAACCTGTCTTTTTGTTTGACATTTTAAGCTAAATCGCCAAGGAAGTTGCTGGCACAGCTGAAATACAGCACTGGTGTGGTTGGTCTGTGTTCTGCCCCACCAGCTCTAATGGCAATGAACAGTAACTTCCAAAAGAAGCCTTTTAATGCCGGAAAGCTATAACATTTTACAAGGCTGCAGACACATTTACTTTAACCTATCTATCTTCATGTTACCATGAAGACTTAAGTGCAAACCCTTCCCTCCTTTAGGTGGTCATGACATAGACAAGTAGCCTTTTTTAAACCATTCAGCAAGTCAATCTAGAAGCTTTTTTTTGGCCAAATCAGACAAAACATTATAGCAAATTAGTTTAAAATAACAAAAAAGCCTATGTGCTTACTTAGGCTTCTTAATCTTATACTTCAACACACCCTATGTTATATAAGCTTTCCTTTGAGTTATGGCAATATAAATGACTCAGTTCAAATTTCTGTAGAAAATATCACAGCAGATTGATTGCTCACTTTTCATAAACATTGATGGCTACTAACACTGGGCTAAGACATGAAGTCCTTCTTTTGTCTCAAAGTGGTATTCCACCAGGAAATCCAATATCCCCTTTTGACAGCAGCAGAGCTGCTGCAGCATTTACTGCTGACAATGGTAGCTCCTGTCCTTGCAGCAGAGCACACAGAACTACCTTTTTTCTCTCTCTCTCTCTCCATCCTTCAATTCTAGACATGCTGCTGGCAGCACAGCTACACACCTACTCTCAGAACTGACAATCATTTTCCAATGTTCATACAGAAAGCTATTACAGGACCAATCATATTTGTATATTGTCTTTCTCCTATTAACATTATAGTGACTTATACTATTTTGAAAGCAATATCCTTCTGCCATTTAGCCAGAATGTCTTGTACATTTATTATGGCTAGAAGAGCAAATAATCACAACTTCTCTGTTCCTCAGACTAAAAGTCCCTGATCAATGCATAAAAGACCTTCTGCAACAGATTACAGCCACATTTTGAGATCATCACTTAGAAATTTACTTTATATTATATTTATCTTTAGGCTAGGATTGCTCTTATTTTTGCGGTATTAAAATATGTGCATAAGGAAATATTTACTATTGCAAATAAACGTTCTTTCAAAAGAGGAGAAGGCTTAAACCACTTTTGTTACTAAACTGCTGGAAAAATCATGACACATTAGTACTTTCAATAACAACTGAACCTAATTTAAAGATTTCATACCTAAGAACCTGAAGTCTAATTTTCAAAATCTGAAATAATTACTTCAGTGCAAAAGGTTCACTGTGACTGAAGAACAAATCAGGAACCCAAACCTCCTCTCATGTGCCTAATTTTAAAACAACCCTCCACCCTAGCATACTTATCATGGAAATTGCCATCAACATATGCTGCAGTAAACAAATCTTCACCAGAATGAAAAATAGAAAATGTGCCCTTTCACAACTGGCATAAACACCTCGCATAACAGAGCCATCAAATGCATGGATCCTGTGCATGTGCACACAGAAGGCAACAATACTGGTATAAAACTATTTATTTAGGGCAAAGTGAAAAGACCTTCCTACACCAGCATAACTCTTATATGAAGCAGTAAAAGACAGGATATGCACTCAATGGAAGAACAGTTTTCATAAAACATTTCTTACATTTCTGATCATTCAACCTCTTTCTCAACAGAGATATACCAAACACTTCGAAAGGATAAGCCTGAGGACTAAAACTTATAGCTTTGCCAGATACTAAAAGTCATGGATCTAACAATGACACATTATTATTTCACTCACATCCTCTCCCTAGATAACTTCTCCATGTTCCACAGGTAATAATTATCTGTCTCTTTTCACCCCATAGAGTTAACAACCTGAGTACCTTCAGCCTTGCTAACAGCTTCTACTGTCCCCTTCCCTTTTTTCCCCAACCCCCTTCCCGTTGTTTCTCAAACTGTATATTATATTAACATAATTAATCAGAGAAACTATTTTCAACATGACGTGTTTTATTTCAGTTTTGAAGATGTGGTTTTGTATCCAGGAATTGGCTTATTTTTCCAACATCGCTTGCTTATAAAAGTCAAACATGTGCACACACACACCCCTATCCAACAATATAGAATGAAGACTTATAAGTATGTATTTACACATCATAATGTATGTGTGTATATGTATATTTATGTATTTTTAATAAACATATATGTAAAACTTCTCAATATGTCTTCATAAAAACCTTGTCTTATAAAATCATTAAAACATTTTCAAAGCTTACTTTATCTCAGAAAGACATACTGGCTTAAATAGGAAAGAAAAAATAAGTATCATTAGAAAATTAGAAGCATAAATAATAACAGTCTGAGCTCCTTGTATTTGGGCTTATGTGGCCAGGTTTTGGTGGGGGGGTGGAGGGCATGCTACAAGCAGTGCCTTCTGTGAGAAGCTGCTGGGAGCTTCCTCCATGTCCAGCAGAGCCAATGTCAGCCAGCTCCAGGATGGACCCACTGCTGGCCAAGGCTGGGCCAATCAGGAATGATGGTAACACCTCTGTGACAGCATATTTAGGAAGGTTAAAAAAAACCCAAAAATTTGTTGCAGTTGTAATTGCAGCCAGAGAAGAGCAGGGTGAGGATATGTGAGATGAACAACTCTGCAGACACCAAGGTCAGTGGAGAAGGAGAGGGAGGAGGTGCTCCAGGTGCTGGAGCTGGGATTCCTCTGCAGACCCTGGTGCAGCTCATGGTGAAGCAGCAGTGCCCCTGCAGTCCACGGAAATCCACAGGAATGCAGAGATCCACCTGCAGCCCCCGGAGAAGACCCATGGCAGAGCAAGTGGATGCTCGAAAGGAGGCTGTGACCCCGTGGGAAGCCCACACTGGAGCAGGGTCTTGGCAGGGACCTGCAGACAGGTGGAGAGAAGAGCCCACACCAGAGCAGGTTTCCTGGCAGGACTTGTGGGGGATCCACACTGGAGCAACCTGTCTTTGAAGGACTGCCCCCCAAGGAAATGTCCCCCCTCTGGAGCAGTGTATCCACTCTGAAGAACTGCAGCCTGTGGGAATGACTCATACTGGAGATTTTCTTGGAGAACTGAGATGGGCTAATGCTGGAGCAGGGAAAGAACTTCCCTTGAGCAGCAGCAGAAACAACTTGTGATGAACTGACCATTACCCCCATTCCCTGTCTCCCTGTGCTGCTGCAGCAGGAAGGTATAGCCCAAGGAGAGAGGGGTGGGGGGGAAGGTGTTTTAAAGATTTATTTCTCATTATCCTGCTCTGATTTTTACTGGCAATAAATTCAATTAATTTCTCCGAGCAGAGTCTGTTTTGCCTGTGACAGTAACTGATGAGTGATCTTTCCTTGTCTTTATATCCCATGAGCGTTTTGTTATATTTTCTCTCCCCTTTGCAGTTGTGGAGAGGCATGATCGAGTGCTTTGCTGTGTACATGGACTCCATGCAGGGTCAAACGCACATCACTTATGCATCCCCCTTACTCTGGGAGAGATACCACACCCTTTGAATATTCTTAATACAGATTTGCCTTACCTATATTAAGCTTCCAGAGGCAGAGATGCCCTAGAGTTTTTCCAAGCACTTAGCTGTCATATATAAAGAGTTTTCTTGTCCCAGATTCCCAGTGTTATGGAGCATGCTGATTATTTTTGTTCTATTTGTTATCATTTGGGAAACAGAACCATCATTGCTCATACTAATCTTTCCTACATTTAGAAGACAAACTTTTTTGCAATATTATTGACATGTGTACCTCTCAACCTTTCTATTCAGTACTAAGAAATGTTCTTTTGTCCTTCTAATATCTGGTGCTGATTATTGTTTGTCTCCTCTGGAGACCATCCAATTCATCTGTTTCTTTCTTTAAGCCTAATGCTCAAGACCAGGCAAAATGCTTCTGTGATATCCCACTCACTGCAAAAAAAAGCTCAGTAGCAACTCCCATGTGTTGCAAATGACATTCCTGTCTGCATGTCCCAGGGCTATTTGCTCTTTTTTATGCAAAAGAATCACATCATTAATTAATTTCAATTTGTGGTCTTTTTTAACACCCAGATATATTTATATACTACTGCTGCCTACACATTGATTTCCTGTTTTGTACATAAACATTTGATTCCTCATTTCTAAGTTGTTGTAGTTAGCATTTATCTTTATTGATCTTCATCTTACTGACTAGAAAACATTCCTCCAATTTATCACTCATTTTGATCTAAGTGCTTAGTACTCTTTGTATCTCCATGCTATCCACAAAACAATACAATTGCTTTCTATTGCAAACAAAGGACCTTTTAACTATTGCAAACAAAGGACCTTTTTACCATTATCTAGTTGCATCTTATTATACTTGTGGATCAAATGGAATACAAGTTCTCCAGGTTTAATGAACTTTGTGATCACTGTTGAGTTCAGAGAACATACAGTTTATAAATATGGTACAAAAGTGTTCATACAGCACTGGAAAGAGGACTGATATTAAATACTCTAAAAAGAAAGATCATTTAGTATAAAAAGAAAAATAAGCTTGCAAAGGAGAAGAAAAAAAAGCTAACTCAGAAAGCACAGAAAGCAAAGAAAAGAAACAACTATGACTTTCTACAACATGGACACACACTGCAAATTGAAAACTGACAAATAATCCTTTATAAAGACAAAAATATATAGGAAAAAAATACCAAAAGCGAATAGCACCCATCTACAGGAAATTCTACAAATCTGTCACCAAATCCACAATTAGTAATCAATACAACCTCCAAAGAAGATTCTTGGAGAACTTTGTACTATCTTCAGGTTTTCAAGTAAATACTTACAAATACATAGATATGATCTGGTCAGAACATAATTTCTGAAAAAAATCTATTGAGCTAGATAAGCTCTTAATATTAAGGAAAAACACATTTTAAAGGGAAGAAAGTGTAAATGATAATTTTGCACAGCCTTGAGTTTTTTTCGTAATGGTGCAGCTCCAGGCAGAGGAGGGATAGAAGAGAAGATAGGGACAGGAGGTAATTCATGAAGGACAACTGTCAACCATATCATCTCCAAGAAAGGGAATGTTGATCTTGACAGGTCAGCAGGAAAAAGTGAGGTGTAACAACTTCAGAAAGAAATTAAACTAAATAAAAGGGTATGTTAAAGATTTTTGAACTGCACATAGTAAGGATGGAGAAGAGATAAGTAGAATAAAAAAAGAATGCATATAAATACCCCAAAATGCTGTCTTCCCAGTGAGTGCAGCATACTGCAATGAACATTCCTGTACTCTAAATCTTATGCAACACTTACAGTAAATGATAGTATTTTTGGTTCAAATCTCCCAAAACTCCATTCAAATATGATTCAGTTATCTTTACTAAATCTCTACAGGGTAACTATAGTTTGTACCACTTTACAAATGGATTGCCAGACAGCGTGCCTTGTCCAGTCTCACACAATGACTATGGCAGGATGAAACTATTTCAAATCCTAACTTTCTTCATCATCTATGATGTTATCTTTCCTCTATACTTTTCCAAGTATTTTCTAAAGACTGGCACCAACATCAGCACCTACAGCAGAATATTCTGTTTTCATTCTGTGCTCTCAACTATGCCACTAGGTATGCAGTCACACAATCCACTTATTGTGGAATAAAAGACCTACTGAAAAAATGCATTTATAGGTGGGTAACTGAAGCTTGGTAGTATCAAAAATAGATGCACATACATTCTGCCAGTTTTACTATGCATAAGCCAAATGCAAACCAAACACCCCTGCTCATTTTCATGGCAAAAGATTAGTCAATCAACAGTGGAATTAATTGCTTAAGAACAGTTCATAGACACTAATCTTTGGCAGTCACCTTCAGACTTTCTCTCATAGCAAACCTGTTTACTGGCTGAATTGAAGAAGAGAAGGATTCAAAGGTTTCTATGTTAAGCATTTCAAAATGACTATAAATGATGCATTCTGTAACCACTGAATGAAACAGTTCTGGAACTGAAAATTCAAGCATTTCACAAGTTAAGAAGTAAAACATTTGTTCCAACTTGGGGAGCCATAAAGCAGTAAATACACAGAAATATATGAATACAGGAAAACCTATCAGTACGGATAAGCAGGAAGCAAACTAACAAACAATTTTCTAGGAAACTCGAGTCTTACATTTGATGGATCATTGATTCTTAATATTTCCCCATAACTCAGCACTTACTAATAAATGAGCAGCAGAGCCCCATCTATTACTATTAGAACTGGATAGTGGCACAATAGGCTGACACATGTTTACACCTACACAAGCACATGGATTTTTCCACCACGCACTGAGCAGGGTGCAGTGATCAGCTGTTACTTGGAAAGGAGCTGATACTGCAGTGCAGTGCAGCAAATGAAAGCTGCCACTGTCATGTTTTGAAGCTGTTGCTGCTGAGGGTAAGGATGGATTGAGATATGCTACCACTCTCTCAAACCCAGTCTGGGATTCTGATAAATTTTCCTACCTCTCTGGAATAGAAAAATAAATAAATAATGATTTTAAAAATGTGTGCAGAGTCTAAGAGGCAAAATATAATTTCTCCCTGTCTGCTGAGAGAATAACAGACTACTTTTAGAAGAAGGTTTCTTCATATTAATTTACCCTTTGAAACTGGGATTGAGGAAAGCACTGCTATTTTTCAGTGCAGAACTAAAGCTAACTTAACAAGAGATTTCCAGTTTTGAGAATATCTGAGATTTCAGTATAATTCCAATTTTGAAACAAAACTTCAAACTAAAGCTTCCCCTTTACAAACAAGTTGTAGGAGCTACATAAACATTGGAAAACCTGGGGAAACAATATGGTTCAAAGAAGATAAGCACTTTGACTTGAAAATGAACTTCAAGTCATCAGTTATTGTATAAAGGACATGGCTTTTACATACCAGTTTCTTCCCTGCACAAGGCTACAACCAATTATATATTTTAAGACAGTATATCCTGTTAACTTGTCTCTTGATATTCAATAATGCAACTCACAATAAGGCAAGAATCTTAAGGGTTAACGAGAATAATTCTTCCTGATCCAGGACAATTATTTCAGTATACTATACTTAAGGAAAATAAAAATGCTATTTCAAGAACTCCTCAAAAAGTCATATACTCCCTTAAAGACTGACCCCAACTCATGACACTTTTTCTTTACAGAAGATAAAATTATTCTAAGAGAAGGGTTATTCTACCTCATAAGTTTTTAGCTCTGCTTATCTTGTCTACCACTATGGGTGTACAATAACCCAAGTTTTAAAAATCAAATGCACTCTAATACGGACATATGTGGCTTCTCCACAAGAGACTCCACTGACCCACTGTTCACCATTAAGTTCAGAGAAATACCTCTCGTCTCCTATTGCTGAGACTCTTTGCCACCCTGTATTAGGGCTATTAAATAGAGGTGTTATATGGTTATACAACAAAGAAAAAACCTGTGGATTTTACATAGAGATGGAAGCTCATGTGGTATCAAGAGACAGGCAGGCTGTGCCCTGCTGCATCTGAAGGTAGAGCTTTTATCTAGTGCTCTTTCCATTTCCACACATCTGCAAACAGCACGAGAACTTCTGCTTGTCAGTGCTATTGCAAATTCCCTACACACACACAAACACAAATCCTGATTCAGTAACAACAGCCTGCACGTCAGCCATCCCCAAGTACTCATTCCCTTCATTACTTCAGCAGCACGGAATTGCTATCCATCCTCTTTCATCCTGGACCGGTATCACTGACCTCAGTTCCTCCCTTTCGCATACCTAAATCCTTGTCCTGTCAGCCACTCACACACTGCTGCTCTCACTTGCCATGCACCTTTCAAGAGGATTTCAGTATTCCTTGCAGTTCCCATCTTCTGTTCTATGTTTCTTGTGCTCCAGATAGTGCTTATAGGCAGCTCGTACACTCTTGTTCAGCAGAAAATAAGCTGCTCCCATAAATTAAAACTACTCAACTAATTCCAGTGTAAAAAGCTCATGTTTGGAGGGGATGGTGAGGCAGACCATGACACCTGGAACAAATAAACCAGGATTTCTTGGAAATAAAAACCTGACTCTGAAGCAGTGGGACAGATGTTTTGCTTGAAGATGTAGATTCATCCTCACCGAAATCGATGTGACTGACTCTATACAAAACTGCTTTTAAAATAAATAGTAGCCCAGTAACAACAACTTCTGTCATTTCTAGTAAAGGCCCACAAACTGTGTCCTGAGCTGAAAGCTGCCAGAAGGCAGCAGCCTGGGCAAGGAAACACATGAAAATAAATCCAAGCAGGTCTCAGAACTGAAGAGGTGGGCATTCCCATCATGGGCATCACAGCCCACCCAGCAAAAACCTCAGGACAGTGATTGTACAGCTGTACTCACTGTGGGCTAGGAGAAGCCACCAACCATTGACCTAGAAACTCGAAAGGAGCCTGGAAGGGTGAGTGCAGGACCAGAGAAAAGACACTAGGCTGGCTTGTCTCTAAAACCATCTTTAAAAAGATTTTAAGGCTGTTATTATTGAGAGATTTTTTGGTCCTTACCTCTGCAAGCTCGTTAGAACACTAAAAACAAGAAAGGTTCTAGCTCCTTCAAGGGCCTGACACATCAATTTGAAATTTGGATTTCCTGCAACACTGAAAGTCTGATATCACAAATATCAATTGCTTGATACTCCATAGATTCTTTTTCTTTTCCATATAAGCATGCCAGGGATGAAAAGGCTTTAAACCATGATAGCATAACACACCTTCTCACATAGTTCTCATTCTCATAATGACTGTGAGAGGTGACAGGCAATGGATAACTGGGTCCATAGTAACTACCAGGTCCAAATGAGGGAATTTATTTAAGCCAACAGGCAGGCTGGATCTGGACTTTTTCAGTATATATGCCTCTCCTGTATACTATAAAGCACATGAGCCAGCTTATAATTGACAGGCAAAATGCTACTGAGGCTGTTGACTCCAGGTTGCAGAACTTTAGAACACTGCAAGGATAATAGACATCTGATGGAGTTGAATTCATCCCTCTGCAAGATGAAGGTGGAAGCAAGTTTAAGAGCATAAACCCCTACTAGGAGAATTATGGGAAATTAAGACAGTACTTGTGCTTTTGTATTGCCATACCACACACTGAAAATTCCATGGAAAATGAGGTATCTCCTCTACCACACAAACTCCAGGGAAGGAAGAAGCAATTTCACCTTCCACAGTGTAAATGATTTCCATGTTCACTTAACCCTATTTTTTTTTTTTTTTTTTTGCTTTCTTGAAGTACTGAATATATTCTTTTGATGGCAAAGCTCTGTCTCCAACATTGATTCAGAATACACAGAAAATTACTTTTGGAGTCAGACAGGGTAAAGTGTTCCTTTACGTAATCTTAAAGCAGCTTCATAAGACCATTTCATGAGCACACAAAACCTACAAAAGTTCAGAGATTTTCACAGATGGGATCTGGCTTGAACTCTTCATTGATATTAAAATGAATGTTAACCAACAGAAATTACTTCCCCGTAGTGAGTGGGGCTTTCCTGGCAGTCACAGACTATTGTTGAAGGCCACAGTCACTGGCAGGGCCAGCAGCTGTACTGTGCCAGTGCTGTGCTCAATTTCATCATTTTTACTTCATTGTGTTGCTTGTTTTCACACTTCTAAAGGTGTCTTTCTATGCCAGTTACTCTCATAATAAAAACCTGACTGTGATCAAAATGTTGAGGCAATTTCTTCATGAATTGCTCACAGTGGGCATAGCTTGACATTTGATGCGTTTTAGAGGTTGCATCAGAACCAAGAGAATACATTTTGGGACTTAGCTTCCTATTCAACTTCCTCTCTGTGATACGAGAAGACAAGTGCAGGAAATGTGGGAAAAAAACAAGATTCAGGGGAAGAGACCTTGTTCCCAACAAATGCTGATTTTAGACAGAAAGATAAATACCCTTATCCCAAAGAGAGTCACAAACTACAAATTTCAAAAGTTTAAAGTAAAAAAGCTCAAAATCTCCTTGACCTTTTTGCTTAAAATATTTGATATGAAGGTCTTTAGATACTGAGGGAAAGCAAGTATAATTTTAAAAATTGCTGCTATTAACACTACAGAACTCAACACATTTTCCATCGCACAAAGAGGCATATCCTCATGTGGATTAAAAATGTTAAGGAAAAATAGCAGGTTGAGGTTCACAGTGATATACAGAAGAGAAATCATTACCCAGCAGGCCATTATATGAAAGCATAGTCCAGAAATACCTGGGGAATATTTTCTAATAAAGCAAATACATATTTTTAGTCCACAGTCACAAGCAATATAAAAGACACCAGAATGTGTGCCAAATACTACGCAAACCCCTACGAGTTCTGCAATTTATCACATTAAAAACAACATATGCTTTATACAGTAACAAGAAACTGACTTTACCTTACATTTGTAACATTTTTATTACACTTTGGTCCAATAATCCATCTGTGATCCTCCTAATGCTCTGACTACTAGAGTATTCTACCACCATGCTTTATAAATTTGCCTTTTAAAATTAACTTATAACTCAGGAAGATTACTCAAACACTCACTGA